>CM049426.1:305256891-305856891 GCA_026929855.1 Poa annua | reverse complement strand
TGGAGCAACAATCCCTTGTTAGTGGTGTCGAGGAGTTCATCACGAAACCGGAAGACTCGGTAGTTACCCCTCTCTTTTCTGGTCTCGGCGTGGATCGCGGGACGCGATCCCTTGTTAGTGGTGTCGATTGTAACGCCCCGAGATTTATCCCCATTTGATTTTGTGAGTTTTCTTTTTTTCATCGACATGGCATCGCATTGCATCACATTAATATAATTTGTTGCATTTAATTACATTTCCACAATTAAATTCAAATGCTTTTCAAATTAATTAAAAATGTGTTATTTTTCAAATCTTTTGCAAATGTAAAAATTAGTTTATTAAATTGTCTATTTAAAACTAAAAATATTTTGTAAAGGTTTCATGTTCAAATTCTTTTTCTATTCTGTTTTAAATATATAAAACAAAAAATAATAAAGGGGAGAGAAATAAAGCCCAAGCCCATCTAACCAAACCCTAGGGTTTTCCCTGGAAAAATCTTTTCCCACCCTCTGCAATTTTGCAGCCGCCCCCCTCCACTTTTTCCTTTTTCTTTTTCTCGTTTCCCCCTCCTTCTCTTTTGTTTTCCTTCTTTCCTTTTTCTTTTTCTTCTTTTCTTTTTTTTCTTCCTTTTTTCTTCTTCCCGAGACGCACCCGCACCAGCGCTTCCTCCCGAGCCCCTGCACCCCGACCTCCCGCTCCCGCGGCTCCGGCCGCCGGCCGCCCCGGCCGCGCTGCGCCCACCTGCAGCCGCCTCCTTGCGCACATTATGTCTGGTGGGCGACCTAAAATCGTTATTATGCGGATTTCGGCGGGAGCGCTTAAATCTACATAGTACCGATCTTAGGGCGTCACATTCGTGCAGGGCTCGAAGTGTATCTGTAAGACATAACTCAGCTTGTCTCCCTTTGGTGAGGTTAGGACCCGCCGGCTCCAGATCCTGTGAATAGCTTAGACCCATCAAAGTGCATGATCCGATGTTTGGTATTCGGTACTGATGGTAGGGGGTCAAACTCGGTCCAGTCATTGATGAAGTCGGCTAAGGCTTGAGATTTGATTGCTGTTCTTGGCTCATAGTTTATGTGATAAGGCCCCATCTCGATGGCCCACTTTGCTACTCTTCCTGTCGCCTCCCTGTTTCTGATTATTTCTTCTAAGGGAGCTGAGCTCACCACTGTTATGGGATGTTCCTGGAAGTAGTGTGGCATTTTTCGGCTTTCCATGAAGACTCCAAAGGCCAACTTCTGCCATTGCGGGTATCTCTGCTTTGACTCGCTTAGGGCCTCACTGACGTAGTAGACTGGCCGCTGAACCGGGTATTCTTTACCTTCTTCTTTCCTCTCTACGACAACCACGGCGTTGACGGCTCGTGAGTTGGCGGAGACATATAAAAACATTGGCTCCTTACTCGTAGGAGCTGTTAAGACTGGTGCTGTGGACAGTGTTTTCTTGAAATCTTCGATGGCATCATCTGCTTCTTGGTCCCATATGAACTTGTCTGATTTCTTCAGTAACTGGTATAATGGGAGTGCTTTCTCTCCCATCCTTGCTATGAACCGGCTTACAGCTGTGATGCATCCCATCAATTTCTGGACGTCGTTTACGCACTCCGGCTTCTTGAGGTTCATGATCGCCTTGATTGTTGCCGGGTTTGCCTCAATTCCTCTTTCTGAAACTATGAAGCCGAGTAACATGCCTGCTGGAACCCCGAATACGCACTTGGTCGGGTTAAGCTTCATCTGGTACTTGCGGAGATTGGTAAAGGTCTCTTTCAGGTCATCTAGGAGTGACCCGGCTTTCTGAGATTTGATCACGACATCATCAACGTGAGCATGGACGTTGCGGCCAATCTGATCTTCAAAGCACTTCTGGATACATCTCTGGTACGTTGCCCCTGCGTTGTTGAGGCCAAAGGACATTGTTTTTGTAGCAGAAAGCTACAAAGGGTGTGATAAATGATGTCTTGTCTTGGTCCTCTTCTTTGAGCTTTATCTGGTGATACTCGGAATAGGCATCCAGAAAGCACAGTAATTCGCTGCCGGCTGTGGCATCAATTATCTGGTCTATCCGAGGTAGCACAAAAGGATCTTTTGGACAGACTTTGTTCAAGCTTGTGTAATCGACACACGTTCTCCACTCTCCGTTATTTTTTAGCACCTGGACCGGGTTAGCCAGCCACTTCGGGTGATACACTTCCGTGATGAAGCCGGCCGCTAGAAGGCGGGCTATCTCTTCTCCGATAACTTTTTTCCTGTCTGCATTGAAACGACGCAGACCTTGCTTTACTGGTTTTGCTGCTGGATCAACATGTAAGCTATGTTCGGCGAGTTCTCTCGGGACACCCGGCATGTCCAAAGGGGACCATGCAAATATGTCACGATGCTCACGGATGAACTCGATGAGCGCGCTTTCCTATTTTGGGTCCATATGAGACCCGATCGAGAACTGCTTGGAGGAATCTCCTTCCACAAAATCGACCATCTTGGTGTCCTGGGCCGACTTGAATTTTTTCTTTTCTTCCTCGTGGGCCGGCTTATCCAGCACACGTTTGTCGGCCGGGTCTACCTGAGACTTGTAGTATTTCAACTCTTCTTCTGAGCAGGCCTGATCTTCCATGATGGCGTCGCCCCGGTCACACTCGATTGCCATGTCCTTGCTTCCATCAATGGTGATGATCCCCTGGGGACCCGGTATCTTCAACTTGAGGTAAATGTAACATGGTCTTGCCAGGAACTTGGCGTAAGCCGGCCTTCTGAATAAAGCGTGGTACGGGCTCTTTAGGTCGACCACCTCGAATGTCAGGTATTCTGCCCTGTATTGCGTCTTGTTTACTCCAAAAGCTACCTCGAGTCTAATTTTTCTGATTGGGTGAGCCGACTTTCCTGGTACTATTCCATGAAAAATTGTTGATGTTGGCGTTAGTCGGCTTTCAGACAAACCCATCCTTTGGAAAGTGTCCATGTAACATCCCAACATTTTGGAATGTTCAAAAATCACTAAAATTTAAAACTTTTGTTTTGATTAAAATAAAATATTAAAATGCATAAGAAAAGTAACTATAAAAGACTTCAACCAATTTGAAAAAGTCTATTATTTCAAAATTCCCAATGTGTCATTATTTTCAGAAGTTATTTCCAATTAAACATTTCATTATCCATTGTATTTCAAAAACCTTAATATGTAATTTGATAAATGTTTTATAAAGTACAAACCATTTTATTTTAAGTAAATAGTTTACTTATAAGTAATTGATTTCCACCACTTAGCCTTAGCTATAAATAAATTAAAATAATAATTACAAGTGTTATTTTAAACTATTGAAAACATTGTCTATTTGCCAAAAGATTATTATTCATTTACCTGAGTTCAAAACATAATTTGGATATTACAAGTCTATAGTTTATAACTTAAAACCTCATAGATTTTATAATTACTTAACAACCAAATAAACATTTACTTAGCTTAAATGATTTTCATTTATTTTCCAAACATAAAATGACTTTCATGAATATATTTTCTATATAAGAAATGAAGTAAAAGTAAAATCTTTTCCAAAGTTGTTATGAAATTTCAATTGAGTATCTTAATATAAAACTTAATGGTGCACAAAATATTTTGAATTAAAAAAATGATGAATACATTATATTTCCCTTTTCATTTCTTATAAATGTGTGATGTTATTTAATATTGTACTAAAGCCAAAAATGATTTAATGTTGGAAAATGAGTTTAAATAACTTAATTTTAAATTTATATCAGTGTTGTATTTTTATAAATTTTATTTAGCCAAAACTAAAATTTATTAAGCCATGTTTTCAAATTTGACATAAAGTGTCAAATTTACATTTAATCAATATTTTAAAATTTTGATTTTTGAGAAGTGTTCAAAATATGCCCACAACTGGTTTAACACAAAGATATTGTCATTACAAATTTATAGAAATTGGTTTGACCTCATTTGGACACTCAAATCAAAAGATATGAAATAAATAAGAAAATCAGAAAATATAAAATAAAAACGTAAAAAAAAATGGAACAGACCCACTGGGCCGAAGCCCAGCAAGCTGCTACCGCACCCCCTCCCTTTTTTTTCTCCGTGCGCGCAGCCCATTTTCCTTTCTTTTTTTCTCTTCTTCTTCTATTTCTAGCTGGGCCGAATCATGGCCCATGTAGGGGCCGGTCATCTTCCTCGACCTCTCGAGCCTAGTACGTACGTGCGGTTACAGGAACTAGTAACTGAACATGGTGTTTCTCTTCCTCCTCAATTTCTCCATCATTTTTGTGGCTGTTTCTCCTCGACTTCAACACGAAAGTTACTCCATATTGGATGGGCATTCCATCCCGGGAGTTTATTTCCAAATTCATTGCCTTAAACATGCACACTGACCTCGTGAGCCAAATGCCACCCGTAGAAATTCACGTCCCGATCTCCCTCCTCAGACCATCTCACAAAAATCCGAGCGCGTCACTTCGTGCCCCTCTGCATCCTCCATCATGTTCATCCTCATACTTTTCCTAAAGGATGCCTATACAGCTCGCACAACCCATGCCAAACTCAGCCCCAAACCGAGTTCATCGTCAGATCTTGTCTTCTACGATGATCCCCTACACAATTCCTTGCACCAGTAGATTCCCCTCATCAAGGCCTTTGTCCAGAACATGGTGTTGCACCATTTATTTGTAAATGGTTGCACCACCACGAAGCCCGAGCAACGTTGCAGCCTTACGCAAGATCCCGACGAGGTGAGACCTTGCCATGCCACGCGATGATGTCCTGCGTGATCTATGTGTCTTCCTGCATTTTTACTTAAATTTTGCCAATTTTTCCCGCATGCCAAATACTCGAGAACGCGCTCGACCGAGAGCACCGCCGCGACTCCGGTCACGCTGTCCCAGTACGCAACCGACGACGCCGACCACACCATCTCCTTCGTCGTATCATGGTGTTTGCTTCGTCCGTGTGCACATCTACGACAACTTCATCAACTACTTCCCAGAGGTCGTGTACTCGTGTTTGACCGTCAACATCGACCACCCCATCTAACCGCGTCATGTTCTCTCTACGACACTGGCGCTATTCGTTCTTGTCGGTGAGCCTCTCAAAATAGTCTAATCGTACCCGTATAATATTTTTAATGTATTAGATGAGACCACCATGTTATGTCAAAACAAATAATTGTGGCCTTACGAATTTTCCCCATGTGTCAAAACATTTTTATTTTCGGATTTGACTTAGGACAGATTTTAGTCCAACTTTAGAAATTCATATCAATTCAACCGTAACTCCGTTTTCAATGTTTTTATAGTCTATGGAATCATATGAACGTGTAGAATACGGTGGTATAATAAAAACTTGTATTTTAATCGTGCACTAACTTGCTATTTACAGAAACGTGTAAAATATTGTATTAGGTATTGATTTAATTCTATAAGTTCAAAATTTGTAAATTAAATATCTTTGGAAAGCCCCTGACATGTAGAATTCTTTGGTTATGTTGATTTACATTTTTTTGTAGTCTAAATTTATTTAAATGGCAAATGAGCCATTTGTGGTAAATTTGGTATATCTTTAATTCTATAAATCCAATTTTTGCAAATAAAATAGTTTTAGAAACCTTAAAATATGTGTAGTTTTATGCCACTGTTAGAAAATAATTTTGAACATTATTTTGATGGTTTAAAAAGCAGAGGCTTAATTTAAGTATTTTTGTTATACTTTAATCCTAGGAATAATGTTAATATGTTTCTTTTGCAAAATGTCACAAACTATATCTTTTGACCAGTAGTATTGTTTATAAGTTTTGAATAAAATTGTAATTATAGAAAACAATTAAATCTGATGGTAGAACATTTAAAATGTCTTAAAAGTGTTTTAAGGTAATTCAGTGGTATTAAAAGCCTTTTAAGACCATTAAGTTTGATTTAAATGTTTTTGACCAAATTAATGTTTGATAAATTTGTATTTAGGACCAGCCCATTAAAACCCATTATTCAACACATCAATTCTTTTTGCATATTGAATTATGTGATGAACCTTTGTGAAATTTGGTTTTGCTTTTATATGCCTTGTGTTGTTTTCCATGTTTGTTGTGTTTTATGTTGATTGCTGTATAGTTATTTGCTTATATTGTTTAGATTGAATGGAGAGCAAACGTTCGTTGTTGAAAAGTTTGTGAGCAAAGACATCATCCAAAGGCAAGTGACACACCCCCATAAAAGTCCTATTATTTTTCATGCATGATTAGATTATTTTTCTATAAGCATGTGTAGGATAGTATTGCTATGCAAGACATGTTTAGACTTCCTTATTCCTGTGTCTAGGTTCCTATGAAAATACTTAGTAGAATTGTGATGCTACGCAAAACTATTTTGATGAAATGTTAAATTCTACTAAGTTATAATCAAACACCTGGGTGGAATTGGTTACTTGGTTGTATGAGTTGAGTGTTGTCCCGAGGGGATTTACCTGTGGGATATTCACTTGTGGATGGCCACCCAGGAACAGAGGAATCTGAAGAACTCCAAGTGAAGATTGCTTCGCGTGCAGCCATTGCCAATATGGGCTCTGGCTTGATCAACTAAGCTGCATGGACTCGCCCCGGCCAGACAGGTGGAGGTAGTGGTTTATAGGTGGAGCGCGTCAGGCCAGAGTGGGAGGGAAAATGCTTCTGAAAGATCTCGTCTCATTCTTCTCCTTCCCTTATCACAGATGGTGTGTAAAGGATAGTTTGGGTTGAATGGGTACAATGGTGAACGTGCACAACCTCTGCAGATTGTAAAACTAAGTACTTAGCCGTGTCCCCGGAAACGGACAATTGAGCAGCTGAACGAGGACGTCAACGGAGGATTCCACCATTCCAACTTCAGAAATAAAACTTGATGGGTGAACAAGGGAAGATGAGATTATGGTTTTCATGCCATACTTGTCTTGATTCGAAGAAAGTGTTTTCCAAAGAGATAGGAAAATTTGGCTTTATGCAAAATAGCCTTGAACTCCACCAGTCAAATATGCATATAAGCTTTAGAGTTATTCCATTAAGTGTCCACCATAGTGTCACTTGCCAGACTCCATTTTTAATGGAATCTGACCCACATTGTTGCAATATTTTTCTTATTGCAGATTGTTCAGATGACGAGTGAGGTTTCGTTTAAAGGTTTCGAGTCTGCAACCAACATGTTTCGCCTGTGGCAACATGAAAGAGATGGAGACTCACTGCTATCGTATTTCCGCTGTGTACTTTTTCAATGCTAGCTTTATGCTATGCAACTTGTGTTGAATGTTTTGTAAGTCTGGATCATCGATGTAATAAAATTGATACTTTGTTGTGATATTACATCGTAAACTGTGTGTGCAAACGATTTGATCCAGGGATTTGCACTATACACATGTATCTACCTTATTTAAAGTGCAGGTACGCTACAGATGGTATCAGAGCACTGTGTTGCATGTAGGTTCGAAACCCTAGGTTTGGATAGAAATATGATTTGACCATAGGATTCAAAATCTCTTTTATTCAGTTTTCTGAAAACAAAACTTTTTATTTTGTCTTCCTCATACTCTCATCTACTATCAACCTTCTGAAAACATGTTATCTTTTTTCTAGATGACCATGTTCTTATAGTCTAAGTCTGATTCTGATGCTTCATATGGAAAAGCTACGATGCAACATGAAGTTCTACATGCATGGAAGACCACTGAAGAAACAGGATTCGGCCAACACTTCTAAGATATCCAATAAAGTTGAACAAGAACTTGAAGCACTCACAAAGGAGGTAGATTTGACCACCACCTAAATAGAATGACGATATCGTGTTAGTGTATTGATCATATCAACTTGGCTATATGACAATACTAGATTGTTTGTTTGTTGTGAACCTTGTTGCTTGATGTTTGTTAGATGTTGATTGATTATGTTATAGATTGGTTGCCTTATTTTGTTTTATTGAACTAGGATTCCTCCATAGTACAAATAATTCAACTCATTGTTTTCTAAACCAAACAGATGTCTCACCCCAATACCAACACCAATGATTTGCATACAACTATGAGACTACTATTAGAGAACCAGAGTCAGCTGTGGAAGTTGATCAATGACCAACTGCCTAAGATTGATCAAAACCATAGTGATTTTGAAGAGAACCTTATCACTAGACTAAAGGCATGCAAAACATGTGGAGAGATAGGACATACGTCCAAAGGATGTCCTGATGAGTGGCCCCAAGGTTGTAGTGCCCATGCTTATGAAAGCAATGGCACAATGAATAATGTAAAGACTTGGATCACATAAGTCTCACATTCTCCAAATAAGATGTAATATCACAGTACAATGTCATAATTTATTACAGAACGAGACGAATGATCCAAAAACAAATATCCTTACACCTTAGCATAGCGGAAATGCTAGCTGAATAAATAGTTTACACTTTATTTCAGAGTTCAAACGCAATCCTAAAGGTAGCATGGAGCTACATCTTCTCCATGAAGCCACTGGCAAATCATGTTGGTTGTAGCTCGAAGACGACCCCCTTACTCCTCATTCGGACATTCTGCAAGGTTTAGTTGCAGCCCAGCTATAAAGGGTCAGCACAATTGAATTGTGGTGGCAAGTGACTTTAATTCCTAATGTTCTATTAAGCTATAACTATATGCTTATTTTGGCTGGTGGAGCTCAAGGCTATTGCGCAAAGCAAATTTTCTCCTACTTTTGATAAACAATTTTCTTAAATCAAAAATCTTCTCCTTCAGAGACAAATTCTCGAGACAAGTCCATGTCTCCTACCCATGTTCATCCAACAAAGTTTTATTAAGAAATTTGAGATGAGGAGATTTTCAGAACACATCCTTGTGTAGTTACTCAAATTGTCCGATGCCGGGGACACGGCTAAGATCTTAGGTTTTAAACTCTCGAGAGGGTGTGCACTTTCACCATTAGACTCAATCAACCCAAACTATCCTCTACACTCCTTTAGTGAGAAGGAAAAGGAGAAGATCAAGACGAGACTTTTCAGAAGTTGCTTTCCCATGATCATACTAAGAGATTACCACCATCCTATCAACTCTACCACCATCAATCTCTTGACCCAGGTCCACATCAACTTACTCCATCAAGACAGAGCCCATATTGACCAATGGTTGCACGATAAGCAACTAGACTCAGTGTAAACTTAAATCTCGTAGCCCTGGGTGGCCTACTACAAGTGAGCAACTCAGGTTAACACCGCATATCATGGCCCCAAGTAAGTAGAAACTACCCTGGGCGAAGACAACCATGACACTTGGCCCTGAGAAGCCACTCAACTTGAAACCTCCTCGATCGACCCAATCCACCCAGGCGTTAAATTAATTTAGTGGAAATTTTCATTTATCACATCAACCATAAAACAATCATTTTTGCAGCAGTTGCTTCCACTAAATAATAATAGGGGTCTAAACTGGAATTTCTAAGGGGAAACCTAAAAGGTTTGCATAGCATACTACAATCTCCCAAAACCTATCATGCATTCTACTTTTGCAAATACTGTTTTAAAACACTAGATATGCAATTAGAATAAAATAGTAGGTGTTTTATGAAGTCACTTGCCTTGCCTGCAGGAGGGGCAGGCACAACAAGAATAGCAATCACAAGCAGGTCCTTCCTCTCCTTCACAATCTAGCACAAGCAATACATACAAATAAATATCCACAAAAAATCTCACACACCAAATAAAAGATGTATGCATGCATGGTATGCCATGTGTAGAATTAGACACACTTATCCATGATTTATATTCTCTGGCATTAAATGCATGAGATGCAATTTCTAGGAATTTCTCAATTCACTTAACAATTTATTAATTGAAAACAAAATAACCAAAACTTAGATTATAACATTACAACTTTTATTGTTCTAAGAGAGTTTTCAAATAAGACATATATTAATATTCCTGGGCAGATGTTGTTAACCTAAACCTAAAACAATTGAGTTTATTTGTAAAACATTTTTATTATTTAAGTTATGAATTTAATAGCCGAATTACTCCTCGGATGATCTCATGAATTATTATTTAACAAAAGCAAAAACAAATGATGTAGAATTAAACTACTCTAGCAGGGCTATCCGTGGATATAAAGTTCATTGAATTTGGACTTACAGAACATAAGTTATGAATTTTCTAAGTTTTGCATATTTTTCTGTTTTATTTATAAAATTCCAGCGAAAAAGAAAATCAGGGGGGCTACGTGGCGCGATCCTATTGGACGAAAACGGTTCGCGCGGATCGTGGACGAGAGCCGTCCGATTTAAATGAGATCGGACGCACGGGATCGTTTGAATCTAGATCCGTTGGATCAAGATCCAACGGCGTGGGACGTCCGGCTGGACCGAGCGGCGCGCGGGTCGCCGGAAATGCTCGCCGGCGATGGCGTCCGCGGCGGCGGCGCGTCGGCCTCGACGTTTCCGGCGTTAAAACGAGGCCCCGAGAAGAGTGGGTCTTACCAAAATGATGCAGAGGAGATGGCGAGGTCGATGGCGCGACGGCGGCGTCCAAAAACCTCTCCTTTCCTCGTCCGAGTCGAGGACGGCGGCGACGGCCTCGGGTCGAAGACGGTTTCGGTGTTCGGCTGCGAAATAGAACGAGCGAGGGGGCTCAACGAGTGCGCAAGGGAATGGGGGAAGCGAGGGGGAGCCTCGGTGGCGCTCGAGGAGCTCGGAGCTTACCGCACTCGCGAAAAAGTCCGGCGGAAATGGCGGCGACGGCGAGCTCGATTCCGAGCAGCCCGACGGTGGAGAGGTAGGGTTTTGGGGGGGGGGGGGGTTTCGGAGGCGGCCTCGAGGGGTATAAATAGGAGGGGGCAGGGGCGCTAGACGCGGCGGGAAACGGCCGGAAATGGCTCGGACTCGGTCTCCATCTCCGGCGTGATCTCCGGACGGAGGTGGAAGACGGCTGACAGGTGGGGCCCACCTGTCAGCGAGAGGGGAGCGACGCGCGCGCGGGAGCGGGCCGATGGGCTGTTATCGAACGCGCGCGCGGTGGATAGCGTCTGGGCCGGCCCGGAAACAATTTTTTTAAAATTAAATAAAAACTGTTTTTCAAATCTGATTTACTAAATGATTTTTAAACCTATTCAAAACTTTTCAGAAAAAATCATAAAAATATATTTTGGAAAGGTATTTAAATTAGCAATTTTTAATAATACACTTACCCATTATATAATTTGGAAAAATTATATTTATTAAGTAAGTTTAAATAAACACTTAATGGGATTAAATAATATTTAAACTCATAATTGAATTTTTATTTAGTATTTATGTGATTAAAAGTTAATCCTATATGATGAATGATGTATGAATGCAAAGTTTTAAATTTTAGCAAAATTGGGATGTTACAAACCTAACCCCCTTAAGATGAATCTCGTCCTCGAGATTCGGTTTGGCCTTCAAAAAGATGTGGCTGTTCTTCCCGAAGATCATCCTCCCGTTCCCAAGTCGCTTCTTCTTCGGTATGGTGGTTCCACTGGACCTTACAAAATTTGATAGTCTTGGTTCGTGTGATCCTTTCTGCCATCTCCAAGATTTTGATTGGCTTCTCTTCATACGTCAGGTCACTTTCCAACTGAACTTCTTCTAATGGCACTGCATCCCGTAGTGGGGTTTCTGTCATCTCTGGGTGACACTTCTTCAATTGGCTCACATGGAAGACATTGTGAACTGCTGATAGAACTTCCGGTAATTCTAACTCATATGCTACTTCTCCCTTGCGGGAAAGAATCTTAAAGGGGCCGATGAATCGAGGTGCAAGTTTACCCTTGATCCCGAACCTCTTCACACCACGCATTGGTGACACTCTTAAATAAGCCCTGTCACCTATCTCATATGTGATTTCTCTCCTTTTGGAATCTGCATAGCTTTTCTGCCTGGACTGCGCGATCTTCAATCTGTCCTTGATTATTCGAACCTTCTCTTCAGCTTCCTGGATTATATCAGGTCCAAATAAACTTCGCTCTCCCACACCGTTCCAGAGTAGTGGTGTGGTGCATTTCCTACCATAAAGTGCCTCAAACGGCGACATCTCTATACTTGCTTGGTAGCTGTTATTATAGGAAAATTCTGCGTATGGCAAATTATCATCCCAACTAGACTTGTAGTCCAAAGCACATGCCCTCAGCATATCTTCTAAAATTTGGTTTACTCTTTCCGTCTGTCCATCCGTTTGTGGATGAAATGCTGTACTGAACTCTAATCTCGTACCCAATGATTCATGTAATTGTTTCCAGAAATGCGAGGTAAACTGGGTACCTCTGTCAGACACAATCCTCTGGGGAATACCATGAAGGCATATAATTCTCCTCATGTAAATCTCTGCCAACTTAGCACTTGAGTAGGTAGTCTTTACTGGCACAAAATGGGCCACCTTTGTCAAAGGATCCACTATTACCCAGATTGAATCATATTCCGATCTGGTACGCGGAAACCCAGTAATGAAATCCATACCTATTTGTTCCCATTTCCAATCCGGTATAGGTAAAGGTTGCAACAATCCTGCTAGCTTCTGATGCTCCGCCTTTACTCGACTACATACATCACACTTAGCTATAAATTCCGCGATGTCTCTCTTCAGGTTATTCCACCAAAATCTTTCCTTTACATCCATGTACATCTTGGTGTTTCCCGGGTGTATGGAATAAGGCGAGTTATGTGCTTCTTGCAGAATCAACTTTCTAAGATCCTCATCTTGCGGCACGCATATGCGTTTCTCAAACCACAAGGTGCCTTGCTCATCCATTCGAAAACCCTTGGCCTTTCCTTCGCTCAGGTTGACCTTGATTTCATCCATTATTTTGTCTCCCTTCTGGCCTTCCCGAATCTTATCCATTAACAACGGTTGTACGTCCAGTGTTGCGAGGAATCCTTCGGGTACTACCTCTAATCTGAGGTCCTTAAATGCTCTACTTAAATCCTCGGGCAATTCTCCCGCTGTCAGTCCATTTACATGGACCTTACGGCTCAAAGCGTCAGCCACCACATTAGCCTTTCCTGGCTGATATTGCAAACTCATATCATAGTCCTTAATGAGTTCCAGCCATCTTATTTGCCTCATATTCAATTCCTTCTGGGTGAAAATATATTTCAGGCTCTTGTGATCCGTGAATACTTCACAACGCTTTCCCAAAAGATAGGGTCTCCACGTCTTTAACGCATGCACTACTGATGCTAACTCCAAATCGTGAGTGGGATAGTTGACCTCATGTTTTTAAGCTGTCTAGAAGCATATGAAACCACTTTCCCTTCTTGCATTAGGACACTTCCTAGTCCATGGTGCGAGGCATCACAATATACTTGGAATTCCTTCTCTATATCTGGCAAACATAAAACATGTGCTGACACCAGCCGTTTCTTCAGTTCCTGGAAACTTATTTCACATTCTTCAGTCCACTTGAATTTGACTTCCTTTTTCAGTAGTGAAGTCAATGGTTTGGCAAGTTTGGAGAAGTTCTCAATAAATCTTCTATAATAACCTGCCAGTCCAAGGAAACTACGGATGTCTGCCACATTCTTGGGTACTTCCCATTTTGTCACTGCTGACACCTTTTCTGGGTCTACTGCTATTCCATTTTTCGACACAACGTGTCCTAGAAAACCAACTTCTTCTAGCCAGAATTCACACTTGCTAAATTTGGCATACAGCTTATGTTCTCTAAGTCTCTGTAATATCATGTGCAAGTGTTATTCATGTTCCTCCTGACTTTTGGAGTAAATCAGGATGTCATCAATGAACACCACAACAAACTTATCCAAAAAGTCCATAAACACTTTGTTCATCATGTTCATGAAGTATGCCGGTGCATTGGTTAAACCAAACGGCATTACGGTGTACTCATATAATCCATATCTAGTAGTGAAGGCAGTTTTTGGTATATCTAGTTCTCTTACTTTCATTTGAAAGTATCCTGATCGCAAATCGATCTTAGAGAATACCGAAGCACCCTCTAGCTGGTCGAAAAGCTCGTTAATTTTCGGTAGCGGGTACTTGTTCTTGATCGTCACCTCGTTGATTGCTCGATAATCCGTGACTAGCCTTTGAGTACTATCCTTTTTCTCTACGAGCAGAATGGGTGCTCCCCAAGGTGATGAACTTGGGCGGATGAATCCTTTCTGCAGTTGCTCCTCTAACTGCTTCTTGAGTTCTTTCAATTCAGCTACGGCCATTGGATATGGCCTCTTGGCTATGGGTCCCGTTCCGGGAACCAAATCTATGAGAAATTCCACATCCCTATCGGGCGGCATTCCCGGTAGTTCTTCGGGGAAAACATCAGGGTAATCTCTTACCACACGAACGTCTCCCAGGCTAACCCCCTTAAGAGAATTTAGCTTAACTTTCTTAAATTCAAATTTGGATTTGTATCTGATCTTCTTATTCTCGGGAGTGGTGAGTGTAATGGATCTATTCGCACAATCCAAAACTCCTTCAAACTTGGCCAACCAATCCATACCGAGTATAACATCCAGACCCTGGGTCTCTAAAATTATCAGGTTTACCGGAAAGGAGAGTTTACCAATTTCTAAACTCAAGCTTTGACAATCGGTTTGTGCGAGCATTTCCCCCCCTGGGGAACTCACCCTAACCGGATTTAGCAGGCTTGTAGTAGTCAGTTTGTTTTTATTAACAAAAGCTCTTGAGATGAATGAGTGGGATGCTCCAGTATCGAACAAGACTAATGCTGGAAAGGTATGTAGTAGAAACGTACCAATCACTGCATCCGGTTCATTCTGCACTTCTTCCAAATCAAGATGATTCACCTGTGCCTTCTGGAAAGGATTAGGCTTTGATGCTTCCGGCGCCTTCTTCTTCTCTGGGCAGTCTGTTGAGTAATGTCCCTTGTTCCCACACTTGTAGCAAGTCACTTGACTTATATCTCGGTTTGGTTCGCATGTCCATTTCCTCTGTATTCCGAATTTCCTACTTTATGGATATGACCATTATGGTTGTGGCCACTTCCACTCTTGTGACTATGGTGACCTCCACTGTTCTCAGGTACGTATGGTTTCTTCTGCATCAGATTAGTGTTGTACTTATTGCCGCTGAACTTCCTCTTTCTATTCTCCTCCTTCTTCATGTTGCTGTCCAGAGTAATGGCCTGATCAAGAAGGTCCTGATAATTGGGAGCATAGGCTACAGACAATGGTATTTTCAGCTCACCATTGAGTCCATACAGAAACTTGTACTTCCTCTTTGCATCGGTGTCTACATCCTCTGGGGCATAGCGTGAGAGGGAATTGAAGTCCTCCATGTACTCCCTCAGAGCACGATTTCCCTGTCTCAGAGTGCGGAACTCATCCCTTTTCAGATTCATGATCCCAGAAGAGATGTGTGCATTGCGGAAACCTTCTTTAAAGATTTCCCAGGTAAGTCCTTCAAGTGGGTGAGTGATCTGATATGTTTCCCACCATTGTGCCGCTGGTCCCTCCAGTAGATGGGAAGTGAACCTTATTTTCTCCAATTCCGACACTCGCAAGTAACCAGATCCTTGTTCACAGAGCGTAGCCAATCATCGGCTACGATTGGTTCAGAAGCTGTGGAGAATTTGTTGGGTCTGAGTCTCAAGAACCTAGCAAGGCGGTCAACTTGGGGTGGGGGTGGTGGTGGCGGCGGTGGAGGGGGTGGTGGATTGTTTTGGTTTGCCATGAACTGAGCCATCATGGTCATCAACTATGTCTGGGCTGCCATCATTTGTTGCATCATTTCGTTGGCATTGTTGTTGTCAGGATCACGACGTGGAGGCATCTGTATGGTGTGGGCATAGGTAAGTAGTGATAGAAAGAGACTACAAAGGAAAAAAAAATCTACCCATGCACATCAACACACTTCACAGAAACATAACAAACAACAAGTAAATAGGCACACCCGATGTATTTTATAAATTCGATATTTTAGAGACTTGCAAACCAAGCTAGGACATGGTTTTCAGGGTACTGCCTCACCACAAATTGGTGGGTCAATACAACTTCGATGGGGTAAGGAGAAATACTCGTAAGGTAAGGATAACTGGTGGTCTTACTAATCAAATTTTAAAACTCTTTATGTATTTGCGGGTGTTCCCACACTTGCGCTTCTTGACACCTGTGGCTTTCTTGGGAGTGTCCTCATCGGGGTAGGTTAACACTAGGGGCTCTGGGGCGTCAGGGAAATGATTCTTCTCTGCCTGAAGTTCCACTTGGCTTAGTTGTTCACACAAATGAGCACACTGAGCCTGCAATGCCAAAATGTGGGCATCCTTCTGCGCAATCCTATCATCTTGCAGGTAAATCTTGTTTTCCAGTTCCTTGTTCTCCTTCGTTAGCACCTGAACTTCTACACGAAGAATATCCTTCTCTTCTTCTAAGCTTTCCTTAACGTGACGGTGGACGCGCCTTAAATCTGCCCTGTAGAAGATCTCTTGTCCCAGAAGTATATCCAAATTATGGCAATGAGCTCCAAGGTCTCCATGATGCTTCTCGTTCATACCCCTAAGTTAGGGTTGAACGGGTTGTCCAATGCTATCCCTCCTGGCAAAGTGTCGAAAGACGGAGTTGGGCTTGATCTCGTCATAGAATTGCTCAATGATGCGGGACAAGGTCTCCAGCATTGCCATCTCCACTCCATTCTTCCAGGTGGGGTATCTAGATCGGAAACGGATCAGCTGCGATCCAGGAGGATCAAGACGAGGGAGAACTTCTGACTCGATCTTCCAGCGTCCTTCAGGGTAATCTTCTGACATAATTTCTTTGCCCCTGAAGACTGGCGGCGTCAACCTCAGGGTCCTGGAAATACTGAGGAGCTGGTCACTGAAGTAGTACTGGTCTCCTTTCTGCGGGGATAACTCTTGGGTGAAGTTCTTCATCTACAAGAATTTTGAAGGGATAAGAAATAAGGAGATAAAACGAAATAAGAATGAAGAAGGTAAGGAACATATTATAAGGAAAGAAGTATGGTATGTCGAATTTCATTAATTAAAAATATTTATTTTAGGGTTTGTATCCAATCCTAGGGGTTTCGAGCCTACAGGCAACATTCGTGCTCTGATACCATCTGTAGTGCCCATGCTTATGAAAGCAATGGCACAATGAATAATGTAAAGACTTGGATCACATAAGTCTCACATTCTCCAAATAAGATGTAATATCACAGTACAATGTTATAATTTATTACAGAACGAGACGAATGATCCAAAAACAAATATCCTTACAACTTAGCATAGCGGAAATGCTAGCTGAATAAATAGTTCACACTTTATTTCAGAGTTCAAACGCAATCCTAAAGGTAGCATGGAGCTACATCTTCTCCATGAAGCCACTGGCAAATCATGTTGGTTGTAGCTCGAAGACGACCCCCTTACTCCTCATTCGGACATTCTGCAAGGTTTAGTTGCAGCCCAGCTATAAAGGGTCAGCACAATTGAATTGTGGTGGCAAGTGACTTTAATTCCTAATGTTCTATTAAGCTATAACTATATGCTTATTTTGGCTGGTGGAGCTCAAGGCTATTGCGCAAAGCAAATTTTCTCCTACTTTTGATAAACAATTTTCTTAAATCAAAAATCTTCTCCTTCAGAGACAAATTCTCGAGACAAGTCCATGTCTCCTACCCATGTTCATCCAACAAAGTTTTATTAAGAAATTTGAGATGAGGAGATTTTCAGAACACAGCCTTGTGTAGTTACTCAAATTGTCCGATGCCGGGGACACGGCTAAGATCTTAGGTTTTAAACTCTCGAGAGGGTGTGCACTTTCACCATTAGACTCAATCAACCCAAACTATCCTCTACACTCCTTTAGTGAGAAGGAAAAGGAGAAGATCAAGACGAGACTTTTCAGAAGTTGCTTTCCCATGATCATACTAAGAGATTACCACCATCCTATCAACTCTACCACCATCAATCTCTTGACCCAGGTCCACATCAACTTACTCCATCAAGACAGAGCCCATATTGACCAATGGTTGCACGATAAGCAACTAGACTCAGTGTAAACTTAAATCTCATAGCCCTGGGTGGCCTACCACAAGTGAGCAACTCAGGTTAACACCGCATATCACGGCCCCAAGTAAGTAGAAACTACCCTAGGCGAAGACAACCATGACACTTGGCCCTGAGAAGCCACTCAACTTGAAACCTCCTCGATCGACCCAATCCACCCAGGCGTTAAATTAATTTAGTGGAAATTTTCATTTATCACATCAACCATAAAACAATCATTTTTGCAGCAGTTGCTTCCACTAAATTATAATAGGGGTCTAAACTGGAATTTCTAAGGGGAAACCTAAAAGGTTTGCATAGCATACTACAATCTCCCAAAACCTATCATGCATTCTACCTTTGCAAATACTGTTTTAAAACACTAGATATGCAATTAGAATAAAATAGTAGGTGTTTTATGAAGTCACTTGCCTTGCCAGCAGGAGGGGCAGGCACAACAAGAATAGCAATCACAAGCAGGTCCTTCCTCTCCTTCACAATCTAGCACAAACAATACATACAAATAAATATCCACAAAAAATCTCACACACCAAATAAAAGATGTATGCATGCATGGTATGCCATGTGTAGAATTAGACACACTTATCCATGATTTATATTCTCTGGCATTAAATGCATGAGATGCAATTTCTAGGAATTTCTCAATTCACTAAACAATTTATTAATTGAAAACAAAATAACCAAAACTTAGATTATAACATTACAACTTTTATTGTTCTAAGAGAGTTTTCAAATAAGACATATATTAATATTCCTGTGCAGATGTTGTTAACCTAAACCTAAAACAATTGAGTTTATTTGTAAAACATTTTTATTATTTAAGTTATGGATTTAATAGCCGAATTACTCCTCGGATGATCTCATGAATTATTATTTAACAAAAGAAAAACAAATGATGTAGAATTAAACTACTCTAGCAGGGCTATCCGTGGATATAAAGTTCATTGAATTTGGACTTACAGAACATAAGTTATGAATTTTCTAAATTTTGCATATTTTTCTGTTTTATTTATAAAATTCCTGCGAAAAAGAAAATCAGGGGGGCTACGTGGCGCGATCCTATTGGACGAAAACGGTTCGCGCGGATCGTGGATGAGAGCCGTCCGATTTAAATGAGATCGGACGCACGGGATCGTTTGAATCTAGATCCGTTGGATCTAGATCCAACGGCGTGGGACGTCCGGCCGGACCGAGCGGCGCGCGGGTCGCCGGAAATGCTCGCCGGTGATGGCGTCCGCGGCGGCGGCGCGTCGGCCTTGACGTTTCCGGCGTTAAAACGAGGCCCCGAGAAGAGTGGGTCTTACCAAAATAATGCAGAAGAGATGGCGAGGTCGATGGCGCGACGACGGCGTCCGAAAACCTCTCCTTTCCTCGTCGGAGTCGAGGACGGCGGCGACGGCCTCGGGTCGAAGACGGTTTCGTCGATCGGCTGCGAAATAGAACGAGCGAGGGGGCTCAACGGGTGCGCAAGAGAATGGGGAAGCGAGAGGGAGCCTCGGTGGCGCTCGAGGAGCTCGGAGCTTACCGCACTCGCGAAAAAGTCCGGCGGAAATGGCGGCGACGGCGAGCTCAATTCCGAGCAGCCCGACGGCGGAGAGGTAGGGTTTTGGGGGGGGGGGGGTTGGGGGGGGGTTTCGGAGGCGGCCTCGAGGGGTATAAATAGGAGGGGGCAGGGGCGCTAGACGCGGCGGGATACGGCCGGAAACGGCTCGGACTCGGTCTCCATCTCCGGCGTGATCTCCGGACGGAGGTGGAAGACGGCTGACAGGTGGGGCCCACCTGTCAGCGAGAGGGGAGCGACGCGCGCGCGGGAGCGGGCCGATGGGCTGTTATCGAACGCGCGCGCGGTGGATAGCGTCTGGGCCGGCCCGGAAACAATTTTTTTAAAATTAAATAAAAACTGTTTTTCAAATCTGATTTACTAAATGATTTTTAAACCTATTCAAAACTTTTCAGAAAAAATCATAAAAATATATTTTGGAAAGGTTATTTAAATTAGCAATTTTTAATAATACACTTACCCATTATATAATTTGGAAAAATTATATTTATTAAGTAAGTTTAAATAAACACTTAATGGGATTAAATAATATTTAAACTCATAATTGAATTTTTATTTAGTATTTATGTGATTAAAAGTTAATCCTATATGATGAATGATGTATGAATGCAAAGTTTTAAATTTTAGCAAAATTGGGATGTTACAAAGGTCATACCCGACATCCAGGTGAAGGATGCCTCACAAGTCAGGTTACTTGCTTCCTGTGTGAAGGAACAAAC
This sequence comes from Poa annua, assembly GCA_026929855.1. Taxonomy (NCBI): domain Eukaryota; kingdom Viridiplantae; phylum Streptophyta; class Magnoliopsida; order Poales; family Poaceae; genus Poa; species Poa annua. The sequence continues at coordinate 305,836,641 of CM049426.1, read as the reverse complement.
CATGTCCCAATTCAGTGTCAACTTTATTCCTTGGTGCAACAAGTTAACCAGCAAACCAAGGAAGGAATGCGACCATCTCTCATGAAGATCCTGGAGTAACAAAGACAAAAGGGTGAATCCAACAAAGATCTCAGCCACATAAGATGCTACACGTGCAAGGATAAGGGACACTATGCCAGTGGCTGCCCTGAGTGGAAGAAGGATAAATCTCTTCAAGGACCGAGTGGAAAACGTGAGTGCTAAAACTTTTCGTATCCACCACAGGCCATTATTATTTATATTTTGAATACTTGTACGCTCTACATCAGAGAAATAAACAAGATTAAACAAAGTTCCTAGACTGACCACAAAAATTTCTTTTAAGGGTGGTAGCCACCCAGATAATTCTAACCCAGCTGCCTTAAACACACAGATCCCAAACCATCTTTCTTTCGAGCCTCCCCAATCAGAAAATTCATCCCCTGCTAGTTTCCAGTTTCCATGTCAGAAATTTCATTTCTCAAAACATCCCGAGTTATCAGAATCATTTAAGCATTTGCTTTATCTTCCTAGCCTCTCCGAATCTCGGGGACGAGATTCCTTTTAAGGGTGGTAGTCTGTAACATCCCAACATTTTGGAATGTTCAAAAATCACTAAAATTTAAAACTTTTGTTTTGATTAAAATAAAATATTAAAATGCATAAGAAAACTAACTATAAAAGACTTCAACCAATTTGAAAAAGTCAATTATTTCAAAATTCCCAATGTGTCATTATTTTCAGAAGTTATTTCCAATTAAACATTTCATTATCCATTGTATTTCAAAAACCTTAATATGTAATTTGATAAATGTTTTATAAAGTACAAACCATTTTATTTTAAGTAAATAGTTTACTTATAAGTAATTGATTTCAACCACTTAGCCTTAACTATAAATAAATTAAAATAATAATTACAAGTGTTATTTTAAACTATTGAAAACATTGTCTATTTGCCAAAAGATTATTATTCATTTACCTGAGTTCAAAACATAATTTGGATATTAAAAGTCTATAGTTTATAACTTAAAACCTCATAAATTTTATAGTTACTTAACAACCCAAATAAACATTTCATTAGCTTAAATGATTTTCATTTATTTTCAAAACATAAAATGACTTTCATGAATATATTTTCTATATAAGAAATGAAGTAAAACTAAAATCTTAAAGTTGTTATGAAATTTCAATTGAGTATCTTAATATAAAACTTAATGGTGCACAAAATATTTTGAATTAAAAAAATGATGAATACATTATATTTCCCTTTTCATTTCAAATAAATGTGTGATGTTATTTAATATTTTACTAAAGCCAAAAATGATTTAATGTTGGAAAATGAGTTTAAATTTTAATTTTAAATTTATATCAGTGTTGTATTTTTTATAAATTTTATTTAGCCAAAACTTAAATGTATTAAGCCATGTTTTCAAATTTGACATAAAGTGTCAAATTTATATTTAATCAATATTTTGAAATTTTGATTTTTGAAAAATGTTCAAAATATGCCCACAACTGGTTTAACTCAAAGATATTGTCATTACAAATTTATAGAAATTGGTTTGACCTCATTTGGACACTCAAATCAAAAGATATGAAATAAATAAGAAAATCAGAAAATATAAAATAAAAACGTAAAAAAAAATGGAACAGACCCACTGGGCCGAAGCCCAGCAAGCTGCTACCGCACCCCTCCCTTTTTTTTCTCCGCGCGCGCAGCCCATTTTCCTTTCCTTTTTTTCTCTTCTTCTTCTATTTCTAGCTGGGCCGAATCATGGCCCATGTAGGGGCCGGTCATCTTCCTCGACCTCTCGAGCGTAGTACGTACGTGCGGTTACAGGAACTAGTAACTGAACATGGTGTTTCTCTTCCTCCTCAATTTCTCCATCAATTTAGTGGCTGTTTCTCCTTGACTTCAACATGAAAGTTACTCCATATTGGATGGGCATTCCATCCCGGGAGTTTATTTCCAAATTCATTGCCATAAACATGCACACTGACCTCGTGAACCAAATGCCACCCGTAGACATTCACGTCCCGATCTCCCTCCTCAGACCATCTCACAAAATTCCGAGCGCGTCACTTCCTGCCCCTCTGCATCCTCCATCATGTTCATCCTCATACCTTTCCTAAAGGATGCCTATACAGCTCGCACCAACCATGCCAAACTCAGCCCCAAACCGAGTTCATCGTCAGATCTTGTCTTCTACGATGATCCCCTACACAATTCCTTGCACCAGTAGATTCCCCTCATCAAGGCCTTTGTCCAGGACATGGTGTTGCACCATTTATTTGTAGTTGGTTGCACCACCACGAAGCCCGAGCAACGTTGCAGCCTTACGCAAGATCCCGACGAGGTGAGACCTTGCCATGCCACGCGATGATGTCCTGCGTGATCTATGTGTCTTCCTGCATTTTTACTTAAATTTTGCCAGTTTTTCCCGCATGTCAAATACTCGAGAACGCGCTCGACCGAGAGCGCTGCCGCGACTCTGGTCACGCTGTCCCAGTACGCAACCGACGACGCCGACCACACCATCTCCTTCGTCGTATCAACCGCATCATGGTGTTTGCTTCGTCCGTGTGCACATCTACGACAACTTCATCAACTACTTCCCGGAGGTCGTGTTTGACCGTCAACATCGACCACCCCATCTAACCGCGTCATGTTCTCACTACGACATCGGCGCTATTCGTTCTTGTCGGTGAGGCTCTCAAAATAGTCTAATCGTACCCGTATAATATTTCTAATGTATTAGATGAGACCACCATGCAATGTCAAAACAAAGAATTGTGGCCTTAAGAATTTTCCACATGTGTCAAAACCTTTTTATTTTCGGATTTGACTTAGGACAGATTTTAGTCCAAATTTAGAAATTCATATCAATTCAACCGTAACTCCGTTTTCAATGTTTTTGTAGTCTATGGAATCGTATGAATGTGTAGAATACAGTGGTATAATAAAAACTTGTATTTTAATCGTGCACTAACTTTCTATTTATAGAAACGTGTAAAACATTGTATTAGGTATTGATTTAATTCTGTAAGTTCAAAATTTGTAAATTAAATATCCTTGGAAAGCCCCTGACATGTAGAATACTTTGGTTATGTTACATTTTTTAGTAGTCTAAATTTATTTAAATGGCAAATGAGCAATTTGGGTAAATTTGGTATATCTTAAATTCTATAAATCAAATTTTTGCAAATAAAATAGTTTTAGAAACCTTAAAATATGCGTAGTTTTATGCCCCTGTTAGAAAATAATTTTGAACATTATTTTGATGGTTTAAAAAGCAGAGGCTTAATTTAAGTATTTTTGTTATACTTTAATCCTAGGAATAATGTTAATATGTTTCTTTTGCAAAATGTCACAAACTATATCTTTTGACCAGTAGTATTGTTTATAAGTTTTGAATAAAATTGTAATTATAGAAAACAATTAAAACTGATGGTAGAACATTTAAAATGTCTTAAAAGTGTTTTAAGGTAATTCAGTGGTATTAAAAGCCTTTTAAGACCATTAAGTGTTATTTAAATGTTTTTGACCAAATTAATGTGTGATAAATTTGTATTTAGGACCAGCCCATTAAAACCCATTATTCAACACATCAATTCTTTTTGCATATTGAATTATGTGATGAACCTTTGTGAAATTTGGTTTTGCTTTTATATGCCTTGTGTTGTTGTCCATGTTTGTTGTGTTTTATGTTGATTGTTGTATAGTTATTTGCTTATATTGTTTAGATTGAACGGAGAGCAAACGTTCGTTGTTGAAAAGTTTGTGAGCAAAGACATCATCCAAAGGCAAGTGACACACCCCCATAAAAGTCCTATTATTTTCTATGCATGAGTAGATTATTTTTCTATAAGCATGTGTAGGATAGTATTGCTATGCAAGACATGTTTAGACTTCCTTATTCCTGTGTCTAGGTTCCTATGAAAATACTTAGTAGAATTGTGATGCTACGCAAAACTATTTTGATGAAATGTTAAATTCTACTAAGTTATAATCAAACACCTGGGTGAAATTGGTTGCTTGGTTGTATGAGTTGAGTGTTGTCCCGAGGGGATTTACCTGTGGGATATTCACTTGTGGATGGCCACCCAGGAACAGAGGAATCTGAAGAACTCCGAGTGAAGATTGCTTCTCGTGCAGCCATTGCCAATATGGGCTCTGGCTTGATCAACTAAGCTGTGTGGACTCGCCCCGGCCTGACAGGTGGAGGTAGTGGTTTATAGGTGGAGCGCGTCAGGCCAGAGTGGGAGGGAAAATGCTTCTAAAATATCTCGTCTCATTCTTCTTCTTTCCCTTATCACAGATGGTGTGTAAAGGATAGTTTGGGTTGAATGGGTACAATGGTGAACGTGCGCAACCTCTGCAGAGTGTAAAACTAAGTACTTAGCCGTGTCCCCGGAAACGGACAATTGAGCAGCTGAACGAGGATGTCAACGGAGGATTCCACCATTCCAACTTCAGAAATAAAACTTGATGGGTGAACAAGGGAAGATGAGATTATGGTTTTCATGCCATACTTGTCTTGATTTGAAGTAAGTGTTTTCCAAAGAGATAGGAAAAATTGGCTTTATTCAAAATAGCCTTGAACTCCACCAGCCAAATATGCATATAGGTTTTAGAGTTATTCCATTAAGTGTCCACCATAGTGTCACTTGCCAGACTCACTTTTTAATGGAATCTGACCAACGTTGTTGCAATATTTTTCTGATTGCAGATTGTTCAGATGACGAGTGAGGTTTCGTTTAAAGGTTTCGAGTCTGCAACCAACATGTTTCGCCTGTGGCAACATGAAAGAGATGGAGACTCACTGCTATCGTATTTCCGCTGTGTACTTTTTCAATGCTAGCTTTATGCTATGCAACTTGTGTCGAATGTTTTGTAAGTCTGGATCATCGATGTAATAAAATTGATACTTTGTTGTGATATTACATTGTAAACTGTGTGTGCAAACGATTTGATTCAGGGATTTGCACTATACACATGTATCTGCCTTATTTAAAGTGCAGGTACGCTACAGTCCAGTTATAAGATGTTGATGCTGCTCCCTTCGTCCATTAGGACCTTGTTCAGCCGAAAACCGTCTACTTGTGGCGCTACTACCAAGCCTAGGAGACCCGGGTGTTCTATATTCTGTCCGGGTGATCTTCTCTACTCCAAGTAAATGGTTGCTCTGACCACTTCAAGTACTTTGGTAAGGCTGTTGCTACTGTATTGACCTCTCTGTCTTTCAATTTTTGCTCTCTCCTTCATGTGTTGGTGGTAAACACATGATATTGGCCTTGACTGTGGAGTTCTTTCGGTGTTTGTTGATAACCTCTGCCTTGGTGTTGACTTGACCCGACGTTGTTATTTGGCGGTGCCTGAGACCCGGATCCTGTACCCTGATTGCCCTGGTTACCGTTGTTGCCGTGATTTCCATGATTACCACTGTTCCCATTGTTTCCATTGAAGTTGCCTTGGTTCTGTTCCAAAGACTGCTCGTGTTTTCTCCATGCCCTCATGTCAGCGCATTGTGCTAACATGTGACTGGCTGGTTTACCGTTCCTGGCATGCCTAGGTGTAACATCCCAATTTTCAGAAAAATTTAAAACTTTTGCATCCATGCATCATCATCATTAAACTTGTCATATGAATCACATAAAATTTGAATTTAATTATTTAAATATGTTTTAATTGACTTTATGTCCTTAAAATTGTTATTTTGAATTTATAATAATGTTCCTTTTATTATATTTTTACTTTAGACAAAAATAATGTCAAAAGGATCTATTTTTCGTAAGCTTTTCAAATTATATTTTTATGAATTTTTCTGAGAAGTTTTAATATAGTTTTGAATTTGTTTTATACTCAAAGATTTAAAAACAGAAAATAATTTTCAAAAAAGAAAAATAGAGTCGGGCCAGCCAGTGGGCCGAAGCCCACTAGCTATCTACCGCGTGCGCGACGCAGTCCAGCCCGCCAGCGGCCCGTCCCTGCCCGCGCACGCGCGCTCACTCGCTGACAGGTGGGCCCCACCTGTCATCCCTCCCGCTGCAACGGCTCGCCCCAAATCACGCCCACGACCTAGCCGAGAAACGGCCAAATCAATTTGATTGATTCCCGGCGATTTACTCACTCATTTACGTCGCCGATTCTTGCTATAAGATCCCCTCGATCCCCTCTCTCTTTTGCCCCAAGAACCACCTCCCGAGAGCCACCAGGCCGCCCACGAGCACCCCCCGAGCCCCCCCCCCCCCCCGTTACCGACGGCGAGTTCGACGAACTCCGGTGAGCCGCGTCCCTCTCAAGCCCTCTCTCCACTTCCTTCTAGTCTATCTAGACCTCGCGCATCATTTTGACAAGTTTTTGCGTCTTCTCGGGTAGCAGAACATCGTCTCCATCCACGCCCGAAGAGGACCGCCGCCGAGCACGACTCTGACGAGCAAATTCCGGCGCGACAGAGCACTCCATCATCGACCACCTCGCCATCGTCCCCGCCTCGACCTCCTCCACGCACGGGTATGACTCGTTCGTCCTCGTAGGCAGTAGGGCGTGCGAAGCGAGCAACTCCGGTGATGGCACCGCCGCGGGCACGCCTCGGGCTAGGGTTCCGGCCGGCCGCGCCGCTCGCTTCTCGTCGTTTTAATCTAGACCGTTAGATCTCCCGTGTACGACTAGGATTAGATCACTTAAAACTCCGAACCGGTACGCCGCGTCAGCGCCACATCAGCGCCACGCCAGATTTTATTTTCTGAATTTTTATTAAATCATTTAATTTGGCAGTTTTGCAGAAAACCCCCTACACACTATTTTCATCATTACTTTTTATCTGTTTAACCAAATTTAAATATTAATATATATTTGAAATCCTTAGAACCAGTAGAACACTTTGGCTTCTTTAGTTTTCTGTTTTGACACATACAAAATTTTCAAATATTTTTTAGAGTAGTTTAAGTGTTTTTGACATAACTTTAGTTAGAAAATTTATTTTTGAGTAAATCAAATTGCTAACAACTTGTTTAGATGCCCTCTGCCCAAATGTCATTTTTACAAAATTTGATTTGAAATTTTATTTAAGTGAACTAAAGTCCTTGTCATTACCCCTTTATTCAAAATGAAATAATAGAAACAAATCAAAAAAAAAATATTTATGCATATATCATGAAAATCCAAAGGGATACTTTTATTAGTTTCTAGACGTTGGAAATAAATTGTTGCATCTCATCTCATGAATAGCATATATTTTTCTTTGTATGAACCTTTGCTTGTGTGTTTATGTGTGGCTCTTTATTTCTTTGTTAGACTATTCGGAGGGAAACGAGAATCTTTGCAACTGTAACTGCTACACTCCCGGTTGCCAAGGCAAGTGGCACACCCCCATAAAAGTCCTATTATTTCTATGCATGAGTAGAGTATTTTCTATAAGCATGTGTAGGATAGCATTGCTATGCAAGCCATGATAGACCTCTTTATTCCTGTGTCTAGGTTCCTATGAAATTACTTAGTAGAATAGTGATGCTATGCAAAAACTATTTTGATGAAAAAGATAAAGTCTACTAAGTTTTAATCAAACACCTAGGTGGAAATTGGTTGCTTGGCTGTATGAGTTGAGTGTTGTTCACAGGGGATTTACCTGTGGAATATTCACTTGTGGAAGGCCACCTAGGAGCAAAGGAATCTGAAGAAATCCAAGTGAAGATTGCTTCTCGTGCAGCCATTGCCTATATGGGCTGTGGCTTGATCAACTAAGCTGCGTGGACTCTTCCCGGCCTGACAGGTGGTGGTAGAGGATTTGTAGGTGGAGCGCGTCAGGCCAGAGTGGGAGGGAAAATGTTTCTGAAAGATCTCGTCTCATTCTTCTCCTTTCCTTATCACAGATGGTGTGTAAAGGGTAAATTGGGTTGAATGGGTACAATGGTGAACGTGCACAACCTCTGCAGAGTTAAAATCTAAGTACTTAGCCGTGTCCCCGGAAACGGACAATTGAGCAGCTGAACGAGGATGTCAACGGAGGATTCCACCATCCCAACTTCTAAATTAAAACTTGATGGGTGAACAAGGGTAGAATGAGACAGTGGATTTCATGCCACGGATGTCTCGAATAGAAGAAAAGTGTTTCCAAAAAGTTAGGGAAAAACTTGCTTTCTGCAAAATAGCCTTGAGCTCCACCAGCCAAATAAGCATATAGGTCATAGAGTTATTCCTCTAAGTGTCCACCATAGTGTCACTTGCCAGTTCCATTTTAATGGTTCTGACCCACGTTGTTGCAATATATATCTTATTGCAGACTGTCCTGATGATGAGTGAAAGTTTTTACTAAGGGTTTTCGAGTCTTCAACCAACATGCTCGCCTGTGGCACATGATGATGATTGGGGACTCCATGAAGAATAATTTTCCGCTGTTTACTCTGTTCACTGCTAGCTTTATGCTATGCAAATTTGTAATGAATATTTTCTAAGTCTGGATCAGCGTTGTAATAAATTGATACTTTGTTGTGATATTACATCGTAACTGTGTGTGCAAACGATCGATCCAGGGATTTGCACTATACACAGGTATCTGCCATAATTTAGGTGCATGTACACTACAGATGGTATCAGAGCACTATGTTGCCTGTAGGTTCGAGCCCTTAGGATTGGAAAAACCTTTTGATCATAGTATTAACTACTTAAGTATTTTTGGATCCTAGCAGCATAGTGAGATGAAGCGGCCTGGAAACAAACCTTACATGTCCGCGTACATGAGACCTGTTTCACAATTAAGTGGCTGGCCGGGTGTCTGTCTCTCTCACTATAGTGAATATCCAATTTACAAAGAGTTGTTTATATTTGTTGATCACATTGAGATTTGACTTAGTTTTGACTCTAATTTAATAATACACTTATGACTAGTACCTCCTTACCTTATACATTTCTTGTTTTAAATTCTTTTCTTTCTTCCTAAAGGATGACGAGCTTCCACTTCACCACTGCAGAGGACTTCGAGGACACCCGTTTTGGCTGCTACCTTCTCGACATCGGCGAGAAGATAGGTTTACCGCTACCTCAAGTTAAGGGCTTCATCCTGAAGAAGTTTAACAAGGAGGGCTGTTGGGGAATAAAAGCAACTCAGCTAGGACGTGGAGAAGAGCCCCCGTTGGAAATCAAAATGGTTAGTGACTCCAAAGAAAAAGGACTCAATCTCGTCATGCAGGACCTGATTGGACGTCTCTGCGGACGCTATAGCGCAGAGTTGAGGGGCCACTACTCCATTTTCTTTGGAAGGATAAACGAGGAGGGAGAACCATACCTCTTTGATGTTGGATATAGAGAGAAAGCAAAGCCCCTTAGTCTGTATTTCCAGGAGTTGGAGGTCCTCGTCACAGAACTTTATGAGGATAGACGCACTGAACTTCTGAAGAACGATGAGTTGTGTGCCTTACTCAAGGAGAACGAGGAAAAGATGAAAGCTCAAGAGGAAGTGACTAAGGCCCAAGAAGAAAAGTTTGCTTCACAAGAGGAGAAATACAAGAGACAGGAGAAAAGGGTTCAAGAGAAAAACAAGACTATCAGAGAACAGAAGGCAGAACTCGAGAGCAATGAAGTCGAGTTCGAAGCTGATAGTGACTTGATCAAGCGTCTTCTGTTGGGGATATATCAACTAGGGGTATAACCAACATGGATCAATCCGGCTAGTCCAGGGTGGCCCAAGGGTGGTAAGGCCGAAGCCTGCCGGGCAGCCCAGATAGCTGACGTACAAGGAAGTAGGCGGACGGTACAAGGAAGGTGGAAGGCCGAAGCCCATCAAGCCACCAAGCCCAAGACGGAAGGCCGCAACTAAGCCGGCTAGGTCTAGGACTCTGTTTACTTGCCGGACAAGTACTTACCTTGTACCCTGGGGTATGGCCGCCTATATAAGCCGGCCACCAGGGAGCCTTTAGGGAAGACAACTTCAATAGGCATCATACCCATTGTAACCTGTTCACGGCTATTGCCTCATAGTGAATTATAGCAGCACGTAGGATCTCGCCACCGCTGTGGGATCCGAAGCTGGGTAAACTCGCCGTGTTCAATCCCGTCATCGACGACACCAAACTTCTTCCCCACAATCCATACGTAGGCTAGAGGACCCCCGTCTCCTATCAATTATGCCGATACCACGACAGTTGGTGCCCACCGTGGGGCATAAGGTTCCTGGCGTCACGTTCCAGGCGGGAACACTTGGCGGCGTGGGCAAGAAGATCGCCGTCGGTCGCGTCACAAGGTATGGCGGCCATAGCTACGTCAACTCGGATGAGTCCTGGCTCCCGGCGGACGACTACCTTATCGGATGCACAATCGTACCGATCAGAGGGATCGACGTCTTCATCGGGTACATGCCAGAGGCGTACGACCTACCGCGTTTCTACAACCCCACCCACCAACCCTTCGACCAAGCAGTCGAACGGCAAGATGGATCTGAATCCGCCTTCTCCCAGGAGTCGGCCGAATCTGATTTCCACTTCGTCGGAGTTGTCGGACTGGGATCAGACTCCCAGCCGGAAAACAACGATCCTGAGTCAATCCTTCCTGCTCTGCAGGAAGATGCGATGTCAGATGCCGGATCCAGATCTACCGTTCAAGTCAACGTAGACTCTGACTCCGATGATGATGCTTGTCTCTTCGAAGAGAAGATCAAAACCCGCTTTTCCAGTGGTAATCCGGCTCCCTCAGAGGGCACAGCGGATACTGACATGCCTGACAAGCTGGCTATGATGGTTGTTGTCGGTCACGAGACAACCCCAGTTACTTCGGAGGCGCAAAACAAACCGGCGGAAGATGCCGGCGACACCATTGCCGGCCAACTCATTGAAAGTTCCGACAAGGTGCGCGCAAAGAAGAAAGCTGGCCTCGAGAAAGGCGGCAGCAGCAAACCCACGGATTTGCTCTCCGTCATCAAAGAAGTAGACGAGATCATGAATACTCCGGTGAATAAAGACACCCCACTCGACGCAGTGGAAGAACTTAGGCTTAACATGCTTAAGCACTCTGACTTCCTGCGAAAAAGAGAGGAGCACGTGTAGAGCCTTGCGAAGAAGATCGAGAAAGAACAGGAGAAGATGTCGGCCAAAACAAGCCGTCAACTCTTCGAGGAGAAAAGGTCATCAAAAAACCGCCGTGGAAAAGAGCCGCCTGCGCAAGCAACAACAGCGACTCAAGATCTAGGGTTCGACTGGCGCACGGCACCACAGCGCGTGGACAGAAGGGGAGATGTTGTCTTCTGCACCCCGGTCCTCAACGCGGCCGCCGCGCTAGATACCCTGGACGACAACACTTACACGGCGGAAGAGAAGCTGGCCAATGCAAGACACTTCGTAAGCAAGGCCCTAGAACAACAAGCTGGCGCTGATTCCTACGGCCATATGGCGGATGCCCGGGGGGGAGACCTAGAGTCTAAGTCGGGAAAGTGCAAAGCTGCACCCGGCGCCGACCCCGATGGCCCGTCTGGCTCCAGTAGCCATGGCGACAAAAGGAAGGCAACGCCACCTCCAAAGAAGACGCCACCGCCAAAAGCAAGGCGGGACGATAATTCAAGGACAGGAAGCAGAGGAGACCTGCCACCTCCATCCCAGCCAAGACGCGACAATGGCGGTAGCCAGAACAACAGGCCGCCGCCTAGAAAAGATGTCGGCAACGACCCTCCCAGGAGAGGCCGAAGCCGATCTCCGCAGCGTAGCACTGGCAGCAAGAAGAGAGAGGAGGTAGAAGGGCCCAGGCGCAGCATAAGCCGGGCAGCGTAGGACGAGACGGACGCAAATAGAGGCGCACGACAGCTCGATCCAAAAGACGCACGACACCGCCTACAAGACATAGCAAGAGGAAAGGAGCCGCTATACTCTGGACCAAAGTGCTTCGGTGACGCCATCCGCAGAGAGCCGTTCCCTAAGGACATGACATCAGTGTCAAAAAACTGCTCTAGGTACAACGGCCTCGTTAAGCCGGACTCATGGCTATCCGATTATGCCATGGCCATAGTGATTGCCGGCGGGAGCAGCCATATTGCCGTCCGCTACCTACCTCTCATGTTGGAAGGCACGGCAAGAGCTTGGATCGACAACCTTCCTCAAAAGTCCATCCATAGCTGGTACAACATGGAAAAGGTTTTCTCCCAGCACTTCCAAGGAACATACAAGCGTCCAAATACCTACACGGATTTGCAACCCTGTATCCAAAAGCCGGACGAAACCATGACATATTTTGTCACCCGTTGGATATCCGAAAAAGCCAACTGTCATGGTGTTTCGGACGCACAGGCTATCCACGCCTTCTACACGGGCCTACAGAAGAAGTCCCTGCTCCGTCATACGCTCGTCCGCGAGCAAATCACGGACCTTGGTGAGATGCTCAACCTGGCCGCCTAGTACGCGGCGGCGGATGACGACGCCCGGGACGATGACCCAGTGTAGCGTACCTGCACTTTAAATAAGGCAGATACCTGTGTATAGTGCAAATCCCTGGATCGATTCATTTGCACACACAGTTTACGATGTAATATCACAACAAAGCGTCAATTTTATTACATCGATGATCCAGAATTACAAAATATTCTTTACAAATTGCATAGCATAAAGCTAGCTTTGAAAAGTACACAGCGGAAATACAATAGCAGTGAGCCTCTATAACTTTCATGCTGCCACAGGCGAAAACATGTTGGTTGTAGACTCGAAACCTTTAAACGAAACCTCACTCGTCATCTGATCAATCTGCAATAAGAAAAATATTGCAACAACGTGGGTCAGATTCCATTAAAAATGGAGTCTGGCAAGTGACACTATGGTGGACACTTATGGAATAACTCTAAAGCCTATATGAATATTTGGCTGGTGGAGTTCAAGGCTAATTTGCATAAAGCCAATTTTTCCTATCTTTTTGGAAACACTTTTCTTGAAATCGACGAGTATGGCATGAAAACCATAAATCTCATCTTCCCTTGTTCACCCATCAACTTTTAACTTAGAAATTTGAATGATGGAATCCTCCGTTGACGTCCTTGATCAGCTGCTCAAAATTGTCCGTAACCGGGGACACGGCTAAGTACTTAGTTTTACACTCTGTAGAGGTTGTGCACTTTCACCATTGTACCCATTCAACCCAAAGTATCCTTTACACACCATTTGTGATAAGGAAAGGAGAGAATGAGACGAGATCTTTCAGAAGCATTTTCCCTCCCACATGGCTTGACCCGTTCCACCTAACATCCCCCTACATCTGCTTGTCAAGCCGGAGAGAGTCCACGCAACATAATTGATCAAGCCAGAGCCCATATGGCAATGGCTGCACTGGAAGCAATCGTCACTCGGAGTTCTTCAGATTCCTCTGTTCCTGGGTGGCCATTCTCAAGTGTACATACTCTAGGAACCATAGAAATGGACCTGAGTAGCCACTCAACATAAACCATCCGACCAATTACCACCCAGGTGTTTCATTCTTAACTTAGTAGAATTTAGATTTTCACAAAACAACATTTGCATAGCAACAATAATTCTACTAAGTATTGCATAGGAACCTAGACACAGGTATAAGGGATTCTACACAGGTTTAGCATAGCAACACATGCATATAAAAATACACTAAGTAATGCATATAAAAATAGGAAGTTTATGGGGTGTGCCACTTCCTTTGAATGTTGTCGTTGTTCACAACTCTTTTCAACGATACTCGGGACTCTTCGTTCAGTCTAAACAATACAAACAAACAACAATACAACAATCATAAAACAACACAACACTTACAAACAAGTTTCTTAAAATTCTAAGGAAAACATGACATGCATGATATGCAAGTTATTTCTAAGGAATAGAGGTGCAAGCCATGCCATGGAAAATCTTTTAAGTTAATGCAAGGCAAATAGATTGGTCCAAAAAGGACTAAGGGCTAAGGTCTCAAGTTGGATAAAAATACTTTGTTTTATATCATCTTTAAACAAGCACTCTAATGGCTTAGCCATGATGTGCAAAATACCTAGAGAAAAATACTAAGTCATTTGTTCCAGATGATCAACAATTATCATCAACTCTTTGTAAATTGGACATTCACTATAGTGAGAGAGACAGACACCCGGCCAGCCACTTAAATTGTGGAACAGGTCTCATGTACGTGGACATGTAAGGTTTGTTTCCAGGCCGCTTCATCCCACTATGCTGCTAGGATCCAACAACTTCAAGATGATAACATCATGATCAAAATTTGTTTAAGTCTAAAAGACAAGATTAGGAAAGAGGGAAAAGATAGAAAGAAAGATGTAGTTGTCCTCCAGGCTTCATCTCCAGACTTGTAATATTCTCCTTGATGATGTCTTGATTGAGTTCTGAGTAGTCCTGATGAATCTTCAGACTTGATGATTCTTGTATCCTCGAGGCTGGTCTTGGATTTACTTAGTCTTCATGAAATCTCAGAGGAGAAGAAAAGACAAAGAGAGAGACTTAGAGAATAAAAGGGAGTTGGCCTTCTTGAACTTCTTCTCACTTTTCTTCTAAGTGCTTGACATCTTGAGGATGCTTCCAGAGTCAGTTTTCTTCTAAGTCCTTCATGAACCTCTCCTTGATTTTCTTCTAAGTGTTTCTTCTCCTTGAAGATCCTTCTGAAGTCTTGTTTTTGGCTAAGTCCTTCAATGGTCTTCTAGCTCCATCTTGAAAATTACTAAGTGTCTAAGTGCATAGCACTTTTCCCAAAATACTAAGTTTGAAGATAATCCTAATTTAGAGAAAACTTAAGAAGAGGGGGTTTCCTATGAGAATAAAATATGCTATGAAATGAAATTTTAAATCACAAGAAACATCAAATTAACTTTTGTGTTTTATTTATAAATATGCATGAATCTATAAGTGCAATTTAATCAATTTCTAATTTTGGAAAATATACTAAAAGGAATAAATATAAGATTAAAGTTTCCTATAACTAGCAGTAGCATTAATTTACATATATTCCAAAGTTTCTAAAACATATTTATTTGCAATTTTTGGATTTATAGATTTAAAGTTATTACAAATATACTCAAATTCACCATTTGAAATTTGAATATTTTATACTAAGTCAAATTTGAATTTTGTGAGATCCAAATTATTCTACACATCCAGAGCTTTCCAAATATATAAAAATTATTGAATTTGGAGTTGTGGTTAAAAAGTTGTGACAGATCTAAGTGGCAGGGGTGTTTCTGCAAAACTGCCGATTAAATTTAATTAAGGAAATTGTTTTCCACGTGGCAGCTGACTGGGCAGTGACGTGGCGCTGACGTGGCTGTCTACGTGGATAATTTATAGATCTGGGCCGTCAGATCTGGATCTGACGGTCCAGATCAGATCGTACCGCTTCGTTTTAAAGGATCTATTTACAACCGTACGATGTAGATCGGATGGCTCACCATGCTCGTCCAGAAGATGGCGGCGCTTCTCACCGGAGTTAGGAGCTGACGGCGGCGCGGGCTCCGGCGTGGACGCTCCGGTCGTTGCCGTGCCTCCCCGGATGCGAGGAGAGCAGCCCCGAGCGTGGCGCGTCGCGGGGACGGCGATGGAGGTGGCGGTGTCGTCTCTCTCTTCCTGGTGCGGCCGGCTGCGGCGGATGGAGTGCGGCGGCGCTCCGGGCGATCCGGTCGAGCACGGGGCGCTCGACTCGCTGCACGAAACCACCGAACACGAGGCTTAGTAGGTGCGCACGACGATGGGAAAGCGAGGGGGGGGGGGATGAGAGGGCTTCGGAGGCTCGGGGCTCACCGGAAACTGCAGAGGACGGCGGCGGAGGAGGCGAACTCCGGCGAGCTTTCCAGCGGCCTGGCGGCGTGATTTAGTTAGGGTTTCAAGGGGGAAAAGACACGGCGGGGTCCGGGGATTATATAGGGGGCTTCGGAGATCGTATCCCGCACGAATCGGAGATGATTTGGACTCCGATTCGATTTCCATATTCTTCGCTTCGTTCGGTTAGAGGAAGAAGAAGATCTGCTGACGTCAGCATGACGTCAGCCGATATTTTCTTTTCTGATTTTATTTCTTTAATTCATATCTTTTGATTTAAATGTCCAAATGATGTCAAATTAATTTCTAAAAATTTGTAGAAATAATGTCTTGCTGTTAAACCAGTTGTGGGTATGTTTTGAATATTTTTGAAAATTAATATTTTGAAATATTGATTAATTACCAATTTGACACTTAAGTCACATTTGAATTTCTATCCTATTTAAATTTTCCTTTGGCTAAAATAAATTTGTAGAAATACCCACATTTCAATATGTTTGGGTTTAAGTTATTTAAACTCATTTTCAATTTCTAAATTCATTTTTGGCTTTGGTATAATTATTAATGATATAACACAACTATATGAAAATGGAAAAGAGAAGATATAATGTATTCATTTTTAATTGAAAATAATTTGAGCAACATTATATTTTATGCATTTGAAACTTCATAACAACTTTGGACAAGACCTTTAATTTTATTTTTATTTAGGATCTATTAATCATTTCATGTTATGAAAAATAGGTGAAATTCATTTAAGACAATGAAATGTTTATTGGGCTAATTCATTAATTTAAATTCTATGAAGTTTTAAAGTTATACACTATAAGCTTATAATTTCCAAACTATAATTTGAACTTAGTTAAAGGAATGACAACCATTTAGTAATTATATAACCTTTTGAATAATCTTGTAATTAAATGGTTTAATTCAAATACTTATAAAGAACTAATTTATTTAAAATAAAATGAATTGTAGTTTGTAACATTTTTGTCAAATTATATTTGAAGGTTTTGAAATACATGGGATAATAAAATGTTTTAAACTGTGACATTTGAAATATTAAACTTTGAAGTCTTTTATAGTTGGTTTCCTTATGCATTTAATATTTTATTTTAATAAAAAGGAAAGTTTTAAATTTTTGTGATTTTTGAACATTATAAAATGTTGGGATGTTACAGACTACCACCCTTAAAAGGAATCTCGTCCCCGAGATTCGGAGAAGCTGAAAAGAAAGCAAAGGCTTGAATGATTCTGATAACTCGAGATGTTTTGAGAAATGAAATTTCTCACATGGAAACTTGAAAACTTGACAGTGAATGGTTTTTCTGATTAGAAGGATGAAAAAAAAGATAGTTTGAGATCTCTGTGTTTAAGCGACTGGGTTTGAATTCTCTAGGTGGCTACCACCCTTAAAAGAAATTTTTGTGGTCAGTCTAGAAACTTTGTGTAATCTCGTTTATTCCTCTGATGTAGAGCGTACAAGTGTTCAAAATACAATGGCATGTGGGGGATACAGAAAGTTTTTAGCACTCACTCTTTCCACTCGGTCCTTGGAGAGATTTATTCTTCTTCCACTCAGGGCAGCCACTGGCATAGTGTCCCTTATCCTTGCACCTGAAGCATGTTAAGTGGCTTAGATCCTTCTTGGATTCACTCTTTTGTCTTTGTTCCTCCAGGGTCTTCATGAGAGACTTTTGCATTCCTTCCTTGGCTTGCTGGTTAGCTTGTTGCACCAAGGGATAATATGGGCATTGGATTGGAACATGGGTCGTTCCTTCACACAGGAAGCAAATAATCCTTTTGGAGCGGCGTCCATTAATTGGACGTCTGATGTGACCATGGGGCCACTCATCAGAGCAATCTTCGAACGTATGTCCTATCTCTCCACAAGTTTTGCATGCCTTTAGTTTGGTCATAGGGTCCTCTTCAACATCCCTATGGTTTTGATCAATCTTTGGCGAGTGGTCATTGATCACCTTCTGACTCTGGTCCCTTAACAGTATTCGCGTAGTTGGGTAAAATTTACTGTTGTTGATATTGAAGTGAGACATCTGCCGGTTTTTAAAAAATAAATGAGTTAATGTACTATGGAGAATTCAATAATTTTTTTGAACAAGGCAACCAATTCCTAGCATAATCAATCAACATCTAACAAACATCAAGCAACAAGGTTCACAACAAACAATCAACCTAGTATTGTCATATAGCTAAGTTGATATGATCAATACACTAACACGATATCGTCGTTCTATTTAAGTGGTGGTCAAATCTACCTCCTTCGTGGGTGCTTCAAGTTCTTGTTCAACTTTCTTGAATATCTTCGAGGTGTTGGTCGTATCCTGGTTCTTCAGTGGTCTTTCATGCATGTAGAACTTTATGTTGCATCGTAGCTTTTCCATATGAAGCAGCAGAATCAGACTTAGACTATAAGAACATGGTCATCTAGAAAAAGATAAGAGGCTTTTAGAAGGTTGATAGTAGATGAGAATACGAGAAAGACATAGTGAAAAGATTTGTTTTTAGAAAATTGAAGAAAAATAGATTTTCAATCCTATGGTCAAACCTATTTCTATCCAGACTTAGGGGTTTCGAACCTACAGGCAACACAGTGCTCTGATACCATCTGTAGCGTACCTGCACTTTAAATAAGGCAGATACCTGTGTATAGTGCAAATCCCTGGATCGATTCATTTGCACACACAGTTTACGATGTAATATCACAACAAAGCGTCAATTTTATTACATCGATGATCCAGAATTACAAAATATTCTTTACAAATTGCATAGCATAAAGCTAGCTTTGAAAAGTACACAGCGGAAATACAATAGCAGTGAGCCTCTATAACTTTCATGCTGCCACAGGCGAAAACATGTTGGTTGTAGACTCGAAACCTTTAAACGAAACCTCACTCGTCATCTGATCAATCTGCAATAAGAAAAATATTGCAACAACGTGGGTCAGATTCCATTAAAAATGGAGTCTGGCAAGTGACACTATGGTGGACACTTATGGAATAACTCTAAAGCCTATATGAATATTTGGCTGGTGGAGTTCAAGGCTAATTTGCATAAAGCCAATTTTTCCTATCTTTTTGGAAACACTTTTCTTGAAATCGACGAGTATGGCATGAAAACCATAAATCTCATCTTCCCTTGTTCACCCATCAACTTTTAACTTAGAAATTTGAATGATGGAATCCTCCGTTGACGTCCTTGATCAGCTGCTCAAAATTGTCCGTAACCGGGGACACGGCTAAGTACTTAGTTTTACACTCTGCAGAGGTTGTGCACTTTCACCATTGTACCCATTCAACCCAAAGTATCCTTTACACACCATTTGTGATAAGGAAAGGAGAGAATGAGACGAGATCTTTCAAAAGCATTTTCCCTCCCACATGGCTTGACCCGTTCCACCTAACATCCCCCTACATCTGCTTGTCAAGCCGGAGAGAGTCCACGCAACATAATTGATCAAGCCAGAGCCCATATGGCAATGGCTGCACTGGAAGCAATCGTCACTCGGAGTTCTTCAGATTCCTCTGTTCCTGGGTGGCCATTCTCAAGTGTACATACTCTAGGAACCATAGAAATGGACCTGAGTAGCCACTCAACATAAACCATCCGACCAATTACCACCCAGGTGTTTCATTCTTAACTTAGTAGAATTTAGATTTTCACAAAACAACATTTGCATAGCAACAATAATTCTACTAAGTATTGCATAGGAACCTAGACACAGGTATAAGGGATTCTACACAGGTTTAGCATAGCAACACATGCATATAAAAATACACTAAGTAATGCATATAAAAATAGGAAGTTTATGGGGTGTGCCACTTGCCTTTGAATGTTGTCGTTGTTCACAACTCTTTTCAACGATACTCGGGACTCTCCGTTCAGTCTAAACAATACAAACAAACAACAATACAACAATCATAAAACAACACAACACTTACAAACAAGTTTCTTAAACTTCTAAGGAAAACATGACATGCATGATATGCAAGTTATTTCTAAGGAATAGAGGTGCAAGCCATGCCATGGAAAATCTTTTTAGTTAATGCAAGGCAAATAGATTGGTCCAAAAAGGACTAAGGGCTAAGGTCTCAAGTTGGATAAAAATACTTTGTTTTATATCATCTTTAAACAAGCACTCTAATGGCTTAGCCATGATGTGCAAAATACCTAGAGAAAAATACTAAGTCATTTGTTCCAGATGATCAACAATTATTATCAACTCTTTGTAAATTGGACATTCACTATATTGAGAGAGACAGACACCCGGCCAGCCACTTAAATTGTGGAACAGGTCTCATGTACGTGGACATGTAAGGTTTGTTTCCAGGCCGCTTCATCCCACTATGCTGCTAGGATCCAACAACTTCAAGATGATAACATCATGATCAAAATTTGTTTAAGTCTAAAAGACAAGATTAGGAAAGAGGGAAAAGATAGAAAGAAAGATGTAGTTGTCCTCCAGGCTTCATCTCCAGACTTGTAATATTCTCCTTGATGATGTCTTGATTGAGTTCTGAGTAGTCCTGATGAATCTTCAGACTTGATGATTCTTATATCCTCGAGGCTGGTCTTGGATTTACTTAGTCTTCATGAAATCTCAGAGGAGAAGAAAAGACAAAGAGAGAGACTTAGAGAATAAAAGGGAGTTGGCCTTCTTGAACTTCTTCTCACTTTTCTTCTAAGTGCTTGACATCTTGAGGATGCTTCCAGAGTCAGTTTTCTTCTAAGTCCTTCATGAACCTCTCCTTGATTTTCTTCTAAGTGTTTCTTCTCCTTGAAGATCCTTCTGAAGTCTTGTTTTTGGCTAAGTCCTTCAATGGTCTTCTAGCTCCATCTTGAAAATTACTAAGTGTCTAAGTGCATAGCACTTTTCCCAAAATACTAAGTTTGAAGATAATCCTAATTTAGAGAAAACTAAAGAAGAGGGGGTTTCCTATGAGAATAAAATATGCTATGAAATGAAATTTTAAATCACAAGAAACATCAAATTAACTTTTGTGTTTTATTTATAAATATGCATGAATCTATAAGTGCAATTTAATCAATTTCTAATTTTGGAAAATATACTAAAAGGAATAAATATAAGATTAAAGTTTCCTATAACTAAATTTTTATAACAAAATTTCATAATTAATGTTAATAGATAGAGAACATTTAATTAAATCTATTGCAATTGGATTTAATCAAAAATAATGTTTATATTAAAAGTTATTTCAAAATTAGTCAAACTATTCAAATTAAACACACAACCATGAAATCATTCAAACATTACTCAAAAATATTTTTATAGCAGTAGCATTAATTTACATATATTCCAAAGTTTCTAAAACATATTTATTTGCAATTTTTGGATTTATAGATTTAAAGTTATTACAAATATACTCAAATTCACCATTTGAAATTTGAATATTTTATACTAAGTCAAATTTGAATTTTGTGAGATCCAAATTATTCTACACATCCAGAGCTTTCCAAATATATAAAAATTATTGAATTTGGAGTTGTGGTTAAAAAGTTGTGACAGATCTAAGTGGCAGGGGTGTTTCTGCAAAACTGCCGATTAAATTTAATTAAGGAAATTGTTTTCCACGTGGCAGCTGACTGGGCAGTGACGTGGCGCTGACGTGGCTGTCTACGTGGATAATTTATAGATCTGGGCCGTCAGATCTGGATCTGACGGTCCAGATCAGATCGTATCGCTTCGTTTTAAAGGATCTATTTACAACCGTACGATGTAGATCGGATGGCTCACCATGCTCGTCCAGAAGATGGCGGCGCTTCTCACCGGAGTTAGGAGCTGACGGCGGCGCGGGCTCCGGCGTGGACGCTCCGGTCGTTGCCGTGCCTCCCCGGATGCGAGGAGAGCAGCCCCGAGCGTGGCGCGTCGCGGGGACGGCGATGGAGGTGGCGGTGTCGTCTCTCTCTTCCTGGTGCGGCCGGCTGCGGCGGATGGAGTGCGGCGGCGCTCCGGGCGATCCGGTCGAGCACGGGGCGCTCGACTCGCTGCACGAAACCACCGAACACGAGGCTTAGTAGGTGCGCACGACGATGGGAAAGCGAGGGGGGGGGATGAGAGGGCTTCGGAGGCTCGGGGCTCACCGGAAACTGCAGAGGACGGCGGCGGAGGAGGCGAACTCCGGCGAGCTTTCCAGTGGCCTGGCGGCGTGATTTAGTTAGGGTTTCAAGGGGGAAAAGACACGGCGGGGTCCGGGGATTATATAGGGGGCTTCGGAGATCGTATCCCGCACGAATCGGAGAGGATTTGGACTCCGATTCGATTTCCATATTCTTCGCTTCGTTCGGTTAGAGGAAGAAGAAGATCTGCTGACGTCAGCATGACGTCAGCCGATATTTTCTTTTCTGATTTTATTTCTTTAATTCATATCTTTTGATTTAAATGTCCAAATGATGTCAAATTAATTTCTAAAAATTTGTAGAAATAATGTCTTGCTGTTAAACCAGTTGTGGGTATGTTTTGAATATTTTCGAAAATTAATATTTTGAAATATTGATTAATTACCAATTTGACACTTAAGTCACATTTGAATTTCTATCCTATTTAAATTTTCCTTTGGCTAAAATAAATTTGTAGAAATACCCACATTTCAATATGTTTGGGTTTAAATTATTTAAACTCATTTTCAATTTCTAAATTCATTTTTGGCTTTGGTATAATTATTAATGATATAACACAACTATATGAAAATGGAAAAGAGAAGATATAATGTATTCATTTTTAATTGAAAATAATTTGAGCAACATTATATTTTATGCATTTGAAACTTCATAACAACTTTGGACAAGACCTTTAATTTTATTTTTATTTAGGATCTATTAATCATTTCATGTTATGAAAAATAGGTGAAATTCATTTAAGCCAATGAAATGTTTATTGGGCTAATTCATTAATTTAAATTCTATGAAGTTTTAAAGTTATACACTATAAGCTTATAATTTCCAAACTATATTTTGAACTTAGTTAAAGGAATGACAACCATTTAGTAATTATATAACCTTTTGAATAATCTTGTAATTAAATGGTTTAATTCAAATACTTATAAAGAACTAATTTATTTAAAATAAAATGAATTGTAGTTTGTAACATTTTTGTCAAATTATATTTGAAGGTTTTGAAATACATGGGATAATAAAATGTTTTAAACTGTGACATTTTAAATATTAAACTTTGAAGTCTTTTATAGTTGGTTTCCTTATGCATTTAATATTTTATTTTAATAAAAAGGAAAGTTTTAAATTTTTGTGATTTTTGAACATTATAAAATGTTGGGATGTTACACCCAGACGTCAACATCATACCAAAGCGGAACAACAAGCGCAAGCAGGCGGCGGATGACAAAGCCAGGCCTTCCAATGAGGTAGCCGCAGCATTCCAAGGGAACGCCGACAAAAAGAAGTGGAAGAATAAGAAAGATAGTCGCGAAGCCGGCTCAGGGCCTAAGGCGGCGCGAATCACTTATGAACAGGCAAAGCTTTTGCCATGTCCCATCCACGCCTCATTGGGCAAGGTCAACCATATCCTTGGAGAGTGCCGTTTCATGGACGACTTCAAAAAGGATCCCACAGTCGGCTGGAAGTCAAAGAAGTCAAAGAAGAATGACAAGAAAGACAGCAAGGAGGATGAGGATGACGACATGTCTATCTCAAGCGAAGATGACGCAGCCGCCAAGAAAAAGAAGCCGTATCCGAAGGTCAAAGAATTTCTTGTGTGCTTTGTCGGCACGCCTTCGGCTAAGGCAGATAAGGCGGAAATGCGCGAACTCAACGCGACAATGCCGGACGTCCCTCAGTACTTGAACTGGTCTGAGGCAACGATCACTTGGGACCGGTCCGACCACCCTGATCACGTTCCTCACCCAGGCAAGTACGCCCTTGTCGTCGATCCCATTGTCGCCAACTTCAGACTTACAAAGGTACTTATGGATGGCGGCAGCAGCCTCAACATCCTGTACTATGACACACTAAGCCGCATGAACCTATCAGAGGATCAGCTGGACCACAGCAACCTCACCTTTCATGGCATAGTGCCCGGCAGGCAAGATAAGTCAATGGGGAGCATCAGGCTGAAGGTAACTTTCGGACCAAAAGAGAACTACCGCTCAGAGTTCCTTCGGTTCGAAGTTGTCCCCTTCAAAAGCGCCTATCATGCAATCTTCGGACGACCGGCTTTCGCCAAGTTCATGGCAAGGCCGTGTTACATATACAGCAAGCTTAAAATGCCAGGGGAAAACGGAACCATCACGATTTCCGGCAACTTCAAGAAAGCCAAGGAGTGCGAGCGTGGCATGGCCGCCTTCGCAGAAGCCGTCATCCACAAGGAAGAACTCGCGCTGCTCGGAGCGGATTCAGACAACTCCATGCCAAAGCCAAAGATGGATGTCAAGAAGACTTTCGAAGCTTCAGAAGACACCAAAAAGGCAGACCTCATCCCAGGTGACAAGTCTAAGAAAGTTGTCATCGGCTCCAACCTTGACAGCAAATAGGAAAGCGCGCTCGTCGAGTACCTCCATGAGAATCGTGACATCTTTGCATGGTCGCCTTCCGACATGCCTGGTGTACCGAGGGAACTTGCCGAGCACTCGCTCAACGTCATAAAAGGATCCAAGCCGGTGAAGCAAGCAACAAGACGCTTTGGAGATGAGAGACGCAAGGCTATAGGAAAGGAGATAAATAGGCGGAAGGCCACCAATTTCATAAAAGAAGTTGTACACACCGATTGGGTGGCAAATCCTGTACTTGTCCCAAAGAAGAATAAATAGCTGAGGATGTGTATTGACTATACCGGTGTTAACAAGTGCTGCCCAAAGGATCCCTTTGCGCTGCCTAGAATTGACCAAGTCGTAGACTCCACAGCAGGCTCCGAGCTGCTTTGTTTTCTGGACGCCTACTCAGGATACCACCAAATCAAGATGAGAGAGTCAGATCAGCTGAAAACATCTTTCACAACTCCACACGGGACTTTCTGCTATATTACAATGCCTTTCGGCCTGAAGAATGCAGGGGCCACATACCAGCGCTGTATGCAAAATTTCCTGCATGAACATATCGGCCGCAATGTTCACGTCTATGTAGACGACATCGCGTTAATGCCAAAAAAGAAGGCAGATCTCCTAGAGGACTTGGAAGAAACGTTTCAGAATCTCCGGAGGTATCAGATGAAACTCAATCCCGCCAAGTGCGTTTTCGGCGTTCCAACCGGCAAACTGCTCGGTATTTGAAGGGGATCGTGGGCAGAAAACAAAAAATTTCCTAGCAACGACATCCTTAAACTAGCCAAGATCTATTCTATGCAGATATAGTAGTACGAACGGAGATCGGAATACGTACCCTTGTAGACCGAAAGCGGGGATTACGTTCCCGCACAAACGTTGTCGATGAAGACCGACGTAGCCGACCTCAAGGTCGTGTAGAGGAAGCAGGCCTCCGAGTACCGCTAGCGCAGCACCTCGCAGGGAGTCGCACACGTACGGTGGAGACGACGCCTCCGAAGCTCCAGTCCAGGACGACCAGCGGAAGACTTGGACCGGAACACCAGCAGCGCGGCAGCGGGCTATGGTGGAGGAGATCCCCGACTCCTCTTGCTCGGCGCGGCTCCGACTTGGGAACCACGAGATCGAGAGAGAAATCAGGAATTAATTGGTGAATTAAAAGGCTGGGGGTGCCCCTTCTTATATAGGCTCCCAAGGGGAGCCAACCTTGCCAGCCAGGCAATGTGGGACTAACCCCCCACAGCCTGGTTCGGCCAAGGGAGTGCGCCGGCCCCCCTGGTGGGCCCCATGTGGCCCACCTAGGCCGGCCCTCCTGGCCCCCACCGAATTCCCCTAGGGAATTTCCCCTCTTGGGCCTTCTTTCGTCCGGAAGGCCCATTTAGGGAAATCTGCCTTAATAAATTCGAAAATAAATATATAAAATCATATTTGCATATTAATAACACTAATTAATATCAAACACAATATATATAATATTTCCTTGCTCCGAAAACTCTTTCGGCGCTGCCCGATCTCCATCGGACCTCTCCCGGGACGTTCCCGGTGATCTCCTTCCTTTCCGGTTGTCTTGTCGAAACCCCTTAAGTGTGTTACCCTAGCGGTTCGATATAATATCAGGTATGATCAAGACTCCATAATGATCAACGACTAATCCGTAGGCCTGGACCCCATGAATTAATCCCTGAGATATAACGAATGACTTTCATCTATCAAACCTGAACATGAAGTCTTAGACCTTTTGCCATAGCGATACTTAGCACGTCCGAGCGTCGCTCCATAGATATCTCCATACCTAATCCCGACCTCGTTACCGACGACGCTATCTTCTACTCGTTCATGATCTCATGTCTCCGTGACCTAGTCACATGCTTGCAAGCTCATTAGACATGATCTCACCGAGTGGGCCCGAGAGTATCTATCCTGCTATGCGGACTGGCAAATCCCGCTCTTGACCCCTCGTCTCAATACTCCTTTCCAATACCCAAAAGTATCACCGTTATTGTCATACTAAATAAGATACGACGTTTGGTGCAATCAAAGTATCTTCCGGGAATATCAATAAGAGTTGATCTCACGGTCAAAGGTGTAACGACTATGTTCTCCAAATCTGGGTATGTCCATCACATCACTCTCCAGCGATATGACTCTCATTGCCGACCGGCGCCATGCCCCATGACCGGGAGACCTCGATCATCAATCGCGCAACGAAACTAGTCTTAGTAGAGGCTACTAGGGACCTGGTTGTTTACGTATCACACCCGCATTAATGTTTCCGCTTAATACGGTTCTAGCATGACACAAAAACCTATTATGAACAAACGAGATATGATAAAGAATACACTTTATTAATTGCCTCTAGGGCATATCTCCTTCAGTCTCCCACTTGCACTAGAGTACAATTTAATCTAGATTACAACTTGGTAAAAGCCTAACACCCATAGCTAACTGGTGTTGTTCATGCTTATCAAGCGGAAGAGGCTTCGTCAGCGGATCTGCCACATTCAGATCCGTATGCACTTTGCAAATCTTCACATCGCCTTCTTGTACGTACTGACGTATCACGTGGAATCGTCGGAGAATGTGTTTGGCGGTGGAGTGAGACCTTGGCTCCTTGGCGTTCGCAATGGCACCCGTATTGTCGCAGAAGAGGATCACGGGGTCTTGCATGAAGGGGATCGTGTGCAGAAAACAAAAAATTTCCTACCAACGATATCCTTAAACTAGCCAAGATCTACACTATGCATATATAGTAGTACGGCGGAGATCGGAATACATACCCTCATAGACCGAATAGCGGGGATTACGCTCCCGCATAAGCGTTGACGATGAAGACGCCGTAGCCGACCTCTAGGTCGCGGAGAACTCGGCGCGACGAAGACGACGAAGATGACCCCGAGGTCGGGTGGAGGAAGTAGGCCTCCGAGTACCGCTAGCGCAGCACCTCGCAGGGAGTCGCACACATACGGTGGAGACGACGGCCTCCGAAGCTCCAGTCCAGGACGAGCAGCGGAAGACTTGGACCGGAACACCAGCAGCGCGGCAGCGGGCTATGGTGGAAGAGATCCCCCTCCTCTACTCGGCGCGGCTCCGTCAAGGGAACCACGAGATCGAGAGAGAAATTGGGAATTAATTGGTGAATTAAAAGGCCAGGGGTGCCCCTTCTTATATAGGCTCCCAGGGGGAGCCAACCTTGCCAGTCAGGCAATGTGGGACTATCCCCCATTGCCTGGTTCGGCCAAACCAGGTGCGCCGGCCCTAGGTGGGCCCCATTTGGCCCACCTAGGCCGGCCAAGCCTCCCCCACAAAATTCCCTTGAGGGTTTTCCCCCCCATGGGCCTTCTTTCGACCAGAAGGCCCATTTAGGGAAATCAGCCTAAATAAATCCGAAAATAAATATATAAAATCATATTTGCATATTAATTACACTAATTAATATCAAACATAATATATATAATTTTTCCTAGCTCCGAAAACTCTTTCGGCGCTGCCCGATCTCCATCGGACCCCTCCCGGGACATTCCCGGTGATCTCTTTCCTTTCCGGTTGTCTTGTCGAAACCCCTTAAGTGTGTTACCCTAGCGGTTCGATATAATAGGTATGATCAAGACTCCTCAATGATCAACGACTAACTCGTAGGCCTGGACCCCATGAATTAACCCCTGAGATATAACGAATGACTTTCATCTATCAAACCTGGACGTATAGTCTTAAACCCTTTGTCATGGCGATACTTAGCGTGTCCGAGCATCATTCTCAGATATCTCCATACCTAGCATGATCTCGTTACCGACATCGCTATCTTCTACTCGTCTATGATATTATGTCAGCTGGTGACCTAGTCACATGTTTGCAAACTCATTTGACATAATCTCACCGAGTGGGCCCTAGAGTATCTATCCGGCTATGCGGACTGACAAATCCCGCTGTTGACCCCTCGTCTCAACTACTCCTTTCTGATACCCAAAAGTATCACCGTTATTGTCATACTAAATAAGATACGACGTTTGGTGCGATCAAAGTATGTTCCAGGAATAACAATAAGAGTTGGTCTCACGGTCTTAAGGCGTAATGACTATGTCCTACAAATACTGGGTATGTCCATCACATCGTTACTCCTAACGATATGACTTCCATTGCCGACCGGCGCCATGCCCTATGATCGGAAAACTTCGATCATCAATCGTGCAACGAAACTAGTCTTAGTAGAGGCTACTAGGGACCTGGTTGTTTATCTACCACACCTGTATTAATGTTTTCGCTTAATACAGTTATAGCATGGTGTAAAACATATAATGAACGATTGGGATATTGCCAATAAACTATGTTTATTAAGTGCCTCTAGGGCATATTCCCTTCAGTCTCCCACTTGCACTAGAGTAACACTTAATCTAGTTTACAACCTGGTAAAAGCTCAACACCCATAGCATCTTGGTGCCTGCTCGCCTCGTGGAAGAGGAATACAGTCAACAGATCTCACACATTGAGACCTATATGTGCTTTGCAACACTTCTATGTCACCTAGTTTGACATCATCCCATATCTCACGATGACGGTGAAATATATCCCAGTGGATGGAGTGAGACTCGAGCATTCGCGTAGCACGAGCCTTAAAAGTCTGAAAGATCTATTAAGGGACCATCTACGCTCGGAAAACTGCTCAGTACAATCACACTTGCTATTTCTAAAGTCGCGATATATTTATATACCTATGTAGATTGTGCGACATTGCATTCATATGCAACTTCGCAAACTAACCATGTCTATCTTCAAAATAAAGGACATCTCCTATATGAGATTTCTAGTCGTATGGGTCAGTGTAATAACTTGCATCATCGTAACCGCTTTACGGCAAGTTGCCATTCCACTCTTACCCGTTACTAGAAAACCTATCTTCAGTTCTCATAGACACTGAAGAATAAACTTAACGTTTGTTCATTGATCCACACAAGGATCACTCTAGAACCTGTTGTTCAACCAAGAACTCGGGTCACACCAAGTCGAGCTTTCAGCCTGATAGACTCTATGTGTGATACATAGAGAATGTCAAACATCATTTTCTATCACTGAAAAAGTCAAGATTAACTTAATCTTTTACCTAGTCATACAAGCAAGAACCTCTTTCTTCGCTTGTCCTTTTCTGAAACACTTCAGAATCCTGACTTAGGAAATACTCCGACTTAATGTTATCAAGCCCCCTCTGATCTATACAATTATAAATCGGATGCCTAATACTCCTAACTTCATTTCATAGAAAATTTAATTACTTAATAATCCTTTACACTATACTAGAGGATCTGTGTCATTCAATATGTCGTTACATACAGAATCACAAATGATACCTAGCTCCACTCAAATATGCCTTCCGCATATAAGATCAAGGAAAAGCTACTTAGCTCCCACTCAAATATGCCTTCCGCATATAAGATCAAGGAAAGCTACTTTGCTCCCACTCACTTCTTTGCAAATGTAGGTTTCTTCAACTATTTTGGACAACTCCAAAATCCTTTGATCACATTATCGAAGTGAAGATTCCAGCTCCGATATGCTTACTTCTGCCCATGAATGGACAACCGAAGTTTGCATACATGTTTAGCATCCTCAGGATTACAAACCATTCTTAATTACACTATTAAGAACCATGGTTTTCTCATCCATCTATCAATTTCTCATTCGAAATTATAGTAATTGCTAAACGACCCAGAATAGATTTAGTCTTCGCCACTTGAGACAAACTCTCATGTGGTCTGTCGGAACTGTTTCACGACAAATCGAATCTGCTTAATATCTATTCTCTCATAAAACTCCATATACTATCAACATCCTAGATGCCATCAAGAAGATCTCCCAAGTCATTACCTGGTAATCGTATATGGATTTTATTTCGGATCATAAATGACTCATAGCCATTTCTCGTACTTAGGTTCACCATCTCTTCTTCGTAGTTCGTAGGTCTATCATATTCCATTAATATGACCTTCATAGCAAGATTGCGTAACACACAATGTGGAACACAACCTCGTATGCCTACGCTCTTAGTATGAGCTCAGAACATCATGATCTTGAATCATTAGCTTTTTCAAGCTGTGGGGCCTGACACCGAAAACACTTTCGATTGCGCCACTCTGATGTTTGGAGAGGAATTTCACCAACTTCGTCTTGCTCTACTTTCTTTCTCACTTATACCCTCGGACAAGAAACTATTTCTTTCGCAAGGTATATCCCGGCAAAGATTTTGCCTATGTCGTGAGACATGTACCCAACTAACTCTTTAGGTAGGGTATACTACAAAGATTAATCCATTTTAGGTTCGATTACATCGAAACACTAAATTGCTGAAACGACAATCCAGGCTAAAAGTCACACCATTACTCATATGGCATTGTCTCCATGGATTCAAATGGTTTACCTATTTGCTAACGTGAGTGTTTACGTTTCTACCATATGACTCTAATGATCACAATAATTCGGTAAGAGATTTATTTACCACACACTATCCGATAGGGTGCGATTACGACGCCCTAAAACACCATAACACTATGGTGTTCCATGCGACGTAATTTGTGGAACTCTTCTCCCAAGTCTTCCAATGATGTGCCAACATTATAACTCAAATCTTCATTCCTCGATTTGCATCGCGGGAATTTGATTTTCTTGTTAAGTTTATTTCCTACTTCATTCTGAACTTCGTTTGATCGAATCAAAAATTCAGACTAACATTCCCCGGAGTGGATATCCATATATCTACTCGGAATATTCATGAAGTCTATGAAATAAAGACTTCCACTACACGTTAAAGTACTTCATTGATTCACATACACCCATATGCATGATTCTCAACAAGCTATACTCAAAACGTTCAGTTAAGTTCACGAAATAAAGATCTCCACTACCCGTCAATTACTTCATTGAACCACATACATCTCCATGTATGACTATCAATAAGTTATATGCCCGTTTTCCGAAAACGGTGTCACAGTTATTTTGCAAGTGTCAAAAGATCAAATCTTAGGACTTGTAGGTCCATCCAGTGTGGAGCTAATGCATATAACATTGACATGACTAAACGGTAGTGCCACACATATGTGGTGTCTTTATTAAGTTTGTATCCTTTGGCATTAATATTATGAATGTGGGAGCTTCTACCATCTAAATTCAAATCGGCATATGATCATTACTTCATAAATATAGGACACCAATTTGTCACTATCATGTATGAACAAGTGTCTCGCTAGAGGAGACACACTCGTAACGATCATACCAACACCCGATCATAAAGAATTTATTCAAATGGTAGATCTAGAGGGAGAGTGTCTATGGCCGTCACAACAACTTGACTGCCGTTATCAACACGCAATGTCGCCTCATCCTTTCAAGCTACTCAAGCAGTAAACCTGGTTTTTCACAAAACATGACTAGTTCAAGACTTAGTCACTACTGCGAGTTCTTGCTTAGCTAAAACATTCATAACATGTATATCATATATACACCATCATCATTGATGACTTCCGGCGATCTGTTTCATCTTCTTGATACTTCCACCGTAATCAAGAACCATGAAGGTGAACGATTCCCCTTGCATAACGTAGTCTATGACAGAGGATTTGCACTTGGCAATGATGTCTGTCATCCAGTGATTGAGCTGAGCGAGGCATCTCAATGTTCATTAATCATGAACATACGTCATTAAGTATGACCGCCACGTGCTCCCTCAATGTGTGTATTCTCTTCCATCTTTGTTGAGAAGACAATCAGTCAACGTACTGATAAACTTCATCAACCCAACCTTAGGGGTACCCCGAGTTCAATAACTCGTACCCACCATTGGTTCTCTAAGGCAGAGATCATAGCATGCACTGGACTATGATGATATCATCCGCACAAAATCCGATAATCAAAATTATCTTTTGTAAGCGGAATCTCCGGGTTTATCTCCTAGCGGGTATTGTAACACAAAGAGCTAACGGTTTAAACAAGGAGTATCCTCAAGCTAAAGTATAAAACTACGAAGTTTGGACCCAACCTTTTAAGTTTCTCAATCGCAGGAATGCGCCTAATTTGAAAAGATGCTATCACAATGGTTAATATCTATAAAGGTTTGCAAAACAGACTCTGTTCATTATATTATGAGTTCTAGTATTTTAGAAAATAACTATCCGAACTCCCACTCAAACGAACATCCCTCCTGGTCGTTTAAGCGATTACACGACCCCCATCCATTGCACCACCCCTCATCATCAAAGCCGGCGGCACAACTTCAAGAGTAGACAAAATCGTCCGCCACACCAATTTTGTGACTCGTGCTCGACCTTTCGGTCTTCCTGTTCCGAGGCCATACCTCTGAGTATGCTAGGCTCGCCACCAAAAACCTCCACGCTGACGCTTGTGCAACATGGCTTACACCCACCGTATGCGAATGAAGATATGTCTGACACCCGATCATCACGGCCTGCCTCATAACGTAGAACTTTCTTGGTGGTGCGCGTTGGAGGGAGAACACTAGTGGTATTTTGAAGGGATCATCTTATATATCTACCGCCGTGTAACTAATGTATACTATACACACAATCACACAATATAAGATGCACACAAAACATCAAATGTAATGCAATGTGATATAGTCTATCGCGCCATGGTCTTCTTGGCGCCCGCAGTTTATAAACAATTTAATAAACCTACCTTGACCATATCACATAGCCCCTGCAAAATAAAGTTAGACGCTTCTACTTTAACTTTTGCATATTTTACGTGGCTTGGGGCTTTCGTAAATAGAACCGCTTCATACCTACGAACCTTATGACCACAACAACGATCCAATAATTGCATGTTTAAGCATCCCTTTCGGGGCTCCATTGAAAATGCGAAGACCAACTAAAGAGAGAGAAACAGGCACCCGCCAGCCACAGATACGGTACAAGCCGTATGTCAGTAGTGGAACCAGTCTCGCGTAAGCGTACGCGTAAAGTCGGTCCGGGCCGCTTCATCAACTCGATGCCGCTGGAATCACAAGTGCACGCTAGAGGGTAGCAAATAACAGGAACGGTGCCCCCGTGCAGAACACGGGTTCTAATAACGTACAGCTATATCTACGATAGATCGGCTCTGATACCACTGAAGGGGATCATGTGCAGAAAACAAAAATTTTCCTACCAACGATATCCTTAAACTAGCCAAGATCTACACTATGCAGATATAGTAGTACGGTGGAGATCGGAATACATACCCTCGTAGACCGAATAGCGGGGATTACGCTCCCGCACAAGCGTTGACGATGAAGACGCCGTAGCCGACCTCTAGGTCGCGGAGAACTCGGCGCGACGAAGACGACGAAGATGACCCCGAGGTCGGGTGGAGGAAGTAGGCCTCCGAGTACCGCTAGCGCAGCACCTCGCAGGGAGTCGCACACATACGGTGGAGACGACGGCCTCCGAAGCTCCAGTCCAGGACGAGCAGCGGAAGACTTGGACCGGAACACCAGCAGCGCGGCAGCGGGCTATGGTGGAAGAGATCCCCCTCCTCTACTCGGCGCAGCTCCGTCAAGGTAACCACGAGATCGAGAGAGAAATTGGGAATTAATTGGTGAATTAAAAGGCCAGGGGTGCCCCTTCTTATATAGGCTCCCAGGGGGAGCCAACCTTGCTAGCCAGGCAATGTGGGACTATCCCCCATTGCCTGGTTCGGCCAAACCAGGTGCACCGGCCTTAGGTGGGCCCCATTTGGCCCACCTAGGCCGGCCAAGCCTCCCCCACAAAATTCCCTTGAGGGTTTTCCCCCCCATGGGCCTTCTTTCGACCAGAAGGCCCATTTAGGGAAATCAGCCTAAATAAATCCGAAAATAAATATATAAAATCATATTTGCATATTAATTACACTAATTAATATCAAACATAATATATATAATTTTTCCTAGCTCCGAAAACTCTTTCGGCGCTGCCCGATCTCCATCGGACCCCTCCCGGGACATTCCCGGTGATCTCTTTCCTTTCCGGTTGTCTTGTCGAAACCCCTTAAGTGTGTTACCCTAGCGGTTCGATATAATATCAGGTATGATCAAGACTCCTCAATGATCAACGACTAACTCGTAGGCCTGGACCCCATGAATTAACCCCTGAGATATAACGAATGACTTTCATCTATCAAACCTGGACGTATAGTCTTAAACCCTTTGTCATGGCGATACTTAGCGTGTCCGAGCATCATTCTCAGATATCTCCATACCTAGCATGATCTCGTTACCGACATCGCTATCTTCTACTCGTCTATGATATTATGTCAGCTGGTGACCTAGTCACATGTTTGCAAACTCATTTGACATAATCTAACCGAGTGGGCCCTAGAGTATCTATCCGGCTATGCGGACTGACAAATCCCGCTGTTGACCCCTCGTCTCAACTACTCCTTTCTGATACCCAAAAGTATCACCGTTATTGTCATACTAAATAAGATACGACGTTTGGTGCGATCAAAGTATCTTCCAGGAATAACAATAAGAGTTGGTCTCACGATCTTAAGGCGTAATGACTATGTCCTACAAATACTGGGTATGTCCATCACATCGTTACTCCTAACGATATGACTTCCATTGCCGACCGGCGCCATGCCCTATGATCGGAAAACCTCGATCATCAATCGTGCAACGAAACTAGTCTTAGTAGAGGCTACTAGGGACCTGGTTGTTTATCTACCACACCTGTATTAATGTTTTCGCTTAATACAGTTATAGCATGGTGTAAAACATATAATGAACGATTGGGATATTGCCAATAAACTATGTTTATTAAGTGCCTCTAGGGCATATTCCCTACATTGCACGCTCGGGAACACTCCAAGTTCGATGACGAACTTCCTCAGCCACACAGCTTCATTCGCGGCCTCGCAGGCAGCAATGTACTCCGACTCCATTCTAGATTGTGCGACTATGGGCTGCTTCCCACTTCTCCAGCACACGGCGCCTCCATTCACCTTGAACACGTAACCTGTCTGTGACTTACAGTCATCGGGGTCTGAGCAGAAACTTGCATCTACGTAACCCGTTACGCCAAGTTCCTCATCGCAGCCACCATACACAAGGAACATTTCCTTTGTCTTATTGAGATACTTAAGAATGCTCTTAACAGCTACCCAATGCGGCATTCCAGGATTACTCTGGAACCGGCTGGCCAAACTTAGAGCTAATGCCACATCTGGTCTAGTACTCAACATTGCATACATGATCGATCCTATGGCTGAAGCATAAGGATGTTTCGTCATTTCGGCCTTACCCAGTTCCGTCACCGGACACTGCGCCTTACGCAATATCTTATTCTTGATAACCGGCAGAGAACCCTTCTTTGCCTTCTCCATATGAAAACGCTTCA
The DNA here is from genome assembly GCA_026929855.1 of Poa annua. NCBI lineage: Eukaryota > Viridiplantae > Streptophyta > Magnoliopsida > Poales > Poaceae > Poa > Poa annua. Next base: position 305,800,997 of record CM049426.1, on the reverse strand, counting down.
ATATTTTATCAAGATAAGTACTCTGACTCAGTGCTAATAGGCGTCTTGATCTATCGCGATAGATTTTTATGCCTAAAACATACGCAGCTTCTCCTAAGTCCTTCATGGAAAACTTACTGTTTAAATATTCCTTCACGCTATTCAGAAGTTCCACATCATTCCCTATTAGCAATATGTCATCAACATACAGTGCTAAGAACACAACCGAGCTCCCACTCATTTTCTTGTAAATACAGGTCTCTTCCACATTCTGGATAAATCCAAAACCTTTGATTACCTCATCAAAGCGAAGATTCCAGCTCCGAGATGCCTGCTTCAATCCATAGATGGATCGCTGAAGCTTGCACACCTTGTTAGCACTTCCTGGATCGACAAAACCTTCCGGCTGTACCATGTACAACTCTTCCTCAATGTTTCCATTCAGGAAGGCCGTTTTGACGTCCATCTGCCAGATTTCATAATCATAGTAGGCAGCTACCGCTAACAAAATCCGAATAGACTTAAGCATCGCTACCGGTGAAAAAGTTTCATCGTAGTCAATTCCATGAACTTGTCGGAAACCCTTTGCGACAAGCCGAGCTTTATAGACGATCACATTACCATCAGCATCAGTCTTCTTCTTAAAGATCCACTTATTCTCGACGGCCTTGCGCCCTTCGGGAATATCCACCAAAGTCCACACTTTGTTATCATACATGGATCCTATTTCGGATTTCATGGCTTCAAGCCATTTCTCGGACTCTAGACTCTCCATCGCCTCCTTGTAGTTCGTAGGTTCGTCTTGCTCGACTAGCATGACAGTGCAAACCATGTTGCCATACCATTCTGGTGGCATCCGAGATCTACCAGACCTACGAGGTAGAACATCTTCCTCGACAGTTTCTCCCACTCCTTCCACGGAGGACTTTTTCGGAATTGCTTCCGTTGCGCCACTCGGAATCTCGAGTTCAGGATCAACGATTTCATCGAGGTCTACCTTCCTCCCACTTACTCCTTTCGCGAGAAACTCCTTCTCTAGAAAGGTACCGGTCTTCACGACAAAAGTTTTGCCCTCAGCTTGGTTGTAGAAGGTGTGCCCAACGGTTTCCCGCGGATATCCTACAAAGACGACTTTCTCCGACTTCGGTTCGAGTTTGTCGGGCTGTAGTTTCTTAACGTACGCCTCACAACCCCAAACCTTCAGAAACGATAACTTAGGCTTGTGGCCATACCATAATTCATACGGTGTCGTTTCAACGGACTTGGACGGAGCCCTATTTAAAATGAATGCGGCTGTTTCTAACGCATAACCCCAGAAGGACACTGGCAGATCGGTAAGAGACATCATAGATCGGACACTATCCAGTAGAGTACGATTACGTCGCTCGGACACACCGTTACGCTGCGGAGTTCCGGCGGGCGTAAGTTGGGGCACTATGCCACAACTCTTCAAATGTGTGCCAAACTCAAAACTCAAGTACTCTCCACCGCGATCGGATCGGAGATGTTTGATTTTCCTATTAAGCTGATTCTCAACTTCACTCTGGAATTCTTTGAACTTTTCAAACGTTTCAGACTTGTGTTTCATCAAGTAGATATAACCGTATCTACTCAAGTCATCAGTGAAGGTGACGAAGTAACGATAACCATTGCGTGTCGAAACGCTCATTGGTCCACATACGTCTGTATGTATGATCCCCAACAAATCCGACGACCGTTCAACGAAACCTTTGAACGGTGTCCTGGTCATTTTTCCCATGAGGCATGGTTCGCATGTATCGAGGGATCCGAAATCCAACGAGTCCAAGAGTCCATCGGAGTGGAGTCGCTTCATGCGCTTTATACCAATATGACCAAGACGGCAATGCCACAAAAACATGGCGGTATCGTCACTACACTTAATTCGTTTGGCCTCTATGTTATGGATGTGAGTACTACCATCGAGATTCAACAAGAATAAACCATTACTCTCGGGAGCATCAACATAAAAGATATCATTCATATAAATAGCACAATTGCTTGACACTGATTTAAATGAATAACCGTCTTGTAACAGGCAAGACCCACTTATAATGTTTACACTCAAGGATTGCACAAAATAACATTTATTTAAAACCAAAACTAATCCCGATGGTAGATGCAGAGGGAGCGTGCCGACAGCCACCACGTCGACTCTCGATCCGTTGCCGACGCGCATCGTCACCTCATCCTTCGCCAGCCGCCTTTTATTCTGTAACTCCTCCTGAGAGTTACATATATGAGCAACAGAACCAGTATCAAATACCCACGTATTGCTCCGGGCGGATGTAAGGTACACATCTATAACATGTATATCAAATATACCTTGCTCTTTGTCGACCGTCTTGCCAGACTTCCTATCCTCCAGATACTTGGGGCAGTTGCGCTTCCAGTGACCCTTCCCCTTGCAGTAGAAACACTACGCTAGCTCTGGGACCAGACCTGTTAGTCCTGGACTTGGCAGCCAACTTTGCCTTCCTCCGGGACTTCCAGCTCTTCTTTCCCTTGCCACCGGACTTCTTGAAATCAACGGTCTTGTTGACCATCAACAGCGTGTGCTCCTTCTTAATCTCTACCTTAGCAGTCTTGAGCATCACGAACACTTCACCCAGGGACTTAGCCATGCCCTGCATGTTCTAGTTCATGACGAAGCCTTTGTAGCTTGGTGGCAACGATTGCAACACCCTGTCAATCGCCAGCTCATCGGGAATCTTGCACTCCAGAGCATTCAGGCGTTGAACGTAGCCAGACATCTTGACTACATGCTCGCTCACACTGCTATGCTCTTCCATCTTGGCTGAGAAGAAAAGCTCAGAAGCCTCATATCTCTCAGCCTTAGCCTGCGGCGCGAAGACAGCCTTAAGATCCGAAATGATCTCAAAGGCGCTCATCTTCTCAAAGCGCTTCTGCAGGTCGGCTTCCATGGCGTAGAGCATGCCACTCTGGACAAAGGCAGAATCCTCCGATCGGGTCTGGAAGACCTTCTTCTCATCCTCAGAGGCATCATCTGCAGGAGGGTCACCTATGGAGGCCTCAATGACGTAGGCCACCCTATGGGGAGTGAGGAGGATCCTCAGGTTGCGAAACCAGGCCATGAAGTTTGACCCATTGGTCTTAAGCTTTTCTTTCTCAAGGAACATACCTAGGTTAAACGAGGGGAGAGACATCTACAATGGAATTTGCAACAACATAAGACTTTGTTCATAATAATTTTGAGTTATAGTATTTTAGAAAATAACTGACATAACTCTCACTCAAACGAACATCCCTCCTGGTCGTTTAAGCGATTACACGACCCCCATCCATTGCACCACCCTCATCATCAAAGCCGGCGGCACAACTTCAGGAGTAGACAAAATCATCCGCAACACCAATTTTGTGACTCGTGCTCGACCTTTCGGTCTTCCTGTTCCGAGGCCATACCTCTGAGTATGCTAGGCTCGCCACCAAAGACCTCCACGCTGACGCTTGTGCAACATGGCTTACACCCACCGTATGCGAACGAAGATATGTATGACACCCGATCATCACGGCCTGCCTCATAACGTAGAACTTTATTGGTGGTGCGCGTTGGAGGGAGAACACTAGTGGTATTTTGAAGGGATCATCTTATTCAGCTACCGCCGTGTAACACACAATTACACAAAATAAGATGCACACGAAACATCAAATGTAATGCAATGTGATATAGTCCATCACGCCATGGTCTTCTTGGCGCCCGCAGTTTATAAACAATTTAATAAACCTACCTTGACCATATCACATAGCCCCTGCAAAATAAAGTTAGACGCTTCTACTTTATCTTTTGCATATTTTACGTGGCTTGGGGCTTTCGTAAATAGAACCGCTTCATACCTACGAATCTTATGACCACAACAACGATCCAATAATTGCATGTTTAAGCATCCCTTTCGGGCCCTCCATTGAAAATGCGAAGACCAACTAAAGAGAGAGAAACTGTCACCCGCCAGCTATAGATACGGTACAAGCCGTATGTCAGTAGTGGAACCAGTCTCGCGTAAGCGTACGCGTAAAGTCGGTCCGGGCCGCTTCATCAGCTCAATGCCGCTGGAATACACAAGTGCACGCTAGAGGGTAGCAAATAACAGGAACGGTGCCCCCGTGCAGAGCACGGGTTCTAACAGCGTACAGCTATATCTTACGATAGATCGGCTCTGATACCACTGAAGGGGATCGTGGGCAGAAAACAAAAAATTTCCTAGCAACGATATCCTTAAACTAGCCAAGATCTATTCTATGCAGATATAGTAGTACGAACGGAGATCGGAATACGTACCCTTGTAGACCGAAAGCGGGGATTACGTTCCCGCACAAACGTTGTCGATGAAGACCGACGTAGCCGACCTCAAGGTCGTGTAGAGGAAGCAGGCCTCCGAGTACCGCTAGCGCAGCACCTCGCAGGGAGTCGCACACGTACGGTGGAGACGACGCCTCCGAAGCTCCAGTCCAGGACGAGCAGCGGAAGACTTGGACCGGAACACCAGCAGCGGGCTATGGTGGAGGAGATCCCCGACTCCTCTTGCTCGGCGCGGCTCCGACTTGGGAACCACGAGATCGAGAGAGAATTCAGGAATTAATTGGTGAATTAAAAGGCTGGGGGTGCCCCTTCTTATATAGGCTCCCAAGGGGAGCCAACCTTGCCAGCCAGGCAATGTGGGACTAACCCCCCACAGCCTGGTTCGGCCAAGGGAGTGCGCCGGCCCCCCTGGTGGGCCCCTTGTGGCCCACCTAGGCCGGCCCTCCTGGCCCCCACCAAATTCCCCTAGGGAATTTTCCCCTCTTGGGCCTTCTTTCGTCCGGAAGGCCCATTTAGGGAAATCTGCCTTAATAAATTCGAAAATAAATATATAAAATCATATTTGCATATTAATAACACTAATTAATATCAAACACAATATATATAATATTTCCTAGCTCCGAAAACTCTTTCGGCGCTGCCCGATCTCCAACGGACCTCTCCCGGGACGTTCCCGGTGATCTCCTTCCTTTCCGGTTGTCTTGTCGAAACCCCTTAAGTGTGTTACCCTAGCGGTTCGATATAATATCAGGTATGATCAAGACTCCTCAATGATCAACGACTAATCTGTAGGCCTGGACCCCATGAATTAATCCCTGAGATATAACGAATGACTTTCATCTATCAAACCTGAACGTGAAGTCTTAGACCTTTTGCCATAGCGATACTTAGCACGTCCGAGCGTCGCTCCATAGATATCTCCACACCTAATCCCGACCTCGTTACCGACGACGCTATCTTCTACTCGTTCATGATCTCATGTCTCCGTGACCTAGTCACATGCTTGCAAGCTCATTAGACATGATCTCACCGAGTGGGCCCGAGATTATCTATCCTGCTATGCGGACTGGCAAATCCCGCTCTTGACCCCTCGTCTCAATACTCCTTTCCAATACCCAAAAGTATCACCGTTATTGTCATACTAAATAAGATACGACGTTTGGTGCAATCAAAGTATCTTCCGGGAATATCAATAAGAGTTGATCTCACGGTCAAAGGTGTAACGACTATGTTCTCCAAATCTGGGTATGTCCATCACATCACTCTCCAGCGATATGACTCTCATTGCCGACCGGCGCCATGCCCCATGACCGGGAAACCTCGATCATCAATCGCGCAACGAAACTAGTCTTAGTAGAGGCTACTAGGGACCTGGTTGTTTACGTATCACACCCGCATTAATGTTTCCGCTTAATACGGTTCTAGCATGACACAAAAACCTATTATGAACAAACGAGATATGATAAAGAATACTCTTTATTAATTGCCTCTAGGGCATATCTCCTTCAGTTTTATCGTCTCAGAACGAGGGATCGAGGTTAACCCGGAGAAGATCAAGGCTATCCAAAACATATCCAGACCTACTTGTCTGAAGGACATGCAGCGCCTAGCCGGATCGGCGGCAGCCGTCAGTCGTTTCATAAGCCGCCTAGGGGAAAAGGCAATGCCTCTCTACCGGCTATTGAAGAAGTCCGACAACTTCGACTGGACAGAAGAGGCAGATGCCGCCTTGCAACAACTTAAGGAGGCCCTCATATCCGCTCCGATATTGGCAGCACCTCGATCACAGGAACCAATGCTGCTGTACATCGCGGCAACAGGAGCTGTTGTCACCGTTGTCTTGGCTGTGGAAAGAAAGGAGAACGAAGCCGCGACGTGTGAGCAGCGACCGGTCTACTTCATCAGTGAAGTATTCTCCGCCTCCAAGCAGAGGTATCCGCATTACCAAAAGCTGGCGTATGGCGTATTCTTCGCCGCCAGAAAGCTTAGGCATTACTTCCAGGAACACACAGTGACAGTAGTCAGCAAGGCACCGTTGGGAGACATAATCAACAATGCAGAGGCAACAGGTCAAGTTGCCAAATGGGGCATCGAACTTGCCGCCTTTGATATAGTCTATAAACCACGGACCGCCATTAAGTCTCAAGCGCTTGCAGACTTTGTCGCCGACTGGACAGAGGCCATGGAGGAAACGACACTCCCCGAATCAGAATATTGGGTCATGCACTTTGACGGATCAAAGATGCTCAAAGGCTCGGGGGCTGGAGTCGTTATACGCACGCCTAAAGGTGACAAGTTTAGCTACGTGTTACAAATCCACTTCACAGCAACCAACAACGTTGCCGAGTACGAAGCTTTGCTTCACGAGTTACACGTGGCAAACGACCTAGGCGTCAAAAGAATCCTCTGTTATGGCGACTCAGATTTGGTCGCGCAGCAAGTAAGCGGGACATGGGATGCAAAAAGCGCAACAATGGCGGCTTACAGAGCCAAAGTTGACGAATTCGCAAAAAACTTCGTAGGCTACGAAGTCCGGCATGTTCCAAGAGCTGAGAACGAGGCGGCGGACACACTTGCAAGACTAGGATCGGAACGCAAAAAGGTACCAAAAGATATTTTCCAGTAACATTTGCACAAGCCATCCATTAAAGGCGCCGATTTGATGGACCCCGACGCAGAAGAACCGGTAGAAGTGGCAAGTCTCGCTGTCTACTTGACACAGCCGGATTGGACAGTCCCATATCTCGATTTTCTAATCGACAAAAAGTTGCCGGAGGACGATGAGGTGTTAAAGAGGCAGATCATAAGGCGAGCCAAGGCATTCACGATAATAAAAGGCGAGCTATACAAGCGAAGCACATGCGACATCTATCAGCGGTGCATACAACCGGAAGAAGGCCGGGAAATTCTGAAGGACATACATATTGGCACCTGCGGGCATCATGCGTCCGCCAGGTCCATTGTATCCAAAGCTTTCCGCCAAGGTTTCTACTGGCTCACCGCCAAAGAAGACGCCGAGAATATCGTAAAGACATGCAAAGGCTGCCAGTTGTACGCTCGTCAACCTCACTTGCCGACACAGGAGCTAAGGACGATCCCAATCACCTGGCCGTTCGCGGTCTGGGGCTTAGACATGGTGGGTCCCTTCAAAAAGGCGCGTGGTGGGTACACCCATCTATTGGTCGCTGTCGACAAGTTCACCAAATGGGTCAGAGGCTAAACCGATCAGCAAACTTGACGCACGAACAACCACCAATTTTCTCTGGGGAATTATCTCTCGGTTTGGAGTTCCACACAGCATTATCACCGATAATGGCAGCAATCTGTCTCAAGGCGACATAGAAGAATACTGCAGCGATCTGGGTATCCGGCTTGATTTGGCATCCGTGTCACACCCTCAATCCAATGGACAAGTAGAGCGTACAAACGGCCTAGTCTTATCAGGACTTAAGCCTCGTCTCGAAGCTCCATTACACAGGGCAGCCGGCGCTTGGGCAGATGAGGTACAGTCGGTACTATGGAGTTTGCGCACAACGCCAAACAGATCTACCGGCTACACTCCTTTCTTCTTAGTATATGGCGCTGAGGCAGTGCTACCTACCGACATGAAGTACGATTCCCCAAGAGTTCAAGCCTACATCGAGCAAGACGTAGAAGGTGCAAGACATGATAGCTTAGACCTGCTAGACGAAGAAAGAGACGTCGCTCTCCATCGCTCCGCCTTGTACCAGCAACAACTTCGCCGCTATCACAGCCGGAGAGTGCGGAAGCGGAGCTTCAGAACAGGTGACCTGGTTCTCCGCCTAATTCAAGACAGAAAAGGCTTGCACAAGTTATCCCCGCCATGGGAAGGACCGTTTATAGTCACAAAGGCGCTGCTCAATGGTTCCTACTACCTGGCCGACATCCGCGACGAAGAAGAAAAGAAAATGCGCAAGAAGGCGGCAGGAAAAAGGGGAACCAAGCGCAAGAAAGGCATTGACGATCCGTTCGAGCAAACAAGACGGCCTTGGAATATTGAGCAGCTACGTCCTTTCTACACTTAGCAATTTATAATTGTAATAAGTTAAATATGATTATGAAATAAAAGTCTATGGTTCCTCATCTGTGTTGAGAAGCATGCCATCTTTTGTCTTTTCTTGCAATCATATTTCCCCTATGCATCTAAGTTACCTATTTTCTAGCTCCGTGCAAAGGTTCAAACTGGTAGATGCTTGCAGCTTTTGAGCCAACCCAAAGCAAAAAATAAATTTTTTTCCGCCGCCTAATTCCTTTACCTCCGATTACTTATATGCGGTTCGCCTAGTAGTATGTCTTTGACACCAACATGTTGGCTTTGGTCTCTGATTCTAAACAAATGGTTTAGCCCTGGTTGTTTCAGCTAAAGTTACCGGCTGAGGTTTCGTCAACATACAAAAAGTCAAGCATATAAGTCAGGGTAAAATTAAGGCGGGCCATATAAATAAAGGCAAAATAAAACTTGTCAGCTAGTTTCCGCCTAACAAAGCAGCAACAAAAGTATATACAAATATTACAAGTCAATGTTGCATTGTTTCAGGGGCCGACAAGTAAGGCTGATAGGAGGCAAGGACAGAAAAGATATGGCTCGGGGGAGCGTCTACATCAGGCATGGGGGCTGACAACTTCAGCCCCGGAACTATCGCTCCCCTCCGCCTCGGCCGCGCCGGCTGCTTCAGCTCCCTCCCCGCCAGGCACAGGATGGCGCCGGTAGAAGATTTAAGTGTCGACCATGTCGGCAACACGCGTGACGTAGCCGGCAACGCTGTCCAGAACAGCGGCCGGCTCAACCTCGCTGCCGTCTTCATACGTTGACGGCATGCCTTCAGTGACGGCTTCTATCTCCGCCTCGGGGTAGTGCGCCATGAACAACCCAAGTGCGGTCTTGGCTCCACCCCGTGCCGTCGATTTCAGCGAGCTTTTGTGCAGTTTGGTCGCCTGCTCCAAGATAGCGGGCACGTCGCTGAACTCGGTCGGTTCATGGCTGCCGGAGGAGGTGAAGAACTTGGCGGCAAACCGCTTGGACGCCGCCAAAGTCTCGGTGATCAGCTCGCCTAGACGCGCAAGGCGATCCAGGCGGGGGCTGACAACCTTTTCATCACCTAAGCCGGCGGGAACTGCATCAAAAATGAAGCCATCAGTTTGGCTCAGGCTAAAGCAAAATGGCAAAATCAAATAAGGAGTAAGAAATTACCAAGGACCGAGTTATGGAAGGCGGACAGCTCAATCATGTGAGTTGCCAGCGCAGCCTCAGCGGTTTGGGCGCGAGAAGTCTGCTTGGAGATTTCCTCGGCAGCCGTCTTCTCCGCCTCCGCCAACTTGTTGCGCAGGCTTTCCAGCTCACCAGTGAGCTGGCTAGATTCCTGCGCAAACTTGAGTTGCTGGGCCTCCATCTCCTTCTGATGAGCCTCCTTCAACTCCAAGTTGGCGGCCGCCAAGTCTGAAGCTTCAATCATAAGAGCTTGCATATCAGTGGACGCCTTCAAAATATCCTGGGCGTGGTCTAGCAGTTCTACAAATATGGATTCGCTAACTAAATGATTGACGGCAACATAAGTCGAAAGTATAGTTGAAGGCGAGGAGGATTAACCCTACCTTCATCTTTTTTGCGGGCCGCCTCCAACTCGGCAATCCGCAGGTCCTTGGCCTCGCAGTCCTTCTTCAGGTCGCGGCACCGCTGGTTTATCTCGGCCCGAGAGGAGAGGAGCTCGACGTTGGCAGACACAAGGCCCTGCAGGACAAACAAAGGCATAAAACATATTGTCGAGTAACCACTAAGCCGACAGTCAATAATTCTTTTATTTTTTGACTTGCCATCTAAGTGCTCGGGGGAAAGACTATGTATATGCCGGAGTGGTAAGAACTCACAGATAGGTCGCCCTCCAAGTCGGCAAAGGCCTGCGAGGCGAAGTTGGCGAAAGCCAAAGTTGACTCCTTGGCCTCCTTAAAGGTGGACCAAGGGTCCCTGACCCTGCCGCCTCCCGTAGTCGGGGCTGCCCTCCGAGACCCGCCGACAGTCGACTCCAGCAACCCTTCATTGGCGGCGCGCGATTGAGCGGCATCATCGGCCGTAGCCTCCGCCAGCAGTAGGGGAGTTTTGGGCGCGCGGTCGGCGGAAGGGGCCCTTGGCGGAGCGCCTGAAGCCGGAGCTGGGGGCTGACGACGAGCGTCGCCCATAAAGCTGCCGGCGTGGAGCTGAGGAGTTGGCGGCACGGTGGCCGGCGAGCCGCCTTGTGGCCGCTTACCTTTGCCAAGAAGCCTGGTCGTCAACCGGGAGGTTGCGACCCTTTCCCTGTCAATAAAAAGCAAGCACAGTCAATTGGGTGCCAGTATTAAAAGGTTTGTCGTCTATCAAAGGCAAAATTGAGTACCTTCGGGGGATGTTAATCCCTGCGTTCTCGCCAAGGTTGGCGAGGGCCGGCTCGGTAGCCGGCGCGATCCGTTTCTTCCTCTCGGCATTCACCGTGGAGGAAGCGGCGCCGGACGCCTTGCGCTTCTTCGTCTTCCCGGCTTCCGACTCGTAGAAGTCGGGAGCCAGGTCATCCTCCCCCAAGGCGGAGATCTGGAAAAGAAGACAAGTTTAATGGAGCTCAATTTTAGCCGGCGAAGCTATCAAACAAGGGGCAAGGAAGAAGATATTTACCTCGAGGGGAGGGTTGTCGTGGGTGTGCATGGGCACGCCCTCCACCGCCTTCACCAGCCCCGCCTTGACAAGGCTGCGAGCCAGAACGCCAGGTCGGCAACCGGCAACATCTCTTCGCTCACGCGAAGAGAGGCCGTGTCAGTAGGCGAATACTGACACATCTTGTGTGGGCTGTACCGCAGGGGGAGAATCTGCCGGCCGAGCCAGCTGATGACGGTGTCGACCCCATCCAGCAGAGGGGGAGCCATCGTCCGCGTGAGGAATTCAATCCTCCTCTGAATAAGGCGGAGTTCCTCCGTCAACTTGGGCACCGCCTCGTCCCAGCATGGCCGAGGCATGGGTGGCGTGTTGACGAATGCTGGGATGCCGACTTGGCGGCCCGGGGCTGCCATATCTTGGCAGTAGAAGAACGTGGAGGTCCAGCCCTTGACGGACTCAAGGTATGGTATCTTAGGATACCATTGGCGGCCCTGGCGGCAGTTGAAGGTGACGCTGCCGCAGGTTGCCAGCCCACCGTCCGGCACCGTCTGTCGCCGGCAACGAAAGCAATATATGAAGAAGTCTAAACTAGGCCTAATACCTAGGTAGCCTTCGAACAGATCTGTGAAGCCGGCTAGGACTAATATGCTATTGGGGGCTATGTTGTGGGGCTGGAGCCCATAGTGATCTAAAACTTCGCTAAAAAAGGCGGAAGGCGGAAGTGACATTCCCCTAACTAGATGGGAGGTGAGGATTACCCGCTCCCCGGCTTTCGGGGCCGGGATGACGTCTCCGAAGGCGGCCCTCCACCGGTAATCCTCCCGAGTGGGGAGGTAGCCGAGAGCCTCCAAATCTTGGAGGGCATCTTCGTCAACTATGGAAGGAAGCCAGTAGCGGGACCCGAGGTCCGCCGCTTCCTCTTCCTCGTCGACGGGGGCGCCCGCCGTCGTCATCATCACGGTGGTTGGTGGAGGAGCCGAAGGACCCGCCGCTGGCGCGCGCGCGGTGGAAGCCCGAGGGGCGACGGTGGCGACATTGCCCGTCGCCGCCGCCGTGGGACGGGTTATCGCGCCGCGCATCACAATCGCGGGCGCAGACTCGGTCGCCGGACCGCTCGACGCCGTCGAAAGAGTTGGGGCGGTGGACATCGCCGCAAGGAGAGGTCGTCGGAGGAGAGGAGTTTGCCGGAGCTCGCTCGGAGGCAGGAAGCGGAGAAGTGGAAGAGGCAAGAGTGCACGGAGAGCAAAGGCTGGGTGGCAAAAATGGACTGTTTGGCTACCTATTTATAGGGCCAGGCGTTGCTCCCTGTGCAACGGCGTTTTTAGTCGGACACGTGTCCAGCATCCGTGGAAGCACAAGATTGCACGATCTCCACGCCTCCTCTTTTCCCGCAATTTGTGATCATGGCGAGATTCCCGCCTAGACTGTTTTCAAACTGTCGTGAGCTGGCTAGGTGGAGACCGCCAAGAAGGATGCTCGACAAGATTGCCGAGCAGCCGTCTTTTCCCATGATGGATAAAGGCGGCCGCATGTCAGCCTCAAGACACGCATGCCTCGTTGATTTTCAGAATGGTTCAAGTCCTGCAGCCGCCAACTTTGGCAGATGAAGAATCAAGAAGAAGCCGGCGCCTGGAGAACTTCAACCTTTCTGGGGGCTAATGTTGGGGATATATCAACTAGGGGTATAACCAACATGGATCAATCCGGCTAGTCCAGGGTGGCCCAAGGGTGGTAAGGCCGAAGCCTGCCGGGCGGCCCAGATAGCTGACGTACAAGGAAGTAGGCGGACGGTACAAGGAAGGTGGAAGGCCGAAGCCCATCAAGCCACCAAGCCCAAGACGGAAGGCGGCAACTAAGCCGGCTAGGTCTAGGACTCTGTTTACTTGTCGGACAAGTACTTACCTTGTTCCCTGGGGTCTGGCCGCCTATATAAGCTGGCCACCAGGGAGCCTTTAGGGCAGACAACTTCAATAGGCATCATACCCATTGTAACCTGTTCACGGCTATTGCCTCATAGTGAATTATAGCAGCACGTAGGATCTCGCCACCGCTGTGTGATCCGAAGCTGGGTAAACTCGCCGTGTTCAATCCCGTCCTCGACGACACCAACCTTCTTCCCCACAATCCATACGTAGGCTAGAGGACCCCCGTCTCCTATCAATTATGCCGATACCACGACATCTTCGTACCGAGAAAAGGGAGCTGCAAGAGAAGAACTCTGCCCTGGAGAAAGAAGTGAAGGAATTAAGGGAAGTACTCGACAATGAAGGAATCGAGATTCAGGAAATTGAAGAAAAAGAAGACGACATGGTCGAGTAGTTCGTTAGCGAGACTACCATTTATTTACACCTCATCGTTATCTTAGTCTTGTATTGACCTATCAACTTGTGATAAGGCAGTACCTTCCATTGTATTCCACGAAACCTCACGTTTTATTTTCCAAAACTCTCATGTCTGATTAATCCAAAGTTTTGAGTTGTGTGATGTTTGTTTGTTCTTTAGGTTGTTTGTTTGTTGGGGTAATCTTTCTCTTTAGACCTTTCCGTCTAAAAACTCACCTATACAAATCACAGATGCCTCCCCGTCGTACGCCCGATAACAACAACAACAACAACAACAACAACAACGACCACTCCAGAAGGCTCGAAGATCAACTTTAGATCAAAGTTTGAACTAAAGAAGGTTAGGCTTAATTCTCTTAAGGGGGTTAGTCTCGGTGAGGTCCTTATAGTTAAGGAATACCCTAATGTGTTTCCGGAAGAACTACCAGGAATGCCACCCGATAGAGATGTAGAGTTCCTCATAGAACTAAAACCGGGAACAGGACCAATTGCTAAAAGGCCCTACCCAATGGCAACTGATGAACTGAAAGAACTCAAGAAACAACTAGAAGAATTTATGCAGAAAGGCTTTATCCGTCCAAGTTCATCACCCTGGGGAGCCCCGATTCTTTTGTCAAGAAGAAGGATAGTACTCAGAGATTAGTCACCGATTACCGTGACATAAATGAGCATACAATTAAGAACAAGTATCCGCTACCCAAAATCAATGAACTGTTCGATCAACTAGAAGGGGTTGTCGTCTTCTCCAAGATCGATCTCAGATCAGGGTACTTTCAGATGAAAGTCAGAGAGATGGATATACCCAAGACTGCTTTCGCTACAAGATATGGATCGTATGAGTACACGGTAATGCCTTTTGGGTTAACCAACGCTCCAGTCTATTTCATGAATATGATGAATAAGGTGTTTATGGATTTTCTGGACAAGTTTGTTGTTGTCTTCATCGATGACATCTTAGTCTACTCCAAAAGTCACAAAGAACACGAAGAACATTTACGTCTGGTATTGCAAAGGCTCCGAGAGCATAAATTATATGCTAAGTTCAACAAGTGTGAATTTTGGTTAAAACAAGTAGGATTTCTAGGACACCTGGTGTCTAAAGATGGGATAGCAGTGGACCCTGAAAAAGTTGCTGCTGTGACAAATTGGGAATCGCCCAAAAATGTGGGAGAAATCCGCAGTTTTCTAGGACTGGCAGGGTACTATCGGAGATTCATTGAAAACTTCTCCAAGATTGCCAAGGCCTTGACTAAACTACTGAAGAAGGGAAAGAAATTTGAGTGGACGGAAGCTTGTGAGATCAGTTTTCAGGATTTAAAGAAGCGCTTGGTGACGGCACCAGTATTATGCTTACCAGATCTAGAGAAAGACTTCCAGGTTTATTGCGACGCTTCATATCGCGGCCTAGGAAGCGTATTGATGCAAGAAGGCAAAGTAGTGTCTTACGGCTCAAGACAACTCAAAATTCATGAAGTAAACTACCCCACTCATGATTTAGAGTTAGCTTCTGTGGTGCATGCGCTAAAGATATGCAGGCCATATTTATGGGGAAAGAGATGTGAAGTATTTACGGATCATAAAAGCCTCAAGTATTTCTTTACTCAGAAGGAATTAAACATGCGACAAAGGAGATGGTTAGAATTGATCAAAGACTATGATTTAAGTCTACAGTACCACCCAGGGAAAGCCAACGTAGTGGCTGATGCCTTGAGCTGTAAGACTTATGTAAACGGACTCACGGCAGGAGAATTGCCGGAAGATCTTTGTAAAGGATTTAAGGACCTTCGATTAGAGGTGGTACCTGAAGGATTCATATCATCCTTAGAAGTTCAACCTCTTCTATTTAACAAAATCAAGACAGCTCAGTTAGAGGATAAAGCAGTAAAAGAAATCAAGAAGAACCTAAGCGAAGGTAAAGCCAAAGATTTTAGAGAAGATGAAGAAGGAACTGTGTGGTATAAAGAAAGCATTTGTGTTCCTGACAATGCCGACCTCAGGAAGTTAATACTTCAAGAAGCTCATGACTCACCTTATTCCATACATCCGGGTAACACCAAGATGTATATGGATGTAAAGGAGAGGTATTGGTGGATCAACTTGAAGCGTGATATTGCTGAATACATTGCAAAGTGTGACGCCTGCAGTCGTGTGAAAGCAGAACACCGAAAACCAGCAGGGTTGCTACAACCGTTACCAGTACCAGATTGGAAATGGGAACAAATTGATATGGATTTCATCACGGGTCTACCCAGGACTAAATCAGAGTATGATTCTATATGGATTATAGTCGATCGGCTGACGAAAGTATCTCACTTTATACCCGTAAAGACTACATACACTAGTGCCAAACTAGCGGACATCTACATGAAGAGGATTGTGTGTCTACATGGTGTTCCCAAGAAAATTGTGTCGGATAGGGGTACTCAGTTTCCTTCCCATTTCTGGAATCAATTATACGAGTCTCTGGGAACTAGATTAGAGTTTAGTACAGCGTTTCATCCGCAGACGGATGGACAGACAGAAAGAGTAAATCAGATCCTAGAAGATATGCTGAGAGCATGCGCTCTAGATTATAAGTCAAGCTGGGATGATAATCTTCCATATGCCTAGTTCTCTTACAACAACAGCTATCAAGCGAGCATAGAGATGTCGCCATTTGAAGCCATGTATGGGAGAAAGTGCACTACCCCACTACTGTGGAGTGGCGTAGGAGAACGTAGTTTGTTCGGACCAGACATAATCAAGGAGGCTGAGGAAAAAGTCAGGTTGATTAAGGACCGTTTTAAAATAGCACAATCCAGACAGAAAAGTTATGCGGACTCCAAAAGGAGAGAAGTCACGTATGAAGTGGGTGATCGAGTCTATCTCCGAGTTTCACCTATGCGGGGAGTTAAAATATTTGGAATCAAAGGAAAGTTGGCACCTAAATTTATTGGACCCTTCAAGGTATTATCCCGCAAAGGAGAGGTCCCCTATGAATTGGAACTCCCGGAAGCACTTTCCGCGGTTCACAGTGTGTTTCATGTCAGCCAGCTGAAGAAATGTCACCCAGAAATGGCAGAAACACTGTTAAGAGATACGGTGCCACTAGAGGAAGTACAACTAGAAAGTGATCTCACTTATGAAGAAAAACCAATAAAGATTTTGGAGACAGCAGAACGTGTCACCCGAACCAAGACCATCAAATTCTGTAAAGTACAGTGGAATCACCATTCAGAAGAGGAAGCAACTTGGGAAAGAGAAGATGACCTCAAAGAAGATCACCCTCACCTATTTGCTAGCCAATCCGAATCTCGAGGGCGAGATTCATCTTAAGGGGGTTAGGTTTGTAACATCCCAATTTTCAGAAAAATTTAAAACTTTTGCATCCATGCATCATCATCATTAAACTTGTCATATGAATCACATAAAATTTGAATTTAATTATTTAAATATGTTTTAATTGACTTTATGTCCTTAAAATTGTTATTTTGAATTTATAATAATGTTCCTTTTATTCTATTTTTACTTTAGACAAAAATAATGTCAAAAGGATCTATTTTTCATAAGCTTTTCAAATTATATTTTTATGAATTTTTCCGAGAAGTTTTAATATAGTTTTGAATTTGTTTTATACTCAAAGATTTAAAAACAGAAAAGAATTTTCAAAAAAAAAATAGAGTCGGGCCAGCCAGTGGGCCGAAGCCCACTAGCTATCTACCGCGTGCGCGACGCAATCCAGCCCGCCAGTGGCCCGTCTCCGCCCGCGCGCGCGCTCACTCGCTGATAGGTGGGCCCCACCTGTCATCCCTCTCGCTGCAACGGCTCGCCCCAAATCACGCCCACGACCTAGCCGAGAAACGGCCGAATCAATTCGATTGATTCCCGGCGATTTACTCACTCATTTACGTCGCCGATTCTTGCTATAAGATCCCATCGATCCCCTCTCTCTTTTGCCCCAAGAACCACCTCCCGAGAGCCACCAGGCCGCCCACGAGCACCCCCCGAGCCCCGGCGTTACCGACGGCGAGTTCGACGAACTCCGGTGAGCCGCGTCCCTCTCAAGCCCTCTCTCCACTTCCTTCTAGTCTATCTTGACCTCGCGCATCATTTTGACAAGTTTTTGCGTCTTCTCGGGCAGCAGAACATCGTCTCCATCCACGCCCGAAGAGGACCGCCGCCGAGCACGACTCCGACGAGCAAATACCGGCGCGACAGAGCACTCCATCATCGACCACCTCGCCATCGTCCCCGCCTCGACCTCCTCCACGCTTCGTCCTCGTAGGCAGTAGGGCGTGCGAAGCGAGCAACTCCGGCGATGGCACCACCGCGGGCACGCCTCGGGCTAGGGTTCCGGCCGGCCGCGCCGCTCGCTTCTGGTCGTTTTAGTCTAGACCGTTAGATCTCCCGTGTACGACTAGGATTAGATCACTTAAAACTCCGAACCGGTACGCCGCGTCAGCGTCACGCCAGATTTTATTTTCTGAATTTTTATTAAATCATTTAATTTGGCAGTTTTGCAGAAAACCCCCTGCACACTAATTCATCATTACTTTTTATCTGTTTAACCAAATTTAAATATTTAAAATCCTTAGAACCAGTAGAACACTTTGGCTTCATTAGTTTTATGTTTTGACATATACAAAATTTTCAAATATTTTTGAGAGTAGTTTAAGTGTTTTTGACATAACTTTAGTTAGAAAATTTATTTTTGAGTAAATCAAATTGCTAACAACTTGTTTAGATTCCCTCTGCCCAAATGTCATTTTTACAAAATTTGATTTGAAATTTGATTTAAGTGAACTAAAGTCCTTGTCATTACCCCTTTATTCATAATGAAATAACAGAAACAAATCAAAAAAAAATAATTTATGCATATATCATGAAAATCCAAAGGGATACTTTTATTAGTTTCTAGACGTTGGAAATAAATTGTTGCATCTCATCTCATGCATAGCATATATTTTTCTTTGTATGAACCTTTTCTTGTGTGTTTATGTGTGGCTCTTTATTTCTTTGTTAGACTATTCGGAGGGAACGAGAATCTTTGCAACTGTAACTGCTGCACTCCCGGTTGCCAAGGCAAGTGGCACACCCCCATAAAAGTCCTATTATTTCTATGCATGAGTAGAGTATTTTCTATAAGTATGTGTAGGATAGCATTGCTATGCAAGCCATGATAGACCTCTTTATTCCTGTGTCTAGGTTCCTATGAAATTACTTAGTAGAATAGTGATGCTATGCAAAAACTATTTTGATGAAAAAGATAAAGTCTACTAAGTTTTAATCAAACACCTGGGTGGAAATTGGTTGCTTGGCTGTATGAGTTGAGTGTTGTCCCCAGGGGATTTACCTGTGGAATATTCACTTGTGGAAGGCCACCCAGGAGCAAAGGAATCTGAAGAACTCCAAGTGAAGATTGCTTCTCGTGCAGCCATTGCCAATATGGGCTCTGGCTTGATCAACTAAGCTGCATGGACTCTTCCCGGTCTGACAGGTGGTGCTAGAGGATTTGTAGGTGGAGCGCGTCAGGCCAGAGTGGGAGGGAAAATGTTTCTGGAAGATCTCGTCTCATTCTTCTCCTTTCCTTATCACAGATGGTGTGTAAAGGGTAAATTGGGTGGAATGGGTACAATGGTGAACGTGCAGAACCTCTGCAGAGTAAAAATCTAAGTACTTAGCCGTGTCCCCGAAAACGGACAATTGAGCAGCTGAACGAGGATGTCAACGGAGGATTCCACCATCCCAACTTCTAAATTAAAACTTGATGGGTGAACAAGGGTAGAATGAGACAGTGGATTTCATGCCACGGATGTCTCGAATAGAAGAAAAGTGTTTCCAAAAAGTTAGGGAAAAACTTGCTTTCTGCAAAATAGCCTTGAGCTCCACCAGCCAAATAAGCATATAGGTCATAGAGTTGTTCCTCTAAGTGTCCACCATAGTGTCACTTGCCAGTTCCATTTTAATGAGTGAAAGTTTTTACTAAGGGTTTTCGAGTCTTCAACCAACATGCTCGCATGTGGCACATGATGATGATTGGGGACTCCATGAAGAATAATTTTCCGCTGTTTACTCTGTTCACTGCTAGCTTTATGCTATGCAAATTTGTAATGAATATTTTCTAAGTCTGGATCAGCGTTGTAATAAATTGATACTTTGTTGTGATATTACATCGTAACTGTGTGTGCAAACGAATCGATCCAGGGATTTGCACTATACAGGTATCTGCCATAATTTAGGTGCAGGTACACTACACTAGGGCACGCCATGCTATATATTTCGCTGATGTTTGGTCCTCTTGGGGGACCGGCTCTGAAGTTTCCGCAGGGTCTTGGTCCTCTGTAACCTGAGGCCTGGGTGGTTCCAACAAACTCTGAGTTTCCTCCCTCATAGGGTCTTTTATTGTTTTGATTTCCATTGTTCTGATTTGGCGCCGGGTTACGCGCTGTGTTGACCCGGTTACTCTTCTGTTGCTCTTCCATCTCGCCTACTCTTTTGTCTGTTGCTGCATATTTGTAAGCAATTTAGACCACCTCTCCAATGGTGATGTCTTGGCGAGCCGAGTCTTCTCTCATACGTCCTAGCTTGTGCGTTAAAGAATCGAAGGCACAGTTTTTCTCCATCGTGGTTTTCGCCATGTGAGCTGAAATATTGATTGAAGACTGCAGAATCTCTGTGATCCGTGCTACCCACTACCTTACCGACTCGGTTTTTCTCATGACACACCGATCTAGATCTGCCTCAGTGTATTGCTTCATGCATGTCCCGAGAAAATTTGAAATAAATGTCGTCTTGAGTTCCTCCCATGAATGGATGCTGTTTGGTGGAAACCGGTCCAGCCAAATTTTGGGTGCTCCTTCTTCCATCATCAGATATAGGAATCTTGCACAGTGGTTCGGTGTTGCGTTCTTCATGTCCATGGCCATACTGTACCCACTCAACCATGTCTCTGGGTTCATGTTCGGCTCATAGTTGACAACCTTACTCGACTCTTTGAATTTTCCTAGAAAAGGTTCTGATCTGATCGCGTCTGACAAACACTTGGGTCCTATTAAGTTTACAGACGTGCCTCCTCCCTGACCCGGCGCTGGTGAATTTACGACGGGTCTGGGCTGAACTGTGGCTCCGACTCTCGCTCCGGCTTCAGGTGTGGCTACCACAACCGCCGCGCGTCTTGATCTTGAACTGTCTACTATGGATTGGGCAGCGGAGACGGCAGGCGCGACCATCCTTCGTGGTCCGTGCACCTGCTGCTGCTGTTGCTGTTGAACTGGTTGCGGGGCTGGCCGGTTTACCGGTCCTAGCCTATTTTGAACTGATCTTGCTACCACTGGCTCTGGCTGCCGAGTTCTGGTACGGGTCCTTGCCGGCTCTGAGTTGAAAGCTTGTGAACCTCGTGGGTTGTTGTTCTGTTGAACTACAGCCGTCTTTAGCAGATCTACGACTCTCTTGCCTCTAAGCCGGCCGGTGAATTATCGAAAGGTATCCGCTCTAGGGCGTGCGATGCTGCAAAAATATTGTCAACTGGGTTATTGTAATGACCCGGGGGAGGATCAAACATGGGTGGTGGTGGTGGTAGTTGCTCGATGATTGCTGCTCCGGCTTCTACCACGTTTCTTGCTGGTGCTCCTGGCAGGACAGCCGCCCGCGCCGGATTTGGTGTTTGAAACTCCAAGGCCATGGGTGCTATGGTATTTGTCCCGGTTGGGAGGTGAAGCCGGCTTCCACGTCTTCTGTTCTGGATAGCCGTTAACTCGTCCCTTCTCCTCTGGAGGGTGCTTTTTTCTTCCAGCAGGTTTTGCTCTCGCTGGATCACAAGCTGCTCCCTTTCTTGGATTCGCCGGTTCTCCGCCGCACGCTCTTGGCTTGCCCTTGCCACCGCATGTCTCAGTTCTTCTAACTCTCTCATCATAGCCATGCTATTATTTGTTACTTCCCCCTATGCCGGGCTTGCTGAAGTTCCTGCGAGCGCTTGCTGCTGCGGCAGAGGTCTGAACATGTTGGTCGGGTTTCCGATGAGTATCGGGTTTCCAAGGGGGATTCCCGCAGTTGGTGTCTGTATATGAGCCAATGAACTGAAAGTCGGTAAGATTCCTCCTGCTATGGGATTAGGGGGTGCATAGTTTGCTGCAGGTGAAGCTTGATGTTGATCCCAGTTGTCTCTGTTCTGCCTTGCCAACGCCTCGGCGCTTGTCTCATCACTCACGAAAGCTAATGCTCCGTCAGCCGAGGGTGCCCGGGTTACCATGTGAACCGTCATGTGACGCGCGGGTCCCAGTGGCGCCGGATAATCTTCATCCACGAACCCGTCTCCAAAACGATCGTCAAACAAGGGTAAGATTGACTCTGTGTCCGTATCCAGATATAATATATTAACGGGGGTGACGATAGAGTCCTCCCTGACCCGGTTCATCGATTCTCCCTCTTCTGGTGATCCGACTGATTCCTCTCTTTCCGTCTGGGCCATGGTGGTTGACCCGGATGTCGGCCCAGTGGGAACTGGGGTACCAAGAGCCCATTCCCCCTAGGCCTCGCTCGCGGGCCAGGCGGATGAAACGACTAAGGACCAGGCGTCACCGCCTGACGGGACCCTCGAGAGGCGATTCCCCTCGAGGGCCTGAAGAGGGAGCGAGGGCCTCAAGGGACCCCTCGCCTCAGGGGATCATCCCCCCGAGGGACCAATCCGCCTGAGGGGGCTTCCGACAGGAATCTCCCCTCAGGCCTGAAGGGAAACGTCGTCGCCAAGGAAGCCCAGCGGAGCGCACGTGACCTCTGCCACGCTCGTGTAGTGGCACTCACACCCCCGTCGCTGTCCCTGGCGATAAAGCGGTCAACAAAGCTGCTCCGCCTGCTGCACAGCTGTGAGGACCTTCTACTCTGACGATAAAGCAGGTGGACGGCGCAACCCTCCAATGGAGATCGTCATCACGGGCTCCACCTTAGAGACTGCCCGCTCTGCGGATAATACGAGCGCGGTCGGCCATGGCGCCACCTTTATCAACAATGGACCGAGTCCATGGACGAATGGAGCGCGGTGGACTCGTGCTCCGCCCCGCCACTGGCAAGTGGGAGCCACCTTGAAGGCCAAGCCGAAGAAGAAGGCCCGAGGCGCCTATAAAAGAGTGAGGAGATCCATCGTAGCAAGGGTCGGCCCTTTGCATGCAAAACACCCTTGTAAACCCTAGCAGCTCTGGTTAGGTTAGCCTCTATCTGGAAGAGGAAGAAGATCATCGCTTCCCTCCCCAGGCAAGAACTGCCTAAAGGGGGCTTCCGACAAGCTCAATTGTACTCTAACCTCCCATATATAATACAGACAGGCAGGAGTAGCGGTCTTACCTCCTCACGAGGGCCGTGAACCTGGGTAAAAGACGGTGTCTTCCTTGGTCGGGTGTGCGTTTTCTTCGGCTCCGACGAGCAACGTCGCGGAGCCACTTGGGGGTTTAGACCTCCGCGTTCAATCCCCTCTCGAACTACACTTCAGGAAGTGACTACCCCCATTTACTGGGAGTCATAACCCGACACCGAACTCGGACTCAAACTCCGGCTCGTACTGCTCCGTATCGGCTCCATCGGACCGGATCACACCTACGAAAACATCGATCTGTCCGAAGATGAACATAGATCCAGTTTCCAAGAAATCCGCCTCTTCTGTCCAGCCGGAGTTGTCCACGATCCGTTCCCCTCCTAGGAGCGTGTGGATCTGGCCGATAGCTAGGTTTTCCATACCTCGTCGCGCTTCTCCTGAAAAAGTGATGCTCTTGGCCGCAGGCCCCACGGTGGGCGCCACCTGTCGTGGGATTGTCACGACATATGTTACCCGGAGGTAACTTGAGATGTGGGGCATGGCGGCTTACGACATTAGGATCTTGTCTAGCGTGGCGCGGGGAAACGAGGATTTACCCAGGTTCGGCCCCTCGTCGTGAGGTAAAGACCTACTTCCTGCTTCGGCTTTACTGATCAGGGTTTCGAGACTCGGCGCCTTAGCTTCCGGGTCTCGAGATTACAAGGTGTCTCTCCTATGACTTGTGTCGATTGAACCTGTCTCTCTAGGAGCCAGGAGACCCCCTTATATAGGCGGCGGGTCTCGCTGGAGGTACACAGCCGGGTCCTGGTTCCTATCATACCCGGACTCTACTCTAAGTCCTCTAAGCCTCTTCTTTCCTTAGCAGGACTTCGTCTTGTACTTGGTCTCCAGCCTTCTGGATCCTTCTTGCTTGCGGGCCAAGGCATACATTGCGCACCGGCTTACGTATCACCCGGCCCATGTCTTTATGCTTGATCCGGCCCAGGCTCCTGCCAGGCCAGCTTATCTTCTATGTCGGTGGGCCTACCAGGTTACGATCCTCCCAACAGTATGCTTGCAAGACTTCCAGGAAACAGCTCCACCACCGAGTGTAAACACATAACCACTTGTGGCCTTAATCTCATCAGCATCAGATATCTAATTGGAAACACTATAACCTTCCAGTACTCTAGGATAACCAGAATAGTGAATTTCATAGCTCTCAGTGCCTTTTAAATAGCGCATAACTCTCTCAAGCGCATGCCAATGATCATCTCCCGGGTTGGAAACAAACAGGCTCAACTTGGTTACAACAAAAGACATGTCAGGCCTCGTGGCACAAGACAAAGACATAAGCGAGCCAATGATCTGAGAATATCTCAGTTGATCTCTAGCAGTGCTCTGAGTCTTTCGATTCATTACACTTGGGTCATATGGTGTCGGAGAAGTCTTGCAATCGACATACCCGAAGCGACTCAAGATCTTTTCCACATAGTGGTATTGAAGACGTGTAATCCCACCATCACCATCTCTTAGCACCTTGATGTTTAAGATTACATAAGCTACTCCAAGATCCTTCATCTCGAAACAGTGATATAAGAAATCCTTAACCTCCTTGATTAAATCAAGATTGGTTCCAAATATCAGTATGTAATCGACATATAGACATAGAATAACTCCCTCGCCTCCACCATGGCGATAGTATACACACTTATCTGATTTGTTAACAACGAAACCTGCAGCAGTTAAAGTTCTTTCTAACTTCGCATGCCACTGCTTAGGAGCTTGCATAACGCCATATAAAGACTTCAATAGCTTGCACACCTTTGCTTCCTGACCCGGTACTACAAGACCATCAGGCTGATCCATATAAATTTCCTCGTCTAACTCTCCATTTAGGAAAGTTGTCTTAACGTCCATTTGATGAACGAGAAGACGATGCGAGGCAGCCAAAGAAAGTAGCACCCGAATCGTGGTTAGTCTAGCCATAGGTGAGTAGGTATCAAAGAAGTCTTATCCTTCTTTATGGGTATAACCCTTGGCCACAAGCCGCGCCATGTACTTCTCAATAGTATCATCAGGCCTAAGTTTTTTCTTGAACACCCACTTACATCCTACAGGTTTGCACCCATAAGGACGATCAGTAACTTCCCAGGTTCCGTCAGCTAAGATGGAATCCATCTCACTACGGACAGCCTCCTTCCAGTAGTCAGCATCAAGAGATGCATAATATAAGCTTCTGAAATGGTATTGGGGGTGTCATCCACAAGGTACACAATGAAGTCATCACCAAAGAACTTTGCAATCCTCTGTCTCTTGCTCCTAACAGGAACTTCATTGTCATCCTCCACGCGACTATTAGTGTGTTCAATCGAAATGGTAGGATCAGGAATCTCAACTAATTCCTGACTAGATGTATTAGGTATATCCTGATTTGATGAGCTAGAAATACCCTTCATGGGAAAGATGTCCTCAAACAAAGTCGCATCATTCGACTCCATAATCGTACCTGAAGGGGATCGTATACAGAAAACAAAAAAATTCCTAGCGACGATATCCTTAAAACATGCCAAGATCTATTCTATGCAGATATAGTATTTCAAACGGAGATCGGAATACATACCCTTGTAGACCGAAAGCGGGGATTACGTTCCCGCACGAACGTTGACGATGAAGACCGACGTAGCCGACCTCAAGGTCGTGTAGAGGAAGAAGACCTCCCAGCACCGCTAGCGCAGCACCTCGCAGAGCGTTACACACGTACGGTGGAGACGACGGCCTCCAAAGCTCCAGTCCAGGACGAGCAGCAGAAGACTTGGACCAGAACACTAGCAGCGCGACAGCGGGCTATGGTGGAAGAGATCCCCCTCTCAACTCGGCGCAATTCCGACAAAGGGAATCATGAAATCAAGAGAGAATTGGGGAATTAATTGGTGAATTAAAAGGCCATGGGTGCCCCTCTATATATAGGGTCCCAGGAGGGAGCCAACCACCTCACCAGGCAATGTGGGACTAATCCCACATGCCTTGTGTAGCGTACCTGCACTTTAAATAAGGCAGATACCTGTGTATAGTGCAAATCCCTGGATTGATTCGTTTGCACACACAGTAGCATTGAAAAAGTACACAACGGAAATACGATAGCAGTGAGTCTCCATCTCTTTCATGTTGCCACAGGCGAAACATGTTTGTTGGAGACTCGAAACCTTTAAACGAAACCTCACTCGTCATCTGAACAATCTGCAATAAGAAAAATATTGCAACAACGTGGGTCAGATTCCATTAAAAATGGAGTCTGGCAAGTGACACTATGGTGGACACTTAATGGAATAACTCTATTGCCTATATGCATATTTGGCTGGTGGAGTTCAAGGCTATTTTGCATAAAGCCAATTTTTCCTATCTCTTTGGAAAACACTTTCTTCAAATCAAGACAAGTATGACATGAAAACCATAAATCTCATCTTCCCTTGTTCACCCATCAAGTTTTATTTCTGAAGTTCGAATGGTGGAATCCTCCGTTTGACGTCCGTGATCAGCTGCTCAAATTGTCCGTACCGGGGACACGGCTAAGTACTTAGTTTTACACTCTGCAGAGGTTGTGCACGTTCACCATTGTACCCATTCAACCCAACTATCCTTTACACACCATTTGTGATAAGGAAAGGAGAAGAATGAGACGAGATCTTTCAGAAGCATTTTCCCTCCCACTCTGGCTTGACCCGTTCCACCTAACATCCCCCTACATCTTCTTGTCAAGCCGGAGAGAGTCTACGCAACATAATTGATCAAGCCAGAGCCCATATGGCAATGGCTGCACTGGAAGCAATCGTCGCTCGGAGTTCTTCAGATTCCTCTATTCCTGGGTGGCCGTTCACAAGTGCACGTACTCCAGGAACCATAGACATGGGCCTGAGTAGCCACTCAACTTCGCCACCATACAACCTTTTACCACCCAGGTGTTTCATTCTTAACTTAGTAGAATTTAGATTTTCACAAAACATCATTTGCATAGCATCAATAATTCTACTAAGTATTGCATAGGAACCTAGACACAGGAATAAGGAATTCTACACAGGTTTAGCATAGCAATACTATCCTACACATTCTTATATAAAAATACACTAAGTAATGCATATAGAAAATAGTAGGAAGTTTATGAGGTGTGCCACTTGCCTTTGAATGTTGTCGTTGTTCACAAACTCTTTTCAACAACGAACATTTGCTCTCCGTTCAATCTAAACAATATAAGCAAACAACAATACAACAATCAACAAACAACAATCATCAAACATACATGCTCATATCTAGTGAACAAACAAGTTTCATAAAACTTCTAAGAAAAACATGTCATGCATGATATGCAATTTATTTCTAAGGACTAGAGATGCATGTTATGCTATGAAAATCTCTTAAGTTAATGCAAGGAAAATATGTGGGTCAAGAATGACTAAGGACTAAGATCTTAAGTTGGATAAAAATACTTTGTTTTATATCATCTTGAAACAAGCACTCAAATGGCTTAGCCATGATGTGCAAAATACTTAGAGAAAAATACTAAATCTATAAGGTGATCGACAATTATTATCAACTCTTTATAAATTGGATACTAGGATCCAACAACTTCAAGATGGCAATAATATGATCAAAATTGTTTAAGTCTAAAGAGAAGGACAAGATTAGGAAAGAGGGAAAAGATAGAAGAAATATGTAGTTGTTCTTCCAGGCTTCATTTCCAGACTTGTAACTTTCTTCTGGATGATGTCTTGATTGAATTCTTGGTAGACTTGAATAATCTCCAGACTTGATGATTTTTATATAACCTAGGCTGGTCTTGGATTTAACTTAGTCTTCAAGAGGTCTAAGAGAAGAAAGGAGAAATGAAAGAGAGAGGGAGCAAGACTTAGAAAATATTTCTGGTTTGTCTTCATGAACCTTTTCTTGATCTTTCTTCTAAGTGCTTCTACTCCTTGAAGATATTTTTGAAGTCTTGTTTTGGCTAAGTCCTTCATTGGCCTTCTAGCTCAATGTTGAAAATCCTAAGTGTCTAGTGCATAGCACTTTTACCAAAATACTAAGTTTGAAAATAATCCTAACTTAGAGAAAATAATGAAGAGGTTTTCCTATGAGGAGTATAACTATATGATAAAATATGTTATGCATGAAATGCACTTTATAAACATAAGAAACATTGTACTAATTTTTGTGATATTTATAAAGTATGCATTAAGCTATAATGCAATTTAATTA
The DNA here is from genome assembly GCA_026929855.1 of Poa annua. Classification (NCBI taxonomy): domain Eukaryota; kingdom Viridiplantae; phylum Streptophyta; class Magnoliopsida; order Poales; family Poaceae; genus Poa; species Poa annua. Next base: position 305,773,188 of record CM049426.1, on the reverse strand, counting down.
ATTTCAATTTTTACATAATATAAATAAAGGAATCAATATAAATTAAAGTTTTATGTGATTAAATTTTTATAACAAAATTTTATAAATAGTGTTAATAGACAGAGGGGATTTGAATAAATTTATGGCAATTGGATTTATTAAAAAAAATGTTTATATTAAAAGTTATGTTGAAAATACTCAAACTATTCAAATTAAATATATGACTATGAATTCATTCAAATATTACTCAAAAATATTTTATAGCAGTGGCATCAATTTACAAATATTCCAAAGTCTGTAAAACAATTTTATTTGCAATTTTTGGATTGATAGATGTAAGGTTATGCCAAAAATACTCAAATCATCCATTTTAAATTTGAATATTTTTAAATAACTCAAATTTGAATTTTGGCAGATCCAAAATATTCTACATGTCAAGGGCTTTCCAAATATGTAAAAATATTTGAATTTGGATAAGTGGTTAAAAAGTTATGACAAATCTAAGTTACATGGTCTTTTTTGTAAAACTGCCAAATTAAATAAATCGAGAAAAATGATTTTACACGTCAGCGCTGACTGTGCGCTGACTGGGATCCGACGTGGATAAGTTAACAGATCTGGATCGTCAGATCTAGATCTGACGGTCCAGATCTGGCCGTACCGATTCGATGACGGAATCAAATCTGGGCCGTAGGATTGGAATCAGACGGTCGGGAGAAGAGGAGCTCACCGGGCGGCGCGATGGTCGCCGGAGTTGGAGGAGACGGCGGCGCTGGGCTCGGGCGAGGACGCTCCGGTCGCTACGGTGCTCGCCTCGCTCCGGGGAGGTTACGACGAGGTGCGCCGAGACGAGGCGGAGGCGTTGGGCGTCGTGTTGGCGTCGATGCGTTCCCGTAGTGGCACGGAGGCGTGGACGAAGTGGCGGTGGCGGCGGTGACTATCGGGTCGTGCACGGGATCGACGATTTCGTCGCGGAAAAAATCCGAGGGGACGCTGGGGTGGTGCGTTGTGACGCCCTAAAATCGGTACTATGTAGATTTAAGCGTTCCCGCCGAAATCCGCATAATAACGATGTTAGGTCGCCCATCAGACATAATGTGCACGCCGAAACATGCGCATTATGTGGGTGGAATTGTGACAACATTACAATAGTTCCGATACATCCACAAGTACAACAGAAGATAAAATACAATAACGACTCGAACGAGTCAAGATACAAATGATTCAATACAAAGATTCAAATGACAGCGGAAGCGAAATAGTATCCGGCTACGGATAAGATGTAAATTGGACTAAGAGTCCTGAAGATAAGCGATGGCGCCATATCCCTGCGGATTCCCAAGCTAACGTCGTCTGACTTCAAACCTGTTGACTGCACATAAAGCACATCCCAAAAGAGGGTCAGGGCACTCCCTGGCAAGCAAAACCGACTTGCCTACTTTCTACACCATCTCCCAAAATATGGGGGAGGTGGACTTAGCGGCAACAGCACTAGCAACCTAAGAGACACGCTACAACTTCCGTCTAATCACAGAGGGATAAGAGAGCGCATAAGATAAACATCTACAACTAATACCAAACATAACCCATTCTCGAATTAACCCCCTCAACCAAATATGAGGAAGCAATTCGGGAAACTCACACATTGAACATTTTTATTCATAATTTATTGTGAAAGTAATTCTATATTACTATTCAAATTAATTAACATTAATTAGGTGCAAGCTGTCTAGATCTTGTTAGCCAGCATCATCACCAAAGTCGTCCATAACCGTGGACACGGCTCATCGATAAGATTATACCCTGCAGGGGTGCACTACTGTACCCATACTCGCATGATCAACCCAAGCAAGCATCAGGGCTTCTCAACACGACTTATTCCTTCACTACAGCAAGTCCAAGTGCCACCCATATGAGTTGTTACCCGCGTCAAGAGTCCGGCCGAATCTCAATTGCGGACTCATTAGTTTGTGTCCACGCACCATGCGGCTCAAACCACAGTAGGAACTGTCCGCTTCGCACGCACCACTCCTATATGACCCCCCGTATCATGTAACCTCTCATCAATCATCATCATCATGCACATGGATATGAGCAAATGGAAAACCCGAACTAGTTGCGGCACATGGACAAGCTGAAGATCCGTTCAAAGTCGAGGGGGGCTCCATAGGGCCTTCCACAAGTGGTTAGTGCGCTCAAAATTGGATCCGAGGACAAAATCTCAGTTCCTAGGTCGACACTGAGTAGAACAAAGCACCTCACAAGGCCTTCCGCCTGGTGCCTTATCATTTAATTATAATACCCCAACACAAGATAGCATTTTATTAAAGTAGAACAATCTATCATACTAAATAGATGAAACATAAGACCAACAGACGACTCGCACAAACAACTCTAAGCATGCGCTACGACTCGCAAGGCCAACAGATAAACAAACAACAGGTGATGGGATGTGGGGACAAATCTGTATGGGCTGCAGGATAAACTTGTGATGGGATCGCGATAAGAATCGAATACTAGGGTAGCAGAGATCAACGGCAGGAATGAAAGACAATGTATAGGTAAACAAGCAAACTTTGCTTGCCTGGAATCCCGCATGGAAGTAGATCTTGTCGTTGCTCACACATCTCATCCGCGAAGAAGCAACAAACACTGGAAAAGCGTAAAAGATGCATTTTACAACTACGGCAAAAGATCCAGCATGATCATGGGACAGATGAATGACATGGAAAAATGCAATGCGAGATGCACTTAATCTAAATTAAGCGGAACCGGGATTCCGACAATTAATATTTAGGTGCAAGTTATTTATTTACCAGCAATATTAAATGTTGGTTAGCATGGCAACACATGGCATGGGTGATCTAATTAAATTAAATGGAATATGGCATTATATATTTATTACCCCACACATTCCATAATTATTATTTATTTAGGTGATTTGCTACACCCGCAAACCCAAGAGATGCAAACCATGCAATTATGATGCGATATGCACAAGATAGATGACATTTAATAAAATAGGTGTAGGGTTAGGGTTTGGGTTCGCACGTTGGATCGGGAGAGATAGGGTTCGAAACCGACGTCTTCGGTCCGTAGAGGAAGTAGTCGTCGTCGTGGAAGTAGTCGTCTTGGAACCGGGGCATCGTCGTTTGTCGGTGTCGTGGAAGTGGTCGGATAGTCGTGGCACGTAGGAGGTCGGCAATCGGACACCAGAAAGTAAGCGCGCACGGGCGGGCACCGCGACACGAACATGGGCAGTGACGGCGACGCGACACCGGAGGGAGCACACGCACGCGCACGGGAAGCACCTCGAAGGGTGGACAAAACGGGCAACAAAAGTGACGTCAGGGTCGTGCGGGAATTCCACCGAGCACCTTGCGGGCGGCGGACGCGAGGACACCACCGGACGGAGAAAAGAGGCCGGCGCGGAGCGGACTGCGAGCACGCGCACGGCGGCGGCGAGCGCAAGGACGAAGGCGCACGACACAACGGTGGTGGCACGGAGGGCGCGCGCGGGGCGGGAGCGACCGGCGGAGGTTGCACGGGCGGCGGCGCGGACGCGGCGCGCACGGGCGGCCAGAGGGCGCGCGGCCGGGGATGCGGCCGGAGGCGAGCGGCCCAGGGCAGGCGCACTGGCTCGGGAGCGGCTTTGGAGGAGGAGCGGCCGGCGGCGTGCTCGGGGAGCTCGGCTGGTGCGGGTCCGGCACGGATGGGGGCGCGTTGGCGTGGAGGAGCTCGGCAGCGGGGAGCGGCGGACGGAGGAGGCCGGGGCAGCGCGGCTCGAGGCGCCGGGCGGCGGGGACGGCGCGGCGCTGGAGGCGGCCAGGCCGGCGGCAGGCGGCCTGGCGCGGGATGATTGGGAGGAAGAGCTGGGAGGAGGCGCGGCTGTGCGGCGCAGGCCGGAGGGCGCGCGGGCGGCGGGGCGCGCGACCGGCATGCTGGGAGGCGCGGCGCGTGGTGGCCGGGGAGGAGGCGTGCGGAAAAGCTCGGGCCGGCTCGGGGCTGCGGGCGGTTTCTCCCGTGCGGGCTCGTGCGGAAAGGAGAGAAAGGAGAGAAGAAAGAAAGAAAACAGAAGAAAAGGAGAGAAAAGAAAAGAAAGAAAAGAAAAGGAAGGGGGAAAAAAGAAAAAGAAGAGGTGGGAGGAATTTTGCAAAAATCCAGAAAAAAAGGAGGAGGGTGGCTGCAAAATTGCAGGGGGTGGGAAAAGTTTTCAGGGGGATAAAACCTAGGGTTTGGTTAGATGGGCTTTGGGCCTTATTTCCCTCCGTTTATTTTTTTCCGTTTTGTATTTTTAAAACAAAATCAAAAATGAATTTGAACACGAATCTTATACAAAATATTTTTAGTTTTAAATAGACAATTGAATAAACTTATTTTTAACATTTGCAAAAGATTTGAAAATGACACATTTTTAATTAATTTGAAAAGCATTTGAATTTAATTGTGGAAATTAAATTTAAATGCAACAATTAAGTTAATGCGATGCAATGCAATGCTATGTCGATGTAAAAAGAAAACTCACAAAAACAAAAGGGGATAAATCCCGGGGCGTTACATGCGTAATGTGGTGGGGAGTAGGATGAGCGTGGTCTCGGGGTGGGAGGTTGCTTCTTTTCGCTGGGATAGAAGAAACACGGCGGCGGCGGTGTGCAGCTCCGGCGGCAAAATTCTCCGGCCTGGGGGCACGGTTTGTTAGGGTTTGAGGGGGGAAAGAGAGAGGTGAACGCGGGCTACTTATAGGGCAGAGGAGGGAACACTCGCGTTGATCACGGCGCGGATTTGAGCTCCGGCGATCTCGGGCGGGATTTTTGGAGATGAAGACGCCTCCCCTGGCAGGTGGGTCCCACTGTCAGGGATTTTTCTTTTTACTTTTCTGATTTTCTATTTTCTTAATAACTTTTGATTTATAACTCCAAATGAAGTCAAATCCATTCCTAAAAATTTGTAAAAACTATATCTTTGTGTTAAACCAGTTGTGGGCATGTTTTTAAAACTTTTAAAATTTTATAATTTTGAAATATTGATTAAATACAAATTTGACACTTTATGTTTAATTTAAAACTAGGGTTTACTTAATTTTATTTTTGGCTAAAATAAATTCTATGAAATATCCACGTTCAATTATGTTTGAATTTAAGTTATTTAAATTTGTTTTGCTGAAATCATTCATCTTTATTTTGGCATAATATTAAAGAACTAAATATAAATAATTTTACGGAAATGTGAAATATATAAGGTATTCATTTTTAATTGAAAACAATTTGTGCACCATTATATTTTATATTATGATAATTCATTTGAAAACTTCATAAAAACTTTGGAAAAGATTTTTGTTTTAATTCATTTCTTATTTAGAATATATTAATCATTTCATGCTTTGAAAATAAATGAAATTCATTTAAGCAAATGACATGTTTATTTCGCTAATTCATTAATTTAAAATCTATGAAGTTTTAAAGTTGTGAATTATAAAGTTATAGTTTCCAAAACTATAATTTGAATTTAGTTTCAATAATGAAAACTTATTAGGCAATTAGACCATGTTTTAATTTGTTATAAATATTATTTTAATTTATGATTTGCTATGGCTATGTGGTTTAAATCAAATACTTACAAAGAACTTTTATAACAGGGAAATGGTTTGAAAGTTTGTATAACATTTATCAAATTAGATATTGAGGTTTTAAGAATTAAAATGGATAGTAAAATGTTTAACCTGAAACAACTTTTGAAAATGATGATAAACTGAGATATTTGAAATATTAAATCCTTTAAATATGTTTGAAATCTTTTATAGTTGGTTTTCTTATGCATATAATGTTTTTATTTTTAATCAAAACAAAAGTTTTAAATTTTAGTGATTTTCAAACATTATAAAATGTTGGGATGTTACACCTTGGTGCGGCATGGCTGGTGCGCCGGCCCTGGTGGGCCCCATTTGGCCCACCTAGGCCGGCCTCCAAGCCCCCACCGAATTTCCTAGGGAATTTTTCCCCTCTTGGGTCTTCTTTCGACCAAAAAGCCCATTAGGGAAATCAGCCTAAATAAATTTTAAAATAAATAAAATCATATTTGGACATTAATTACACTAATTAATATCGAACATATTATATATAATTTATTCTAGATCCGAAAACTCTTTCATCGCTGCCCGATCTCCATCGGACCTCTCCCGGGACGTTTCCGGTGATTTCTTTCCTTTCCGGTTGTCTTGTCGAAATTTCTTAAGTGTGTTACCCTAGCGGTTCGATATAATAACAGGTACGATCGAGACTCCTCTCTGAGCAATGACTAACTCGTAGGCCTGGACCCCTTGAATTAATCCGTGTGATATAACGAATGACTCTCATCTATCAAACCTGAACGTAAAGGCTTAAACCTTTTGCCATGGCGATACTTAGCGTGTCCGAGCGTCATTCATAGATATCTCCATACCTAGCTGACCTCGTTACCGACAACACTATCTTCTACTCGTCTATGATTTCATGTCTCCGTGACCTAGTCACATGCTTGCAAGCTCATTAGACATAATCTCACCGAGTGGGCCCTAGAGTATCTATCCTGCTATGCGGACTAGCAAATCCTGCTCTTGACCCCTTGTCTTAACTAATCCTTTCCGATACCCAAAAGTATCACCGTTATTGTCATACTAATTAAGATCCGACGTTTGGTGCAATCAAAGTATCTTCCAGGAATAACAATAAGAGTTGGTCTCACGATCAAAGGCGTAATGACTACGTCCTACAAATATGGGTATGTCCATCACATCGTTCTCCAGCGATATGACTTCCATTGCTGACCGGCGTCATGCCCTATGATCGGGAAACCTCGATCATCGGTCGCGCAACGAAACTAGTCTTAGTAGAGGCTACTAGGGACCTGGTTGTTTACGCATCACACCCATATTAATGTTTCCGCTTAATACGGTTATAGCATGACACAAAAACATATTATGAACAAACGAGATATGATAAAGAAATACACTTTATTAGTTGACTCTAGGGCATATCTCCTTCAGTCTCCCACTTGCACTAGAATACAAATTAATTAGATTACAACTTGGTAAAAGCTTAACACCCATAGCTAACTGGTGTTTTTCATGCTTGTCAAGCGGAAGAGGCTTCGTCAGAGGATCTGCCACATTCAGATCCGTATGTACTTTGCAAATCTTCACATCGCCTCCTTGTACGTATTGTCGTATCACATGGAAGCGTCGGAGAATGTGTTTGGCGGTGGAGTGAGACCTTGGCTCCTTGGCGTTAGCAATGACACTCGTATTGTCGCAGAAGAGGATCACGGGGTCTTGCACGCTCGGGAACACTCCAAGTTCAATGATGAACTTCCTCAGCCACACAACTTCATTCACGGCTTCGCAAGCAGCAATGTACTCCGACTCCATTATAGATTGTGCGACGATGGGTTGCTTCCCACTTCTCCAGCACACGGCGCCTCCATTCACCTTGAACACATAACCTGTATGTGACTTAGAGTCATCGGGGTCTGAGCAGAAACATGTATACACGTAACCTGTTACGCCAAGTTCTTCATCACAGCCACCATATTTAGCGTAACTGCACTTAAAAATATGGCAGGTACCTGTGTATAGTGCAAATCCCTGGATCGATTCATTTGCACACACAGTTTATGATGAATATCACAACATTGTATCAATATTACACGAATAATCAAGACTTGGTAAAAGAAATAGTTCGATACAACTTTGCATAGCTTAAAGCTAGCTCAAAACAATAAAGCAGCGGAAATAAATCTTCAATGAGCCCCCATCTTCATGATACGCCACAGGCGAAAACATGTTGGTGCAGACTCGAAACCCAAACGTAGTTCTTACTCTTCGTCAGAAATTTCTGCAACAAATAATAATTTGCAACAGAGTGGGTCAGATTCCATTTAAAAATGGAGTCTGGCAAGTGACACTATGGTGGACACTCAATGGGAATAACTCTAAAATCTGTATGCATATTTGGCTGGTGGAGTTCAAGACTATTTTGCATAAAGCCAATTTTATCCTATCAGTTCATAAAACAGTTTCAACATCATAATTGGTAACACTGGCGAGTTCTAGTGAACCCAAAAGATATCTCGTCCATAGGTGCACCCTCAGGTGAAAACCCCCACATTCAATGGTCCTAAGTATAGTAGAAACTATCTTAGGTGAAAACCCCCATGAACATGGTCCTGAGTAGTCCACTGTTGTTTATCAAAAATTTATTAAGAAATTAGAATGTTTGGATTCCTCCATGTTCCTTGATCAGCTGTAGTCTTTACTTGAAATACTTCTCCTTGCGTCCTTCACAATCTTCTCCATTTATTCCTCACATCCCTTTGTTCCTGGGTGGCCTTCCACAAGTGTACTCTCAGGTGAGAACCCCCACGTTCATGATCCTTAGTATAGTAGAAACTATCTTAGGTGAAAACCCTCATGGACACGGTCCTGAGTAGCCACTCAACATAAACCAAACAACCAATCCACCCAGATGATTCATTAACTTAGTGATGTGCACTCCCAGGTAAATACCCCCACATATATGATCCTAAGTATAGTAAAGACTATCTCAGGTGAAAACCCTCATAGACATGGTCCTGAGTAGCCACTTAACATTTTATAAAACCTTCATCAATTGCATAGCATCAAAATCTACTAAGTCATTTCATAGGTACCTAGACACGAAGGAATTAGGGATTCTAAACATGTCTTGCATAGCAATACTATCCTAAACATGCTTATAGAAAAATACTCTACTCATGCATAGAAAAGTATTGGGAAGTTTATGAGGTGTGCCACTTGCCTTGGCAACAAGAAGAATAGTAACAGAAACTGCAACTGCTGTTGTTTCCCTCCGAGATTTCTAACACATCAAACAAAACACACATAAACATACTAACAAGTATCAATACAAAAATATGTTATGCATGATGTGCAAAATACTTAGAGAAAATACGAAGTCTATTCATGAAGGTGATCGACCATTATTATCAACTCTTTGTAAATTGGATATTCACTATAGTGAGAGAGACAGACACCCGGCCAGCCTCTTAAGTTTGTGGAACAGGTCTCATGTACGTGGACATGTAAGGTTAGTCTCCAGGCCGCTTCATCTCACTATGCCGCTAGGATCCAACAAACTTCAAGATGGCAATAACGAGATCAAAAATTGTTTTAACTCTAGATTAGGAAAGATAGAAGAAAATGATGTAGGTTATCTTCAAGGATTCATCTCCAGACTTGTAGTATTCTCCTTTGTAGCGTACCTTCACTTTAAATAAGGCAGATACCTGTGTATAGTGCAAATCCCTGGATCGATTCATTTGCACACACAGTTTACGATGTAATATCACAACAAAGCGTCAATTTTTATTTCATCGATGATCCAGAATTACAAAATATTCGATACAAGTTGCATAGCATAAAGCTAGCATTGAAAAAGTACACAGCGGAAATACAATAGCAGTGAGCCTCTATCACTTTCATGCTGCCACAGGCGAAAACATGTTGGTTGTAGACTCGAAACCTATAAACGAAACCTCACTCGTCATCTGAACAATCTGCAATAAGAAAAATATTGCAACAACGTGGGCCAGATTCCATTAAAAATGGAGTCTGGCAAGTGACGCTATGGTGGACACTTAATGGAATAACTCTAAAGCCTATATGCATATTTGGCTGGTGGAGTTCAAGACTATTTTGCATAAAGCCAATTTTTCCTATCTTTTTGGAAACACTTTCTTCAAATCAAGACAAGTATGGCATGAAAACCATAAATCTCATCTTCCCTTTTTCACCCATCAAGTTTTATTTCTGAAGTTGGAATGGTGGAATCCTCTGTTGACGTCCGTGATCAGCTGCTCAAATTGTCCGTACCGGGGACACGGCTAAGTACTTAGTTTTACACTCTGCAGAGGTTGTGCACTTTCACCTTTAGACTCAATTTGTCCGAGAAATCCTATACACGCGGAGTGTATTATGGAAAGGAGAGAATTGAGACAAGAACTTTCAGAAGAAGAATGCAACCATACTAGCAAGACCCGTTCCACCTATCATCCCTCTACATCTGCTTGTCAAGCTGACAGGTTGCACCCTCACAACTTAATTATTCTAGACAGAGCCCATTGTCAAAAGGTTGCGCGGGAAGCAATCGTCACTCGGAGTTCTTCAGATTCCTCTGTTCCCTGGGTGGCCATCCACAAGTGCACTCTCAGATGAAAACCACCATGCTCATGGCCCCAAGTATAGTAGAAACTATCTTAGGCGAAGACCACCACAAGCACAGCCCTGAGTAGCCACTCAACATAAACCATTCAACCAATCCACCCAGGTGATTTATTATCTTAGTGGATGTGTACTCTCAGGTGAAAACCACCATGCTCACGGCCCTAAGTAGAATAGACATTCATCCTAGGCGACGACAACCATGAGCATAGCCCTGAGTAGTCACTTATCGTTTTGTAAAACTTTTCATCAATTGCATAGCATCAATATATCTAATAAGTATGATATAGGATCCTAGACACAGGAGTACGGGAATTCTAAACAGGTTTAGCATAGCAATATTATCCTACTCATGCATATAAAAATACTAAGTAATGCATAGAAAATACTTAGGAAGTTTATGAGGTGTGCCACTTGCCTTTGAATATTGTCGTTGTTCACAACTCTTTTCAACGATACTCGGGACTCTCCGTTCAATCTCACAGTAGAGACAAACAACAATACAACAATCAACAGCAAGCACAACTCCACAATACACACAAAACACATACTGGATGAATAACTAAGTTTTTATAAAACTTTCTAAGGGATTATGTTTATGCATGATGTGCAAAATACTTAGAGGAAAATACTAGCTCTATTCTTCGAGGTGATCAACAATTTTTATCAACTCTTTGTAAATTGGATATTCACTAAAGTGAGAGAGACAGACACCCGGCCAGCCACTTAAATTGTGGAACAGGTCTCATGTACGTGGACATGTAAGGTTAGTCTCCAGGCCGCTTCATCTCACCATGCCGCTAGGATCCAATAACTTCAAGATGATAACATCATGATCAAATTTGTTTAAGTTAAATAAGAAGGATAAGATTAGAAAGGAAGGGAAGAGATAGAAAGAGAGAGATGAAGTTGTCCTCCAGGCTTCATCTCCAGACTTGGTGGTTCTTGTATCTTTGAGGCTGGTCTTGGATTTACTTAGTCATCATGAAGTCTAACAGAAGAAGGAGGGAGAAAGATGAAAGAGGGAGAAAGACTTAGAAAATATTTTTGGTTGGTCTTCCAGCTCCATGTTGAATTTTACTAAGTGTCTCAGTGTAGCACTTCACAAAAATGCAAAGTTGAAAATATTTCTAACTTAGAGAAAACTAATGAAGAGGGGTTTTCCTATGAGAATAAAATATGCTATTAATGAAATGAAATTTTTAGTCACAATAAACATCAAATAACTTTTGTGATTTCTTTATAAATATGCATGAATTTATAAATGCAATTTAATTAATTTCTAATTTTGGAAAATATAATAAAAGGAATAATTTTAGGATTAAAGTTTTCTATGATTAAATTTTTATAATATAATTTAATAAATAGTGTTAATAGACAGAGGTATTTTAATTAAATTTATAGCACTTTTCTTTATCAAAAATACTATTTTTATTAATAGTTATGTTGAAAATACTTCAAACCATCCAATTTTAAACACATAACTATGAATTCACTCAAAAATTAATCAAAAATATTTTATAGCAGTGGCAAGAATTTACAAATATTCTAAAGTTTCCGAAACAATTTTATTTGAAATTTTTGAATATACAGATTCAAAGTTATGACAAAAATACTCAAATTCACCATTTGAAATTTGAATATTTCAAACTAAGTCAAATTTGAATTTTGGCAGATCCAAAATATTCTACATGTCGAGGGCTTTCCAAATATATAAAAATATTTGAATTTGGATAAATGGTTAAAAAGTTATGACAGATCTAAGTGATAGGGGCTTTTCTGCAAAACTGCCATTTTCTCTAATTAAAAGAAATCAAAATCCACGTGGCTGCTGACTGTGCGCTGACTGGGCTGACACTCTGGCGCTGACATGGATAAGGCAAAGAATCTGGGTCGTCAGATCTGGATCTGGCGGTCCAGATCTGTTCGTACCGCTTCGATTTAAAAGAATCTATCGTGGCCGATGGATGGAGATCTAACGGTGCAGATCGAGCGACCTAATCGGGCGGCGCTAGGTCACCGGGGACCTCACCGGAGACGATGCGCGCGGCGGCGACATGCTCGGATAATCGTTCCCTACGGTCTACGGCTTACGGGGACCAACGAATCATACCGCAAGGAAGAGGAGACCGAGGCAGAGACGGTGGCGCGACACTGGTCTCCGGTGCGTTCCCTCTCGCCTCCTATTGCTCGCCGGAGATGCGCACGGCGGCGGTCCTCCTCGGGGTGCACGGACTGCTTGCTCTGGAGCGGAAAAATTAGGGAAAAGATGTCAGTGAGGTTCGTGCGGATGTAACAAGGAGAAAGAAAATGCAAGGAGGTCTCGGGGTCGACGGAGTTCATCGGGAACGAAGAAGTTCGCCGTCGGCCGTGGCGAAGCTCCGAGGATGAACTCGAGCAGCCTGGGGGCTCTCGGGCTAGGGTTTCTTGGGGAAAAAGGGAGAGGAGAGGTAGTAGATTTATAGGGCAGGGTCGGGGTGCTCATTAAGCCTCTTAATCGCGCGGAATCACGACGAGAAATTCTCGCCCGAAACTGTCGGGCGCGTGATCTTCGGCGCGAGCTTGAAGACGACCTAACATGTGGGCCCCACACGTCGCTGAGAGGAAGAGGGGATACGGGCTGGGCGTTGGGCCGCTACGCGCCGCTCGCGCGCGATAGAAACTGGGCTTCGGCCCAGTTAGTTTTTCTTTTTGTTTTATTCCTTTCAATTTTTTTCTGGATTTTAAATAACTTTTAACATATGAATCCAAATCAACTCAATTTAGTTTCTATATTTTGGTAAAAACAATATCTATCATTTATAATACTTATGGTTATGTTTTGAACACTTTCAATTTTTTTTTGGAATTATTGCTTTAATACAAATTTGATGCCTAAAGTCAATTTTATTAAATTTAAGCTTATTTAATTTCATGTTGGCCAAAAATCATTTTATCATAATACAATACTTATATAAATTTGGAAGTAAGTTCATTAAACTTATTTTCCAACATTAAAACATTTTGGCTTCAGTACAATAATTAAATGACAAAACACATCTATTTGAAAATGGAAAAGGGAAAATATAATGTATTCATTTTAAGTCAAAAAATTTGGTGCACCATTATATTTTGTATTAGAAAAATTTACTTGAAAACTATACGAGATACCTTTGGAAATATTATAGTTTTAATTCATTGTTTACACTGAATATATTCAGAAAATCATTTAATGTTTTGAAAATACATGGAGATCATTTAAGCTAATGGAATAATTTTTTGTATAATTCATTAATTATATAATCTATGTAGTTTTAAGGTAATAAAAATAAAACTATAATTTCCAAAGCTAAACCTGGATTTAGTCTGATGAATGAACCTATTTGGCAATTATTCTATTTTAAATAGTTTTAAAATTTATGAATAGATATGACTAAGTGGTTGAATTTAGCTTCTTATAAGAAAACTATTTTATTAAATATAAATGGTTTGAGGTATTTGCATCTTAGGGTTTTGAAATATTACCCTTTTTCATTAAGTTTGAAGTCTTTCATAGTTGGTTTTCTTATGCATTTAGCATTCCATTTTAATAAAAATAAAGTTTTAAATTTTTGTGATTTTTGAACATCATAAAATGTTGGGATGTTACAGACTACCACCCTTAAAAGGAATCTCGTCCTCGAGATTCGAAGAAGTTTAAAAGACACAGTACATACTCGAAATGATTTTGATAGCTCGAGATGTTTGAGAAGTGAAATTCCTGACATGGAAACTTGAAAATTTGGCGGCGAATGATTTTTTTCTGGTTAGGGGGGGGGGGGGGGGGGGGGTAGAAAGATAAATAGTGTGAGATCTCTGGGTTTAAGCGACTGGGTTTGAATTATCTAGGTGGCTACCACCCTTAAAAGAAAATTTTGTGGTCAGTCTAGAAACTTTGTTTTAATCCCTTTTATTTCTCCGTTGTAGAGCGTACAAGCATTCGAAATACAATGACTGGTGGTAGCTACGCAAATTTTGAGCACTCGCGTTTTCCACTTGCTCCTTGAAGAGATTTAATCCTCTTCCACTCTGGGCAGTAACTGGCATAGTGTCCCTTATCCTTGCACCGGTAGCATGTTATGTGGCTAAGATTCTTCTTGGATCCACTCTTTTGTCTTTGTTCCTCCAGGATCGTCATGAGAGACTGATGCATTCCTTTCTTGGCTTGCTGGTTAGCTTGTTGCACCAAGGGATAATAGGGACATTGGATTGGAACATGGGTCGTTCCTTCACACAGAAAACAAATAATCCTTTTGGAACGGCGTCCATTACTTGGACGTCTAATATGACCATGGGGCCACTCATCAGAGCAATCTTCGGACGTATGTCCTAATTCTCCACAAGTTTTGCATGCCTTTAGTTTGGTCATAGGGTCCTCTTCAACGTCCTTATGATTTTGATCATTCTTAGGCGAGTGGTCATTGATCACCTTCTGACTCGGGTCCCTTAATAATATTCGTGTAGTGGGGTAAAACTTATTGTTGGTGACATTGAAGTGAGACATCTGCTGATTTTTAGAGGATGAATAGGTTAATTCATAAGTACTATGGAGAATTTAATAATTTTGAGAACAAGGCAACCAATTCCTAACACATCTATCAACTTGATTAAAACACAAGCAAACACATAAACTCACACTTATTTTTGAGAACTCGACTAATCATTCATCTAACGAAAGCACATCAATGTCATGGGATTACAAAAACGATGGTACTGCCATACCACAATTTGGTAGGTCAATACATCTAATCGATATGATAGGCTAAAAGAGATAAATGGTGGTCCCTCTAACATGGTTTGTGTTGATACACTTATTCCTCTTTGATCTCACGTTTGCGCTTCATCGCGTGGTTATTTGCCACAGGTGTGACTTCTCCCTCAGTTGACTCTTCAAACAGCACCCCTTCTGGGTCTTCTTCCTCTGGTCCTTCCTCCTTCGTAGCTGCAGGTACTGTCACCTCTCCAGTGTCCTGGTCACCTCCTTCTTCAGCTACTGGCGGTGGTGGAGGTGGAATGAGTTGCGCCTCAAGCATGGCAATTTGCTCATCCTTGCCAATGTTCTCCAAATGTAGGTCATGGATGAGTTCCTCCAAATGACTTATAAGATTTTCAGAAGCCTGGAGTTCTTGGGTTTTTGCGAGTATGACGGCTTGTGCATGATCCGCGACGTCATAAGCCTGTTGGACCCTCCTGGTCAGACAGTTGATGATATAATCCAACTCTTCGAACGTCTTGTTAACGATGGGCAGGTCCAGGCGATTTCCCGTGTGAGCCATCGAGAGACCATGTGCATCCCTTTTCCCGAAGGCACGGAAGGGCGATCCTGGTGCTAGCTTGTTGCGATACTTGTAACACAGAGGAGCCATTAAGTCCACCATAGCTATGTTCACTCCCTCAATCCACTCTGGGTAGTAGGTGGCATAGTCCACGGGCTCGAAGTCTGGCATCGTGGGATCCGGGGTCATGATGGTGCGGATTTCCCAACGTGTTCCATGGGGCATGTCGGTCTCCTCCTTCCTTCCTCGGAAATAGGGTGGTGGTAGCTTCAATACACTTGTCAACCTAGACAGCTGCCTCCCAAAGATGAAACCCGACAAAACTCCAGCGTACGCAGTCTCAGTGTACTCTCCCATCTAAAATTTTGAACAGGTAAGAGTATTAGATTTTAAAAGAAAAGGAAAGATGCAAGATAAGATAAATAATGTAAAACAATATTTAAAGGAAATTTCAAAATTTACTCATGTTTTGGAAACCTAGTTTAGTTAACTATTTAACCTTTGGGGTCTCAGTCCAATCCTAGGGGTTTCGAACCTACAGGCAACACAGTGCTCTGATACCATCTGTAGCGTACCTGCACTTTAAATAAGGCAGATACCTGTGTATAGTGCAAATCCCTGGATCGATTCATTTGCACACACAGTTTACGATGTAATATCACAACAAAGAGTCAATTTTTATTTCATCGATGATCCAGAATTACAAAATATTCGATACAAGTTGCATAGCATAAAGCTAGCATTGAAAAAGTACACAGCGGAAATACAATAGCAGTGAGCCTCTATCACTTTCATGCTGCCACAGGCGAAAACATGTTGGTTGTAGACTCGAAACCTATAAACGAAACCTCACTCGTCATCTGAACAATATGCAATAAGAAAAATATTGCAACAACGTGGGTCAGATTCCATTAAAAATGGATTCTGGCAAGTGACGCTATGGTGGACACTTAATGGAATAACTCTAAAGCCTATATGCATATTTGGCTGGTGGAGTTCAAGGCTATTTTGCATAAAGCCAATTTTTCCTATCTTTGTGGAAACACTTTCTTCAAATCAAGACAAGTATGGCATGAAAACCATAAATCTCATCTTCCCTTGTTCACCCATCAAGTTTTATTTCTGAAGTTGGAATGGTGGAATCCTCTGTTGACGTCCGTGATCAGCTGCTCAAATTGTCCGTACCGGGGACACGGCTAAGTACTTAGTTTTACACTCTGCGGAGGTTGTGCACTTTCACCTTTAGACTCAATTTGTCCGAGAAATCCTATACACGCGGAGTGTATTATGGAAAGGAGAGAATTGAGACAAGAACTTTCAGAAGAAGAATGCAACCATACTAGCAAGACCCGTTCCACCTATCATCCCTCTACATCTGCTTGTCAAGCTGACAGGTTGCACCCTCACAACTTAATTATTCTAGACAGAGCCCATTGTCAAAAGGTTGCACGGGAAGCAATCGTCACTCGGAGTTCTTCAGATTCCTCTGTTCCCTGGGTGGCCATCCACAAGTGCACTCTCAGATGAAAACCACCATGCTCATGGCCCCAAGTATAGTAGAAACTATCTTAGGCGAAGACCACCACAAGCACAGCCCTGAGTAGCCACTTAACATAAACCATTCAACCAATCCACCCAGGTGATTTATTATCTTAGTGGATGTGTACTCTCAGGTGAAAACCACCATGCTCACGGCCCTAAGTAGAATAGACATTCATCCTAGGCGACGACAACCATGAGCATAGCCCTGAGTAGTCACTTATCGTTTTGTAAAACTTTTCATCAATTGCATAGCATCAATATATCTACTAAGTATGATATAGGATCCTAGACACAGGAGTACGGGAATTCTACACAGGTTTAGCATAGCAATATTATCCTACTCATGCATATAAAAATACTAAGTAATGCATAGAAAATACTTAGGAAGTTTATGAGGTGTGCCACTTGCCTTTGAATATTGTCGTTGTTCACAACTCTTTTCAACGATACTCGGGACTCTCCGTTCAATCTAACAGTAGAGACAAACAATAATACAACAATCAACAGCAAGCACAACTCCACAATACACACAAAACACATACTAGATGAATAACTAAGTTTTTATAAAACTTTCTAAGGGATTATGTTTGTGCATGATGTGCAAAATACTTAGAGGAAAATACTAGCTCTATTCTTCGAGGTAATCAACAATTTTTATCAACTCTTTGTAAATTGGATATTCACTAAAGTGAGAGAGACAGACACCCGGCCAGCCACTTAAATTGTGGAACAGGTCTCATGTACGTGGACATGTAAGGTTAGTCTCCAGGCCGCTTCATCTCACCATGCCGCTAGGATCCAATAACTTCAAGATGATAACATCATGATCAATTTTTTTTAAGTTAAATAAGAAGGATAAGATTAGAAAGGAAGGGAAGAGATAGAAAGAGAGAGATGAAGTTGTCCTCCAGGCTTCATCTCCAGACTTGGTGGTTCTTGTATCTTCGAGGCTGGTCTTGGATTTACTTAGTCATCATGAAGTCTAACAGAAGAAGGAGGGAGAAAGATGAAAGAGGGAGAAAGACTTAGAAAATATTTCTGGTTGGTCTTCCAGCTCCATGTTGAATTTTACTAAGTGTCTCAGTGTAGCACTTCACAAAAATGCAAAGTTGAAAATATTTCTAACTTAGAGAAAACTAATGAAGAGGGGTTTTTCTATGAGAATAAAATATGCTATGAATGAGATGAAATTTTTAGTCACAATAAACATCAAATAACTTTTGTGATTTCTTTATAAATATGCATGAATTTATAAATGCAATTTAATTAATTTCTAATTTTGGAAAATATAATAAAAGGAATAATTTTAGGATTAAAGTTTTCTATGATTAAATTTTTATAATATAATTTAATAAATAGTGTTAATAGACAGAGGTATTTTAATTAAATTTATAGCACTTTTCTTTATCAAAAATACTATTTTTATTAATAGTTATGTTGAAAATACTTCAAACCATCCAATTTTAAACACATAACTATGAATTCACTCAAAAATTAATCAAAAATATTTTATAGCAGTGGCAAGAATTTACAAATATTCTAAAGTTTCCGAAACAATTTTATTTGAAATTTTTGAATATACAGATTCAAAGTTATGACAAAAATACTCAAATTCACCATTTGAAATTTGAATATTTCAAACTAAGTCAAATTTGAATTTTGGCAGATCCAAAATATTCTACATGTCGAGGGCTTTCCAAATATATAAAAATATTTGAATTTGGATAAATGGTTAAAAAGTTATGACAGATCTAAGTGATAGGGGCTTTTCTGCAAAACTGCCATTTTCTCTAATTAAAAGAAATCAAAATCCACGTGGCTGCTGACTGTGCGCTGACTGGGCTGACACTCTGGCGCTGACGTGGATAAGGCAAAGAATCTGGGTCGTCAGATCTGGATCTGGCGGTCCAAGATCTGTTCGTACCGCTTCGATTTAAAAGAATCTATCGTGGCCGATGGATGGAGATCTAACGGTGCAGATCGAGCGACCTAATCGGGCTGCGCTAGGTCACCGGGGACCTCACCGGAGACGATGCGCGCGGCGGCGACATGCTCGGATAATCGTTCCCTACGGTCTACGGCTTACGGGGACCAACGAATCATACCGCAAGGAAGAGGAGACCGAGGCAGAGACGGTGGCGCGACACTGGTCTCCGGTGCGTTCCCTCTCGCCTCCTATTGCTCGCCGGAGATGCGCACGGCGGCGGTCCTCCTCGGGGTGCACAGACTGCTTGCTCTGGAGCGGAAAAATTAGGGAAAAGATGTCAGTGAGGTTCGTGCGGATGTAACAAGGAGAAAGAAAATGCAAGGAGGTCTCGGGGTCGACGGAGTTCATCGGGAACGAAGAAGTTCGCCGTCGGCCGTGGCGAAGCTCCGAGGACGAACTCGAGCAGCCTGGGGGCTCTCGGGCTAGGGTTTCTTGGGGAAAAAGGGAGAGGAGAGGTAGTAGATTTATAGGGCAGGGTCGGGGTGCTCATTAAGCCTCTTAATCGCGCGGAATCACGACGAGAAATTCTCGCCCGAAACTGTCGGGCGTGTGATCTTCGGCGCGAGCTTGAAGACGACCTGACGTGTGGGCCCCACACGTCAGTGAGAGGAAGAGGGGATACGGGCTGGGCGTTGGGCCGCTACGCGCCGCTCGCGCGCGATAGAAACTGGGCTTCGGCCCAGTTAGTTTTTCTTTTTGTTTTATTCCTTTCTTTTTTTTCTGGATTTTAAATAACTTTTAACATATGAATCCAAATACTCTCAATTTAGTTTCTATATTTTGGTAAAAACAATATCTATCATTTATAATACTTATGGTTATGTTTTGAACACTTTCAATTTTTTTTTTTGAATTATTGCTTTAATACAAATTTGATGCCTAAAGTCAATTTTATTAAATTTAAGCTTATTTAATTTCATGTTGGCCAAAAATCATTTTATCATAATACAATACTTATATAAATTTGGAAGTAAGTTCATTAAACTTATTTTCCAACATTAAAACATTTTGGCTTAAGTACAACAATTAAATGACAAAACACATCTATTTGAAAATGGAAAAGGGAAAATATAATGTCTTCATTTTAAGTCAAAATATTTGGTGCACCATTATATTTTATATTAGAAAAATTTACTTGAAAACTATACTAGATACCTTTGGAAATATTCTAGTTTTAATTCATTGTTTACACTGAATATATTCAGAAAATCATTTAATGTTTTGAAAATACATGGAGATCATTTAAGCTAATGGAATGATTTTTTGTATAATTCATTAATTATATAATCTATGTAGTTTTAAGGTAATAAAAATAAAACTATAATTTCCAAAGCTAAACCTGGATTTAGTCTGATGAATGAACCTATTTGGCAATTATTCTATTTTAAATAGTTTTAAAATTTATGAATAGATATGACTAAGTGGTTGAATTTAGCTTCTTATAAGAAAACTATTTTATTAAATATAAATGGTTTGAGGTATTTGCATCTTAGGGTTTTGAAATATTACCCTTTTTCATTAAGTTTGAAGTCTTTCATAGTTGGTTTTCTTATGCATTTAGCATTCCATTTTAATAAAAATAAAGTTTTAAATTTTTGTGATTTTTGAACATCATAAAATGTTGGGATGTTACAGACTACCACCCTTAAAAGGAATCTCGTCCTCGAGATTCGAAGAAGTTTAAAAGACACAGTACATACTCGAAATGATTTTGATAGCTCGAGATGTTTGAGAAGTGAAATTCCTGACATGGAAACTTGAAAATTTGGCGGCGAATGATTTTTTTCTGATTAGGGGGGGGGGGGGGGTAGAAAGATAAATAGTGTGAGATCTCTGGGTTTAAGCGACTGGGTTTGAATTATCTAGGTGGCTACCACCCTTAAAAGAAAATTTTGTGGTCAGTCTAGAAACTTTGTTTTAATCCCTTTTATTTCTCCGTTGTAGAGCATACAAGCATTCGAAATACAATGACTGGTGGTAGCTACGCGAATTTTGAGCACTCGCGTTTTCCACTTCTCCTTGAAGAGATTTAATCCTCTTCCACTCTGGGCAGTAACTGGCATAGTGTCCCTTATCCTTGCACCGGTAGCATGTTATGTGGCTAAGATTCTTCTTGGATCCACTCTTTTGTCTTTGTTCCTCCAGGATCGTCATGAGAGACTGATGCATTCCTTTCTTGGCTTGCTGGTTAGCTTGTTGCACCAAGGGATAATAGGGACATTGGATTGGAACATGGGTCGTTCCTTCACACAGAAAGCAAATAATCCTTTTGGAACGGCGTCCATTACTTGGACGTCTAATATGACCATGGGGCCACTCATCAGAGCAATCTTCGGACGTATGTCCTAATTCTCCACAAGTTTTTCATGCCTTTAGTTTGGTCATAGGGTCCTCTTCAACGTCCTTATGATTTTGATCATTCTTAGGCGAGTGGTCATTGATCACCTTCTGACTCGGGTCCCTTAATAATATTCGTGTAGTGGGGTAAAACTTATTGTTGGTGACATTGAAGTGAGACATCTGCTGATTTTTAGAGGATGAATAGGTTAATTCATAAGTACTATGGAGAATTTAATAATTTTGAGAACAAGGCAACCAATTAATAGTTATGTCAAAAATAGTCAAACTATTCAAATTAAAACATACAACTATTAAATCATGAAAATAATACTCAAAAATATTTTATAACAGAGGCATCAAGTTACAAATATTCTAAAGTTTCTAGAACAATTTTATTTGCAATTTTTGGATTTATAGATTTAAAGTTATTACAAATATACTAAAATCATCCATTTGAAATTTGAATAATTTATACTAAGTCAAATTTGAAATTTAACAGATCTAAAATATTATACATGTCAAGGGCTTTCCAAAAATATAAAAATTATCTAATTTGGATAAGTGGTTCAAAAGTTATGAAGGTTTGAATATGCAGGGGCTTTTCTGCAAAAGTGCCAATTAAATTAAATCGGAAAATTCAATTTCCACGTCAGCGCTGACTGGACGCTGACTAAGCGCTGACGAGGCTTCGACGTGGCATCTTCTGATTTGTCTGTACCGGTTAAGTTAAAGGATCTAATCTCGGCCGTAGGATCAAGATCGGACGGCGCAGGAAGAGAGGCTCACCGGGCGGCGCTTTTGGTCGCCGGAGACGAAAACGACGGCGGCGGTGCGCTCGGCGAGGACGGTCCGGTGGCTTCGGTGCTCCCCCGGATGCGCGGACGGCAGCTCCGGGCGCGGCGCAGCACGGCGAAGAGGATGGTGGCGACGGCGTCGAGCGGCGCGTCTCAGCGCGGCGCGGAGGAGCGGTTTTCGCCGGCGATCTTCGGTCGGTTCTTCCTCGACAAACTGCACATGAAAATGAAGCGGGGAGGGTTCGAGAAGGTGCGCGTGAGGATGGCGAGAAGGACAGGAGGCAATTGTCCGCTTCGCGCGCTCAAACCACAGTAGGAACTGTCCGCTTCGCGCGCACCACCCCTATATGACCCCCCGTATCATGTAACCTCTCATCAATCATCATCATCATGCACATGGATATGAGAAAATGGAAAACCCGAACTAGTTGCGGCACATGGACAAGCTGAAGATCCGTTCAAAGTCGAGGGGGGCTCCATAGGGCCTCCCACAAGTGGTTAGTGCGCTCAAAATTGGATCCGAGGACAAAATCTCAGTTCCTAGGTCGACACTGAGCAGAACAAAGCACCTCGCAAGGCCTTCCGCCTGGTGCCTTATCATTTAATTATAATACCCCAACACAAGATAGCATTTTATTAAAGTAGACCAATCTATCATTCTAAACAGATGAAACATAAGACCAACAGACGACTCGCACAAACAACTCTAAGCATGCGCTACGACTCGCAAGGCCAACAGATAAACAAACAACAGGTGATGGGATGTGGGGATAAAGCTGTATGGGCTGCAGGATAAACTTGTGATGGGATCGCGATAAGAATCGAATACTAGGGTAGCAGAGATCAACGGCAGGAATGAAAGACAATGTATAGGTAAACAAGCAAACTTTGCTTGCCTGGAATCCCGCATGGAAGTAGATCTTGTCGTTGCTCACACATCTCATCCGCGAAGAAGCAACAAACACTGGAAAAGCGTAAAAGATGCATTTTACAACTACGGCAAAAGATCCAGCATGATCATGGGACAGATGAATGACATGGCAAAATGCAATGCGAGATGCACTTAATCCAAATTAAGCGGAACCGGGATTCCGACAATTAATATTTAGGTGCAAGTTATTTATTTACCAGCAATATTAAATGTTGGTTAGCATGGCAACACATGGCATGGGTGATCTAATTAAATTAAATGGAATATGGCATTATATATTTATTACCCCACACATTCCATAATTATTATTTATTTAGGTGATTTGCTACACCCGCAAACCCAAGAGATGCAAACCATGCAATTATGATGCGATATGCACAAGATAGATGAGATTTAATAAAATAGGTGTAGGGTTAGGGTTTGGGTTCGCACGTTGGATCGGGAGAGATAGGGTTCGAAACCGACGTCTCGGTCCGTAGAGGAAGTAGTCGTCGTCGTGGAAGTAGTCGTCGCGGAACCGGGGCATCGTCGTTTGTCGGTGTCGTGGAAGTGGTCGGATAGTGGTGGCACGTAGGAGGTCGGCAATCAGACACCAGAAAGTAAGCGCGCACGGGCGGGCACCGCGACACGAACATGGGCAGTGACGGCGACGCGACACCGGAGGGAGCACACGCACGAGCACGGGAAGCACCTCGAAGGGTGGACAAAACGGGCAACAAAAGTGACGCCGGGGTCGTGCGGGAATTCCACCGAGCACCTTGCAGGCGGCGGACGCGAGGACACCACCGGACGGAGAAAAGAGGCCGGCGCAGAGCGGACTGCGAGCACGCGCATGGCGGCGGCGAGCGCATGGACGAAGGCGCGCGACACAACGGTGGTGGCACGGAAGGCGCGCGCGGGGCGGGAGCGACCGACATAGGTTGCGCGGGCGGCGGCGCGGACACGGCGCGCACGGGCGGCCAGAGGGCGCGCGGCCGGGGATGCGGCCGGAGGCGAGCGGCCAGGGCAGGCGCGCTGGCTCGGGAGTGGCTTGGGAGGAGGAGCGGCCGGCGGCGTGCTCGGGGAGCTCGGCTGGTGCGGGTGCGGCACGGTTGGGGGCGCGTCGGCGTGGAGGAGCTCGGTAGCGGGGAGCGGGAGGCGGCGGCCGGAGGAGGCCGGGGCAGCGCGGCGCTGGAGGCGGCGGGGACGGCGGCAGGCGGCCGGGCGCCGGATGATTGGGAGGAAGCGCTGGGAGGAGGCGCAGGCCGGAGGGCGCGCGAGCGGTGGGGCGCGCTGTCGGCGCGCTGGGAGGCGCGGCGCGCGGTTGCCGGGGAGGAGGCGTGCGGAAAAGCTCGGGCCGGCTCGGGCCGGCTCGGGGCTGCGGGCGGTTTCTCCCGTGCGGGCTCGTGCGGAAAGGAGAGAAAGGAGAGAAGAAAGAAAACAGAAGAAAAGGTGAGAAAAGAAAAGAAAGAAAAGAAAAGGAAGGGGGAAAAAAGAAAAAGAAGAGGTGGGAGGACTTTTGCAAAAATCCAGAAAAAAAGGAGGAGGGTGGCTGCAAAATTGCAGGGGGGTGGGAAATGTTTTCAGGGGGATAAAACCTAGGGTTTGGTTAGATGGGCTTTCGGCCTTATTTCCCTCCGTTTATTCTTTTCCGTTTCGTATTTTTAAAACAAAATCGAAAATGAATTTGAACACGAATCTTATACAAAATATTTTTAGTTTTAAATAGACAATTGAATAAACTTATTTTTAACATTTGCAAATGATTTGAAAATAACACATTTTTAATTAATTTGAAAAGCATTTGAATTTAATTGTGGAAATTAAATTTAAATGCAACAATTAAGTTAATGCGATGCTATGTCGATGTAAAAAGAAAAATCACAAAAAAAAAAGGGGATAAATCACGGGGCGTTACAATCGACACCACTAAGGGATCGCGTCCCGCGATCCACGCCGACACCACAAGAAGAGAGGGGTAACTATCGAGTCTTCAGGCTCCGTGATGAACTTCTCGACACCACTAACAAGGAATTGTTGCTGCACTTTGAAAAATCTTGACACCACTAACAAGAGGAGTTGGTCATGTTGATGAAGATTCGTGAAGATCGAACCCTAATGGATAAAAGGCAAGAGATCGTCCACCCACACGTAGGATCCTAAAACTTTGAAAGTTGGATAAGAGAAGAGACTCCAAAACAAATAAGTTAAGAGGAGAAATAGAATATAGGTAAGGAATAAAAAGAAACCTATTGAGATATTTTTCAAAATAATAATTTAAGTCAAATAGTTTCGACACTCTAGAAACAACAACCGTTAGCGAGGTTAACCTACAGGCTTTTGCGGACCCGCTGCTTCGATAACCATTCGTATCGAAACAACAAGGAGATCGAAACCAAGGCTCTGATACCACTTTGTGACGCCCTAAAATCAGTACTATGTAGATTTAAGCGTTACCGCCGAAATCCGCATAATAACGATGTTAGGTCGCCCACTAGACATAATGTGCACGCCGAAACATGCGCATTATGTGGGTGGAATTGTTATAACATTACAACAGTTCCGATACATCCACAAGTACAACAGAAGATAAAATACAACAACGACTCGAACGAGTCAAGATACAAATGATACAATATAAAGATTCAAATGACAACGGAAGCGAAATAGTATCCGGCTATGGATAAGATGCAAATTGGACTAAGAGTCCTGAAGATAAGCGATGGCGCCATATCCCTGCCCAGCCAAGCCGGAGGGATTCCCAAGCTAACGTCGTCTGACTTCAAACCTGTTGACTGCACATAAAGCACATCCCAAAAGAGGGTCAGGGCACTCCCTGGCAAGCAAAACCGACTTGCCTACTTTCTACACCATCTCCCAAAATATGGGGGAGGTGGACTTAGCGGCAGCAGCACTAGCAACCTAAGAGACACGCTACAACTTCCGTCTAATCAGAGAGGGATAAGAGAGCGCATAAGATAAACATCTACAACTAACACCAAACATAACCCATTCTCGAATTAACCCCCTCAACCAAATATGAGGAAGCAATTCGGGAAACTCACACATTGAACATTTTTATTTTATAATTTATTGTGAAAGTAATTCTATATTACTATTCAAATTAATTAACATTAATTAGGTGCAAGTTGTCTAGATCTTGTTAGCCAGCATCATCACCAAAGTCGTCCATAACCGTGGACACGGCTCATCGATAAGATTATACCCTGCAGGGGTGCACTACTGTACCCATACTCGCATGATCAACCCAAGCAAGCATCAGGGCTTCTCAACACGACTTATTCCTTCACTACAGCAAGTCCAAGTGCCACCCATATGAGTTGTTACCCGCGTCAAGAGTCCGGCCGAATCTCAATTGCGGACTCATTAGTTTGTGTCAACGCGCCATGCGGCTCAAACCACAGTAGGAACTGTCAGCTTCGCGCGCACCACCCCTATATGACCCCCCGTATCATGTAACCTCTCATCAATCATCATCATCATGCACATGGATATGAGCAAATGGAAAACCTGAACTAGTTGCGGCACATGGACAAGCTGAAGATCCGTTCAAAGTCAAGGGGGGCTCCATAGGGCCTCCCACAAGTGGTTAGTGCGCTCAAAATTGGATCCGAGGACAAAATCTCTGTTCCTAGGTCGACACTGAGCAGAACAAAGCCCCTCGCAAGGCCTTCCGCCTGGTGCCTTATCATTTAATTATAATACCCCAACACAAGATAGCATTTTATTAAAGTAGAACAATCTATCATACTAAACAGATGAAACATAAGACCAACAGACGACTCGCACAAACAACTCTAAGCATGCGCTACGACTCGCAAGGCCAACAGATAAACAAACAACAGGTGATGGGATGTGGGGATAAAGCTGTATGGGCTGCAGGATAAACATGTGATGGGATCACGATAAGAATCGAATACTAGGGTAGCAGAGATCAACGGCAGGAATGAAAGACAATGTATAGGTAAACAAGCAAACTTTGCTTGCCTGGAAT
The DNA here is from genome assembly GCA_026929855.1 of Poa annua. Taxonomy (NCBI): domain Eukaryota; kingdom Viridiplantae; phylum Streptophyta; class Magnoliopsida; order Poales; family Poaceae; genus Poa; species Poa annua. The sequence goes on along the minus strand of CM049426.1, from coordinate 305,746,096 downwards.
CCCGCATGGAAGTATATCTTGTCGTTGCTCACACATCTCAACGTCGTATCCGCGAAGAAGCAACAAACACTGGAAAGCGTAAAAGATGCATTTTACAACTACGGCAGAAGATCCAGCATGATCATGGGACAGATGGATGACATGGCAAAATGCAATGCGAGATGCACTTAATCCAAATTAAGCGGAACCGGGATTCCGACAATTAATATTTAGGTGCAAGTTATTTATTTACCAGCAATATTAAATGTTGGTTAGCATGGCAACACATGGCATGGGTGATCTAATTAAATTAAATGGAATATGGCATTATATATTTATTACCCCACACATTCCATAATTATTATTTATTTAGGTGATTTGCTACACCCGCAAACCCAAGAGATGCAAACCATGCAATTATGATGCGATATGCACAAGATAGATGAGATTTAATAAAATAGGTGTAGGGCTAGGGTTTGGGTTCGCACGTTGGATCGGGAGAGATAGGGTTCGAAACCGACGTCTTCGGTCCGTAGAGGAAGTAGTCGTCGTCGTGGAAGTAGTCGTCGCGGAACCGGGGCATCGTCGTTTGTCGGTGTCGTGGAAGTGGTCGGATAGTCATGGCACGTAGGAGGCCGGCAATCAGACACCAGAAAGTAAGCGCGCACGGGCGGGCACCGCGACACGAATATGGGCAGTGACAGCGACGCGACACCGGAGGGAGCACACGCACGAGCACGGGAAGCACCTCGAAGGGTGGACAAAACGGGCAACAAAAGTGACGCCGGGGTCGTGCGGGAATTCCACCGAGCACCTTGCAGGCGGCGGACGCGAGGACACCACCGGACGGAGAAAAGAGGCCGGCGCAGAGCGGACTGCGAGCACGCGCATGGCGGCGGCGAGCGCATGGACGAAGGCGCGACACAACGGTGGTGGCACGGAGGGCGCGCGCGGGGCGGGAGCGACCGGCGGAGGTTGCGCGGGCGGCGGCGCGGACGCGGCGCGCACGGGCGGCCAGAGGGCGCGCGGCCGGGGATGCGGCCGGAGGCGAGCGGCCCAGGGCAGGCGCGCTGGCTCGGGAGTGTCTTGGGAGGAGGAGCGTCCGGCGGCGTGCTCGGGGAGCTCGGCTGGTGCGGGTGCGGCACGGTTGGGGGCGCGTCGGCGTGGAGGAGCTCGGCAGCGGGGAGCGGGAGGCGGCGGCCGGAGGAGGCCGGGGCAGTGCGGCTCGAGGCGCCGGGCGGCGGGGATGGCGCGGCGCTGGAGGCGGCCGGGACGGCGGCAGGCGGCCGGGCGCCGGATGATTGGGAGGAAGCGCTGGGAGGAGGCGCAGGCCGGAGGGCGCGCGAGCGGTGGGGCGCGCGGTCGGCGCGCTGGGAGGCGCGGCGCGCGGTGGCCGGGGAGGAGGCGTGAGGAAAAGCTCGGGCCGGCTCGGGGCTGCGGGCGGTTTCTCCCGTGCGGGCTCGTGCGGAAAGGAGAGAAAGGAGAGAAGAAAGAAAGAAAACAGAAGAAAAGAAAGAAAAGAAAAGGAAGGGGGAAAAAAGAAAAAAGAAGAGGTGGGAGGACTTTTGCAAAAATCCAGAAAAAAAGGAGGAGGGTGGCTGCAAAATTGCAGGGGGTGGGAAAAGTTTTCAGGGGGATAAAACCTAGGGTTTGGTTAGATGGGCTTTGGGCCTTATTTCCCTCCGTTTATTCTTTTCCGTTTTGTATTTTTAAAACAAAATCGAAAATGAATTTGAACATGAATCTTATTCAAAATATTTTTAGTTTTAAATAGACAATTGAATAAACTTATTTTTAACATTTGCAAAAGATTTGAAAATAACACATTTTAATTAATTTGAAAAGCATTTGAATTTAATTGTGGAAATTAAATTTAAATGCAACAATTAAGTTAATGCGATGCAATGCGATGCTATGTCGATGTAAAAAGAAAACTCACAAAAACAAAAGGGGATAAATCCTGGGGCGTTACAATCGACACCACTAACAAGGGATCGCGTCCCGCGATCCACGCCGACACCACAAGAAGAGAGGGGTAACTATCGAGTCTTCAGGCTCCGTGATGAACTTCTCGACACCACTAACAAGGAATTGTTGCTGCACTTTGAAAAATCTCGACACCACTAACAAGAGGAGTTGGTCATGTTGATGAAGATTCGCGAAGATCGAGCCCTAATGGATAAAAGGCAAGAGATCGTCCACCCACACGTAGGATCCTAAAACTTTGAAAGTTGGATAAGAGAAGAGACTACAAAACAAATAAGATAAGAGGAGAAATAGAATATAGGTAAGGAATAAAAAGAAACCTATTGAGATATTTTCAAAATAATAATTTAAGTCAAATAGTTTCGACACTCTAGAAACAACAACCGTTAGCGAGGTTAACCTACAGGCTTTTGCGGACCCGCTGCTTCGATAACCATTCGTATCGAAACAATAAGGAGATCGAAACCAAGGCTCTGATACCACTTTGTGACGCCCTAAAACCGGTACTATGTAGATTTAAGCGTTCCCACCGAAATCCGCATAATAACGATGTTAGGTCGCCCACTAGACATAATGTGCACGCCGAAACATGCGCATTATGTGGGTGGAATTGTGATAACATTACAACAGTTCTGATACATCCACAAGTACAACAGAAGATAAAATACAACAACGACTCGAACGAGTCAAGATACAAATGATACAATACAAAGATTCAAATGACAGCGGAAGCGAAATAGTATCCGGCTACGGATAAGATGCAAATTGGACTAAGAGTCCTGAAGATAAGCGATGGCGCCATATCCCTGCCCAGCCAAGTCGGAGGGATTCCCAAGCTAACGTCGTCTGACTTCAAACCTGTTGACTGCACATAAAGCACATCCCAAAAGAGGGTCAGGGCACTCCGTGGCAAGCAAAACCGACTTGCCTACTTTCTACACCATCTCCCAAAATATGGGGGAGGTGGACTTAGCGGCAGCAGCACTAGCAACCTAAGAGACACGCTACAACTTTCGTCTAATCAGAGAGGGATAAGAGAGCGCATAAGATAAACATCTACAGCTAACACCAAACAGAACCCATTCTCGAATTAACCCCCTCAACCAAATATGAGGAAGCAATTCGGGAAACTCACACATTGAACATTTTTATTTATAATTTATTGTGAAAGTAATTCTATATTACTATTCAAATTAATTAACATTAATTAGGTGCAAGTTGTCTAGATCTTGTTAGCCAGCATCATCACCAAAGTTGTCCATAACCGTGGACACGGCTCATCGATAAGATTATACCCTGCAGGGGTGCACTACTGTACCCATACTCGCATGATCAACCCAAGCAAGCATCAGGGCTTCTCAACACGACTTATTCCTTCACTACAGCAAGTCCAGTGCCACCCATATTAGTTGTTACCCGCGTCAAGAGTCCGGCCGAATCTCAATTGCGGACTCATTAGTTTGTGTCCACGCGCCATGCGGCTCAAACCACAGTAGGAACTGTCCGCTTCGCGCGCACCACCCCTATATGACCCCCCGTATCGTGTAACCTCTCATCAATCATCATCATCATGCACATTGATATGAGCAAATGGAAAACCCGAACTAGTTGCGGCACATGGACAAGCTGAAGATCCGTTCAAATTCGAGGGCGGCTCCATAGGGCCTCCCACAAGTGGTTAGTGCGCTCAAAATTGGATCCGAGGACAAAATCTCAGTTCCTAGGTCGACACTTAGCAGAACAAAGCACCTCGCAAGGCCTTCCGCCTGGTGCCTTATCATTTAATTATAATACCCCAACACAAGATAGGATTTTATTAAAGTAGAACAATCTATCATACTAAACAGATGAAACATAAGACCAACAGACGACTCGCACAAACAACTCTAAGCATGCGCTACGACTCGCAAGGCCAACAGATAAACAAACAACAGGTGATGGGATGTGGGGATAAAGCTGTATGGGCTGCAGGATAAACATGTGATGGGATCGCGATAAGAATCGAATACTAGGGTAGCAGAGATCAACGGCAGGAATGAAAGACAATGTATAGGTAAACAAGCAAACTTTGCTTGCCTGGAATCCCGCATGGAAGTAGATCTTGTCGTTGCTCACACATCTCAACGTCGTATCCGCGAAGAAGCAACAAACACTGGAAAGCGTAAAAGATGCATTTTACAACTACGGCAAAAGATCCAGCATGATCATGGGACAGATGAATGACATGGCAAAATGCAATGCGAGATGCACTTAATCCAAATTAAGCGGAACTGGGATTCCGACAATTAATATTTAGGTGCAAGTTATTTATTTACCAGCAATATTAAATGTTGGTTAGCATGGCAACACATGGCATGGGTGATCTAATTAAATTAAATGGAATATGGCATTATATATTTATTACCCCACACATTCCATAACTATTATTTATTTAGGTGATTTGCTACACCCGCAAACCCAAGAGATGCAAACCATGCAATTATGATGCGATATGCACAAGATAGATGACATTTAATAAAATAGGTGTAGGGTTAGGGTTTGGGTTCGCACGTTGGATCGGGAGAGATAGGGTTCGAAACCGACGTCTTTGGTCCGTAGAGATAGTAGTCGTCGTCGTGGAAGTAGTCATCGCGGAACCGGGGCATCGTCGTTTGTCGGTGTCGTGGAAGTGGTCGGATAGTCGTGGCACGTAGGAGGTCGGCAATCGGACACCAGAAAGTAAGCGCGCATGGGCGGGCACCGCGACACGAACATGGGCAGTGACGGCGACGCCACACCGGAGGGAGCACACGCACGCGCACGGGAAGCACCTCGAAGGGTGTACAAAACGGGCAACAAAAGTGACGCCGGGGTCGTGCGGGAATTCCACCGAGCACCTTGCGGGCGGCGGACGCGAGGACACCACCGGACGGAGAAAACAGGCCGGCGCGGAGCGGATTGCGATCACGCGCACGGCGGCGGCGAGCGCATGGACGAAGGCGCGCGACACAACGGTGGTGGCACGGAGGGCGCGCGCGGGGCGGGAGCGACCGGCGGAGGTTGCGCGGGCGGCGGTGCGGACACGGCACGCACGGGCGGCCAGAGGGCGCGCGGCCGGGGATGCGGTCGGAGGCGAGCGGCCCAGGGCAGGCGCGCTGGCTCGGGAGCGGCTTGGGAGGAGGAGCGGCCGGCGGCGTGCTCGGGGAGCTCGGCTGGTGCGGGTGCGGCACGGATGGGGGCGCGTCGGCGTGGAGGAGCTCGGCAGCGCGGCTCGAGGCGCCGGGCGGCGGGGACGGCGTGGCGCTGGAGGCGGCAGGGCCGGCGGCCTGGCGCGGGATGATTGGGAGGAAGCGCTGGGAGGAGGCGCGGCTGGGCGGCGCAGGCCGGAGGGCGCGCGGGCGGCGGGGCGCGCGGCCGGTATGCTGAGAGGCGCGTCACGCGGTGGCCGGGGAGGAGGCGTGCGGAAAAGCTCGGGCCGGCTCGGGGCTGCGGGCGGTTTCTCCCGTGCGGGCTCGTGCGGAAAGGAGAGAAAGGAGAGAAGAAAGAAAGATAACAGAAGAAAAGGAGAGAAAAGAATAGAAAGAAAAGAAAAGGAAGGGGGGAAAAAGAAAAAGAAGAGGTGGGAGGACTTTTGCAAAAATCCAGAAAAAAAAGAGGAGGGTGGCTGCAAAATTGCAGGGGGTGGGAAAAGTTTTCAGGGGGATAAAACCTAGGGTTTGGTTAGATGGGCTTTGGGCCTTATTTCCCTCCGTTTATTCTTTTCCGTTTTGTATTTTTAAAACAAAATCAAAAATGAATTTGAACACGAATCTTATACAAAATATTTTTAGTTTTAAATACACAATTGAATAAACTTATTTTTAACATTTGCAAAAGATTTGAAAATAACACATTTTTAATTAATTTTGAAAGCATTTGAATTTAATTGTGGAAATTAAATTTAAATGCAACAATTAAGTTAATGCGATGCAATGCGATGCTATGTCGATGTAAAAAGAAAACTCACAAAAACAAAAGGGGATAAATCCCGGGGCGTTACATGCGTAATGTGGTGGGGAGTAGGATGAGAGTGGTCTCGGGGTGGGAGGTGGCTTCTTTTCGCCGGGATAGAAGAAACACGGCGGCGGCGGTGTGCAGCTCCGGCGGCAAAATTCTCCGGCCTGGGCGCACGGTTTATTAGGGTTTGAGGGGGGAAAGAGAGAGGTGAACGCGGGCTACTTATAGGGCAGAGGAGGGAACGCTCGCGTTGATCACGGCGCGGATTTGAGCTCCGGCGATCTCGGGCGGGATTTTTGGAGGTTGCAGACGCCTCCCCTGACAGGTGGGTCCCACTGTCAGGGGTTTTTCTTTTTACTTTTCGGATTTTCTATTTTCTTAATAACTTTTGATTTATAACTCCAAATGAAGTCAAATCAATTCCTAAAAATTTGTAAAAACTCTATCTTTGTGTTGAACCAGTTGTGGGCATGTTTTGAAAACTTTTAAAATTTTATAATTTTGAAATATTGATTAAATACAAATTTGACACTTTATGTTTAATTTAAAACTAGGGTTTAATTAATTTTATTGTTGGCTAAAATAAATTCTATGAAATATCCACATTCAATTATGTTTGAATTTAAGTTATTTAAATTTGTTTTGCTGAAATCATTCATCTTTATTTTGGCATAATATTAAAGAACTAAATATAAATAATTTTACGGAAATGTGAAATATATAAGGTATTCATTTTTAATTGAAAATAATTTGTGCACCATTATATTTTATATTATGATAATTCATTTGAAAACTTCATAACAACTTTGGAAAATATTTTTGTTTTAATTCATTTCTTATTTAGAATATATTAATCATTTCATGCTTTGAAAATAAATGAAATTCATTTAAGCAAATGACATGTTCATTTCGCTAATTCATTAATTTAAAATCTATGAAGTTTTAAAGTTGTGAATTATAAAGTTATAGTTTCCAAAACTATAATTTGAATTTAGTTACAATAATGAAAACTTATTAGGCAATTAGAACATGTTTTAATTTGTTATAAATATTATTTTAATTTATGATTTGCTATGGCTATGTGGTTTAAATCAAATACTTACAAAGAACTTTTATTACAGGGAAATGGTTTGAAAGTTTGTATAACATTTATCAAATTAGATATTGAGGTTTTATGTCGGGGGGCTGCCCCCCGGGTAGGGGCAGATCCCGGTATAATTCAGTAAGATGCCAACAGTGCATGACCTTTGGCGGGAGCAAGGGACACCTCCGGGTGTGCTGAAAGGGCAGCTTGACCCTTGGGCACTGGTGGAGGGCAATGTGCCTCCTGGCAGCCGCAAGGGTCAGGTCTCGCAGCTATAAATAGACACCCCCGGCCCTCACAATCGCAGCACAAACATGAGCGGGTGGTTCCTCTAAGAACTAGCTTCTCAAAGATGTCTTTGCTGGTAGGCTAAGACATCTTCGGGAGGCTAGGCCTAGAGATACTCATCCTGAGACGAGCTCGGGCGCCTCCGGAAAGGATCCCGGATCTAGGACTCCGGGGAGACTCCCGGATGAAGGTGTACTCGGCTTTACCGGATAGGTAGTCCGGGTAAGTATTAACCGGAATATATGTCTCGGTCTTGATCTTATGCAGAAGAGGCTCACAGTGGCAAGCGAGGAGGTAGCCGGCGAGAGGGCTTCCGGTCGGCCGTCAACGGTCTATAGCAGGCTTTCCCGTCTATTGCGGGGGGAAGTACCATTCCGCCTGACACGGAAGCATGGTCACCTCCCGCCTGACACGGAAGCATGGTCACCTCCCGCCTGACACGGGAGCGCGTCACCCGGTACGATCGTGGTACGACAAGACCTGACATGCCTAGCCCGGCAATCCGGAAAAGGCTATCCGGGATGGGCAAAGACACGTCTTGTCTCTGACAGGGGGACAATGATGATGCAGGACGGCGCCTGCCGTCCTTAACGAGATGATGACGAAGGGGCTACGCCGGATAGCCCGGCGACTAGGTCGCACTAGCCGGTGACGGCATGCCGGCTAGGCCTGTCCGGTGGGGCCATGCCAGTTTAGGGTTTCCGGCCCTCCTGGCCGGAGCTCTATAAAAGGCGCCATAACTGCTCCTGAGAGGGAGAGACCAACTTGAGAGCCAAAGCTATAGTCGCATTTACTCTTAGTGCAGTTAGTCCTTCTCACCTTGAGTTCATCTAGTTCTTTGTACTTCTCCCTTTGAGAGATCTTGTAGCAAGTTGTAGCTCTTGTACCACAAATATATAGAGAGGAAAGGCAGGAGTAGGGGTGTTACCTCCTCACGAGGGTCCTGAACCTGGGTATATCGTGTGTGTGTGGTGTGCCTTCGTGCATTTGTTCTTGTTTGTTAGATCTTCCCCTTCGTGCTTTGATCTTGTTTCTTGTTCCTGGAAGATCTCGGTTTACCGGGATCCTCCCCGTGTGAGCTCCTCAGCTCGCTATCCCTCCCCGGATCCACCAACGTCCATCGGCCCCACAAATTAGCCATCCTATGGCATCTGCCGTGACACCACCACGACAGTTGGCGCCCACCGTGGGGCTCACAGAGGCGTTGGCTGGTGTACACATCCGGACGGGCTCCCCTGTTCACTTCGAGGTTCGGGTTCTTTCTGGCCTGGTCGTAAGGCTAGGGGAGATGGACTTCGTCTGCGACAATGCAGGGTGTTTCCGGAAAAGGCCCTTTCCAGTGAACGGGTGTCTCATTGACTTCGGTGGTTTCACCACCTACGTCGCCGCAGAGGTCGTCTGTAGCTACTCGGACGTGGTCCTGGATGCTGAGGACCCTCCCATGCTCTGCGCAGCTCGGGGTCTGCGTGCCGGTCATCCCCCGAGTTCCGTCGCAGTAATGATGGTCGGGGCAACCGAGGAGGAGTACCAGGACGCTAACGGCGATACCGACGGCCACCCCCGTTTGGCCAAACCCCCGCAGGAGAGACCTGCGGCCCGAGATGGCGATCCGCAGCCGTCCCAGCCGCGGCGCCGCCCGGATCCCCTCTCGGGGCTGGTGGCCAAGTTGGCAGTACCTGTGGCTGCCGAAGCGGATACCCAGGCCACTTCGGCTGAGTTAGAGGAGCAGCGGAAGTTGTTACTCGCTGAGGCACAGGAGATCGCCGAGATCCGCCGCGAGCTCAGCGCCAGCCTCCGAGAGTACAATGCAGCTCACGGATTCCCTAAGATAGACTCCCGGGAGAAGCGCATTGCGGATCTGCGCAAGAAAGGAAGAATGGTGAATGAGGAGCTGGCTGGTGGAGCCACCACCAGTAACACCGGAAGTCGGATTTCCGCGGGGAAGCCGGTGTACAGCTCACCGGCGAAAACTCTTAGGGCCGCCGAAGCTGCCATGGCCGCGTTGGTGGGGTTATCCGGTGAAGCCCTGCGCAAGCAGCAGGAGAGGGTAAACGATTTGGTGATTGAGGCCAACCGTCAGAATCAGGCCTTCAAGAAGAAGAACCCCGGAGCAGGATCCCAGATGTACTCGGCCAGACCCGACAGCCAGAGGTCAGATGGGGAGGCCTCTTCCCCGCATCCAAGCAGAAGCAAGAGCAAGAGCAAGAGCCGGAGCCGGAGCCGAGGTTCCGGGAAGAACAAACAACTACAGACGTATGACCCAGCTTTCGCCGGTATCCAGCAAGCCGGGCAGGCCGGACAGCGCAACTCGGGACAGGCGGGAAGTACCCGTGGGGATGGTAACCTGGGTGTAGGAAATAATAACCCGGCTAGCCGTGGTAATCCACCCCGGAATCCTCCTCACGTTCAAGGAAACCCGCAGAGGGAGGTCGTCTCCGTTCCCCAGCAGGCCCTGGTCCCTGCACAGGACAGGCTCAATGATGGCAACTCGAGGTTGCAGCAGCTCGGATATCAACCGGACGAGAACCCTTTGGGATCTCGGATAGGTACCAGGCAGTTGAACCCGGCAGACGCCAGATTCCGGCTCGACCGGATTCACCAGTCCGAGTTGGTGGAAGAGCAAGGACCTCCGGGACCTGCCTGCTTCGGACCTCGGATCATGCGGGAACCTCCTGTTCGGAACTTTCAGCTCAACCGAGGTGCCAAGACCTATGACGGTAGCAAGAAGCCGGAGGATTGGCTGACCGACTATGTAACTGCAGTAAGCATAGCCGGTGGAAACAGACGGTGGGCGGTACGTTATGTACCGCAGATGTTGGAAGGACCAGCCCGGATCTGGTTGAACAATCTGAGAACTGGCAGTATAGACTGCTGGTTAGATTTTGAAGAGGCATTCATCAGTAACTTTACCAGCACGTACAAGAGGCCCAACATGCCTCAACAGCTCGCCATCTGTAGGCAAAGGAGCAATGAGACTGACCGGGAGTACCTTACCCGGTGGAGCAATATTCGCAACTCTTGCGAAGGGGTGGTAGAGGCACAGGTCATCTCCTGGTTTGCACAAGGCTGCGGCATGGCTCTATGCTGTGGCAGAAGTTGCAGAGAAAGATGCCAACAACCTTGGCAGAAACCATGCGCATCGCCGATACCTATACGCTTGGAGATCCCATGCAACCCCTGGTGGATGTCGGTGACTCCAAAAGGAGGAATGCGGGACCTCAGCGTTCAGGACCGAGCAGAAGCCATGATCGCTAGGAGTTCGGCCACAAGAGGAATCAGCCCGAGTACCACCATGCTGCACAGCACGTCGCAGTAGTGACCCGGGAGCAGGAGGATGCCGGCAACAGCCAGCGTCAAAAGACAAGTGGCCCGGCTTGGGGTCAGATTCAAGAGGTGCAGAAGACTTGGGTGAAACAAAAGAAGCCCCTGACGTATGAAGAGATGCTGAACAAGCCATGCTGCTACCATACTCTGGAGGCCAACAAGCCCGCAAACCACTCCACTCGGCAGTGCAGCTGGTATCAGCGCACGTTGCAGGAAGGCAGCTCGGGAGCTATTCGGTAGAGTGCTCCGGCATCTCGGCCCAATATCCCGAGACCCCCTCCTCCGACATTGGGAGCCAATGCTGTTCGACTTCCCCCTCCTCCGAGAGGACCCCCACCTCGCCCGGTGAATGTGGTGCACGCCCGGAACGACAACGGTAACCAAGGCGGACACCAACAGAGTAACTACCGGGAGGCTCATCAGAGCTATGTGGTCTTCGTGACCGAGCCTACTGACCGAAAGAGTGTGCGGCAATGTGCCCTCGAGGTGAATACTGTGATCCCGGCGGTGCCCAAGTTCTTGCACTGGTCCGAGATGGAGATCACGTGGAGCCGGAAGGATCACCCCCGAGTTATGCCTAAGCCGGGGGCGTACGCCTTGGTGGTGGACCCAACTTTTGTCGGACCCAACCTCAACGTCCGCTTCAGCCGGGTTCTGATCGACAATGGCAGTGCCATTAACATCATATACAAAGACACGATGCTGAAGCTGGGAGTGTCCATGAACACCCTGCTACCTACCGAGACAACCTTCCACGGTATTGTGCCCAGAGTCTCGTGCTCGCCCATGGGAAAGATATGGGTTGAGGTGCTATTCGGAACTCGGGAGAACTGCCGAACCGAGAGCTTGGAGTTCGAGGTCGTGGACCTCGAGAGCCCGTATCATGCACTGATCGGCAGACCGGCCCTCGCCAAGTTCATGATCTCGACTCACGTGGGCTACCTCAAGATGAAGATGCCGGGACCCAACGGTGTGATCACCATCTCGGGAGACCACAAGCGCTCCATGGAGTGTGTCTCGGCGGGGTCATGCTTAGCTGAGTCCCTGGTGATCGCGGAAGAGAAGAAGAGGATCCAGCAGGTGGTGGCGATGGCCAAGACCTCCCAACTCGGAATGCCCGGGATGGTGAACCCGGAGCAGGGTGCGTCATTTCAGCCCCCCAAAGAGACCAAGAAGGTGGGTGTGGACCCTAGCAACCCGGAGCGCCAAGTTATCATTGGCAGCAACCTGGACAGCAAATAGGAAGGCGAGCTCGTCGACTTCCTCCGTGAGAATCGGGATGCTTTTGCGTGGTCGAGTGACGATCTGCAAGGCGTCCCGAGGGAGTTGGCTGAGCACTCTCTATTTGTTAGACCGGATGCGAAGCCGGTGAAGCAACCGACTAGGCGCCTCTCGGATGAGAGAAGAGCTGCTGTCATGGAGCATCTGGCTATACTGCTGGCCGCCGGATTCATCATGGAGGTGCTGCACCCGGATTGGATATCAAATCCGGTCCTAGTGGAGAAGAAGAAGGATGATCCCCTCCTGCTTAAGGTGTGGCGCATGTGCATCGACTTCACCAACCTCAACAAAGCCTGTCCGAAGGACCCCTTTCCACTGCCCCGGATAGATCAAGTTATAGACTCCACTGCCGGGAGTGAGCTTTTGACTTTTTTAGATGCATATTATGGTTTTCACCAGATACCTTTGAATCCGGATGATCAATTGAAAACTGCTTTTATTACCCCTTACGGGGCTTACTGCTATCGTGTCATGACTTTCGGGTTGAGGAATGCTGGTGCCACATACCAGAGATGCATGCAGAAATGTTTGCATGATCAAATAGGCCGGAATGCCGAGGTCTATGTCGATGACATAGTCATAAAGACAAAAGAAAAAGCCTCACTGATAGATGATCTGAGGGAAACATTTAAGAACCTAAGAAGATTCCGGATGAAGTTGAACCCGGATAAGTGCACATTTGGGGTTCCGGCGGGGAACTTACTCGGTTTCCTCATCTCACGCCGGGGAATCGAGGTCAACCCGGGTAAAATTCGTGCTATTGAGAGCATGAAGTTGCCCGTGCGCCTCAAGGATGTGCAGAAGTTTACCGGATGTCTTGCATCCCTAAGTCGGTTTGTGAGCCGACTGGGGGAGAAGGCTTTGCCTCTATATCAACTGATGAAGAAGAGCAAGACATTTGTTTGGACCCCGCAGGCTGACGCGGCGTTCAACGATTTGAAGAGAATGCTCTCAACAGCACCTGTGTTGGCATCCCCGTTACCCAAGGAACCTATGCTGCTGTATATTGCCGCAACCAACCGAGTAGTCAGTGTGGCAATGGTGGTAGAAAGGGAAGAAGGGGGCAAGCTGATACAGAGGCCGGTGTATTACCTCAGTGAGGTGATCTCGGAATCCAAGCAGAACTACCCGCACTACCAGAAGATGGCATATGGGGTGTACATGGCAGTGACCAAGCTCAAGCACTACTTTCAGGAACACCCGATCACAGTGGTGTGCGAAGCTCCTCTGGCCAAGATCATCGGTTGCAAGGGCGCTAGCGGCCGGGTAGCCAAATGGGCCATCCAGTTGTCTCCATATGCTCCGGCGTATGAGAGACGAGATGCCATCAAGTCGCAGGCGCTGCCGGACTTTTTGGTAGACTGGGCCGAGATGCAGTATGAACCTCCGATGCCGGATTACAATTTCTGGAGGATGCATTTCGATGGCTCAAAGGCCAAGATTGGATTGGGTGCCGGAGTGGTTCTCACTTCCCCAAAACAAGATGTACTGAAGTATGTGCTGCAGATCCATTTTCGGGCATCCAACAATGTCACAGAATATGAGGCCTTGGTTCATGGACTGAACGTCGCCAAGGAGATCGGCATCCGCCGGATAGAGTGCTTTGGTGACTCGGACCTCGTAGTACAACAGGTATCGGGGAATTGGGATGCCCTTGATGCAAACATGGCCTTATACAGGTTTCATGTGCAGAAAATTTCCGGATTTTTTGAAGGATGCGAGTTCAAGCACATACCCAGAGGAGAAAACGAGGCAGCGGATGTCTTGTCCAAGCTAGGATCATCTCGGAATGCAATCCCACCCGGGATAGCTCTGGAGCATTTGAGGAAGCCATCTATTCAACCCTCACCCGAGTCGGATTCTATCTTCATCCCCAAGGAGCCTGGTTCAGATGCAGTACCCATGGAAGTAGATGTCGGGAGCATAACATCGAACCCGGGGACTGCGTCCCAGTGCTCAGAGAGGCAAAGAAAAATGATGATAGAGGTGATGTCGGCAGAGCCAATGGACATTGACGCTCCCATGTTCCCGGTTAGACCTGTCCCGGGATGGGCACAGCCCATTATGGCTTACATCTTGGAGGGAACTCTCCCGGAGAATGAAGTGGAAGCCCGGCAAATACTGCGAAGATCAAAAGCATACACTGTCATCAATCAAGAGCTGTACAAGAGAAGTGTCACTGAGGTACTCCAGAGGTGTGTAGAACCGGCAGAAGGACAAGAGATGCTACTTGAAATACATCAGGGGGAATGTGGGCATCATGCGTCATCCCGTGCCCTGGTAGCAAAGGTGTTCCGGCATGGGTTCTACTGGCCCACTGCATTGCAGCAAGCAGAAGATATTGTCCGGAAGTGTGGGGGGTGTCAGAGATTTGCTCACCGGATACACATGCCGGCGTCAGCACTGAAAACAATCCCTATCACTTGGCCATTCGCAGTATGGTGTTTGGATATGGTTGGGCAGTTCAAACCGGCAAGAGGCAATATGACACACATACTGGTTATGGTGGACAAGTTCACCAAGTGGATAGAGGTCAAGCCAATCCGGAAGTGCGATGGACACACCGCTGTGCAATTCCTGAAAGACATCATCTTGAGATACGGATACCCGCACAGCATTATCACGGATAATGGCACCAACTTTGCTGTGGGGGAATTCGCTCGATTTTGTGCCGAGAAGGGAATCCGGCTGGATGTAGCATCAGTCGCACACCCGGAAGCAAATGGGCAAGTCGAAAGAGCAAATGCCTTGATCTTAGCAGGTATCAAACCTCGTTTGATCGAACCATTGTTGAGAACTCCGGGATGCTGGATAGAGGAGTTACCGGCGGTCTTGTGTGGTCTCCGGACTACACCGAACAGATCTACCGGGTACACGCCATTCTTCATGGTATACGGTGCTGAGGCAGTACTCCCGACCGACATACAGTATGACTCCCCGAGAGTGACAATGTTCACCGAGACCGAGGCAAAGGAGGCCCGAGAAGATGATGTGGATTTACTCGAAGAGGCAAGAGAGTTGGCACTTTCTCGGTCTGCAATTTACCAGCAAAATCTTTGCCGATATCATAGCCGGAAAATACACCCGAGGGTGTTCCGAGAAGGGGATTTGGTGCTGAGGCTAATCCAACGCACGGCCGGAATGCATAAGTTGTCACCTCCATGGGAGGGACCTTTCGTGATAAGCAGGGCATTGCACAATGATTCTTATTACCTTGTAGATGCACAGGAGGCTAGGAAAGGTGTAATGGACAAATCCGGTGAGGAAACCAAGCGTCCATGGAATGTAGCTCTACTTCGCCCCTTTTACGCGTAAAGGGCTCAGTGTATGTTGTATCTCAATTTTCAGTATTTATGGAAGTAAGGCACCCCGGGAGGAACCCGGGGACTGCCTAATTCTGTGCTCTTTTTTCTTTTGTTTCGTCAAGTTTATTTATTGTTTTGTACCGGCATCCCGGGAAGGAACCCGGGGACTGCCGGATAGCTATCTTTTATATTGTGTGCATGCCGAGAAAGTTCCGAGTCCGATTCTCAAAGTCAAAGTAATGTGTGTCATGTGAAATCATCTTGTGACTCGACTGACGAACGCCGAAATGGTAGTCAAGAGCAAAGAGAGGGAAGGTGGGAAACACGAAAATGGTCTCGGGGACTTGGAGCAGGAACTTGTCCGGCATGCTTGTTTTTTTTTTCTAACTTAGCTGTTTTTTTATGTCGGGAATTCGGTTAAACGGAACTCTAATTGTTCTAAGTAATGTATGCCGTATGTGGAGTTTTGTGACTCGACTGTCGAACGCCGAAATGGTAGACAAGAGCAGAAATTACCTAAGTACGGTAAACATGAAAGGCAAGTCGGGAACTCGAAACAGAATAAATTGACATAAGTTACTCGGGCAAATAGTTCAATGCGAAACGAAAATAGTATAAGTGTATATTACATATGGCACCTGGCATCCCGGGGATTTGACGAATCTACTCTTAAGTTTTTTAAGCGGTAGGGGAAGTCGGCTTCTCGACGGAGACCTCGGGAGCAGCAGCCTCGGGAGCAGCAGCAGCAGAAACAGCAGGAGCAGCAGTGGGAGCGACTTCGGCTTCAGTTCTGGCGGCACTACTCGGGGCGTCGGGGTGCACCTCGGTCTGGGAGACCTCGGGTCTCGGCGAAGTCACAGCATCCCGGTGCACCACGGTCTCGGGCGCGGCACCGGAGGCGGCATCGTGTTCTTCCGGAGTCTCCTCTTCCGCGTCGCCGGTAGCGCCAGTGTCTTCATCGTCCTCATAATCTGATTCAGAGTCAGAAAGAATGCTCGCGGTGAAGGCACGGATGTTGGACCACGAGGCAATCCGGTGCGCCACCTCCTGTCGCCGCTGAATCTTGGCCGGATCACTCAGCCACGCCAAAGTCGTCCGCAGGCACTGAATCACCTCCAGGTCAAGACCCTCGTACCAGCTAAGTACTTGGGTCAAGACCTGGTCAGCACCAGCTCGCGCACCGGAACGCTTCCAGGCGTGGATGCGACTCCCGACACCCCGAAGTGCGCTCGCGAGCTCGGGAATCGAGAGCGTCCCGCGGATGCTTGGCCACAGTGCGCCATGGACGTGGACCGCAGCGCTGAGCAGTTCAGTCCCGATAGACCGAAGAGGTACTATCCGGGCCTTCAGAGCGGTGAGATGATCTTCGATGTCCCAGGCTTCCGAGACAGGATCCTTCCCGGCACGCTTCTCGCGGGCGGCAGCAACGGCTTTAACAGCAGCCTCCCGGGAGTGCTCAAATTCCCCTTTAAAAAGAAGAACTGTCAAGCAACTAAGTCATAAGAAAAGCAGCAGCGAAGGAAGGAAGCAGCAAGAGAAGAGGGATGTCGGTCCACTTACTGTTCAGATCCCGGTTCAATACAGTGAGCTCGGAGAGCCAAGTATCAGACCGTGACCGAAGAAGAGCAAGCTCGGTCTCAGCAGTATGTGCGCGCTCCTCGGACTGGTCCAAGGTTTCTTTTTGCTTCTTGCTCGCCTCAATGAAGCGCGTCTTCATATCGGTCGTAGCAGCCTTGACCTTTTCGAGCTCGCCGTTGTGCCGAGCGATCTCGGATTGCGCGGTGGCGAGAGCGGTCTTCTGGTCCACCGAGACCTTGCGCGCCGCATCTCGCTCCTCCCGGAGGCGCTCCTCGGATTTCTTGGACTGCCCAAGGTCAGCAAGAACCCGGTTGAAGATGTTGCGGCGTTTCTGGCTGCACTCCTGAAATCAAGACAAAGAAGGAGTTAGTCTGGAAAAGATGTAAGGAACCCGGTTGGGAGGATCTCGGAGACTCGGTGTCCGAGTCCTGCAATTTTCTCTAAGATTGGAGCCTAGTGATCTGCTATTCGGTGGAATCTAGAGCACTAAGCACCAATCTCGGGGACTAGTGGTGATGGAGCAAATTTTGAAGCAACCTACCCGGTTGGGAGAATCTCGGACTCGGTGTCCGAGTCCTGCAATTTTCTCTAAGATTGGAACCTAGTGATCTGCTATTCGGTGGAATCTAGAGAACTAAGCACCAATCTCGGGGACTAGTGGTGATGGAGCAAATTTTGAAGCAACCTACCCGGTTGGGAGGATCACGGGGACTCGGTGTCCGAGTCCTGGATTTTTCTCTAAGATTGGAACCTAGTGATCTGCTATTTGGGGGAATCTGGAGCACTAAGCACCAATCTCGGGGACTAGTGGTGGTGGAAGGAACAAGTATTTTTTGATAAAATAAATAGAACAAGCTTACCTCGGTCACCCGAGTAACATCCCGTGCGGCCACTTGGAGAGCGTGCAGAGCTTGGGCGTTGCGGCTTGGGCCTGCAGCGTGCAAGTCTCCCGTGGTCTCGGAGGCATCGGCGGCAAGCCAGGCATGGTTGTATTCGTCAACAACCCGTATGCCGGAGCCACCGGGCGCGCGGGAAGCAGCAACGTCCCGGGATCCTGAAGGTACAAAGGAACTGACGGTTGCTCGCAACATCCGCAAGGCAGCAGTAGGGATCTCGGCGGGAGGCGGTGGTAACGAGGAAAACGTACCCGTGCGCGGCACCAAGTCGCGGGCCGACGATGTCGCGGCAGCTGCAGGCGGGGCAGAAGGTATTTTCTGTCCAGCAACCTTAGCACGAGACTTCAAGGGAGGTTGATCAGCTGGCCGGGAGGAGGCTGTGGGCTGTTTCTCCGAGATGGTCTTGGTCGCGGCTGGCCGAGAGGGGACGCTTGCCGCGGGTTGCCGGCGAGGGCTAAGGATCTCTGCCTCAAGCCCGGGCACCCGGCGCGGACTCTCCGGAAGAAGAATTTCTCCCGAGGTGGTCGTGGCCTGCACCGGGATCTCGTCGATCACCGGATGTGCATCCGGGGTCACAACGCTAGCCGGTGCGGCACCGGAGGCGGCAGGCTCACTTCCTCGAGTAGAAGGGCGAGGAGGTGAAGGAGAAGCCCGAGCCGGGCTGGGAGTCCGAGTTCCGGGAGGAGGAGGAACAGCAGGTGACGGGAGCTCGAGCGCATCCCTGAAAGGAAATGTCTTAGTAATAGTTGTGGAGAAAACAGAGTAAGATAACATAAGGCAAGAAAAACGTACCCGGAATCCACAGTGAGAGGACCCCTTTGCCGACGCCGAGCAGGCTTCTCGGTCGTTTGCTTACTCGGCTTGCTCCTCTTGGGGGGGGTTGCCGGCGTTATCGGCCCCCTCGGTGTCGGAAGCCGCGCGCTTCCGGCTCTCGGCACGTTTGGTCCCGGTTGTCGGTTTCAGAACCACTGCTGAGGCCCAATTCAGAGGGAGAGCGTCAATAACATCGAGAATCTGGCAGTCAATCTCATCCTCATCATCCGAAGAAATGAAAACTGCCTCTGAGGTTGAAGGATTACCCGGGGCAGCAGCCTTGATGAAAGGAATGGCGAGATGGTCCTCGCCGTCGGGATCCTCCCTCGGCATCTCGTCCGGTTTTGGGAAGTTCGGCGCGAAATTCCCGTTGGCGTGGACAGCGTCTTCTTCAATTTGACGCTCGAATAACTGCGCAAACAAATCAGGCCGTGTCGGTGTCCAGGTGAACGCATGTACGAAGGCGAATGCACGAAAGACAGATATGAGCACCTGCTCGCATGGTTTTTTCCGGGATCCCCCAATGACACCCCAAGAGTAGTCATCCGTCATCTCCGTCCGGGCAATAGCTCGAACGCGACGGACGACCCCTGCGTGACTTAGTCCAAAGATACTGGTCCGGGTGGGGTCTAGGTTCCTGGCCATATGGCACATCTTGTGCACTCGGTTTTGAAGGGGGCAGACGCGGCGAATGATGAAGCAGCGCAGGAGATCATCGCCGGTCATTTTCTCCTTTAGCACGTTCAGAACGTCGTGCATGCAATTGACCACGTCATTATCGGGAAGCTTCTTCCAGAGACGGAATTCGCGCGGAGGACCAATAACAAAATCCGGCAGATTGATGAAGTCCGGATTCGAGGATCCCGGACCATCTCCCAAGTGCTCCCGGTTCTTCACGTAGAAGAAGCTGCGCTGCCACTTCCGGCAGGACTCTAGTCCCTTGACTATAGGGAATCCGGAGTCCGCGCGAGGGATGATGGTGGCCTCTCCGCAATCGACTAAGTCTTTTATCTTCTTATCCGGATTGGGGATGGCTTGGCGGCGAAGAATGAAATACTTGGCCCAGAGATCCAAAAATGGCCATATGCCGAGGTATGCCTCCGCGTAGGTGGTGAAGACCGAGAGCATCATAATGGTGTTGGCGGGAAGATGGTGAGGTTGGAGGTCGTAGAGGTCGAGGAAGTCGCGGAAGAAGGGGCTAGCCGGAAGCCCAAACCCACGCTCGAAGTGCGCGAGGAATACCACGTATTCCCCGGGTTGGGGTTCTGGTGCAACCTCCCCCTCCGGGAGACGGCTCTCGACTTCCGGAGGAATCCGGTGAGTCCGATACAGCCAGTCCAG
Source organism: Poa annua (assembly GCA_026929855.1). Lineage (NCBI taxonomy): Eukaryota > Viridiplantae > Streptophyta > Magnoliopsida > Poales > Poaceae > Poa > Poa annua. Next base: position 305,726,246 of record CM049426.1, on the reverse strand, counting down.
ATCTGACTGCTTGGTCTTGGACCCATCCCAACACCCCCGGGTACGTTCTTCGCCCATGTCGAAGAAGTTTGCAAATGTATTCGAGCTACTCTGCACGCGCAGCGGCGATTAGTCGGAGTTAGTCTACCGGAAACTAGGATGCCGGAGCACATACTGCTAAACACTACCGGATTCCTGGGAAACAAGATCTACCGTGTGCTAAATAATCAAAACAAAAGGGGGAAAATAGGCTCGCGCTGGACTGGGGCGAGGCACAATGCGAGTGAACAATCTACATCCTACCGTAACGGTGCATCACCACCGTGCGCCTCGTGCGCGCCGCTCAAGTTGTGCTCGCCGGCGGTGGCTCAACCGCGCTCGTGCTACGGCACGGCCGGAGTCGGGCGGTTGTTCTACCGGAGAAAATCATCGGAGCGAAGAAGAGGAACTCACCGGAGAAGAGAAGGTCGGCGAGGGCGACGGTGTCCGGGCTCCGGCGAGCGACGAGGGCGACGGTGTCCGGGCTCCGGCGAACGGCGACGAGCGTAGCGGCAGCGATGCGCTCGAGATAGTAGTGGAAGAGGAGCGAGGAAGAAGAAGAAGGGGAGGAGACCGTTCCGGTCCCCTATTTATGGGGGGGATTCCGGAGCGGTTTCCAATTTTCCCGCCCACGATCTCCACGATCGTGGGTGTCGGGGATGTACCTCCCCGGTACCCTGAAGGTATGGGGTTATTGTGCTAATGTTGCAGGAACTGAGGAATTTAAATAGGAAAAGGGTGAGAGGAGGCTCTGGGGTTGTTGGTACAAAATTACTATGTCGGATTCCGGGAGAAGACTTCTATCCGGCATACCCATGTCGGATTCCGGGAGAAGACTTCTATCCGGCATACCCATGTCGGATTCCGGGAGAAGACTGCTATCCGGCATACCCATGTCGGATTCCGGGAGAAGACTGCTATCCAGCATACCCATGTCGGATTCCGGGAGAAGACTGCTATCCGGCATACCCATGTCGGATTCCGGAGAAGACTGCTATCTGGCATACCCATGTCGGATTCCGGGAGAAGACTGCTATCCGGCATACCCATGTCGGATTCCGGGAGAAGACTTCTATCCGGCATACCCATGTCGGATTCCGGGAGAAGACTGCTATCCGGCATACCCATGTCGGATTCCGGGAGAAGACTGCTATCCGGCATACCCATGTCGGATTCCTGGAGAAGACTGCTATCCGGCATACCCATGTCGGGTTGAGCATAGAAGATATCAAGCCAAACACTACAAGACAAAGCCAAGGACAAGACATGTCACGGTCATGATACAGTGCATGGGCAGCCGCTGCTACAGTGGCGCGGATGGGACAATAGTACACTGCGCGTGACACAGTGAACAGTCCCGACAAGACCCCAGTAGTCATCTCAGCTACAGTGCGCAGTGAACAGTGTTTCCTGTCCCCTTGTCTCCGGCTTGTCCCCTGGGCTCTCCTATATAAAGGGCACCAGGGGGAGAAGGAGGAGAGAGACCACCACCCCACCACTTCATTTCCCCCCTTCTCATTTGCTCTCAAGACCTCATGGAGGCAACTGTAGCAGCTCATGGAGCGTGTTGTAGCCCAGATAGTAAGAGAGGAAATATACCGAGTAGGCTAGATGCTGCAGTAGGGGTTTTATCTCCTCACGAGAGCCCCGAAGCAGGGTAAATCCTTGTGTCCCTATGTCGGTTGTGTTTACCTGCGCGCGAGTTCATCGCGCAATCCCTCCCCGAGATCCCCTAGCGTCCATCGGCCCCACAAATTAGCCTACCCGTAGGCATCTGTCTGTTCGCCACGACAGTTGGCGCCCATCCCGGGTAGGGGCAGATCCCGGTATAATCTGGTAAATGTTAACAGTGCTTGACCTTTGGCGACAGCAAGGGACACCTCCTGGTGTGCCGAAAGGGCGACCTGACCTTTAGGCACTGGAAGAGGGCAAAGTGTCTCTTGGCAACCGCAAGGGTCAGCCCTGGTAACTATAAATAGACACCCCCAGTCCTCAGTCGCAGCACAAGCATGAGCGGGTGGTTCCTCTAAGAACTAGCTTCTCGAAGATGTCTTTGCCGATAGGCTAAGACATCCGGGAGGCTGGGCCTAGAGATACTCATCCTGAGACGAGCTCGGACGTCTCCGGGAAGGATCCCGGATCTAGGACTCCGGGGAGACTTCCGGGTGGTGGTGTACTCGGCTTTACCGGATAGGTATTCCGGGTAAGTACTAACCGGAGCGACTCTCGGTGTTGATCTTGTGCAGAAGAGGTTCAGTGGAAGGCAAGGAGGTATCCGGAGCAAGGGTTTCCGGTAGGCCGTCAACGGTCCGTAGCAGGCTTTCCCGTCTATCGCGGGGGGAAGTACCGTTCCACCTGACACGGAAGCATGGTCACCTCCCGCCTGACACGGGAGCATGGTCACCTCCCGCCTGACACGGGAGCGCGTCAGCCGGTACGAGCATGGTACGACAAGACCTGACCTGCCTAGCCCGGCAATCCGGAAAAGGCTATCCGGGATGGGCAGAGACATGTCTTGTCTCTGACAAGGGGACAATGATGACGCAGGACGGCGCCTGTCGCCCTTAACGAGATGATGACGAGGAGTCTACACCGGATAGTCCGGCGACTAGGTCGCACTAGCCGATGACGACATCCCGGCTAGGCCTGTCCGGTGGGGCCAAGCCAAATTAGGGTTTCCGGCCCTCCTGGCCGGACCTCTATAAAAGGCGCCATAACTGCTCCTGAGGGAGAGAGACCAACTTCAGAGCCAAAGCTATAGTTACATTTACTCTTAGAGCAGTTATTCCCTTCTCACCTTGAGTTCATCTAGTTCTTCATATTCATCACTTTGAGAGATCTTGTAGCAAGTTCCAGTCCTTATATCACCAATATATAGAGAGGAAAGGCAGGAGTAGGGGTGTTACCTCCTCACGAGGGCCCTGAACCTGGGTATATCGTGTGTGTGTCGTGTGCCTTCGTGCATTTCTTTGTATTTGTTAGATCTTCCCCTTTGCACTCTGTTATTGTTCCCTGTTCTTGGGAGATCTCGGTTTTACCGGGATCCTCCCCGTGTGAGCTCTTCAGCTCGCTATCCCTCCCCGGATCCACCAACGTCCATCGGCCCCACAAATTAGGCATCCTATGGCATCTGCCGTGACACCACCACGACAGTTGGCGCCCACCGTGGGGCGGACAGAGGCGTTGGCTGGTGTACACATCCGGACGGGCTCCCCCGTTCATTTTGACGTTCGGGTTCTCTCTGGCCTAGTCGTAAGACTGGGAGAGATGGACTTCGTCTGCGACAATGCAGAATGTTTCCGGAACAGACCGTTCCCGGCGAACGGATGTCTCATCGATTTTGGTGGTTGCACCACCTACGTGGCCACCGAGGTTGTCCGTAGCTACCCGGACGTAGTCCTGGAAGCTGAGGATCCTCCCATGCTCTGCGCAGCTCGGGGTCTGCGTGCCGGTCGCCCCCCGAGTTCCGTCGCAGTGATGATGGTCGCGGCAACCGAGGAGAAATATCAAGATGCTGATGGCGATACTGACGGCCACCCCCGTTTAGCCAAACCCCCGCAGGAGAGGCCTGCGGCCCGGGATGGAGATCTGCAGTCATCCCATCCGCGACGTCGTCCGGATCCCCTCTCGGGACTCGTGGCAAAGTTGGCTGTACCGGTAACTACCGGAGCAGATACGCAGGCCACTTCGGCTGAGTTAGAGGAGCAGCGGAAGTTGCTACTCGCTGAGGCGCAGGAGATCGCCGAGATCCGCCGCGAGCTCAGCGCTAGCCTCCGGGAGTACAATGCAGCACACGGATTCCCTAAGATCGACTCCCGGGAGAAGCGCATTGCAGATCTGCGCAAGAAAGGAAAAATGGTGAATGAGGAGCTGGCTGGTGGAGCCACCACCAGTAACACAGGAAGTCGGGTTTCTGCGGGAAAGCCGGTGTACAGCTCACCAGCGAAAACCCTTAGGGCCGCCGAAGCCGCCATGGCCGAGTTGGTGGGGCTATCCGGTGAAGCCCTGCGCAAGCAGCAGGAAAGGGTGAACGAGTTGGTGATAGAGGCCAATCGTCAGAATCTGGCCTTCAAGAAGAAGCACCCCGGGGCAGGATCCCAGGTGTACTCGGCCAGACCCGACAGCCAGAGGTCAGATGGGGAGGCCTCTTCCCCGCATCCAAGCAGAAGCAAGAGCAAGAGCAAGAGCCGGAGCCGGAGCCGAGGTTCCGGGAAGAACAAACAACTACAGACGTATGACCCAGCTTTCGCCGGTATCCAGCAAGCCGGGCAGGCCGGACAGCACAACTCGGGACAGGCGGGAAGTACCCGTGGGGATGGTAACCTGGGTGTAGGAAATAATAACCCGACTAGCCGTGGTAATCCACCCCGGAATCCTCCTCACGTTCAGGGAAACCCGCAGAGGGAGGTCGTCTCCGTTCCCCAGCAGGCCCTGGTCCCTGCACAGGACAGGCTCAATGATGGCAACTCGAGGTTGCAGCAGCTCGGATATCAACCGGACGAGAACCCTTTGGGATCTCGGATAGGAACCAGGCAGTTAAACCCGGCAGACGCCAGATTCCGGCTCGACCGGATTCACCAGTCCGAGTTGGTGGAAGAGCAAGGACCTCCGGGACCTGCCTGCTTCGGACCTCGGATCATGCGGGAACCTCCTGTTCGGAACTTTCAGCTCAACCGAGGTGCCAAGACCTATGACGGTAGCAAGAAGCCGGAGGACTGGCTAACCGACTATGTAACTGCAGTAAGCATAGCCGGTGGAAACAGACGATGGGCGGTACGCTACGTACCGCAGATGTTGGAAGGACCAGCCCGGATCTGGTTGAACAATCTGAGAACTGGCAGTATAGACTGCTGGTTAGATTTTGAAGAGGCATTCATCAGTAACTTTACCAGCACGTACAAGAGGCCCAACAGGCCTCAACAGCTCGCCATCTGTAGGCAAAGGAGCAATGACACTGACCGGGAGTACCTTACCCGGTGGAGCAGTATTCGCAACTCTTGCGAAGGAGTGGTGGAGGCACAGGCCATCTCCTGGTTCGCGCAAGGATGCCGGCATGGCTCTATGCTGTGGCAGAAAATGCAGAGAAAGATGCCAACAACCTTGGCAGAAACCATGCGCATCGCCGACACCTATACGCTTGGAGATCCCATGCAACCCCTGGTGGATGTCGGAGACTCCAACAGGAGGAATGCGGGACCTCAGCGTTCGGGACCGAGCAGGAGCCATGATCGCCAGGAGTTCGGCCACAAGAGGAATCAGCCCAAATACCACCATGCCGCGCAGCATGTCGCAGCAGTGACCCGGGAGCAGGAGGATGCCGGCAACAGCCAGCGTCAAAAGACAAGTGGCCCGACTTGGGGTCAGAGTCAGGAGGTGCAAAAGACTTGGGTAGAGCAGAAGAAGCCCCTGACGTATGAGGAAATGCTGAACAAGCCATGCTGCTACCACACTCTGGAGGCCAACAAGCCCGCAAACCATTCTACTCGGCAGTGCAGCTGGTATCAGCGTACGTTGCAGGAGGGCAGCTCGGGAGTTGTTCGGCAGAATGCTCCGGCATCTCGGCCCAATATCCCGAGACCCCCTCCTCCGACATCGGGGGCCAACGCTGTGCGACTTCCCCCTCCTCCGAGAGGACCCCCACCTCGCCCAGTGAATGTGGTGCATACCCGGAATGAGAACGGTAACCAAGCCGGACACCAGCAGAGCAACTATCGGGAGGCACATCAGAGCTATGTGGTCTTTGTGACCGAGCCCACTGACCGGAAAAGTGTGCGGCAGCGTGCCCTGGAGGTGAACGATGTGATCTCGGCAGTGCCCAAATTCTTGCACTGGTCCGAGATGGAGATTACCTGGAGTCGGAAGGATCACCCCCGGGTTATGCCCAAGCCGGGAGCGTACGCCTTGGTGGTAGACCCAACTTTTGTCGGACCCAACCTCAACGTCCGTTTCAGCCGGGTTCTAATTGACAATGGCAGTGCCATTAACATCATGTACAAGGACACGATGCTGAAGCTGGGAGTATCCATGAACACCCTGCTGCCCACTGAGACAACCTTCCATGGCATTGTGCCCGGAGTCTCTTGCTCGCCCATGGGAAAGATCTGGGTTGAGGTGCTATTCGGAACCCGGGAGAACTGCCGAACCGAGAGCTTGGAGTTCGAGGTCGTGGACCTCGAGAGCCCGTATCATGCACTGATCGGCAGACCGGCCCTTGCCAAATTCATGATCTCAACTCATGTGGGCTACCTCAAGATGAAGATGCCGGGACCTAACGGTGTAATCACCATCTCGGGAGACCACAAGCGCTCCATGAAATGTGCCTCGGCGGGATCGTGCTTGGCAGAATCTCTGGTGATCGCGGAGGAGAAGAAGAGGATCCAGCAGGTGGTGGCGATGGCCAAGACCTCCCAACTCGGAATGCCCGGGATGATGAACCCGGAGCAGGGGGCATCATTTCAGCCCCCCAAGGAGACCAAGAAGGTGTGCGTGGACCCCAGCAACCCGGAGCGCCAAGTCATCATTGGCAGCAACCTGGACAACAAATAGGAAGGCGAGCTCGTCGACTTCCTCCCTTGAGAATCGGGATGCCTTTGCGTGGTCGAGTGACGATCTGCAAGGCGTCCCGAGGGAGTTGGCTGAGCACTCTCTATTTGTTCGACCGGATGCGAAGACGGTGAAGCAACCAACTAGGCGCCTCTCGGATGAGAGAAGAGCTGCTGTCATGGAGCATCTGGCTATACTGCTGGCCGCCGGATTCATCATGGAGGTGCTGCACCCGGATTGGATTTCAAATCCGGTCCTGGTGGAGAAGAAGAAAGACGATCCCCTCCTGCTTAAGGTGTGGCGCATGTGCATCGACTTCACCAACCTCAACAAGGCATGCCCGAAAGACCCCTTTCCGCTACCCCGGATAGATCAAGTGATAGATTCCACTGCCGGGAGCGAGCTTTTAACTTTCCTAGATGCTTACTCTGGTTTTCACCAGATATCTTTGAATCCGGATGATCAATTAAAAACTGCTTTCATTACCCCTTATGGGGCTTATTGCTATCGTGTTATGACTTTCGGGTTAAGAAATGCTGGTGCTACATACCAGAGATGCATGCAGAAATGCTTGCATGACCAGATAGGCCGAAATGCCGAGGTCTATGTCGATGACATAGTCATAAAAACTAAAGAAAAAGCCTCATTAATAGATGATCTGAGGGAAACGTTTAAGAACCTGAGAAGATTCCGGATGAGGTTGAACCCGGATAAGTGTACATTTGGTGTGCCAGCAGGGAAGTTACTCGGTTTCCTTATCTCCAGCTGAGGAATTGAGGTCAACTGTAACATCCCAGAATATTAATATAATTAGAAATGCAAAAATGTGGGCCAACAAAAACTTTTATTATAAAAATGTGTGTATGTTTAATTCTTGAGTGTTGCTTGTTGCATTGTTTGCAAGATTGTTTAATTCTATCTCTAATTAAAAATTTGAAGAAAAAGAAAACAAATAAAACAAACCCTAGAAACAAAACACCATGTGACACATGTCACATTATTTTTCCAAATTAAGAAGCATAATTTATTTTTACACCAAAACCAATGGAGAAATATTATAAACACTCCTAGTTAATTTTTACAAACTATTCCCTTTCAAAAATTCAGATTCAAATCTTCAAATTCAAAATTGAAATTCATGGTTGAAATATTTCAAAATATTTCAAAGAGACTTTGTAACACTCACTAATAATATACTTAGCCTATATCTTAAATTTGGACCCAAAAGAATAAAGAGAAATTGGAAAATTAAATAGTAAATTGCTCTCTGTTTTGGTTCAGGCAAATCAGCAAACACTTGGTGTTCATCCACCTGTTCATCCCAAACCGAACCCAAACCTCGGATCAAATCGAGCAATGGAGTGTTTAGCTTGTCGAATTAGAGCCCCCACTGCACTCCTCTCCTCACCACGATCACAGGGCGCTCGAGAACGTGAGAAAAATCGGCCGGGAGCACCGTTGGACGCCAGGGGACAGCCGCCGGCGCGCACGTCGCCATTGTCGGCACAGTGGCCGCGCAGACGCCGCGCCGTGCTGGCCGCTCCGTGCCCCCTCGCTCTCCCTCGCCTTCTGGCTCCCTCGCGCGGCAGCAGCACGCTCCAGCACGCCCCGACCGCGCCGCGCCCGAGCCATGCCGTGCACGTCGTGCACCGCCCGAGCGCGCTCGCGGCCGGCCCGCCTCGCCCCGCACGCGCCCGAGCACGCCACGCCGCTCCACCTTGCCCGCCTGGTCCCCTGAGAGCCCCGCATCGTAGCCGTGCCCCTCCACCGGCCTACGGCGGCCCCGCACGGCCACGGGCGCCCCTGCACCGCGCCCACCGTGCGCCGCCCGGCCGCTATAAAAGCCGCCCGTGCCCTGCACTTCTCCACACCGCACCACCGTCTCTGCCTCTCCCCCTCACACCTTTCCCTCTCCCTTGTGCACAGCAAGGAGGCCAGGACCGAGGCCGAGGAGCCTCGGGTCGCCGTCCTCTTCCTCGAGCTCGCCGTGCCCGAGGTAGACGACGACCACGGCACGGCCGTGCTGCCCTCCCCTTCCCTTCTCCCTGCCCCCCTTCTCTTTCCCTTTCGCCCGCACTCACCCGCCTCCTTTTTCCCTCTGCCCCGTGCCCAGAGTCGCCAGGAATCGCTCGCCGGAGTCCGAGCCCGCCGCGGAAGAAGGAGCCGACGCCGTCGCCGCTAGAGGAGTCCCCGAGCCTCGTCCTTGCGCCCAGGAGTTTCCCCACCTCGCCGCCGTCGTCCTGCACCTGCCGCACGCCCTCCCGAGCCCCCGAGGTGAGCGCACCGTCCTCGACGCCGTCGCCGGAGCCGCGGCGCCGCCCGATTTAGGTCGCCGGCAACGCGGGCGTCTGTGGCCGTTAGATTAGGATCGTGCGGTCGCGTACCGATTCGTTTTAATTATTAAAACCCTGACATGCGGGTCCCACACGTCAGGTTTAAATAAACCGCGCGCGCGCTCGCTGAGCCGCTGACCAGTGGGTCCCCTCTGTCAGATTCTTCAACATTATCCGTTCTGGATTTGAAATTCGAATTTAAACTTTATTTAAAAACCAGTATTAAAACCCAACTTTAGGAATTCCATAACTTTAGATTTACAACTCCAAATTTAGCAAATCCAACTGTTATGGAAAGCTTATGAAATTGTCTATCCAACTAAACTAGTCTCACCCCATTTGGATGTATAATAAAAATACCATATTCAAATTACAGTAGCATGTCTGAATTCTAAACTTGTTTGTTTCTGATACTCTGATAATCCAAATTAGTTGAAACTAATTTTATTAGATCACCCTTAACCATGGTTAGTCAATCCTAAAAGGATTTAATTTTTAGATGAATATAATTTAAGTAATAGCCAAAACCTTATTAATTGATTTCTGGATTCAAAACAGTGTGTAGTGAGTTTGGTAACTCCAAATGACCCAAACCCAATTGGGTCATCTTCTACACATCATTAGCTTTCTGTAGAATTTTTGTTTGTATTTTTGTGACAAACAGAACTCAAGTTATGCAATTAAACGTGTGCAACAAGTTTCTGCCATAATTAAAATACAATGTAGTAATGTTTAATTCAATTAAATGAAGACCACATGATATTGTTTGGTATGTGAAATGGTTAATTAGAACCTCTAAGAGTGTATTGCTATAGTGATTGATTGAATAGGCTAGTGATTGTTTGTATTTGATTGATTGTGTATTAGACGAGAACGTTGCCGGATATATCGAGGAGGAGGGATTTGCAGAACCTGAAGACCAAGACCAAGATCACTTTGCCGAGCAAGGCAAGCTACTCTCTGAGCTTGCACCTAACTTATGCATCTAGATTTACAAATCATTTTCAAAGGCAAAAGTTTACAAAAACCCTTTTTCAAAAGTATATAGAGATGATTTTGCCACCCTATATAGAAGTAGATACTAAAACTATAGGATGGAAAAACAATGTTGTTTATTCAAAACTCCTTTGAAAACTTGTGTGGATATATAGCACCCAGATGTGGTGTTGAAATAAGGAAATGGAGAAAGATGGTTTTAGAAAAGCACATTGTGTCCTAGTACTCAGTCAAGCAACCGATACTCTGTGCGACCACATTTACCCACATATGGGAAAGGGCTTAGTCAGATAGTTTGCTCTTATTAGTATGGGACACTGCATCAACAGAGATGACTCTGTTATGCATGAGGGAGTGGTTTGGTGACCTAACCCTGACCTGGGTCCTCGCTCAAAAATCTATGAGTAGATAAGGAGGAGGATAGAAGGATGTCCGTATACACCGCCAGATAAAACCTATGAGTCCTCGCACTTAGGGTTTCCGACGGGAAACTAGACTAGGTGTGGATGGAATGGTTCATAGGGGCAGTTTTCTATACTAGCATGAGCAAAGGAAAGACTAGGGTCGGTGACTCAACTTCGCATACCGCTGGTATGGCAAGACGTGGCTGACACGATGAGTTACCGGATGAGTGTGGGAAAAGCGTGCTACCTCTGCAGAGGGTAATTAAACTATTCGAATAGCCGAGTCCTCGGATATGGACAGTTGAAGACCCTACTTAGACCATGTGCAAGTTTTTGGAAAAGAGTTGAGTTTGAAAAGAAAAAGGAAATGGAGAGTGTTCCATACACCTATACCAACGGATCGGTATGAGGTAGTTGGAAAGATAATGGGTTATGGTTGGAAAAGGAGGAGTTTTGGAATAACATTAATAAAATTGAGATATCTAGTAGTCATAATTTCCTTATCTTCTTCAACAAAGATACAGAGATGTTTTAAATAAATAAAAGTGAGAAACTAAAAATGGAACTAGAGCACTCATGTTGGAGTAGCTTGCGAGTACATTCAAATGTACTCATACTAGTTTGCTTCTGGCTATTGTCGTAGCCAGACATGGAGGAGGAGTACTACGCCCAGGAAGAGTATGGCGACATCTATGCCAACTAAGGATCTTCTCAAAGTCGACTGCCTGTCGGGTCTGCGTTAGCCGTTGGATGGCTACTACGTTTAAGTTCCGCTGCTTATGTTGATTGTCTTGGGTTTGGCCCTTGAAGGCACCTATGTAAGACTTGGTCTAGATGACCATTTTATGTAAGACTTAACTTCGGTATTGTAATGGATGTAAACCTTGGTATTCAATTCGGATTATGTGCAACGACAGACTGATCACGGGATCGTTGTGTTAAGCATAATCGGGTATTTCGGACAGCTAGTCCGGGGAACCCACAGAATTGGTATCAGAGCCATCTCGACTTTAGGAGCCTTAGATTAGCATGGTCGTTAGGTAGTGATTGCAAAAGTTGATTTCTTAAAGAAAAACAAAGTGAGAAATTTGAAAATGCTTATCTCTTACCCTCTCACTTGTGCAAAATTCTCTTCTTACCAACTACTCAGTTTTCCCTCATATTCATAAAAACTTGCCACACTTGTCATTTTAACAAACTTAAAAATCTGCTCACATATTTTTCCCTTCCATTTAAAATTTGATATACTTGCCATCTCACTAACTTAAAATTTTGACTAAAAATTTATAGATGGCGATCCATTTCACCGAGTTCGTTCAGCTGGAGAAGGACGGCAAGCTGATGTTCGAGAAGGACTTGTTCGAGTTGACCAAGCTGCTAGGTCGTCCCACTCCTGAGTTCAGGGGAGCCCAGGTGGACGCTCCCGGTAGCGGGAACCTGTCCTGGTTGATCGAGGGGTCCGTTCGCGGGAACATCAAGTCCCCCGGATCCAGGGCACTCTCTTTCACCCTCATGGACGTCCACTGGGACGATGGACTGTGCCGTTCCATGCAGAGGATGCTATCACGGCTTTGTGAGGACCACAAGGCGGAGCTGGTAAACTCTCGTTTCCAGTTCTACGGGAGGCGCACCATCGTTGGACACCCAATTCGGTCCCCTCTGCACCCGACATTCGGAGAGTACATCCTGGACATGGAGATTATGCTCTTTCGCACCCAGGAGGATCTGAGGTGCGCTAGGCTTCGGTCTCACTTTGAGCGTCTCTCGCTCAAGGAGAGTCGCGAGAGTGAGGCACAGCTGAAGACTGAGAAGACCGCTCTTCTCAAGAAGGGAACCCAGATGCGGAAGACCATAGCGAAACTCCGCAAGAAGGTTGCTGAGCAGGATGAGCTGATAGAGGACTTGGAGCTCCGTACTGACGAGATGGAGGAGGAGGGCGAGGATCTCCGCAAGGAGAACGACGCTTTCCTCAGTGACGATGACGACTATCTGGAGGAGATGAACGATGAGGATGAGGATGATGATGAGGAGGAGGATCCAGAGGAGCCACCCTACCAGTCCGATGCTGACATGGCAGAGCCTGAGGTTCCACCTCAGTAGGCTAGTTACTTGAGTTCTACCGCAGGATTAGGTCGACCCCCCCCTATCGCTAGTAGAGTCAAGGTTGTGGTTCTTTTGGAACTTGCGATATGTACATTAGTTAGGGAGAATGTTGTAAGCCAGAATTGAATGAACCCTTGATGTAATGGTTGTGCTACGAAAATGTGTGCTAGTCTTGTTGGCATGTGTAAAATGTTCTCCTATAATCCTTAGTAAATTAATCTCTACGCAAAACCCATCTTCCTTGGTCAAACCCCTTTTTGCTTGCCCCTTATACCCGGTATACTTCAGGATGGTGGACACTCGTCGCACCAACACGGATGGAGGACCACCACCCCCACCGGACCCAACCACCGCCCAACTTCTGGCGCTCATCATGGAGGAACGCCAAGCTGCCCGGACTGAGCGTCAAGCTCATATTGCTGCCCTGCAGCAGATAGCTGCTGCTCACAACAACAACAACAACAACAACAACCACCACAACAATGGCAATGGCAATGGCAATGGTGAAGGAAACCATAGGTCCACTTTGAGCAACTTCCAGAGGACCAACCCACCCACCTTTTCCAAGGGACTTCACCCACTTGAGGCCGATGACTGGCTTCGCACCATTAACAACAACCTGATAGTTGCAGCTGTGGGAGAACCTGAGAAGGTGCTGTATGCAACCCACTATCTTGCAGGACCAGCAAGGTCTTGGTGGGAAGCTACCAAGGCTCTACAGCAAGCTGGGTATGCTATCAGCTGGGAGGATTTCCAGGAGAAGTTCCGCAAGAAGCACATTCCCCGAGGACTCATTGAGCGGAAGAAGGATGAATTCCGCAGGTTGCGGCAGGGAAGTAAGGATGTGGTTGGATACCTTGATGAGTTCACTGACTTGTCTCGGTATGCTCCTGATGATGTCGACACCGAGGGGAGGAAGATGGAACGTTTCATGAACGGACTTCATGACGAACTGCAATGCGCCTTGGTTATCCATGACTTTGCTGATTTGGAATCACTGGTGGACAAGGCTATACAGCTGGAAACCAAGCGCAAATCCATGTTTGAGGGTCGTAAAAGGAGGATGATTGCCCAGGAAGGTTCGAGCAGTCAGAAACCTCGCACCCACCCACCAAACCCCAAGCCAGCATATAGACCTCCACCAACTTCGCACCCCAGTTACCCTAAGCCCCCATACAACCCAAACAAGTTCAGCCGTCCCAATGACAACACCCGTCCCGGAGGGAACTCTAGCAACCCCAACCTCAATGCCAATGTTGTCTGTTTCAATTGTGGCACCAAGGGTCACTACTCCAAGGCATGCCCCAATCCTAAGAAGAATGGCCCGCGCCCCGATGCACAGGCGCCGAACAACGGCCAAGGACACAATGGAAATGGCAAGAACCCTGCGCCCCGCGGAAATGTGGCTGTTGCCAAGGGACGCCTACACCATATCAATGCTGAAGAGGCCATGGATGCACCAGATGTTGTGATGGGTACGTTCCTTGTCAACTCAGTACCTGCAACTGTTCTGTTTGATTCTGGTGCTACCCATTCTTTTGTTACCCAAGAATTTGTTGCTAAGGGAGGTTTAGTCGGGAGCCTCTTACCCAAACCCATGGTCATCCAAATCCCAGAATCCACCATAGATACCAAGTCATTTTGCCCGGACGTTTCCCTTGAGATCAAAGGGGAAAAGTTCCTAGTCGACTTAATCATCCTAGGAACCCAAGGAATAGATGTCATACTGGGTATGAATTGGTTAGCCAAGTATCATGGTCGGATTGACTGTGCCAAAAGAGCTGTAGCCCTCACCACCGACAAAGGAGTAGGAATGGAGTATGTGTCCGAAACCAGTCGACCCCAACCAGGATGCCATGAGAGCATAGCTCGACCAGCCCTAGATGAGATCCGTGTTGTTCACCTGTTCAAAGATGTCTTTCCTGAAGAATTGCCTGGTATGCCACCGGATCGGGATATTGAGTTCATCATTGAACTTATCCCCGGGACAGCCCCCATATCCCAAAGACCCTATCGGATGAATCCAGAAGAACTGGTTGAGTTGAAGAAGCAGTTAGCAGATATGCTCAGCAAAGGGCTTATTCGCCCAAGTGCTTCACCCTGGGGATCACCCATTATCTTTGTGGATAAGAGAGATGGTACCACACGCCTGTGTGTGGATTATCGCAGGTTGAATGATGTGACCATCAAAAACAGGTACCCTCTCCCAAAGATCGAGGATCTGTTCGATCAAATGAACGGAGCCCGAGTCTTTTCCAAGATCGATCTTCGGTCAGGGTATCATCAGTTAAGGATCCGAGAGACAGACATCCCCAAGACTGCCTTCACAACCCGTTACGGTTTATTTGAGTACACCGTAATGTCCTTTGGTCTGACCAATGCCCCAGCCTATTTTATGAACCTCATGAACAAGATCTTCATGGAGTATCTTGACAAGTTTGTGGTAGTTTTCCTTGATGACATCCTTATTTACTCCAAAACTGAAGAAGAGCATGCTAAACACCTGAGTCTAGTTTTAGCAACCCTCCGAGAGCATCAGTTGTATGCCAAGTTAAGCAAGTGTGAGTTTTGGCTTAGTGAAGTCTCATTTCTCGGACATGTTGTGTCTGCGGGAGGAATTTCTGTTGACCCAGAAAAGATCCAAGCCGTTGTGGACTGGAAAGCCCCAACTAGTGTGACTGAAATCCGAAGTTTTCTCGGACTAGCGGGATACTACCGCAAGTTCGTTGAGGGATTCTCCAGTATAGCCAAACCCCTTACCCAACTGCTGAAAAAGGACAAGAAATTTGAATGGACTCAGAAGTGTCAAGAGAGTTTCCAGGAATTAAAGAAAAGATTAACCTCAACCCCTGTCCTGATTATGCCAGACGTCACCAAGAGTTTCGACGTGTATTGCGATGCATCACGTCTAGGACTAGGTTGTGTTCTGATGCAAGAAGGCAGGGTGGTGTCGTATCTGTCTCGACAGTTGCGACCACATGAAGAGAACTACCCAACCCATGACCTGGAGTTAGCCGCTGTTGTTCTTGCTTTGAAGACGTGGCGCTCCTATCTGGCGGGACATCGTTGCGAGATTTATACGGATCATAAGAGCTTGAAGTATATCTTCACGCAGAGGGAGTTAAATTTGCGACAGAGAAGGTGGATGGAATTAATCAAGGATTATGATATCGGCATCAATTATCACCCTGGAAAGGCTAATGTAGTTGCCGATGCCCTTAGTCGCAAACCCTGCACCCTGAATGCCATGATCCAAGCAGAGCAGCCAGCCCTGTTTAAGGAATTCAAGGATTTTGGACTAGAGCTTGTTAGCCATGGCTATCTCGCCCATTTAGAGTTAGCTCCAACTCTGATAGATCAAATCAAGGAGGCCCAGAAAGGTCATGAGAGCATAGAAGGAATCAAGAAGAAGATTTCTCTCGGTAAAGCGCCTGGTTTTACCGAGGATGCAGAAGGAGTGTTGCGATTCAATGGTCGTATCTGTGTCCCCAATACCTCGGAACTCAAGGAGTTAATCCTAAAGGAAGCCCACGAGACCCCTTACTCAATCCACCCCGGCGGAACCAAGATGTACCAAGACCTTCGTGAAAGATTTTGGTGGCATGGAATGAAGCGAGAGATTGGTGCCTTCGTAGCCAAGTGTGATATTTGTCAGCGAGTCAAGGCTGAACATCAGCGACCCGCTGGATTGCTTCAACCCCTAAAGATTCCCGAGTGGAAGTGGGATGAGATTGGAATGGATTTTATCACCGGACTTCCAAGGTCCAACCGAGGCCATGACTCAATATGGGTAGTCGTTGACAGGCTGACCAAAGTGGCCCATTTTATTCCCGTCCACACCACCTACAGAGGAAATCAGTTAGCAGACCTGTATATTTCCAGAATCGTAAGCCTGCATGGTGTGCCTAAGAGGATTGTATCGGATAGAGGCACACAATTCACCTCAAGGTTCTGGAAAGCCCTGCACGAAGCCCTCGGAACCAAGTTGGCATTTAGCACAGCATATCACCCCCAGACCGATGGCCAAACTGAACGAGTGAACCAGATATTGGAGGACATGCTTCGCGCATGTGTCCTAGCCTATGGATCCAAATGGGAAGATTGTCTCCCATTTGCAGAATTCTCCTACAACAACAGTTACCAGTCTAGTCTGCAAATGGCCCCTTTTGAAGCCCTTTACGGCAAGAAGTGTCGTACACCCCTGAATTGGTCCGACACCGGAGAAGGCAAACTGTTTGGACCAGATACCCTCCGTGAGGCTGAAGAGCAAGTACAGCTTATCCGTGAGCGACTCAAGACCGCCCAATCCCGTCAGAAGAGTTACGCGGATCACAAGCGTCGTGATGTCACCTTCAATATCGGAGATTATGTCTATCTCCGAGTGACACCCCTTAAAGGAATGCAGCGTTTCCATGTCAAAGGAAAATTAGCGCCAAGATATATTGGACCCTTCAAGATCCTTGCCCGTCGAGGAGAAGTGTCTTATCAACTGGAGTTGCCTCAAGAGTTAATAGATTACCATGATGTTTTCCACATTTCCTTGCTCCGGAAATGTCTTGAAGTTCCTGACCAGCCTGATGTTTTCAAAAACATCGATCATCAGTCCGTCGACCTGAATCCAGATCTGACTTATCGAGAGACACCCCTCAAGATTCTCGACGAAGATGTTCGTCTCACCCGCAGGCGAGCAATCAAGTTCTACAAAGTCCAGTGGACTAACCACTCTGAAGATGAAGCAACTTGGGAACGTGAAGACTATCTTAGAAGCGAGTTTCCCAACCTCTTTAGTACCCAGGCCTAGCAAATCTCGGGACGAGATTTATTTTAAGGGGGGAAGTCTGTAACATCCCAGAATATTAATATAATTAGAAATGCAAAAATGTGGGCCAACAAAAACTTTTATTATAAAAATGTGTGTATGTTTAATTCTTGAGTGTTGCTTGTTGCATTGTTTGCAAGATTGTTTAATTCTATCTCTAATTAAAAATTTGAAGAAAAAGAAAACAAATAAAACAAACCCTAGAAACAAAACACCATGTGACACATGTCACATTATTTTTCCAAATTAAGAAGCATAATTTATTTTTACACCAAAACCAATGGAGAAATATTATAAACACTCCTAGTTAATTTTTACAAACTATTCCCTTTCAAAAATTCAGATTCAAATCTTCAAATTCAAAATTGAAATTCATGGTTGAAATATTTCAAAATATTTCAAAGAGACTTTGTAACACTCACTAATAATATACTTAGCCTATATCTTAAATTTGGACCCAAAAGAATAAAGAGAAATTGGAAAATTAAATAGTAAATTGCTCTCTGTTTTGGTTCAGGCAAATCAGCAAACACTTGGTGTTCATCCACCTGTTCATCCCAAACCGAACCCAAACCTCGGATCAAATCGAGCAATGGAGTGTTTAGCTTGTCGAATTAGAGCCCCCACTGCACTCCTCTCCTCACCACGATCACAGGGCGCTCGAGAACGTGAGAAAAATCGGCCGGGAGCACCGTTGGACGCCAGGGGACAGCCGCCGGCGCGCACGTCGCCATTGTCGGCACAGTGGCCGCGCAGACGCCGCGCCGTGCTGGCCGCTCCGTGCCCCCTCGCTCTCCCTCGCCTTCTGGCTCCCTCGCGCGGCAGCAGCACGCTCCAGCACGCCCCGACCGCGCCGCGCCCGAGCCATGCCGTGCACGTCGTGCACCGCCCGAGCGCGCTCGCGGCCGGCCCGCCTCGCCCCGCACGCGCCCGAGCACGCCACGCCGCTCCACCTTGCCCGCCTGGTCCCCTGAGAGCCCCGCATCGTAGCCGTGCCCCTCCACCGGCCTACGGCGGCCCCGCACGGCCACGGGCGCCCCTGCACCGCGCCCACCGTGCGCCGCCCGGCCGCTATAAAAGCCGCCCGTGCCCTGCACTTCTCCACACCGCACCACCGTCTCTGCCTCTCCCCCTCACACCTTTCCCTCTCCCTTGTGCACAGCAAGGAGGCCAGGACCGAGGCCGAGGAGCCTCGGGTCGCCGTCCTCTTCCTCGAGCTCGCCGTGCCCGAGGTAGACGACGACCACGGCACGGCCGTGCTGCCCTCCCCTTCCCTTCTCCCTGCCCCCCTTCTCTTTCCCTTTCGCCCGCACTCACCCGCCTCCTTTTTCCCTCTGCCCCGTGCCCAGAGTCGCCAGGAATCGCTCGCCGGAGTCCGAGCCCGCCGCGGAAGAAGGAGCCGACGCCGTCGCCGCTAGAGGAGTCCCCGAGCCTCGTCCTTGCGCCCAGGAGTTTCCCCACCTCGCCGCCGTCGTCCTGCACCTGCCGCACGCCCTCCCGAGCCCCCGAGGTGAGCGCACCGTCCTCGACGCCGTCGCCGGAGCCGCGGCGCCGCCCGATTTAGGTCGCCGGCAACGCGGGCGTCTGTGGCCGTTAGATTAGGATCGTGCGGTCGCGTACCGATTCGTTTTAATTATTAAAACCCTGACATGCGGGTCCCACACGTCAGGTTTAAATAAACCGCGCGCGCGCTCGCTGAGCCGCTGACCAGTGGGTCCCCTCTGTCAGATTCTTCAACATTATCCGTTCTGGATTTGAAATTCGAATTTAAACTTTATTTAAAAACCAGTATTAAAACCCAACTTTAGGAATTCCATAACTTTAGATTTACAACTCCAAATTTAGCAAATCCAACTGTTATGGAAAGCTTATGAAATTGTCTATCCAACTAAACTAGTCTCACCCCATTTGGATGTATAATAAAAATACCATATTCAAATTACAGTAGCATGTCTGAATTCTAAACTTGTTTGTTTCTGATACTCTGATAATCCAAATTAGTTGAAACTAATTTTATTAGATCACCCTTAACCATGGTTAGTCAATCCTAAAAGGATTTAATTTTTAGATGAATATAATTTAAGTAATAGCCAAAACCTTATTAATTGATTTCTGGATTCAAAACAGTGTGTAGTGAGTTTGGTAACTCCAAATGACCCAAACCCAATTGGGTCATCTTCTACACATCATTAGCTTTCTGTAGAATTTTTGTTTGTATTTTTGTGACAAACAGAACTCAAGTTATGCAATTAAACGTGTGCAACAAGTTTCTGCCATAATTAAAATACAATGTAGTAATGTTTAATTCAATTAAATGAAGACCACATGATATTGTTTGGTATGTGAAATGGTTAATTAGAACCTCTAAGAGTGTATTGCTATAGTGATTGATTGAATAGGCTAGTGATTGTTTGTATTTGATTGATTGTGTATTAGACGAGAACGTTGCCGGATATATCGAGGAGGAGGGATTTGCAGAACCTGAAGACCAAGACCAAGATCACTTTGCCGAGCAAGGCAAGCTACTCTCTGAGCTTGCACCTAACTTATGCATCTAGATTTACAAATCATTTTCAAAGGCAAAAGTTTACAAAAACCCTTTTTCAAAAGTATATAGAGATGATTTTGCCACCCTATATAGAAGTAGATACTAAAACTATAGGATGGAAAAACAATGTTGTTTATTCAAAACTCCTTTGAAAACTTGTGTGGATATATAGCACCCAGATGTGGTGTTGAAATAAGGAAATGGAGAAAGATGGTTTTAGAAAAGCACATTGTGTCCTAGTACTCAGTCAAGCAACCGATACTCTGTGCGACCACATTTACCCACATATGGGAAAGGGCTTAGTCAGATAGTTTGCTCTTATTAGTATGGGACACTGCATCAACAGAGATGACTCTGTTATGCATGAGGGAGTGGTTTGGTGACCTAACCCTGACCTGGGTCCTCGCTCAAAAATCTATGAGTAGATAAGGAGGAGGATAGAAGGATGTCCGTATACACCGCCAGATAAAACCTATGAGTCCTCGCACTTAGGGTTTCCGACGGGAAACTAGACTAGGTGTGGATGGAATGGTTCATAGGGGCAGTTTTCTATACTAGCATGAGCAAAGGAAAGACTAGGGTCGGTGACTCAACTTCGCATACCGCTGGTATGGCAAGACGTGGCTGACACGATGAGTTACCGGATGAGTGTGGGAAAAGCGTGCTACCTCTGCAGAGGGTAATTAAACTATTCGAATAGCCGAGTCCTCGGATATGGACAGTTGAAGACCCTACTTAGACCATGTGCAAGTTTTTGGAAAAGAGTTGAGTTTGAAAAGAAAAAGGAAATGGAGAGTGTTCCATACACCTATACCAACGGATCGGTATGAGGTAGTTGGAAAGATAATGGGTTATGGTTGGAAAAGGAGGAGTTTTGGAATAACATTAATAAAATTGAGATATCTAGTAGTCATAATTTCCTTATCTTCTTCAACAAAGATACAGAGATGTTTTAAATAAATAAAAGTGAGAAACTAAAAATGGAACTAGAGCACTCATGTTGGAGTAGCTTGCGAGTACATTCAAATGTACTCATACTAGTTTGCTTCTGGCTATTGTCGTAGCCAGACATGGAGGAGGAGTACTACGCCCAGGAAGAGTATGGCGACATCTATGCCAACTAAGGATCTTCTCAAAGTCGACTGCCTGTCGGGTCTGCGTTAGCCGTTGGATGGCTACTACGTTTAAGTTCCGCTGCTTATGTTGATTGTTTTGGGTTTGGCCCTTGAAGGCACCTATGTAAGACTTGGTCTAGATGACCATTTTATGTAAGACTTAACTTCGGTATTGTAATGGATGTAAACCTTGGTATTCAATTCGGATTATGTGCAACGACAGACTGATCACGGGATCGTTGTGTTAAGCATAATCGGGTATTTCGGACAGCTAGTCCGGGGAACCCACATCAACCCGGGTAAAATTCGTGCTATTGAGAGCATGAAGTTGCCCGTGCGTCTCAAGGATGTGCAGAAGTTTACCGGGTGTCTGGCATCCCTAAGTCGGTTTGTGAGCCGACTTGGGGAGAAGGCCTTGCCTCTGTATCAACTGATGAAGAAGAGCAAAACATTTGTTTGGACCCCGCAGGCTGATGCGGCGTTCAATGATCTGAAGAGAATGCTCTCAACAGCACCCGTGTTGGCATCCCCGTTACCCAAGGAACCTATGTTGCTGTACATTGCCGCAACCAACCGGGTAGTCAGTGTGGCGATGGTAGTAGAAAGGAAAGAGGGGGGTAAGCTGATACAGAGGCCGGTGTATTACCTCAGTGAGGTGATCTCGGAATCAAAGCAGAACTACCCGCACTACCAGAAGATGGCATATGGAGTATACATGGCAGTGACCAAGCTCAAGCACTACTTTCAGGAACATCCGGTCACAGTGGTGTGCGAAGCTCCTCTCGCCGAGATCATCGGTTGCAAGGATGCTAGCGGCCGGGTAGCCAAATGGGCCATCCAGTTGTCTCCGTATGCTCCGGCATACGAGAGACGAGATGCCATCAAGTCGCAGGCGCTGCCGGACTTTTTGGTAGACTGGGCCGAGATGCAGTATGAACCTCCGATACCGGATTACAATTTCTGGAGGATGCATTTCGATGGCTCTAAGGCTAAGATCGGATTGGGTGCCGGAGTGGTCCTCACTTCCCCAAAGCAAGACGTACTGAAGTATGTGCTGCAGATTCATTTTCGGGCATCCAACAATGTCGCGGAATATGAGGCCTTGATTCATGGACTTAACGTCGCCAAGGAAATCGGCATCCGCCGGATAGAGTGCTTTGGTGACTCGGATCTCGTAGTACAACAGGTGTCGGGGAATTGGGATGCCCTTGATGCAAACATGGCCTTGTACAGGTTTCATGTGCAGAAAATTTCCGGATTTTTTGACGGGTGCGAGTTCAAACATGTGCCCAGAGGAGAAAACGAAGCAGCGGATGTCTTGTCCAAGCTAGGGTCATCCCGGGATGCCATCCCACCCGGGATAGCCCTAGAGCATTTGAGGAAGCCATCTATTCAACCATCACCCGAGTCAGAATCTATCTTCATCCCCAAGGAGCCTGGTTCAGATGCCGTACCCATGGAAGTAGATGTCGGGAGCATAAAATCGAACCCGGGGACTGCGTCCCAGTGCTCGGAGAGGCAAAGAAAGATGATGATAGAGGTGATGTCGGCAGAACCAATGGACATAGACACTCCCGTGTTCCCGGTTAGACCAGTCCCGGGATGGGCACAGCCCATTATGGCTTACATCTTGGAGGGGACTCTCCCGGAGAATGAAGTGGAAGCCCGACAAATACTGCGGAGATCAAAAGCATACACTGTCATCAATCAAGAGCTGTACAAGAGAAGTGTCACCGAGGTACTCCAGAGATGTGTGGAACCAGCAGAAGGACAAGAGATGCTGGTGGAAATACATCAAGGGGAGTGCGGACATCATACATCATCCCGGGCCCTGGTGGCAAAGGCGTTCCGGCATGGGTTCTACTGGCCCACTGCAATTCAGCAAGCAGAAGATATTGTCCGGAAGTGTGGGGGATGTCAGAGATTTGCTCACCGGATACACATGCCGGCGTCAGCACTGAAAACAATCCCCAACACTTGGCCATTCGCAGTATGGTGTTTGGACATGGTCGGGCAATTCAAGCCGGCAAGGGGCAATATGACACACATACTTGTCATGGTGGACAAATTCACAAAGTGGATAGAGGTCAAGCCAATCCGGAAGTGCGATGGACACACCGCTGTGCAATTCCTGAAAGACATCATCTTGAGATACGGATACCCACACAACATTATCACAGATAATGGAACAAACTTTGCTGTGGGAGAATTCGCTCGATTTTGCGCTGAGAAGGGAATCCGGCTGGATGTAGCATCAGTCGCACACCCGGAAGCAAATGGGCAGGTCGAAAGGGCAAATGCCTTGGTCTTGGCCGGCATCAAAGCTCGTTTGATCGAACCACTGTTGAGATCTCCGGGATGCTGGATAGAGGAATTACCGGCGGTACTATGGGGTCTCCGGACTACACCGAATAGATCTACCGGGTACACCCCATTCTTCATGGTATATGGAGCTGAGGCAGTACTCCCAACCGACATACAGTATGATTCTCCGAGAGTAACAATGTTCACTGAAACTGAGGCAAAGGAGGCGCGAGAAGATGATGTTGATCTACTCGAAGAGGCCAGAGAATTGGCACTATCTCGGTCTGCAATTTATCAACAAAACCTCCGTCGCTATTATAGCCGGAAAGTACACCCGAGGGTGTTCCGAGAGGGAGATCTGGTGCTGAGGCTCATCCAACGCACAGCAGGAATGCATAAGTTGTCACCTCCATGGGAGGGACCTTTTGTGATAAGCAGGGCATTGCACAATGATTCCTATTACCTTGTAGATGCACAGGAAGCTAGGAAAGGTGTAATGGACAAATCCGGTGAGGAAACCAAACGTCCATGGAATGTAGCTCTACTTCGCCCCTTTTTCGCTTAAAGGACTCAGTGTATGTGTATCTCAATTTTCAATATTTATGGAAGTAAGGCACCCCAGGAGGAACCCGGGGACCCGGGGACTGCCGGATAGTTATTTTTTGTATTGAGCGCATGCCGGGAAAGTTCCGAGTTCGATTCTCAAGGACAAAGTAATGTATGTCATGTGAAATCATCTTGTGACTCGACTGACGAACGCCGAAATGGTAGTCAAGAGCAAAGAGAGGGAAGGTGGGAAACACGAAAATGGTCTCAGGGACTTGGAGCAGGAACTTATCCGGCATGCTTGTTTTTACTAACTTAGTTGTTTTTTATGTCGGGAATCCGGTTAGTAGGAACTCGGATTGTTTTAAGTAATGTATGCCGTTTGTGGAGTTTTGTGACTCGACTGTCGAACGCCGAAACGGTAGACAAGAGCAGAAATTACCTAAGTACGGTAAACATGAAAGGCAATTCGGGAACTAAAAGCTGAGTACATTGACATAAGTTGTTCGAATAAATAGTTCACGGTGAAACAGAAATAACATAAGTGTACGATACATCTTGCACCCGGCATCCCGGGGATTTAACGAATAAGCTACTTAAGTGTTTATGCAGTAGGGGAAATGGGCTTCTCAACGGACACTTCGGAAGCGGCGACTCCGGAAGCGGCGACTTCGGGAGCAACAACCTCGGGAGCGGAGACCTCGGAAGCAGCACCGGCAGCAGAAGGAGCAGCTTCGCCTTCAGGATCGGCAGCACCACTTGGGGCGTCGGGATGCACCTCGGTCTCGGTGGCCTCGGGTATCGGAGAAGACGTTGCATCCCGGGGAGTCACCTTCTCGGGCGCAGCATCGGAAGCAGCGTAATCTCCTTCCGGGACCTCGTCGTCCGCCTCGCCAGAAGCGGCATCATCTTCTTCGGAATCCGCATAGTCTGATTCAGACTCTGAGGAAACGAGGCTGGCGGTGAAGGCACGGATGTTGGACCACTTGGCGATGCGGTGCGCCACCTCTTGCCGCTGCTGGACCTTCTCCGGATCGTTCACCCATGGCGACACCGTCCGCAGGCGCTGAATCGCCGCCAGATCAAGACCTTCGTAGCAGCTAAGTACTTGGGTCAAGACCTGGTCGGCACCAGCCCGCGCGCCGGAACACTTCCACGCGTGGAGGCGACTCCCGGCACCCCGGAGTGCGCCCGCGAGCTGCGGAATCGAGAGAGTCCCGCGGATGCTTGGACACAATACGCCGTGGACATGAATCGCGGCCCTGAGGAGCTCCGTCCCGATAGACCGGAGAGGTACTATCCGGGCCTTCAGGGCGGTGAGGTGATCCTCAATGTCCCAGGCATCCGAGATGGGACCCTTCCCGGCGCGCTTCTCGCGGAAGGCGGCAACAGTTTTGGCGGCAGCTTCCCGAGAGTGCTCAAACTCTCCTTTAAAAAGAAGAGCTGTCAAACGGCTAAGTCATAAGAAAAGCAACAGCAAATAAAGGAAGTAACAGGAGAAGAGGGATGTCGGATTACTAACTGTTTAGATCCCGGTTCAACACGGTAAGTTCGGCGAGCCAAGTGTCAGAGCGCGACTGGAGAAGACCCAGCTCGGTCTCGGCGTTATCCACGCGCGCCACCGATTGGTCCAGGGTCTCTTTCTGCTTCTTGGTCGCCTCGATGAAGCGCGTCTTCATCTCGGACATAGCAGCCTGGACCTTTCCGAGCTCGCCGTTCAGCCGCGCGATCTCGGATTGCGCGGTGGAAAGAGCAGTCTTCTGGTCCACCGAGATCTGGCGCGCCGCGACTTGCTCCTCCCGGAAGCGCTCCTCGGATTTCTTGGATTGGCCGAGTTCAGCGAGAACCCGGTTGAAGATGTTGCAGCGTTTTTGGCTGCACTCCTGAAAGCAAGACAAAGAAGGCAAAGTTAGTATGGAAAAGGTGTAAAAAACCCAGGTGAGAGAATCTCGGGGACTCGGTGTCCGAGTCCTGAATTTTTCTCTAAGATTGGAACTTAGTGATCTGCTATTCGGTGGAATCTAGAGCACTAAGCACCAATCTCGGGGACTAGTGGCGGAGCAAATTTTGAAGCAACCTATCCGGTTGGGAGGATCTCGGGGACTCGGTGTCCGAGTCCTGAATTTTTCTCTAAGATTGGAACTTAGTGATCTGCTATTCGGTGGAATCTAGAGCACTAAGCACCAATCTCGGGGACTAGTGGTGGAGCAAATTTTGAAGCAACCTATCCGGTTGGGAGGATCTCGGGGACTCGGTGTCCAAGTCCTGGATTTTTCTCTAAGATTGGAACTTAGTGATCTGCTATTCGGTGGAATCTAGAGCACTAAGCACCAATCTCGGGGACTAGTGGTGGTGGAAGGAACAAATGCGTTTTTTGAAAGAGGGAAAGCTTACCTCGCTTACTCGGGTGACATCCAGCGCGGCCACCTGGAGAGCATGCAGGGCTTGAGCGCTGCGGCTCGGGCCTGCAGCGTGCAAGTCCCCTGCAGTCTCGGAAGCGTCGGCGGCAAGCCAGGCCTTGTTGAAGTCATCAACAACCCGAATGCCGGAGCTGCCGGCAGCGCGGGTAGCAGCAACATCCCGGGATCCTGAAGATACAAAGGAGCTGACCGCTGCTCGCAACATCCGCAAGGCAGCAGTAGGGATCTTGGCGGGAGGCGGTGGTAACGAGGAAAACGTACCCGGGCGCAGCACCAAGTCCTGAGACGACGATGTCGGGGCAGCTGCGGGTGGGGCAGAAGGCGTTTTCTGCCCAGCAGCCTTGCCGCGAGTCTTGGGAGCTTGGTCTGCTGGCCGGGAGGAGGCTGTACGCTGCGTCTCCGGCATGGTCTTAGTCACGGCTGGCCGAGAGGCGCCACTTGCCGCAGGTTCCCGGCGAGGGCTGAGGATCTCTGCCTCCAGCCCGGGAACCTGGCGCGGGCTCTCCGGAAGAAGCACTTCTCCCGAGATGGTCGTGGCCTGCACCGCGATCTCGTTGATCACCGGAGGCGCATCCGAGGTCGCGACGCTTGCCGGTGCGGCACCGGAGGCGGCGGCTTCATTTCCTCGAGCAGAAGGGCGAGGAGGTGAAGGAGAGGCCCGAGCCGGGCTGGGAGTCCGAGTTCCCGGAGGAGGAGGAACAGCAGGTGTCGGGAGCTCGAGCGCGTCACTGAAAGGAAATGTCTTAGTAAGAGTTGTGGAGAAAACGAAGTCAAATAACATGAGGCAAGAAAGACGTACCCGGAATCCACAAGGGGAGGACCCCTCTGCCGGCGCCGAGCGGGCTTCTCGGTTGTCTGTTTAGTCGGTTTGCTCTTCTTGGGGGGGTTGCCGGAATTATCGGCCCCCTCGGTGTCGGAAGCCGCGCGCTTCCGGCTCTCGGCACGTTTGGTCCCGGTTGTCGGTTTTGGAACCACTGCTGGGGCCCAATTCAGAGGAAGAGCGTCAATAACGTCAAGGATCTCGCAGTCAATCTCATCCTCATCATCCGAAGAAATGAAAACTGCCTCTGGAATTGAAGGATTACCCGGGGCCTTGATGAAAGGGATGGCGAGGTGGTCCTCGCCGTCGGGATCCTCCCTCGGCATCACGTCCGGTTTCGGGAAGTCTGACGTGTAATTCCCGTTGACGTGGACGGCGTCTTCTTCGTGTTGACGCTCGAACAACTGCGCAAACAAGTTAGGCCGTGTCGGTGTCCAGGTGAGCGCATGCACGAAGGCGAAGGCACGAAAGACTGATATAAGCACCTGGTCGCATGGTCTTCTCCGACATCCCCCAAGGAGCCCCCAAGTGTAGTCCTCCGTCATCTCCGTCCGGGCAATAGCTCGGACACGACGGACGACCCCCCCGTGATTTAGCCCAAGGATACTGGTCCTAGTGGGGTCGAAGTTCCCGGACATGTGGCACATCTTGTGCACTCGGTTTTGAAGGGGGCAGACCCGACGGACAACGAAGCAGCGCAAGAGATCATCCCCGGTCATCTGCTGAGTTAGCACATGCAGAACATCGTGCATGTATTTGATCTCGTCGTTGTCGGGAAGATACTTCCAGCGACGGAATTCGCGCGGAGGACCCATGACGAATTCCGGCAGATTGATGAAGTCCGGGTTCGAGGACGCCGGACCATCTCCCGAGGGCTCCCGGTTCTTCACGTAGAAGAAGCTGCGCTGCCATTTCCGGCAGGACTCTAGTCCCTTGACTATGGGGAATCCGGAGTCCGCGCGAGGGATGATGGTGGCCGCTCCGCAATCGACTAAGTCATTTATCTTCTGATCCGGATTGGGGATGGCTTGGCGGCGAAGGATGAAATACTTGGCCCAGAGATCCACAAATGGCCATATGCCGAGATACGCCTCTGCGTAGGTGGTGAAGACCGAGAGCATCATGATGGCGTTGGCGGGAAGATGGTGAGGTTGGACGTCATACGTGTCGAGGAAGTCGCGGAAAAAGGGGCTAGCCGGAAGCCCAAACCCGCGCTCGAAGTGCGATAGGAATACCACGAATTCCCCGGGTTGGGGTTCCGGTGCAACCTCCTCTCCCGGTAGACGGCTCTCGACTTCCGGGGGAATCCGGTGAGTCCGATACAGCCAGTCAAGATCCGACTGCTTCGTCTCGGACCCATCCCAGCACCCCCGAGCACGTTCTTCACCCATGTCGGAGAAGTATGCAGGGGTATCCGGGCTACTCTGCAGACGCAGCGGCGGTTAGTCGAAGTTAGTCTATCGGAAACGAGGGTGTCGGGGCATAAACTGCTAAACACTACCGAGTTGGTGGGAAGCAAGATCTATCATGTGCTAAGTAATCAAAACAAAGGGAGGAAAAATGGCTCGTGCTAAACTCAAACGAGGCACAAATGCGGGTGACCGATATACTTTCTAGCGCCACGGTGATTCGTCACCGTGCGCCTCGTGCGCGCCGCTCGAATGTGGTCACCGGCGGCGGCGCAACCGTGCTCGTGCTAGGGCACGGCCGGAGTCGGGCGGTTACTCTACCGGAAAAAGGCATCGCATCGGAGAAGAGCAACTCACCGGTGGAGGAGATCGACGGCGTGCGAGAGGGACGGCGGGGTGCGAGCTCCGGCGAACGGCGAGCGGGACGTCGTGCGGGCGACGAGCGCAGCGGCGGCGGCGAGTTCGAAACGGTGAAGGAGAAGAGAAGCGAAGAAGAAGAAGTGAAGGAGACCGTTCCGGCCCCCTATTTATGGGGGGGGGGGATTCCGGAGCGGTTTCCGATTTTCCCGCCCACGATCTCCACGATCGTGGGTGGGATCTGTTTTGTGCCACAGGACACGTGGCACTATCCGGAGCGCCCGATCCGGCCACACCGAGGGCCACACGGCCCCAACGGTTGGATTCCGGATCGGCTGCGGCTACCCGGCGCGGGAACCCAAGCGACACCGTGCGTGCGCAGAGGCACTCGAGTGCGCCTCTGCACAGACGGGACGTCGGGTGGGCCCTGGCGCAGTGTCTCAAATTCATCGGGAGATCAACGGTCAAGATTCACTGGCATGGTACTATCCGGTCGCAGGCTTCGCCTCCCGGTTAAGGCAATCCCGGTGGGGAGATCTCGGTAAAAGGATCTCGGTAAAAAGATCTCGAGAAGAATCGATCTAGACATGGAATAAAAGGATGGTATAATTGGTTCTCGGAAAATGATTGTTGTTTAAAGCTGATCCCGCACATCATCCGAGGTCGCTGTGCAGCACCAGCTTCGGGGACTAGTGTCGGGGGGCTACCCCCCGGGTAGGGGCAGATCCCGGTATAATCTGGTAAATGTTAACAGTGCTTGACCTTTGGCGACAGCAAGGGACACCTCCTGGTGTGCCGAAAGGGCGACCTGACCTTTAGGCACTGGAAGAGGGCAAAGTGTCTCCTGGCAACCGCAAGGGTCAGCCCTGGTAACTATAAATAGACACCCCCAGTCCTCAGTCGCAGCACAAGCATGAGCGGGTGGTTCCTCTAAGAACTAGCTTCTCGAAGATGTCTTTGCCGATAGGCTAAGACATCTTCGGGAGGCTGGGCCTAGAGATACTCATCCTGAGACGAGCTCGGACGTCTCCGGGAAGGATCCTGGATCTAGGACTCCGGGGAGACTTCCGGGTGGTGGTGTACTCGGCTTTACCGGATAGGTATTCCGGGTAAGTACTAACCGGAGCGACTCTCGGTGTTGATCTTGTGCAGAAGAGGTTCAGTGGAAGGCAAGGAGGTATCCGGAGCAAGGGTTTCCGGTAGGCCGTCAACGGTCCGTAGCAGGCTTTCCCGTCTATCGCGGGGGGAAGTACCGTTCCACCTGACACGGAAGCATGGTCACCTCCCGCCTGACACGGGAGCATGGTCACCTCCCGCCTGACACGGGAGCGCGTCAGCCGGTACGAGCATGGTACGACAAGACCTGACCTGCCTAGCCCGGCAATCCGGAAAAGGCTATCCGGGATGGGCAGAGACATGTCTTGTCTCTGACAAGGGGACAATGATGACGCAGGACGGCGCCTGTCGCCCTTAACGAGATGATGACGAGGAGTCTACACCGGATAGTCCGGCGACTAGGTCGCACTAGCCTATGACGACATCCCGGCTAGGCCTGTCCGGTGGGGCCAAGCCAAATTAGGGTTTCCGGCCCTCCTGGCCGGACCTCTATAAAAGGCGCCATAACTGCTCCTGAGGGAGAGAGACCAACTTCAGAGCCAAAGCTATAGTTACATTTACTCTTAGAGCAGTTATTCCCTTCTCACCTTGAGTTCATCTAGTTCTTCATATTCATCACTTTGAGAGATCTTGTAGCAAGTTGCAGTCCTTATATCACCAATATATAGAGAGGAAAGGCAGGAGTAGAGGTGTTACCTCCTCACGAGGGCCCTGAACCTGGGTATATCGTGTGTGTGTCGTGTGCCTTCGTGCATTTCTTTGTATTTGTTAGATCTTCCCCTTTGCACTCTGTTATTGTTCCCTGTTCTTGGGAGATCTCGGTTTTACCGGGATCCTCCCCGTGTGAGCTCTTCAGCTCGCTATCCCTCCCCGGATCCACCAACGTCCATCGGCCCCACAAATTAGGCATCCTATGGCATCTGCCGTGACACCACCACGACAGTTGGCGCCCACCGTGGGGCGGACAGAGGCGTTGGCTGGTGTACACATCCGGACGGGCTCCCCCGTTCATTTCGACGTTCGGGTTCTCTCTGGCCTAGTCGTAAGACTGGGAGAGATGGACTTCGTCTGCGACAATGCAGAATGTTTCCGGAACAGACCGTTCCCGGCGAACGGATGTCTCATCGATTTTGGTGGTTTCACCACCTACGTGGCCACCGAGGTTGTCCGTAGCTACCTGGACGTAGTCCTAGAAGCTGAGGATCCTCCCATGCTCTGCGCAGCTCGGGGTCTACGTGCCGGTCGCCCCCCGAGTTCCGTCGCAGTGATGATGGTCGCGGCAACCGAGGAGGAATATCAAGATGCTGATGGCGATACTGACGGCCACCCCCGTTTAGCCAAACCCCCGCAAGAGAGGCCTGCGGCCCGGGATGGAGATCTGCAGTCATCCCATCCGCGACGTCGTCCGGATCCCCTCTCGGGACTCGTGGCAAAGTTGGCTGTACCGGTAACTACCGGAGCAGATACGCAGGCCACTTCGGCTGAGTTAGAGGAGCAGTGGAAGTTGCTACTCGCTGAGGCGCAGGAGATCGCCGAGATCCGCCGCGAGCTCAGCGCTAGCCTCCGGGAGTACAATGCAGCACACGGATTCCCTAAGATCGACTCCCGGGAGAAGCGCATTGCAGATCTGCGCAAGAAAGGAAGAATGGTGAATGAGGAGCTGGCTGGTGGAGCCACCACCAGTAACACAGGAAGTCGGGTTTCTGCGGGAAAGCCGGTGTACAGCTCACCAGCGAAAACCCTTAGGGCTGCCGAAGCCGCCATGGCCGAGTTGGTGGGGCTATCCGGTGAAGCCCTGCGCAAGCAGCAGGAAAGGGTGAACGAGTTGGTGATAGAGGCCAATCGTCAGAATCTGGCCTTCAAGAAGAAGCACCCCGGGGCAGGATCCCAGATGTACTCGGCCAGACCCGACAGCCAGAGGTCAGATGGGGAGGCCTCTTCCCCGCATCCAAGCAGAAGCAAGAGCAAGAGCAAGAGCCGGAGCCGGAGCCGAGGTTCCGGGAAGAACAAACAACTACAGACGTATGACCCAGCTTTCGCCGGTATCCAGCAAGCCGGGCAGGCCGGACAGCGCAACTCGGGACAGGCGGGAAGTACCCGTGGGGATGGTAACCTGGGTGTAGGAAATAATAACCCGGCTAGCCGTGGTAATCCACCCCGGAATCCTCCTCACGTTCAAGGAAACCCGCAGAGGGAGGTCGTCTCCGTTCCCCAGCAGGCCCTGGTCCCTGCACAGGACAGGCTCAATGATGGCAACTCGAGGTTGCAGCAGCTCGGATATCAACCGGACGAGAACC
Organism: Poa annua; assembly: GCA_026929855.1. NCBI lineage: Eukaryota > Viridiplantae > Streptophyta > Magnoliopsida > Poales > Poaceae > Poa > Poa annua. The sequence continues at coordinate 305,694,098 of CM049426.1, read as the reverse complement.
CTTTGGGATCTCGGATAGGAACCAGGCAGTTGAACCCGGCAGACGCCAGATTCCGGCTCGACCGGATTCACCAGTCCGAGTTGGTGGAAGAGCAAGGACCTCCGGGACCTGCCTGCTTCGGACCTCGGATCATGCGGGAACCTCCTGTTCGGAACTTTCAGCTCAACCGAGGTGCCAAGACCTATGACGGTAGCAAGAAGCCGGAGGATTGGCTGACCGACTATGTAACTGCAGTAAGCATAGCCGGTGGAAACAGACGGTGGGCGGTACGTTATGTACCGCAGATGTTGGAAGGACCAGCCCGGATCTGGTTGAACAATCTGAGAACTGGCAGTATAGACTGCTGGTTAGATTTTGAAGAGGCATTCATCAGTAACTTTACCAGCACGTACAAGAGGCCCAACAGGCCTCAACAGCTCGCCATCTGTAGGCAAAGGAGCAATGAGACTGACCGGGAGTACCTTACCCGGTGGAGCAATATTCGCAACTCTTGCGAAGGAGTGGTGGAGGCACAGGCCATCTCCTGGTTCGCGCAAGGATGCCGGCATGGCTCTATGCTGTGGCAGAAATTGCAGAGAAAGATGCCAACAACCTTGGCAGAAACCATGCGCATCGCCGACACCTATACGCTTGGAGATCCCATGCAACCCCTGGTGGATGTCGGAGACTCCAACAGGAGGAATGCGGGACCTCAGCGTTCGGGACCGAGCAGGAGCCATGATCGCCAGGAGTTCGGCCACAAGAGGAATCAGCCCGAATACCACCATGCCGCGCAGCATGTCGCAGTAGTGACCCGGGAGCAGGAGGATGCCGGCAACAGCCAGCGTCAAAAGACAAGTGGCCCGGCTTGGGGTCAGAGTCAGGAGGTGCAAAAGACTTGGGTAGAGCAGAAGAAGCCCCTGACGTATGAGGAAATGCTGAACAAGCCATGCTGCTACCACACTCTGGAGGCCAACAAGCCCGCAAACCATTCTACTCGGCAGTGCAGCTGGTATCAGCGTACGTTGCAGGAGGGCAGCTCGGGAGCTGTTCGGCAGAATGCTCCGGCATCTCGGCCCAATATCCCAAGAGCCCCTCCTCCGACATCGGGGGCCAACGCTGTGCGACTTCCCCCTCCTCCGAGAGGACCCCCACCTCGCCCAGTGAATGTGGTGCATACCCGGAATGAGAACGGTAACCAAGCCGGACACCAGCAGAGCAACTATCGGGAGGCACATCAGAGCTATGTGGTCTTTGTGACCGAGCCCACTGACCGGAAAAGTGTGCGGCAGCGTGCCCTGGAGGTGAACGCTGTGATCCCGGCAGTGCCCAAATTCTTGCACTGGTCCGAGATGGAGATTACCTGGAGTCGGAAGGATCACCCCCTGGTTATGCCCAAGCCGGGAGCGTACGCCTTGGTGGTAGACCCAACTTTTGTCGGACCCAACCTCAACGTCCGTTTCAGCCGGGTTCTAATTGACAATGGCAGTGCCATTAACATCATGTACAAGGACACGATGCTGAAGCTGGGAGTATCCATGAACACCCTGCTGCCCACTGAGACAACCTTCCATGGCATTGTGCCCGGAGTCTCTTGCTCGCCCATGGGAAAGATCTGGTTGAGGTGCTATTCGGAACCCGGGAGAACTGCCGAACCGAGAGCTTGGAGTTTGAGGTCGTGGACCTCGAGAGCCCGTATCATGCACTGATCGGCAGACCGGCCCTTGCCAAATTCATGATCTCAACTCATGTGGGCTACCTCAAGATGAAGATGCCGGGACCTAACGGTGTAATCACCATCTCGGGAGACCACAAGCGCTCCATGAAATGTGCCTCAGCGGGATCGTGCTTGGCAGAATCTCTGGTGATCGCGGAGGAGAAGAAGAGGATCCAGCAGGTGGTGGCGATGGCCAAGACCTCCCAACTCGGAATGCCCGGGATGATGAACCCGGAGCAGGGGGCATCATTTCAGCCCCCCAAGGAGACCAAGAAGGTGTGCGTGGACCCCAGCAACCCGGAGCGCCAAGTCATCATTGGCAGCAACCTGGACAACAAATAGGAAGGCGAGCTCGTCGACTTCCTCCGTGAGAATCGGGATGCCTTTGCGTGGTCGAGTGACGATCTGCAAGGCGTCCCGAGGGAGTTGGCTGAGCACTCTCTATTTGTTCGACCGGATGCGAAGCCGGTGAAGCAACCAACTAGGCGCCTCTCGGATGAGAGAAGAGTTGCTGTCATGGAGCATCTGGCTATACTGCTGGCCGCCGGATTCATCATGGAGGTGCTGCACCCGGATTGGATTTCAAATCCGGTCCTGGTGGAGAAGAAGAAAGACGATCCCCTCCTGCTTAAGGTGTGGCGCATGTGCATCGACTTCACCAACCTCAACAAGGCATGCCCGAAAGACCCCTTTCCGCTACCCCGGATAGATCAAGTAAAAGATTCCACTGCCGGGAGCGAGCTTTTAACTTTCCTAGATGCTTACTCTGGTTTTCACCAGATACCTTTGAATCCGGATGATCAATTAAAAACTGCTTTCATTACCCCTTATGGGGCTTATTGCTATCGTGTTATGACTTTCGGGTTAAGAAATGCTGGTGCTACATACCAGAGATGCATGACCAGATAGGCCGAAATGCCGAGGTCTATGTCGATGACATAGTCATAAAAACTAAAGAAAAAGCCTCATTAATAGATGATCTGAGGGAAACGTTTAAGAACCTGAGACGTGTACATTTGGTGTGCCAGCAGGGAAGTTACTCGGTTTCCTCATCTCCAGCCGAGGAATTGAGGTCAACCCGGGTAAAATTCGTGCTATTGAGAGCATGAAGTTTCCCGTGCGTCTCAAGGATGTGCAGAAGTTTACCGGGTGTCTGGCATCCCTAAGTCGGTTTGTGAGCCGACTTGGGGAGAACGCCTTGCCTCTGTATCAACTGATGAAGAAGAGAAAAACATTTGTTTGGACCCCGCAGGCTGATGCGGCGTTCAATGATCTGAAGAAAATGCTCTCAACAGCACCTGTGTTGGCATCCCCGTTACCCAAGGAACCTATGTTGATGTACATTGCCGCAACCAACCGGGTAGTCAGTGTGGCGATGGTAGTAGAAAGGGAAGAGGGGGGTAAGCTGATACAGAGGCCGGTGTATTACCTCAGTGAGGTGATCTCGGAATCAAAGCAGAACTACCCGCACTACCAGAAGATGGCATATGGAGTATACATGGCAGTGACCAAGCTCAAGCACTACTTTCAGGAACATCCGGTCACAGTGGTGTGCGAAGCTCCTCTCGCCGAGATCATCGGTTGCAAGGATGCTAGCGGCCGTGTAGCCAAATGGGCCATCCAGTTGTCAACGTATGCTCCGGCATACGAGAGACGAGATGCCATCAAGTCGCAGGCGCTGCCGGACTTTTTGGTAGACTGGGCCGAGATGCAGTATGAACCTCCGATACCGGATTACAATTTCTGGAGGATGCATTTCGATGGCTCTAAGGCTAAGATCGGATTGGGTGCCGGAGTGGTCCTCACTTCCCCAAAGCAAGACGTACTGAAGTATGTGCTGCAGATTCATTTTCGGGCATCCAACAATGTCGCAGAATATGAGGCCTTGATTCATGGACCTAACGTCGCCAAGGAAATCGGCATCCGCCGGATAGAGTGCTTTGGTGACTCGGATCTCGTAGTACAACAGGTGTCGGGGAATTGGGATGCCCTTGATGCAAACATGGCCTTGTACATGTTTCATGTGCATAAAATTTCCGGATTTTTTGACGGGTGCGAGTTCAAACATGTGCCCAGAGGAGAAAACGAAGCAGCGGATGTCTTGTCCAAGCTAGGGTCATCCCGGGATGCCATCCCACCCGGGATAGCCCTAGAGCATCTGAGGAAGCCATCTATTCAACCATCACCCGAGTCAGAATCTATCTTCATCCCCAAGGAGCCTGGTTCAGATGCCGTACCCATGGAAGTAGATGTCGGGAGCATAACATCGAACCCGGGGACTGCGTCCCAGTGCTCGGAGAGGCAAAGAAAGATGATGATAGAGGTGATGTCGGCAGAACCAATGGACATAGACACTCCCGTGTTCCCGGTTAGACCAGTCCCGGGATGGGCACAGCCCATTATGGCTTACATCTTGGAGGGGACTCTCCCGGAGAATGAAGTGGAAGCCGGGCAAATACTGCGGAGATCAAAAGCATACACTGTCATCAATCAAGAGCTGTACAAGAGAAGTGTCACCGAGGTACTCCAGCGATGTGTGGAACCAGCAGAAGGACAAGAGATGCTGGTGGAAATACATCAAGGGGAGTGCGGACATCATGCATCATCCCGGGCCCTGGTGGCAAAGGCGTTCCGGCATGGGTTCTACTGGCCCACTGCATTGCAGCAAGCAGAAGATATTGTCCGGAAGTGTGGGGGATGTCAGAGATTTGCTCACCGGATACACATGCCGGCGTCAGCACTGAAAACAATCCCCATCACTTGGCCATTCGCAGTATGGTGTTTGGACATGGTCGGGCAATTCAAGCCGGCAAGGGGCAATATGACACACATACTTGTCATGGTGGACAAATTCACAAAGTGGATAGAGGTCAAGCCAATCCGGAAGTGCGATGGACACACCGTTGTGCAATTCCTGAAAGACATCATCTGGCGGGACAATTGTGAATATAAGGACTGGTTTGTGCAGCAAGCCACGTGGCGCTATCCGGAGCGTCCGATCCGGACACACCGAGGGCCACACGGCCCCAACGGTTGGATTCCGGATCGGCTGCGGATCCCGGCGCGGGAACCCAAGCGACGGCGTGTTCGCGCAGGAGCACTCGAGTGCGTTTCCGCTCAGACGGGACGTTGGGTGGGCCCTGGCTCACAGTCTCGAATTCATCAGGAGGCCAACGGTCGAGATTCACTGAGGATGTGTTATCCGGTAGCAGGCTTCGCCTCCCGGTAAACATAGTCTCGGTAAGAAGGTCTCGGAAGAACCGACTTCGGCAGAAAGGGAAAGGCTGGTGGCATGTGTGCTCAGAAGATAGTTGTTGTTTAAAGCTGATCCCGCACATCATCCGGGGTCGCTGTGCAGCACCAGCTTCGGGGACTAGTGTCGGGGGGCTGCCCCCCGGGTAGGGGCAGATCCCGGTATAATTCAGTAAGATGCCAACAGTGCATGACCTTTGGCGGGAGCAAGGGACACCTCCGGGTGTGCTGAAAGGGCAGCTTGACCCTTGGGCACTGGTGGAGGGCAAAGTGCCTCCTGGCAGCCGCAAGGGTCAGGTCTCGCAGCTATAAATAGACACCCCCGGCCCTCACAATCGCAGCACAAACATGAGCGGGTGGTTCCTCTAAGAACTAGCTTCTCAAAGATGTCTTTGCTGGTAGGCTAAGACATCTTCGGGAGGCTAGGCCTAGAGATACTCATCCTGAGACGAGCTCGGGCGCCTCCGGAAAGGATCCCGGATCTAGGACTCCGGGGAGACTCCCGGATGAAGGTGTACTCGGCTTTACCGGATAGGTAGTCCGGGTAAGTATTAACCGGAATATATGTCTCGGTCTCGATCTTATGCAGAAGAGGCTCACAGTGGCAAGCGAGGAGGTAGCCGGCGAGAGGGCTTCCGGTCGGCCGTGAACGGTCTATAGCAGGTCTTTCCCGTCTATTGCGGGGGGAAGTACCATTCCGCCTGACACGGAAGCATGGTCACCTCCCGCCTAACACGGAAGCATGGTCACCTCCCGCCTGACACGGGAGCGCGTCACCCGGTACGATCGTGGTACGACAAGACCTGACATGCCTAGCCCTGCAATCCGGAAAAGGCTATCCGGGATGGGCAAAGACATGTCTTGTCTCTGACAGGGGGACAATGATGATGCAGGACGGCGCCTGCCGTCCTTAACGAGATGATGACGAAGGGGCTACGCCGGATAGCCCGGCGACTAGGTCGCACTAGCCGGTGACGGCATGCCGGCTAGGCCTGTCCGGTGGGGCCATGCCAGTTTAGGGTTTCCGGCCCTCCTGGCTGGAGCTCTATAAAAGGCGCCATAACTGCTCCTGAGAGGGAGAGACCAACTTGAGAGCCAAAGCTATAGTCGCATTTACTCTTAGTGCAGTTACTCCTTCTCACCTTGAGTTCATCTAGTTCTTTGTACTTCTCCCTTTGAGAGATCTTGTAGCAAGTTGTAGCTCTTGTACCACAAATATATAGAGAGGAAAGGCATGAGTAGGGGTGTTACCTCCTCACGAGGGCCCTGAACCTGGGTATATCGTGTGTGTGTGGTGTGCCTTCGTGCATTTGTTCTTGTTTGTTAGATCTTCCCCTTCGTGCTTTGATCTTGTTTCTTGTTCCTGGAAGATCTCGGTTTACCGGGATCCTCCCCGTGTGAGCTCCTCAGCTTGCTATCCCTCCCCGGATCCACCAACGTCCATCGGCCCCACAAATTAGCCATCCTATGGCATCTGCCGTGACACCACCACGACATTTTAAGAATTACAATGGATAATAAAATGTTTAACCTGAAACAACTTTTGAAAATGATGATAAACTGAGATATTTGAAATATTAAATCCTTTAAATATGTTTGAAATCTTTTATAGTTGGTTTTCTTATGCATATAATGTTTTTATTTTTAATCAAAACAAAAGTTTTAAATTTTAGTGATTTTCAAACATTATAAAACGTTGGGATGTTACACCTTGGTGCGGCATGGCTGGTGCGCCGGCCCTGGTGGGCCCCATTTAGCCCACCTAGGCCGGCCTCCAAGCCCCCACCGAATTTCCTAGGGAATTTTTCCCCTCTTGGGTCTTCTTTCGACCAGAAAGCCCATTAGAGAAATCAGCCTAAATAAATTTTAAAATAAATAAATAAAATCATATTTGGACATTAATTACACTAATTAATGTCGAACATATTATATATAATTTATTCTAGCTCCGAAAACTCTTTCATCGCTGCCCGATCTCCATCGGACCTCTCCCGGGACGTTTCCTGTGATTTCTTTCCTGTCCGGTTGTCTTGTCGAAATTTCTTAAGTGTGTTACCCTAGCGGTTCGATATAATAACAGGTACGATCGAGACTCCTCTCTGATCAATGACTAACTCGTAGGCCTGGACCCCTTGAATTAATCCCTGTGATATAACGAATGACTCTCATCTATCAAACCTGAACGTAAAGGCTTAAACCTTTTGCCATGGCGATACTTAGCGTGTCCGAGCGTCATTCATAGATATCTCCATACCTAGCTGACCTCGTTACCGACAACACTATCTTCTACTCGTCTATGATTTCATGTCTCCGTGACCTAGTCACATGCTTGCAAGCTCATTAGACATAATCTCACCGAGTGGGCCCTAGAGTATCTATCCTGCTATGCGGACTAGCAAATCCCGCTCTTGACCCCTTGTCTCAACTACTCATTTCCGATACCCAAAAGTATCACCGTTATTGTCATACTAATTAAGATCCGACGTTTGGTGCAATCAAAATATCTTCCAGGAATAACAATAAGAGTTGGTCTCACGATCAAAGGCGTAATGACTACGTCCTACAAATATGGGTATGTCCATCACATCGTTCTCCAGCGATATGACTTCCATTGCCGACCGACGTCATGCCCTATGATCGGGAAACCTCGATCATCGGTCGCGCAACGAAACTAGTCTTAGTAGAGGCTACTAGGGACCTGGTTGTTTACGCATCACACCCATATTAATGTTTCTGCTTAATACGGTTATAGCATGACACAAAAACATATTATGAACAAACGAGATATGATAAAGAAATACACTTTATTAGTTGACTCTAGGGCATATCTCCTTCAGTCTCCCACTTGCACTAGAGTACAAATTAATTAGATTACAACTTGGTAAAAGCTTAACACCCATAGCTAACTGGTGTTTTTCATGCTTGTCAAGCGGAAGAGGCTTCGTCAGAGGATCTGCCACATTAAGATCCGTGTGCACTTTGCAAATCTTCACATCGCCTCCTTGTACGTATTGTCATATCACATGGAAGCGTCGGAGAATGTGTTTGGCGGTGGAGTGAGACCTTGGCTCCTTGGCATTAGCAATGACACTCGTATTGTCGCAGAAGAGGATCACGGGGTCTTGCACGCTCGGGAACACTCCAAGTTCAATGATGAACGTCCTCAGCCACACAGCTTCATTCACGGCTTCGCAAGCAGCAATGTACTCCGACTCCATTATAGATTGTGCGACGATGGGTTGCTTCCCACTTCTCCAGCACACGGCGCCTCCATTCACCTTGAACACATAACCTGTCTGTGACTTAGAGTCATCGGGGTCTGAGCAGAAATATGCATACACGTAACCTGTTACGCCAAGTTCTTCATCACAGCCACCATATTTAGCGTAACTGCACTTAAAAATATGGCAGGTACATGTGTATAGTGCAAACCCCTGGATCGATTCATTTGCACACACAGTTTACGATGAATATCACAACATTGTATCAATATTACACGAATAATCCAGACTTGGTAAAAGAAATAGTTCGATACAACTTTGCATAGCTTAAAGCTAGCTCAAAACAATAAAGCAGCGGAAATAAATCTTTAATGAGCCCCCATCTTCATGATACGTGTCGGAGGGCTGCCCCCCGGGTAGGGCAGATCCCGGCGCAATTCGACAGTGTAGCAACAGTGATTGACCTTTGGCGAGAGCAAGGGCCACCCCCTAGTGTGCTGAAGGGGCAACTTGACCCTTGAAGTGCTGGTAGAGTGCAAGGTGCCTCCTGGCAGGCGCAAAGGTCATCTCTGGCGGCTATAAATAGACACCCCGAGCCCTCATAACATCACAAGCATCAGCGGGTGGTTCCTCTAAGAACTAGCTTCTCGAAGATGTCTTTGCTGGTAGGCTAAGACATCTTCGGGAGGCTAGGCTTAGAGATACTCATCCTGAGACAAACTCGGGTGCATCCGGAAAGGATCTCGGGTCTTGGGCTCCGAGGAGACTCCCGGAAGGAGAGGTACTCGGTCTTACCGGATAGGCAATCCGGGTAAGTGCTAACCGGAACATTTATCTCGGTCCTAAACTTGTGAAGGAAGAACTCATAATGTCGAGCAAGAAGGTGACTCGCATGAGGGATCCCGGTAGGCCGTCAACGATCTGCAGCAGGATTTCTCGCCTGATACGGGGAGAAGTACTGTACCGTCTGACACGGAAGCATGGTCACCTCCCGCCTGACACGGAAGCATGGTCACCTCCCTCCTGACACGGGAGCGCGTCAGCCGGTACGACAACGGTACGACAAGACACGACGTGCCTAGCCCGGCAATCCGGAAAAGGCTATCCGGGATGGGCAAAGACATGTCCTGTCTCTGACAAGGGGACAATGATGTTCCAGGACGGCGCCTGTTGTCCTTGCCGGGATGATGACGAAGGGGCTACGCCGGATAGCACGGCGACTAGGTCGCACTAGCCGGTGACGACATAACGGTTAGGCCTGTCCGGTGGGGCCAAGCCGAATTAGGGTTTCCGGCCCTCATGGCCGGAACTCTATAAAAGGCTCCATAACTGCTCCTGTGGAGAAGAGACCAACTTGTGAGCCAAATCTATAGTTGCATTTACTCCTAGAGCATTTACTTCCTCCTACCTTGAGTTCATCTAGTTCTTCTTGTTCTTCACTTGGAGAGATCTACGAGCAAGTTGTAGCCCTTGTACCACCATTATATAGAGAGGAAAGGCAGGAGTAGGGGTGTTACCGCCTCACGAGGGCCCTGAACCTGGGTACATCGTCTGTGTGTTGAGTGCCTTCGTGCATTTGTTCTTGTTTATTAGATCTTCCCTCTATCGTGCTGCTCTCGTTTCTAGTTCTTGGGAGATTTCGGTTACACCGGGATCCTCCCCGTGTGGGCTATTCAGCTCGCTATCCCTCCCCGGATCCACCAACGTCCATCGGCCCCACACATTAGCCATCCTATGGCATCTGCCGTGACACCACCACGACAGTTGGCGCCCACCGTGGGCTGACAGAGGCGTTGGCTGGTGTACACATCCGGACGGGCTCCCCTGTTCATTTCGCTGTCCGGGTTCTCTCTAGCCTTGTCGTAAGGCTGGGTGAGATGGACTTCGTCTGCGACAACGCCGGATGCTTCCGGAACAGACCCTTTCCGGTGAACGGATGCCTCATTGACTTTGGTGGTTTCACCACCTACGTCGCCACCGAAGTTATCTGTAGCTACCCGGACGTGGTCCTGGAAGCTGAGGATCCTCCCATGCTCTGCGCTACTCGGTGTCTGCGTGCCGGTCGCCCCCCGAGTTCCGTCGCGGTGATGATGGTCGGAGCAACCGAGGAGGAGTACCAAGACGCTGACGGCGATGCCGGGAGTGGCCACGTCCGTTTGGCCAAACCTCCTCAGGAAAGAGGTGCGGCCCGAGATGACGATCCACAACCATCCCAGCCACGACGTCGCCCGGATCCCCTCTCGGGTCTGGTGGCCAAGTTGGTTGTCCCTGTAACTGCTGAGGCAGACACCCATGCCACCTCGGCTGATTTGGCGGAGCAGCGGAGGTTGCTACTCGCGGAAGCACAGGAGATTGCCGAGATTCGTCGCGAACTCAATGCCAGTCTCCGGGAGTTCAATGCAGCTCACGGATTCCTTAAGATAGACTCCCGGGACAAGCGCATCGTGGATCTGCGCAAGACAGGAAGAATGGTGAATTATGAGCTGGCAGGTGGAGCCGCCACCAGTCACACGGGAAGCCTGATCTCAGCGGGGAAGCCGGTGTACAGCTCACCGGCGAAAACCCTTAGGGCTGCCGAAGCCGCCATGGCCGAGTTGGTAGGGTTATCCGGTGAGGCTCTACGCAAACAACAGGAGCGGGTGAACGAGTTGGTGATCGAGGCCAACCGTCAGAATCAGGCCTTCAAGAAGAAGAACCCCGGGGCAGGATCCCAAGTGCACTCAGCTAGACCCAATAGCCAGAGATCGGACGGAGAGGCCTCTTCCCCGCATCCGAGCAGAAGCAAGAGCAAGAGCAAGAACCGGAGTCGGTGTCGAGGTTCCGGGAAGAACAAGCAGTTACAGGCTTATGATCCGGCCTTCGCCGGCATCCAGCAAGCCGGGCAGCGTAATTCGGCGCAGGCGGGAAGTACCTGTGAAGGTGGCAACCTGGGTGTAGGAAACAATAACCCGGCTAGCCGTGGTAATCCACCCCGGGACCCTCCTCATGTTCAGGGAAACCCACGAAGGGTCGTCTCAGTCCCGCAGCAGGCTGTGGTCCCGGCACAAGACCGGTTCAACGATGGCAACTCAAGACTACATCAGCTCGGATACCAGCCCGACGAGAACCCTTTGGGATCTCGGATAGGAACCAGACAGCTGAATCCGGCAGATGCCAGATTCCGGCTCGACCGAATTCACCAATCCGAGCTAGTGGAAGAGCAAGGGCCTCCGGGACCTGCCTGCTTTGGACCCCGGATCATGCGGGAACCACCTGTCCGGAATTTTCAGCTCAACAGGGGTGCCAAGACCTATGACGGCAGCAAGAAGCCGGAGGACTGGCTAACCGAGTATGTAACTGCAGTAAGCATAGCCGGTGGAAACAGACGATGGGCGGTACGATACGTACCGCAGATGTTGGAAGGACCTGCCCGGATCTGGTTGAACAACTTGAGAACTGGCAGCATAGACTGCTGGTTAGACTTCGAGGAGGCATTTATCAGAAACTTCACCAGCACGTACAAAAGGCCAAACAGGCCTCAGCAGCTCGCCATCTGTAGGCAAAGGAGTAACGAGACTGACCGGGAGTATCTTACCCGGTGGAGCAATATTCACAATTCTTGCGAAGGAGTGGTAGAGGCACAGGCCATCTCCTGGTTTGCACAAGGATGCCGGCATGGCTCAATGTTGTGGCAGAAGTTGCAAAGAAAGATGCCGACGACCTTGGCAGAGACCATGCGCATCGCCTATACCTACACGCTTGGAGATCCCATGCAACCCCTGGTGGATGTCGGTGACTCCAACAGGAGGAATGCGGGACTTCAGCGTTCGGGACCGAGCAGGAGCCATGATCGCCAGGATTTTGGCCAGAAAAGGAATCAGCCCGAGTACCACCATGCCGCACAACACGTCGCAGCAGTGACCCGGGAACAAGAGGATGCCGGCAACAGCCAGCGTCAAAAGACAAGTGGCCCGGCTTGGGGTCAGAGTCAGGAGGTGCAAAAAACCTGGGTGGAACAAAAGAAGCCCCTGACATATGAGGAGATGCTGAACAAGCCATGCTGCTACCATACTCTGGAGGCCAACAAGCCCGCAAACCACTCTACTCGGCAGTGCAGCTGGTATCAGCGCACATTGCAGGAAGGCAGCTCGGGAGCTGTTCGGCCGAGTGCTCCGGCGTCTCGGCCCAACATTCCGAGACCCCCTCCTCCGACATCGGGGGCCAACGCGATCCGGATCAATCAGCCTCAGCGAGGACCCCCACCTCGGCCAGTGAATATGGTGCACACCCGGAACGACAACGGTGCAGGCCCCAGTAACCAAGCCGGACAGTAGCAGGGCAACTACCGGGAGGCACATCAAAGCTATGTGGTCTTCGTGACCGAGCCCACTGACCGGAGAAGTGTGCGGCAGCGTGCCCTGGAGGTGAATGCCGTGATCCCGGTGGTGCCCAAGTTCTTGCACTGGTCCGAGATGGAGATCACATGGAGCAGGAAGGATCATCCCAGGGTTATGCCTAAGCCGGGGGCGTATGCCTTGGTGGTGGACCCAACTTTTGTTGGACCAAACCTCAATGTCCGCTTCAGCCGAGTTCTGATCGACAATGGCAGTGCCATTAACATCATGTACAAGGACACGATGCTGAAGCTGGGGGTGTCCATGAACACCTTGTTGCCTACCGAGACGACCTTCCACGGCATTGTGCCCGGAGTCTCTTGCTCGCCCATGGGAAAAATATGGGTTGAAGTGCTATTCGGAACCCGCGAGAACTGCCGAACCGAAAGCTTGGAATTCGAGGTCGTGGACCTCGAAAGCCCATATCACGCACTGATCGGCAGGCCAGCCCTAGCCAAGTTCATGATCTCGGCGGGATCATGCCTAGCTGAGTCCCTGGTGATCGCGGAAGAAAGAAGAGGATCCAGCAGGTAGTGGCAATGGCCAAGACCTCCCAACTCGGAATGCCCGGGATGGTGAACCCGGAGCAGGGTGCATCATTCTAGCCCCCCAAAGAGACCAAGAAGGTGGGTGTGGACTCCAGCAACCCGGAGCGCCAAGTTATCATTGGCAGCAACTTGGACAGCAAATAGGAAGGCGAGCTCGTCGACTTCCTCCGTGAGAATCGGGATGCTTTTGCGTGGTCGAGTGACGATCTGCAAGGTGTCCCGAGGGAGTTGGCTGAGCACTCTCTGTTTGTTAGACCGGATGCGAAGCCGGTGAAGAAACCAACTAGGCGCCTCTCGGATGAAAGAAGAGCTGCCGCCATGGAGCATCTGGCTATACTGCTGGCTGCCGGATTCATAATGGAAGTGCTGCACCCGGATTGGATATCGAATCCGGTCCTGGTAGAGAAGAAGAAGGATGATCCCCTCCTGCTTAAGGTGTGGCGCATGTGCATCGTCTTCACCAACCTCAACAAAGCATGCCCGAAGGACCCCTTTCCCTTGCCCCGGATAGATCAAGTAATAGATTCCACTGCCGGGAGTGAACTTTTGACTTTTTTAGATGCCTATTCTGGTTTTCACCAGATACCTTTTAATCCGGATGATCAATTGAAAACTACTTTTATTACCCCTTATGGGGCTTATTGCTATCATGTCATGACTTTCGGTTTGAGAAATGCTAGTGCTACATACCAGAGGTGCATGCAGAAATGTTTGCATGACCAGATAGGCCGGAATGCCGAGTTCTATGTCGATGACATAGTCATAAAGACAAAAGAGAAAGCCTCCCTGATATATGATCTGAGGGAGACATTTAAGAACTGTAATGCCCCAATCCATAAATTATACAGTGATGCTATGTGTCGGTGGTCATGCTACATAGCCGAAGGTTACTGGGGTTACCACTCCCAGGCCGAGTAAACATCGGCAGGCGTGCTCGGCATGGATCATCGGCAACACAACCCCTCGATCATGCCATATCCAAAGCATAGCCCTCACGTATAATAAAGAGACTGAAACACCGGAACACCTGGCACATGACAGACCCTACGACTCCAGATAAAATATAGTTCAACTCATAGCAGAGAAAGATAGCAAATATCACAATCCAAGGTCACAGACCCATCAGTACATCAAGCGGAAGCAAATTAAGTTGTTCTAAACAACAAGATCCAAATATGGCCTAAGAGGCCTACAGATAAACAATCCCATGCCAGCTGGTTCCTAGTTGCCCCAGGCTGCCACCCGGGAACCCCAGACTACTCGTCGATGTCAACATAGAACCCACCTTCGGGGTAGGTAAAGTCCTCCTCTGAAACAAAAATAAACAAGGGTGAGTTCGACGAACTCAACAAGATTTTGAGCTATTTGCTCTATGATTGGCTCTCAAGGTTTTATGGCTGTTTTGCGTAAAGCTGATTTTATTCTTAAAATATGACTCCATGGCAGCGACTATCAGAACATTTTCGAAGAGGTTTAAGAAGTAACTCTTTTCTTTTATCCACTTACTCTTCCTCTTCCACCACTGTACCTGTTTAACAAGGCACCTCCCCGAATCAACCTCGAGGAAGTCAACCTTACACTCGTGAGTGGTACCTTTAGTACCCAGTTTTTAGTCATTCCGTTAAAGTTATTCTATGATCCCTGAATTCGTCACCAAGTCGTCCTTAACCGTGGACACGGCTTTTCGAAAAGATTTATCCCTGCAGGGGGTGTACAATGTGAAAGTCGCCAGGTTCCCGAGGGACCTCCCAGCTCCTTATCCATGCGTACCGTCCGGCCCATTGCCTGTACACTAGCTCTCTTCCGGGGAAAGCCGGCTGGGTGGGAGCGGCTACGACCTTTACCTCGCTTTGGACTAACCTAGGATCATCAGTGACTGGGGGACAAGTTCAGTGCCTCCAACACCCTGCCCCTCGGCCACTCATTTTCCTACCACCATCATCCTCATCTCAGTCTTGGCCACCATCTCAACACACGCGCAAATGGAAAGCCAAACTAGAGGACCCCCGGCTAGTCCGACACAAGTTAGTCGGTCGATGAGGTTCCATATACCCACGCATGGTAGCACGCTCAACTTGGCTCGAAGGCGAGAACTCGCACTGAGGCGGCGAGCACGAGACAACCCACCACATACCATGTGGCCTCTCATCCCCACCTTTTAGCATTTTATTAAACATTACCACCATTTCTCCACCATCATCCGCGGAATTTCCACATCTGTTCCCGACCTGAATTTCCATCGGATCACTAAGCAGTTAACTAAGCAGGGCTAAGCAACAACCTAGCAAAGTAATTAATTCCGGCCATCACCACAATTCTATGGTTAATAGGAGGGGAAAAACAGGTAATGGCTTCAGTAACTGAATGCAACTTTAGGATACTCTAATCCAATCAAATTGACATTTGGAACCGCATGCAATAATATAGTGGAGAAAATAATTTGCGTAAAATAGGATAGGATATGCAAGAGGGTGGGGATCACGCTTGCCTTGCTCAGCAGGCGGGTAATACTGATCTTCGGGGTATTGTGGCGAGACCCCGGTTCCTGGATCTATCGATGCGTAAAAACACCGGAAAGAACACAATCAATACAAGCATTTCATATGCAATGCGCGAACACATGATGGTATGACATTTTAATGCACTGAACTATTATCACAACTATATGGCATTAAAATGGAATGCTAAGAACCATTATTCAACGATATAGGAAACGTATTTTCCTATTTGTTTTTATGTGCATCTTCAATTTTATTTGAGGTAAACATGCTTGAAATGAGTGGTAAGGTGTAGCTCATGGGCTGATGAGCATTTCCAATAACAGGGGCACCACTTTAATAATTGGAGAAATTTATTTTAAATTTGAATCACACATTTTTATTTCTACCCCTTTGTTAATTTAGAAAAACAGAAAAATATATTAACAGCAATGGACATATGAATCATCCTATTAGATAGCATTTATTTTTCTGAGCATTTTGGTATATTATTTGCTAGATTTGGATAAGTATTTTGAAAGTTATGAATTTTTGAAGTTTGAATCATTTTCTGCCTTTTTTATTAATTCGCAGAAAAATACTCCGGTCGTTTTTCACCGAACGCGCGTCTAACCCGAGCCACTGACGAGCGGGCCCCGGGCCACGCTGGCGCCCACGTCAGCCGCGCGCGTGGCCGTTGCGGGATGCGCAGCCGGCGCGGCGGCGCGCCGCCGGCGAGCACCGTTTCGTCGATTCGGACACGAGGGAGGAAGGAGAAGTTGTCCAGGAGGACGGGGGGCTCACCCTCGACGCGTGGAGGTGCTCAGCGGGGTCGGAGGAGGTCGGGAGGGGCGGCAATGGCGCGGCGAAGCTCCGGACGGCCGTGAGGAAGACGAGCGTGGCGGCGTCGAGTTTGGACCTCCCGCGGCGATTCCTTCGTCGAGGGGGTAGAGGACGGCGGGGCCGAGGCAGTGGCGCGCTTCGGTCTGCTCCAGGGGTCTCAGTCGACGGCGATTCGCGGCGGCGACCTCGGCTAGGTCACGGCCATGGCGGCTCAGGAAAACGGGAGAGGCGCAGGGGAAAATATCGGGGGGGAGGAGAGCGCAGAGCGGCGTCGTGGTGGTCTTAACCCTTGCGGCAGCAGAGGAGGAGAGGGGGGGTCCGGGCGCGGCGCACGGCCTGTCGACACGGCGACGGGCGCGTCGGGGACGACCCTCTCGGTCGCTACAGGAAGAAGAAGGTGATTTCGCAAAGAACCCCCTGCTCAATTTATTTCCATCACAAACAGGTCCTTTTTTGTTTATTTTTAAAACCAGTACACTGTTTGATTTAATTGGGGCAGTTATACACTTTCTAAAAATCTGGGAAAAATCAGGGAGCTTCCCCACACTTTGTAGAGGCACCACGAAATTTGGCTCTTCAAGATAAAATGTTTTGGTGCACTTTTGTTCATAGGTGTTAAAAAGGGCATTTTGTTGATATTTTCATAGGTTGCCCCTATTATAAATTGGAGACAAAGTAAATATAACAATTTGATCTCTTGGAACTTCCTTGACAAATATGCCATATTCAAAATAGTTTGTTCTTAGCAAGTGCAATTATCTCATGTTGAACTCTGGTAACTTCCTTGACAAATATGCCATGTTCAAAGTGTTTGATTGCAATTGACATAATATTAGCAAGTTGATATGAATGCCATGATGCAATTACACAAAAGTGGAAAATTTACAGTGGTTTTCAGGTTTTCAAACTTGGGCTGTTACAAATCTACCCCCCTTACAGGAATCTCGTCCCGAGATTCTAAAGTGGCGGAAGAAAGTCAGGATACTCCTCACGAAGACTAGACTCTCTTTCCCAGGTAGCTTCTTCTTCGGAATGGTGAGACCACTGAACCTTGAAGAACTTGGTAGTCTTATTCCGAGTCTTCCTTTCCGCTTCATCTAGGATACGTATGGGATGCTCGCGGTAAGTGAGATCCGCCTGGATATCCAGCTCCTCATGACTGACTCCACGGATAGGATCCTTGAAGCAACGGCGGAGTTGGGATACATGGAACACATCATGTACATCCGGAAAGTTGGCGGGGAGTTCGAGTTGGTAGGATAGATCTCCTCGTTTGGCCAGGATAGTGAAAGGGCCAACAAAACGAGGGGCCAATTTTCCCTTGATTCCAAAGCGACGAACACCACGAAGAGGGGAGACGCGTAGATAGGCCTTGTCACCAATTTCATAATGGACCTCCCTATAGTGCTTATCATAGTAGCTCTTCTGCCTAGACTGGGCAATCTTCAGATTCTCTCGTATGATTCTCACCTTCTCCTCAGCTTCATTGATCACCTCTGGACCCAAGAGTTGCCTCTCTCCGGTCTCGGACCAATTCAGCGGAGTTCGGCATTTTCTTCCATACAGAACCTCGAATGGGGCCATACCCAGACTCGCTTGATAGCTATTGTTGTAGGAGAACTCAGCGTAGGGAAGGTATTTTTCCCACCCCTTTCCAAAAGAGATTACACAAGCCCGAAGCATGTCCTCCAGAACTTGGTTCACCCTTTCGGTCTGTCCATCAGTTTGGGGATGGAAGGCTGTGCTGAAGTTGAGGCGGGTTCCCATGGCTTGTTGGAAACTCGTCCAGAATTTGGAGGTGAACAAGCTGGCACGATCAGAGATTATCCTCTGGGGAACACCGTGGAGTACGATGATCCGTGAGGCATACAGGTCAGCCAGCTTAGCAGCTGTGATGTCGACTCGCACTGGGAGGAAGTGAGCCACTTTGGATAGTCGATCGATGATCACCCAGATAGCATCGTTGCCCTTGGGAGACTTTGGCAGA
Organism: Poa annua; assembly: GCA_026929855.1. Lineage (NCBI taxonomy): Eukaryota > Viridiplantae > Streptophyta > Magnoliopsida > Poales > Poaceae > Poa > Poa annua. The sequence continues at coordinate 305,675,701 of CM049426.1, read as the reverse complement.
CCCGTAATAAAGTCCATACCAATCTCATCCCACTTCCATTCTGGTATCGCAATAGGGCGAAGTGTGCCCGCAGGCCTTTGATGTTCAGCCTTTACACGACGACAGGTGTCGCATTCCGAAACATACTTGGCGATTTCTCTTTTCATCCGAGTCCACCAGAATAGGGGTCGGAGGTCTTGGTACATTTTAGTACTACCGGGATGAATAGAGAGAGGGGAATCATGCGCTTCTTTGAGGATCAGCTCCTTCAGATTTTGTTCCTTTGGCACTACCAGACGGTCACCAAAGTACACGATTCCCGCTTCATTCTCCGAGAAGCATTTGGCCTTTCCACTAGCAATGTTCTTCTTGATATTAAGAATGCCAGTATCTAGTTTCTGAGCCTCCTTTATCTGGTCTACTAGAGTAGATTTGATTTCCAGATTTGCGAGATAGCCAGAAGGGACAATTTCTAGGTTCAAACGGGCGAACTCTTCATGGAGAGCAGGTGGAGCCTTCTCAACCATCAGGTTGTTGCTATAAGCTTTTCGACTTAGAGCGTCAGCCACGACGTTCGCCTTGCCGGGTTGGTAATTCAGACTCACATCATAGTCTTTGATTAACTCCAACCAACGTCTTTGCCTGAGATTTAGATCCGGCTGAGTGAAAAGGTACTTCAGACTCTTGTGATCTGAGTAAATCTCGCAACGGTTACCAAACAGGTATGGTCTCCATTGCTTCAGAGCGTAAACCACTGCGGCAAGCTCCAAATCATGAGTCGGGTAGTTTTGCTCATGTGTCTTCAATTGGCGAGAGGCATATGCCACTGCATGGCCATCTTGCATTAACACACAGCCCAGGCCTTGCAGAGAGGCGTCACAGAAGACCACGAAATCCTTGCTTGCGTCTGGCAGGGCAAGCACAGGAGCAGAAGTGAGTTTGGCCTTCAGTGTTTTGAAGCTCTCCTCAGCTTGGTCCGTCCATACGAACCTTGTATCCTTCTTGAGAAGGTTGGTCAGGGGCTTGGCTATTTTGGAGAACCCTTCGATGAATCAGCGGTAGTAACCTGCCAATCCCAGAAAGCTTCGGATGTCCTTGACAGACATGGGGGTTATCCAATCCATAATAGTTTGAACCTTGTCGGGAACGACAGCCACTCCATTTGCGGATATCACATGTCCGAGGAATATGAGATTATCCAACCAAAACTCACACTTGGAGAACTTGGCATAGAGGCGGTGTTCTCGAAGGCGTGTCAGGATCAAACGAAGATGTTCGGCATGCTCTTCATCGGTTTTGGAGTAGACGAGAATGTCGTCGATGTAAATGACAACAAACTTGTCGAGATAATCCATGAAGACGGCGTTCATGAGCCTCATGAACGTCGCAGGAGCATTGGTGAGACCAAAGGACATAACGGTATACTCATATGAGCCATAGCGAGTAACAAATGCCGTCTTTGGAATATCCTGCTCTCTGATCTTGATCTGATGGTACCCTGATCTCAGGTCCATCTTGGAGAATACCGTTGCTCCAGCTAGTTGATCCAATAGATCATTGATGCGAGGAATAGGGTACTTGTTTTTGACTGTCACCGCATTTAACGGCCTGTAGTCAGAGACTAGACGAGGCACGGTAGAATCCCTCTTCTTGACGAAGAGTACGGGACAACCCCACGGTGAACTGCTCGGCCGAATGAACTCTTTCGCTAACAGTTCATCAATTTGCTCCTTTAACAGCGCCAGCTCCTCCACCGGCATCCGGTAGGGCTTCTTGGCAACCGGCGCGGTACCGGGGAGCAACTCTATGACGAACTCCACACTTCGATCAGGTGGCATGCCAGGCAATTCCTCCGGGAACACATCCGGGAAGTCACACACAACATGGATGTCTTGGATTTCAGGAGGGGATAAGCCTTCCATAAGGCAAAGGAGAAGCTCAGGTGAGTTGGGCCTGTATGGAGATGGAGGGCTGGACTGTGCAGACCAATACTCCACAATTTCGCCGGAAGATGAGGTCACGGTGATGGTTCTGGCAGCACAGTCGAGGTTAGCTTTGTATTTCCCTAGCCAGTTCATACCCAATATGGCATCGAAGCCGGTTGAATTGAAGGCTATCAGCGGAAACGGGAAGGGGAATGAGCCTATATTAATTGAAATTTCAGGGGTCACCCTTTTGGTTTGCCAACGAGTACCAGGGCTGGTGACATATAACGGTGCTTCCAACTCTTCAAACGGTATATTGTTTCGTTGTGCAAATGCTACCGAAATGAATGAATGTGATGCTCCAGAATCAAACAGTACTGTAGCTAGAGCTTTAGCAATTCGAAGCGTACCCATGAGAACACTGGGGTCGTCCTCCACGTCTTCAACAGTGACGTGGTTCATGCGACCACGACTAGCCGTACCCGTCTTGGCTACGGGCGTGGCAGGTGCTGGTGGTGGCGCCTTCCTCGGGCATTCCCTGGAGTAGTGGCCTGGCTGGCCACAGCTGTAGCACGTGCTTGTTGGTGGTGCAGGGAGTTGAGGACGATAACCACTTCCGCCCGGGCCCACTTTTGGAGTAGGAGGGCGCGGCGGAGGTGGCCTGTACTCCGAGGTCCTTGGCAAAAACGGAGGACGGGGCACAGAGCTATAGGGGACGAAGACCCTACGCTTCTTGCCGTCTGCAGCCGAGGAGCTCTGATGATCCCCCTGAAGTGGCCTCTTAGTGGCCTCTAGTTCTTTCCTTCCCTGTTCCAGTGTGAGAGCCTGGTTATACAGTTCCTGGTAGCTCGTGAACTTGAAGGGCAGCAACTCGTAACGAAGCCTTGGATTGAGCCCCTTGCGGAACAACTCCTGCTTGTCCGCATCATTGGTCACATCCCTAGGGGCGTAACGGGAGAGACGGCTGAACTCATGACCATAGACTGGAATGTCCATCCGTCCCTGATGCAAGTCCAGGAACTCCCTCCTCTTCAAGTCCATGAGGGGCTTGGGGATGTAGGCAGCGCGGAAGGCAGTGCGAAACTCCTCCCAGGTGAAAACATGTCCGGCAGCGGACATCGCCTGGTGGCTCTCCCACCACGCGCCCGCTGCACCCGCCAACAGGTAAGTGGCGAAGTTGACTTGTTCCACAGCTGGAACATGCAGGGCGGCGAACTTGCGCTCCAGTGCACGCAGCCAGTCATCTGCGTCCAAGGGCTCCTTAGCATCGGAGAAGGACGGGGGCTGGGACCGCAGGAACTCAGTGAGATTATGACAATCGTTATTCCTCCGGTTCCCTTGGTGCACCAACTGCTCGAGGAGTCGGTCGCTGCGCACACGGCCCTCCTCCATAAGCAGGAGGACCTCCGCCATTGTGGGAGGTGGCGGTAGATCTTCGCCACGGCGACGGCCCGTCATTCTGGATATTGACAAGGACACAGTTAGCATCCCATCGTACCATCTTTGTACCCAAAAAAATAGGGACAGCAGAACTGGTAGTAGCAACAGACAGAACAACATGCACATTACTAAACGCACGCATAGATGGAACTGAGTTCACAAATATAGGTTCTAGTACAAGCCACAGTCTGCTGCGAGAGAGAGGTACAAGCCTCATATATATTACACCGAAGGATTACTAGGAAGATAACAGTGACGAGTCTATTACATAGTGAGCTCTACTGCTCCAGGCTCCAGAGATACAAACAAAGGAGTAATTGGCACAACTCGCAGGAAGGCACAATCACTCTATCATCTCCTGGTATTACACATAGCTAGTAGTACGCCATGACATCCTCATCAAGTGGCGCCGGGGGAGTGCGGAAGCGGCGCGCACTGGCAGGCTGGTGGCCATACGGCGACTCGAGTGCAGTAAGCCTCGGGTCTCGGTGAGGACCGGTAGGAGGGGTTATGCCGCCAACATCTGGACTGCAAACGTCGGTAGGCAACTCCTCCAACGGGGGTGGGCGAAGTAGTGTGAGAGGAAGCGTCCCATCCATGACGTACGGGCGCACCCTCATCAGAGTATGACGGTGACTAGCGCGTGCCGAAACAGCGTAGAGGTACCACTGCCGGGCTCGACGGTCCAACGCTCGGACTAGCTCAATCAGTGCCCGGTGCCTGCTGTCCGACTCCATCTCGCCGCTGCTGTACACAGCTCGGTAAACACCCGACGTGCTGTCGTCGGCAGCTGGGAAGTGGCAGAAATCCGACGCCTGGTTAGCGAGGTACGGACAATAGCTGCGGTAAATAGAGAGGCCGTTATACGCGGCCTCCTGAACCGCCTGCTCCACAGTCATACCCACGCCTCCAGCTACGTTCTCAACGCGACCCTCGTCGTTGAGCACGCGAACCTTACAGAAAAACTGCGCCTGGCTGTACGGTGCATACTCCTCATACACCGTGTACTCCGGGTACCACCTACAACCCTGGCTGGCCAAAGCTGCGGCAAACAAGGCGGGGAACCCTCGAACACCCTCACATCGAGTGAGGCGAACAACCAAGCCCGAACCAGTCATCTGTACCAAAAATAATTCAAATGTCAGGTCCGGAGACTCTAGAGTCGGGAATGAAAATAGAACTCGGGTAGAGACTAGGAACAGCAAGGAAAAAGATCCTGAACACAAGCAGAAGGACGGGAGCCCGAAAAGCTGGTCGCCCCGCCCCCTGAACCCAAAGTGGGTAAGAGTACACCACTTGTATGACAAGCCATGCGCGGCGGAAGCGACACGTAATAAGGCCCAAAACAAATAGAGGTAAGATTGCTCCGAGATTAGAGGGTAACCAGATAAGGAGTAAAAGAATCCTAAGATGGTTTTCACAATTCATTTTTAGTTTAGAAATATTTTCACCAACACTAGACTCGACGTCGACCAGTAGTAAGGGTTTCCTACAGGCGGTACTGCTCTGATACCAAGTTGTAATGCCCCAATACATAAATTATACAGTGATGCTATGTGTCGGTGGTCATGCTACATAGCCGAAGGTTACTGGGGTTACCACTCCCAGGCCGAGTAAACATCGGCAGGCGTGCTCGACATGGATCATCGGCAACACAACCCCTCGATCATGCCATATCCAAAGCATAGCCCTCACGTATAATAAAGAGACTGAAACACCGGAACACCTGGCACATGACAGACCCTACGACTCCAGATAAAATATAGTTCAACTCATAGCAGAGAAAGATAGCAAATATCACAATCCAAGGTCACAGACCCATCAGTACATCAAGCGGAAGCAAATTAAGTTGTTCTAAACAACAAGATCCAAATATGGCCTAAGAGGCCTACAGATAAACAATCCCGTGCCAGCTGGTTCCTAGTTGCCCCAGGCTGCCACCCGGGAACCCCAGACTACTCGTCGATGTCAACATAGAACCCACCTTCGGGGTAGGTAAAGTCCTCCTCTGAAACAAAAATAAACAAGGGTGAGTTCGACGAACTCAACAAGATTTTGAGCTATTTGCTCTATGATTGGCTCTCAAGGTTTTATGGCTGTTTTGCGTAAAGCTGATTTTATTCTTAAAATATGACTCCAAGGCAGCGACTATCAGAACATTTTCGAAGAGGGTTAAGAAGTAACTCTTTTCTTTTATCCACTTACTCTTCCTCTTCCACCACTGTACCTGTTTAACAAGGCACCTCCCTGAATCAACCTCGAGGAAGTCAACCTTACACTCGTGAGTGGTACCTTTAGTGCCCAGTTTTTAGTCATTCCGTTAAAGTTATTCTATGATCCCTGAATTCGTCACCAAGTCGTCCTTAACCGTGGACACGGCTTTTCGAAAAGATTTATCCCTGCAGGGGGTGTACAATGTGAAAGTCGCCAGGTTCCCGAGGGACCTCCCAGCTCCTTATCCATGCGTACCGTCCGGCCCATTGCCTGTACACTAGCTCTCTTCCGGGGAAAGCCGGCTGGGTGGGAGCGGCTACGACCTTTACCTCGCTTTGGACTAACCTAGGATCATCAGTGACTGGGGGACAAGTTCAGTGCCTCCAACACCCTGCCCCTCGGCCACTCATTTTCCTACCACCATCATCCTCATCTCAGTCTTGGCCACCATCTCAACACACGCGCAAATGGAAAGCCAAACTAGAGGACCCCCGGCTAGTCCGACACAAGTTAGTCGGTCGATGAGGTTCCATATACCCACGCATGGTAGCACGCTCAACTTGGCTCGAAGGCGAGAACTCGCACTGAGGCGGCGAGCACGAGACAACCCACCACATACCATGTGGCCTCTCATCCCCACCTTTTAGCATTTTATTAAACATTACCACCATTTCTCCACCATCATCCGCGGAATTTCCACATCTGTTCCCGACCTGAATTTCCATCGGATCACTAAGCAGTTAACTAAGCAGGGCTAAGCAACAACCTAGCAAAGTAATTAATTCCGGCCATCACCACAATTCTATGGTTAATAGGAGGGGAAAAACAGGTAATGGCTTCAGTAACTGAATGCAACTTTAGGATACTCTAATCCAATCAAATTGACATTTGGAACCGCATGCAATAATATAGTGGAGAAAATAATTTGCGTAAAATAGGATAGGATATGCAAGAGGGTGGGGATCACGCTTGCCTTGCTCAGCAGGCGGGTAATACTGATCTTCGGGGTATTGTGGCGAGACCCCGGTTTCTGGATCTATCGATGCGTAAAAACACCGGAAAGAACACAATCAATACAAGCATTTCATATGCAATGCGCGAACACATGATGGTATGACATTTTAATGCACTGAACTATTATCACAACTATATGGCATTAAAATGGAATGCTAAGAACCATTATTCAACGATATAGGAAACGTATTTTCCTATTTGTTTTTATGTGCATCTTCAATTTTATTTGAGGTAAACATGCTTGAAATGAGTGGTAAGGTGTAGCTCATGGGCTGATGAGCATTTCCAATAACAGGGGCACCACTTTAATAATTGGAGAAATTTATTTTAAATTTGAATCACACATTTTTATTTCTACCCCTTTGTTAATTTAGCAAAACAGAAAAATATATTAACAGCAATGGACATATGAATCATCCTATTAGATAGCATTTATTTTTCTGAGCATTTTGGTATATTATTTGCTAGATTTGGATAAGTATTTTGAAAGTTATGAATTTTTGAAGTTTGAATCATTTTCTGCCTTTTTTATTAATTCGCAGAAAAATACTCCGGTCGTTTTTCACCGAACGCGCGTCTAACCCGAGCCACTGACGAGCGGGCCCCGGGCCACGCTGGCGCCCACGTCAGCGCCACGTCAGCCGCGCGCGTGGCCGTTGCGGGATGCGCAGCCGGCGCGGCGGCGCGCCGCCGGCGAGCACCGTTTCGTCGATTCGGACACGAGGGAGGAAGGAGAAGTTGTCCAGGAGGACGGGGGGCTCACCCTCGACGCGTGGAGGTGCTCAGCGGGGTCGGAGGAGGTCGGGAGGGGCGGCAATGGCGCGGCGAAGCTCCGGCCGGCCGTGAGGAAGACGAGCGTGGCGGCGTCGAGTTTGGACCTCCCGCGGCGATTCCTTCGTCGAGGGGGTAGAGGACGGCGGGGCCGAGGCAGTGGCGCGCTTCGGTCTGCTCCAGGGGTCTCAGTCGACGGCGATTCGCGGCGGCGACCTCAGCTAGGTCACGGCCATGGCGGCTCGGGAAAACGGGAGAGGCGCAGGGGAAAATATCGGGGGGGAGGAGAGCGCAGAGCGGCGTCGTGGTGGTCTTAACCCTTGCGGCAGCAGAGGAGGAGAGGGGGGGGTCCGGGCGCGGCGCACGGCCTGTCGACACGGCGACGGGCGCGTCGGGGACGACCCTCTCGGTCGCTACAGGAAGAAGAAGGTGATTTCGCAAAGAACCCCCTGCTCAATTTATTTCCATCACAAACAGGTCCTTTTTTGTTTATTTTTAAAACCAGTACACTGTTTGATTTAATTGGGGCAGTTATACACTTTCTAAAAATCTGGGAAAAATCAGGGAGCTTCCCCACACTTTGTAGAGGCACCACGAAATTTGGCTCTTCAAAATAAAATGTTTTGGTGCACTTTTGTTCATAGGTGTTAAAAAGGGCATTTTGTTGATATTTTCATAGGTTGCCCCTATTATAAATTGGAGACAAAGTAAATATAACAATTTGATCTCTTGGAACTTCCTTGACAAATATGCCATATTCAAAATAGTTTGTTCTTAGCAAGTGCAATTATCTCATGTTGAACTCTGGTAACTTCCTTGACAAATATGCCATGTTCAAAGTGTTTGATTGCAATTGACATAATATTAGCAAGTTGATATGAATGCCATGATGCAATTACACAAAAGTGGAAAATTTACAGTGGTTTTCAGGTTTTCAAACTTGGGCTGTTACAAGAACTTAAGAAGATTCCGGATGAAATTGAACCCGGATAAGTGTACATTTGGTGTTCCGGCAGGGAAATTACTCGGTTTCCTCATCTCAAGCCGCGGAATCGAGGTCAACCCGGGTAAAATTCGTGCTATCGAGAGCATGAAATTGCCCGTGCGTCTCAAAGATGTACAGAAGTTCACTGGTTGTCTTGGATCCCTAAGTCGGTTTGTGAGTCGACTTGGGGAGAAGGCCTTGCCCCTGTACCAATTGATGAAGAAAAGCAAAACATTTGTTTGGACCCCGCAGGCTGACGCGGCGTTCAACGATTTGAAGAAGATGCTCTCAACAGCACCCGTGTTGGCATCCCCATTACCCAAGGAACTTATGCTGCTATATATCGCTGCAACCAACCGGGTAGTCAGTGTGGCAATGGTGGTAGAGAGGGAAGAAGGGGGCAAGCTGATACAAAGGCCGGTTTATTACCTCAGTGAGGTGATCTCGGAATCCAAGCAAAACTATCCGCACTACCAGAAGATGGCGTATGGAGTATACATGGCGGTGACCAAGCTCAAGCATTACTTTCAAGAGCACCCGATCACAGTAGTGTGCGAAGCTCCTCTGGCCGAGATCATCGGTTGCAAAGATGCTAGCGGCCGGGTAGACAAGTGGGCCATCCAGTTGTCTCCATACGCTCCGGCGTATGAGAGACGAGATGCCATCAAGTCGCAGGCGCTGCCGGACTTTTTGGTAGACTGGGCCGAGATGCAGTATGAATCTCCGATGCCGGATTACAATTTCTGGAGGATGCATTTCGATGGCTCCAAGGCTAAGATCGGGTTGGGTGCCGGAGTGGTCCTCACTTCACCAAAGCAGGATGTTGTCGTGGTGGTGTCACGGCAGATGCCATAGGATGGCTAATGTGTGGGGCCGATGGACGTTGGTGGATCCGGGGAGGGATAGCGAGCTGACTAGCCCACGCAAGGAGGATCCCGGTAAAAGCGAGATCTCTCAGGAACAAGAAACGAGACCCAAGTACGAGGGGGAAGATCTAACAAACACAAACAAATGCACGAAGGCACACAACACACACACGATATACCCAGGTTCAGGGCCCTCGTGAGGAGGTAACACCCCTACTCCTGCCTTTCCTCTCTATATATTTGTGGTACAAGAGCTACAACTTGCTGCTGGATCTCTCAAAGTGAGGAGTACAAAGAACTAGATGAACTCAAGGTGAGAAGAAGTAAATGCTCTCAGAGTAAATGTGACTATAGCTTTGGCTCCGAAGTTGGTCTCAAGCTCTCAGGAGTAGTTATGGCGCCTTTTATAGAGTTCCGGCCAGGAGGGCCGGAAACCCTAAATCGGCTTGGCCCCACCGGACAGGCCTAGCCGGCATGCCGTCATCGGCTAGTGCGACCTAGTCGCCGCGCTATCCGGCGTAGCCCCAGCGTCATCATCTCGATAAGGACGGCAGGCGCCGTCCTGCACCATCATTGTCCCCCTGTCAGAGACAAGACAAGTCTTTGCCCATCCCGGATAGCCTTTTCCGGATTGCCGGGCTAGGCACGTCAGGTCTTGTCGTACCACGATCGTACCGGCTGACGCGCTCCCGTGTCAGGCGGGAGGTGACCATGCTTCCGTGTCAGGCGGAATGGTACTTCCCCCCGCGACAGACGGGAAAGCCTTCTAGAGACCGTTGACGGCCTACCGGGAGCCCTCTCGCCGGCTACCTCCTCGCTCGCCACTGTGGGCCTCTCCTACATAAGATAAAGACCGAGACACACATTCCGGCTAGCATCTATCCGGACTTCCTATCCGGTAAAGCCGAGTACTCCTCCTTCCGGGAGTTTTCTCGGAGCCCGAGATCCGGGATCCTTTCCGGAGGGTTCCGAGCTCGTCTCAGGATGAGTATCTCTAGGCCTAGCCTCCCGAAGATGTCTTAGCCTATCAGCAAAGACATCTTCGAGAAGCTAGTTCTTAGAGGAACCACCCGCTTATGCTTGTGCTGCGATTGTGCAGGCCGGGGGTGTCTATTTATAGCTGCCAGAGCTGCCCCTTGCACCTGCCAGGAGACACTTTGCCCTCTACCAGTGTTCAAGGGTTAAGTTGCCCTTTCAGCACACCAGGAGGTGTCCCTGGTTCTCGCCAAAGGTCAAGTACTGTTGGCACCATACTGAATTATACCGGGATCTGCCCCTACCCGGGGGGCAGCCCCCCGACACTAGTCCCCGAAGCTGGTGCTGCACAACGACCTCGGATGATGTGCGGGATCAGCTTTAAACAAGAACCATCTTCCGAGAACACATGTCATCACCCTCCGTTTTCTTGCCGAGATTGATTTCTCCCGAGACCTCCTTACCGAGACTGTTTTAACCGGGAGACGAAGTCTGCAACCGGATACTGCAGTCCTGGCGAATCTCGACCGTTGGCCTCGTGCTGAACTCGAGATCATGAGCTGGGCCCCACACGACATCCCGTCCGAGCAGAAATGCACTCGAGTGCTCCTGCTCGAGCACGCTGTCGCTTGCGTTCCCGCGCCGGGAGCCGCAGCCGATCCGGAGTCCAACCGTTGGGGCCGTGTGACCCTCGCTGTGGCCGGATCGGACGCTCCGGGTAGTGCCACGTGGCTTGCTGCGCAAACTAGATCCCACCCACGATCGTGGAGATCGTGGGCGGGAAAATTGGAAACCGCTCCGGAATCCCCCCCATAAATAGGGGACCGGAACGGTCTCCTCCCCTTCTTCTTCCTTGCTTCTCCTTCATCCTTGTCTCGAGCACGTCGTCGCCGCTGCACTCGTTGCCCGAACGCCGCCGTCCTCGCCGTTCTCCGGAGCCCGAGCGCCCTCGCCATTGCCGTTCTCCGGAGCCCGAGCGCCGTCGCCCTTGCCATCACCGATCTCCTCTTCTCCGGTGAGTTGCTCTCCCCGCTCCGATGATCTCCTCCGATAGAATAACCGCTCGCCTTCGGTCCCGCCCTAACATGCGCGCAGTTGCGCCGCCGCCGGTGAGCACGACTCGAGCGGCGCACACGGGGCGCACGGCGGTGATGCTAGTTGCTGTAGGACCTACGCCTTTCACTCGCACTTTGCTTCGTTTGAGTTTTAGTCCGCACCTTTTTTCCTCCCTTTTATTTTGATTTTCTAGCACACGGTAGATCTTATTTCTCAGGAACCCGGTTGTGTTTAGCAGTTTGCGATCCGGCATCCTAGTTCCCGGTAGACTAATTTCGACTAACCGCCGCTGCGCCTGCAGAGTAGCCCGAATACCCCTGCAGACTTCTCCGACATGGGCGAAGAAAGTATCCGGGGGTGCTGGGATGGATCCGAGACCAAACAATGGGATCTGGACTGGCTGTACCGGACTCACCGGATTCCGCCAGAAGTTGAGAGCCTCCTCCCGGAGGGCGAGGTTGAGCCGGAACCCCAACCCGGGGAATACGTTGTATTCCTTACGCATTTCGAGCGTGGGTTTGGGCTTCCGGCTAGCACCTTCTTCCGCGACTTCCTCGACACCTACAGCCTTCAACCGCATCACCTCCCAGCCAACGCCATTATGATGCTCTCGGTCTTCACCACGTATGCAGAAGCATATCTCGGCGTGTGGCCCTTTCTGGATCTTTGGGCCAAGTATTTCATCCTTCGTCGCCAGGTCATCCCCAACCCGGATCAGAAAGAGAAAGACTTGGTCGACTGCGGAGCGGCCACCATCATCCCTCGTGCTGACTCCGGATTCCCTATAGTCAAGGGACTAGAATCCTGCCGGAAGTGGCAGCGCAGCTTCTTCTACGTGAAGAACCGAGAGAACTCGGGAGATGGTCCGGGATCCTCGAATCCGGATTTCAAAAATTTGCCGGAGTTTGTCCATGGCCCTCCTCGCAAGTTCAACCTCTGGAAACGACTCCCCGATACCGAAGAGGTCAGTTGCATGCATGACGTGCTCTTGGCGCTGAACAACAAAATGACCGGCGACGATCTCCTGCGCTGCTTCATTATCCGCCGCGTCTGCCCTCTGCAAACTCGAGCGCACAAGATGTGCCATATGGATGGGAGCTATGATCCCACTAGGACCAGTATTTTCCCTCTTGACCGTCCCGCGGTCGTCCGACGTGTCCGGTCTATTGCTCGGACGAAGATGTCGGATGAGTATGCTTGGGGTGTCATTGGGGGATCCCGGAAAAAACCATTAAAACAGGTGCTCCTGTCTGTCTTTCGCGCATTTGCTTTCGTACATGCGTTCACCTGGAAATCATGTGATGACCTGTTTGCGCAGTTATTCGAGCGGCAAGCCGAGGAGGACGCAGTCCACGCCAACGGGAATTTCGTGCCGAATATCCCGGTGCCGGATAAGATGCCGAGAAAGGACCCCGACAGCGAGGACCATCTCGCCATTCCTCTGTTCAAAGCTGCAGCTCCGGGTAACCCTTCAACCTCAGAGGCAGTTTCCATTTCTTCGGATGATGAGGATGAGACTGACTGCCAAATTCTCGATGTTATTGACGCTCTCCCTCTCAATTGGGCCTCAGCAGTGGTTTCGAAGCCGACTGCCGGGACCAAACGTGCCGAGAGCCGGAAGCGCGCGGCTTCCGACACCGAGGCTGCCGACAACCCCGGCAACCCCCCAAGAGGAGCAAGCCGAATAAACAAATGGCCCCGAAGCCTCGCCGGCAAAGGGGCCCTCCCACTGTGGACTCCGGGTACATTCTCTTTGCCTTATGCCACATGACTTTGCCTTCTCCATAAATTATTACTGAGATATTTTCTTTCAGGGACGCACTCGACCTCCCGTCACCTGCTATTCCTCCTCCTCCCGGAACTCGGACTCCCAGCCCGGCTCGGGCTTCGCCTTCTCCTCCTCACCCCTCTACTCGAGGAAGCGAAGCTGCCGCCTCCGGTGCCGCACCGGCATCCGTTTTGGCTCCGGATGCTTGCCCGGTGATCGACGAGATCCCGGTGCAGGCCACGACGACCTCGGGAGACAGTCTCCTTCCGGAAAGTCCGCGCCGGGTGCCCGGGCTTGAGGCGGAGATATTGAGCCCTCCCCGGCAGTTGGTGCCAAGCGGTCCCTCCCGGCGAGCTTCGGACAAGGCTGCCCCGGAGAACCAGCCCGCAGTCTCCTCCCGGCCAGCTGATCCACCTGTCGGGAAGTCGCGCCCCAAGGTTGCTGGGCAGAAAACAACTTCTGCCAAGCCTGCAGCTGCCCCGACATCCTCGGCCCAAGACTTGGTGCCGCGCACGGGTACGTTTTCATCGTTACCAGCGCCTCCCGCCGAGATCCCTACTGCTGCCTTGCGGATGTTGCAAGCAACCGTTCGCTCCTTTGTGCCTTCAGGATCCCGGGATATTGCTGCTACCCGCGCGCCCGGCGGCTCCGGCATACAGGTTGTTGATGCATACAACCAGGCCTGGCTTGCCGCCGACGCCTCCGAGACCGCGGGAGACTTGCACGCTGCCGGCCCAAGCCGCAACGCTCAAGCTCTGCACGCTCTCCAGGTGGCCGCGCTGGATGTTACCCGGGTGATCGAGGTAAGCTTGTTCTATTTCTTTCAAAAAACATTTGTTCCTTCCACCACCACTAGTCCCCGAGATTGGTGCTTAGTGCTCTAGATTCCACCGAATAGCAGATCACTAGGTTCCAATCTTAGAGAAAACTTCAGGATTCGGACATCGAGTCCCCGAGATCCTCCCAACCGGGTAGCTTGCTTCAAAATTTGCTTCACAACCACTAGTCCCCGAGATTGGTGCTTAGTGCTCTAGATTCCACCGAACAGCGGATCACTAGGCTCCAATCTTAGAGAAAGATTCAGGGCTCGGACACCGAGTCCCCGAGATCCTCCCAACCGGGTAGCTTGCTACGTGTTAGAGATCCCGGATTCTCCCGATTTCCTTACATTCTTCCCTGGCTGATTCCTCCTTCTTTGTCTTGATTTCAGGAGTGCAGCAAGAAACGCTGCCGCATCTTCAACCGAGTTCTTGCTGACCTCGGTCAGTCCAAGAAATGCGAGGGGCGGCTCCGGGAGAAGCGAGACGCCGCGCGCAAGGTCTCGGTAAACCAGAAGGCCGCACTTGCCACCGCGCAAGCCGAGCGCGCGACTCAACGGCGAGCTCGAAAAGGTCAAGGTTGCTGCGACCGAGATGAAGACGCGCTTCATCGAGGCGACAAAGAAGCAAAAGAAGACCCTGGACCAATCCGAGGAGCGTGCGCATCTTGCCGAGACCGAGCTGGCTCTCCTCCGGTCACGGTCTGATACGTGGCTCTCCGAGCTCACTGTACTGAACCGGGATCTTAACAGTAAGTAGACCGACAGCCCTCTTGTTACTTTCTTTCTTTGCTGTTGCTTTTCTTATGACCTAGCCGTTTGACATCTCTTCTTTTTAAAGGAGAATTCGAGCACTCCCGCGATGCTGCCACCCTTGCCGTTGCTGCCGCCCGAGAGAAGCGCGCCGGGAAGGGCCCTGTCTCGGATGCCTGGGACATTGAGGATCACCTCACCGCCCTGAAGGCCCGGATAGTGCCTCTTCGGTCTATCGGGACGGAGCTGCTTAGCGCTGCGGTCCACGTCCACGGCGCACTGTGGCCAAGTATCCGCGCGACGCTTTCGGTTCCCGAGCTCGCGAGCGCACTCCGGTGTGCCGGGAGGCGCCTCCACGCTTGGAAGCGTTCCGGTGCGCGAGCCGGTGCCGACCAGGTCTTGACCCAAGTACTTAGCTGGTACGAAGGTCTTGATCTGGAGGCGATCCAGCGCCTGCGGACGATCTCGCCGTGGCTGAGTGATCCGGCCAAGATCCAACGGCGACAAGAGGTGGCGCACCGCATCGCTTCGTGGTCCAGCATCCGTGCCTTCACCGCTAGCGTCCTTCCTTCCGACTCGGAATCTGATTACGAGGATGACGAAGAAACCGTTGCGACCGGCGACGCGGATGTCGACGCCCCGGAAGAAGATGACGCTGCCTCCGGTGCCGCGCCCGAGAGCGTGGTTCCCCGGGACGCAACGACTTCGCCGAGACCCGAGGCCACCGAGACCGAGGTGCGCCCCGACGCCCCGAGTAGCGCTGCCGGAACTGAAGCCGAAGCTGCTCCTGCTGCCTCTTCCGAGATTGCTGCTACTGGTGATGCCACCGGGACTGCTGCTCCTGCTGATGCCGCTCCCGAGGTCGCTGCTCCTGGTGTCTCGGTCGAGAAACCGACATCTCCTAACGCTTAGAAACATTTAAAAGTAGGTCTGTTAAATCCCCGGGATGCCGGGTACAATATGTAATATACACTTATACTATTTTCGTTTCGTACTGAATTATTTATCCGAGTAACTTATGTCAATTTATTCTGTTATGAGTTCCCGAGTTGTTTTTCATGTCTACCGTACTTAGGTAATTTCTGCTCTTGTCTACCATTTCGGCGTTCGACAGTCGAGTCACAAAACTCCACATACGGCATACACTACTTAAAGCAATCCGAGTTCCGACTAACCGAATTCCCGACATAAAAAACAACTAAGTTAGTAAAAAACAGGTATGCCGGATAAGTTCCTGCTCCGAGTCCCCGAGACCATTTTCGTGTTTCCCACCTTCCCTCTCTTTGCTCTTGACTACCATTTCGGCGTGCGTCCGTCGAGTCACAAGATGATTTCACATGACATACATTACTTTGATTCTGAGAATCGAACTCGGAACTTTCCCGGCATACAGAATAAAATAGAGAACAATTATCCGGCAGTCCCCGGGTTCCTTCCCGAGATGCCGGTACAAAACAACAAATGAACTTGACAAAAATGAGAACAAAACATGCATATAACCAGGCAGTCCCCGGGTTCCTCCCGGGGTGCCTTACTTTCATTAATACTGAAAATTGAGATACAACATACACTGAGCCCTTTACGTGTAAAAGGGGCGAAGTAGTGCTACATTCCATGGACGCTTGGTTTCCTCACCGGATTTGTCCATTACACCTTTCCTAGCCTCCTGTGCATCTACAAGGTAATAAGAATCATTGTGCAATGTCCTGCTTATCACAAAAGTTCCCTCCCATGGAGGTGACAATTTATGCATTCCGGCCGTGCGTTGGATGAGCCTCAGCACCAGATCCCCTTCTCGGAACACCCTCGGGTGCACTTTCCGGCTATGATAGCGACGGAGATTTTGTTGATAAATTGCAGACCGAGATAGTGCCAATTCTCTTGCCTCTTCGAGTAAATCTACATCATCTTCTCGGGCCTCCTTTGCCTCCGTCTCAGTGAACATTGTCACTCTCGGGGAATCATACTGTATGTCGATCGGAAGTACTGCCTCAACACCGTATACCATAAAAAATGGTGTGTACCCGGTAGATCTATTCGGCGTAGTCCGGAGACCCATAACACTGCCGGTAATTCCTCTATCCAGCATCCCGGAGTTCTCAATAGTGGTTCGATCAAACGAGCTTTGATGCCGGCTAAGACTAAGGCATTCGCTCTTTCGACTTGCCCATTTGCTTCCGGGTGTGCAACTGATGCTACATCCAGTCGGATTCCCTTCTCAGCACAAAATCGAGCGAATTCCCCCACAGCAAAGTTGGTGCCATTATCTGTGATAATGCTGTGCGGGTACCCGTATCTCAAGATGATGTCTTTCAGGAATTGCACAGCGGTGTGTCCGTCGCATTTCCGGATTGGCTTGACCTCTATCCACTTGGTGAATTTTTCCACCATAACCAGTATGTGCGTCATATTGCCTCTTGCCGGCTTGAACTGACCGACCATATCCAGACACCAAACTGCGAATGGCCAAGTAATGAGGATTGTTTTCAATGCTGACGCCGGCATGTGTATCCGGTGAGAAAATCTCTGACACCCTCCACACTTCCGGACAATTTCTTCCGCTTGCTGTAATGTAGTGGGCCAGTAGAACCCATGCCGGAACACCTTTGCCACCAGGGCCCGGGATGATGCACGATGTCCACATTCCCCCTGATGTATTTCCAGGAGCATCTCTTGTCCTTCTGCCGGTTCTACACATCTCTGGAGTACCTTAGTGACACTCCTCTTGTACAGTTCTTGGTTGATGACAGTGTATGCTTTTGACCTTCGCATTATCTGTCGGGCTTCCACTTCATTTTCCGGGAGGGTTCCTTCCAAGATATAAGCCATAATGGGCTGTGCCCATCCCGGGATAGGTCTAACCGGGAACATGGGAGCGTCTATGTCCATTGGCTCTGCCGACATCACCTTTATCATCATCTTTCTTTGCCTCTCTGAGCACTGCGATGCAGTCCCCGGGTTCGATGTTATGCTCCCGACATCTACTTCCATGGGTACTGCATCTGCACCAGGTTCCTTGGGGATGAAGATGGAATCTGACTCGGGTGATTGCTGAATAGATGGCTTCCTCAAATGCTCCAGGGCTATCCCGGGTGGGATGGCATCCCGAGACGATCCTAGCTTGGACAAGACATCTGCTGCCTCGTTTTCTCCTCTGGGTATATGCTTGAACTCGCATCCTTCAAAAAATCCGGATATTTTCTGCACATGAAACCTGTATAAGGCCATGTTTGCATCGAGGGCATCCCAATTCCCCGACACCTGTTGTACTACGAGGTCGGAGTCACCGAAACATTCTATCCGGCGGATGCAGATCTTCTTGGCGACGTCTAGTCCATGAACCAAGGCCTCATATTCTGCGACATTGTTGGATGCCCGAAAATGAATTTGCAGCACATACTTCAGTACATCTTGTTTTGGGGAAGTGAGGACCACTCCGGCACCCAACCCGATCTTAGCCTTTGAGCCATCGAAATGCATCCTCCAGAAATTGTAATCCGGCATCGGAGGTTCATACTGCATCTCGGCCCAGTCCACCAAAAAGTCTGGCAGCGCCTGCGACTTGATGGCATCTCGTCTCTCATACGCCGGAGCGTATGGAGACAACTGGATGGCCCATTTGGCTACCCGGCCGCTAGCGTCCTTGCAACCGATGATCTCGGCCAGAGGAGCTTCGCATACCACTGTGATCGGGTGTTCCTGAAAGTAGTGCTTGAGCTTGGTCACTGCCATGTACACCCCATACGCCATTTTCTGGTAGTGCGGGTAGTTCTGCTTGGATTCCGAGATCACCTCACTGAGGTAATACACCGGCCTCTGTATCAGCTTGCCCCCTTCTTCCCTTTCTACCACCATCGCCACACTGACCACTCGGTTGGTTGCGGCGATATACAGCAGCATAGGTTCCTTGGGTAATGGGGATGCCAACACGGGTGCTGTTGAGAGCATCCTTTTCAAATCGTTGAACGCCGCGTCAGCCTGCGGGGTCCAAACGAATGTTTTGCTCTTCTTCATCAGTTGGTACAGGGGCAAGGATTTCTCCCCAAGTCTGCTCACAAACCGACTTAGGGATGCAAGACACCCGGTAAACTTCTGCACATCCTTGAGACGCACGGGCAACTTCATGCTCTCAATAGCACGAATTTTCCCCGGGTTGACCTCTATTCCCCGGCTTGAGATGAGGAAACCGAGTAACTTCCCTGCCGGTACACCAAATGTGCACTTATCCGGGTTCAATTTCATCCGGAATCTTCTTAAGTTCTGAAATGTTTCCCTCAGATCATCTATTAGTGAGGCTTTTTCTTTTGTTTTTATGACTATGTCATCGACATAGACCTCGGCATTGCGGACTATTTGGTCATGCAAACATTTCTGCATGCATCTCTGGTATGTAGCACCAGCATTTCTCAAACCGAAAGTCATGACACGATAGCAATAAGCCCCATAAGGGGTAATAAAAGCAGTTTTCAATTGATCATCCGGATTCAAGGGTATCTGGTGAAAACCAGAATAGGCATCTAAAAAAGTCAAAAGCTCACTCCCGGCAGTAGAATCTATCACTTGATCTATCCGGGGCAGTGGAAAGGGGTCCTTCGGGCATGCTTTGTTGAGATTGGTGAAGTCGATGCACATGCGCCACACCTTAAGTAGGAGGGGATCATCCTTCTTCTTCTCTACCAGGACCGGATTCGATATCCAATCCGGGTGCAGCACCTCCATTATGAATCCGGCGACCAGGAGGATAGCCAGATGCTCCATGACCGCGGCTCTTCTTTCATCCGAGAGGCGCCTAGTTGGTTGCTTCACCGGCTTCGCATCCGGTCTAACAAACAGAGAGTGCTCAGCCAACTCCCTCAGAACGCCTTGCAGATCGTCACTCGACCACGCAAAAGCATCCCGATTCTCACGGAGGAAGTCGACGAGCTCGCCTTCCTATTTGCTGTCTAGGTTGCTGCCAATGATAACTTGGCGCTCCGGGTTGCTGGGGTCCACACACACCTTCTTGGACTCCTTGGGGGGCTGAAATGATGCCCCCTGCTCCGGGTTCACCATCCCGGGCATTCCGAGTTGGGAAGTCTTGGCCATTGCCACCACCTGCTGGATTCTCTTCTTTTCTTCTGCGATTACCAGGGATTCAGCTAAGCATGACCCCGCCAAGGCACACTCCATGGAGCGCTTGTGGTCTCCCGAGATGGTGATTACGCCGGTAGGTCCCGGCATCTTCATCTTGAGGTAGCCCATGTGAGTTGAGATCACGAACTTGGCGAGGGCCGGTCTGCCGATCAGTGCGTGATACGGGCTTTCGAGGTCCACGACCTCGAACTCCAAGCTTTCGGTTCTGCAGTTCTCCCGAGTTCCGAATAGCACCTCAACCCAGATCTTTCCCATGGGCGAGCAAGAGACTTCGGGCACAATGCCGTGGAAGGTTGTCTCGGTAGGCAGCAGGGTGTTCATGGATACTCCCAGCTTCAGCATCGTGTCCTTGTACATGATGTTAATGGCACTGCCATTGTCGATCAGAACCCGGCTGAAGCGGGCGTTGAGGTTGGGTCCGACAAAAGTTGGGTCCACCACCAAGGCATACGCTCCCGGCTTAGGCATAACCCGGGGGTGATCCTTTCGGCTCCACGTGATGTCCATCTCGGACCAGTGCAAGAACTTGGGCACCGCCGGGATCACAGCATTCACCTCCAGGGCACGTTGCCACACACTCTTTCGGTCAGTGGGTTCGGTCACGAAGACCACATAGCTCTGATGTGCCTCCCGGTAGTTACTCTGCTGCTGTCCGCCTTGGTTACCGTTGTCGTTCCGGGTGTGCACCACATTCACTGGGCGAGGTGGGGTCCTCTCAGAGGAGGGGGAAGTCGGACAGCGTTGGCCCCCGATGTCGGAGGAGGGGGTCTCGGGATATTGGGCCGAGATGCCGGAGCACTCTGCCGAATAGCTCCCGAGCTGCCTTCCTGCAACGTGCGCTGATACCAACTGCACTGCCGAGTAGAGTGGTTTGCGGGCTTGTTGGCCTCCAGAGTATGGTAGCAGCACGGCTTGTTCAGCATCTCTTCATATGTCAGGGGCTTCTTTTGTTCCACCCAGGTCTTTTGCACCTCCTGACTCTGACCCCAAGCCGGGCCACTTGTCTTTTGACGCAGGCTGTTGCCGGCATCCTCCTGCTCCCGGGTCACTGCTGCGACGTGCTGTGCAGCATGGTGGTACTCGGGCTGATTCCTCTTGTGGCCGAACTCCTGGCGATCATGGCTCCTGCTCGGTCCTGAACGCTGAGGTCCCGCATTCCTCCTGTTGGAGTCACCGACATCCACCAGGGGTTGCATGGGATCTCCAAGCGTGTAGGTATCGGCGATGCGCATGGTCTCTGCCAAGGTCGTTGGCATCTTTCTTTGCAACTTCTGCCATAGCATAGAGCCATGCCGGCATCCTTGTGCAAACCAGGAGATGGCCTGTGCCTCTACCACTCCTTCGCAGGAATTGCGAATATTGCTCCACCGGGTAAGATATTCCCGGTCAGTCTCGTTGCTCCTTTGCCTACAGATGGCAAGCTGTTGAGGCCTGTTAGGCCTTTTGTACGTGCTGGTGAAGTTGCTGATGAATGCTTCCTCAAAGTCTAACCAGCAGTCTATGCTGCCAGCTCTCAGGTTGTTCAACCAGATCCGGGCTGGTCCTTCCAACATCTGCGGTACATAACGTACAGCCCATCGTCTGTTTCCACCGGCTATGCTTACTGCAGTTACATAGTCGGTTAGCCAGTCCTCCGGCTTCTTGCTGCCGTCATAGGTCTTAGCACCCCTGTTGAGCTGAAAGTTCCGAACAGGTGGTTCCCGCATGATCCGAGGTCCGAAGCAGGCAGGTCCCGGAGGTCCTTGCTCTTCCACCAACTCGGATTGGTGAATCCGGTCGAGCCGGAATCTGGCATCTGCCGGGTTCAGCTGCCTGGTTCCTATCCGAGATCCCAAAGGGTTCTCGTCTGGCTGACACCCGAGCTGCTGCAGCCTCGAGTTGCCATCGTCGAGCCTGTCTTGCGTAGGGATCATGGCCTGCTGGGGAACAGAGGCGACCTCCCTCTGCGGGTTTCCCTGAACATGAGGAGGGTTCCGGGGTGGATTACCACGGCCGACCGGGTTATTATTTCTTACACCCAGGTTACCATCCTCACGGGTACTTCCCGCCTGGCCCGAGTTACGCTGTCCGGCTTGCCCGGCTTGCTGGATACCGGCGAAGGCCGGGTCATAGGTCTGTAGCTGCTTGTTCTTCCCGGAACCTCGACTCCGGCTCCAGCTCTTGCCCTTGCTCTTGCTTCTGCTCGGATGCGGGGAAGAGGCCTCCCCGCCCGATTTTTGGCTATTGGGTCTTGCCGAGTGCACTTGAGACCCTGCCCCGGGGTTCTTTTTCTTGAAGGCCTGATTCTGACGGTTGGCCTCAACCACCAACTCGTTTACCCGCTCCTGCTGCTTGCGCAGGGCCTCACCGGATAACCCCACCAACTCGGCCATGGCGGCTTCGGCGGCCCTAAGGGTTTTCGTCGGTGAACTGTATACCGGCTTCCCCGCTGAAATCCGACTTCCCGTGTGACTGGTTGTTGCTCCACCGGCCAGCTCCTCATTCACCATTCTTCCTTTCTTACGCAGATCCGCGATGCGCTTGTCCCGGGAGTCTATCTTAAGGAATCCGTGA
This sequence comes from Poa annua, assembly GCA_026929855.1. Taxonomy (NCBI): domain Eukaryota; kingdom Viridiplantae; phylum Streptophyta; class Magnoliopsida; order Poales; family Poaceae; genus Poa; species Poa annua. Next base: position 305,653,452 of record CM049426.1, on the reverse strand, counting down.
GCTGCATTGTACTCCCGGAGGCTAGCATTGAGTTCACGACGGATCTCGGCGATCTCCTACGCTTACGCGAGTAGCAACCTCCGCTGCTCCTCCAAGTCCCGAGAGGGGATCCGGGCGACGTCGTGGCTGGGACGGTTGTGGATCACCATCCCGGGCCGCACCCCTTTCCTGAGGAGGTTTAGCCAACCGGATGTGGCCACTCCCGGCATCGCCGTCTGCGTCCTGGTACTCCTCCTCGGTTGCCCCGACCATCATCACCGCGACGGAACTCGGGGGGCGACCGGCACGCAGACCCCAAGCAGCGCAGAGCATGGGAGGGTCCTCAGCTTCCAGGACCACGTCCGGGTAGCTACAGACAACCTCGGTGGCGACGTAGGTGGTGAAACCACCAAAGTCAATGAGACATCCGTTTACCGGAAAGGGTCTGTTCCGGAAGCACCCTGCGTTGTCGCAGACGAAGTCCATCTCCCCTAGCCTTACGACCAGGCCAGAGAGAACCCGAACCTCGAAGTTAACAGGGGAGCCCGTCCGGATGTGTACACCAGCCAACGCCTCTGTCAGCCCCACGGTGGGCACCAACTGTCGTGGTGGTGTCACGGCAGATGCCATAGGATGGCTAATGTGTCGGGCCGATGGACGTTGGTGGATCCGGGGAGGGATAGCGAGCTGACTAGCCCACGCAAGGAGGCTCCAGGTAAAACCGAGATCTCCCAGGAACAAGAAACGAGACCCAAGTACGAGGGGGAAGATCTAACAAACACAAACAAATGCACGAAGGCACACAACACACACACGATATACCCAGGTTCAGGGCCCTCGTGAGGAGGTAACACCCCTACTCCTGCCTTTCCTCTCTATATATTTGTGGTACAAGAGCTACAACTTGCTGCTGGATCTCTCAAAGTGAGGAGTACAAAGAACTAGATGAACTCAAGGTGAGAAGAAGTAAATGCTCTCAGAGTAAATGTGACTATAGCTTTGGCTCCGAAGTTGGTCTCTCCCTCTCAGGAGCAGTTATGGCGCCTTTCATAGAGTTCCGGCCAGGAGGGCCGGAAACCCTAAATCGGCTTGGCCCCACCGGACAGGCCTAGCCGGCATGCCGTCACCGGCTAGTGCGACCTAGTCGCCACGCTATCCGGCGTAGCCCCAGCGTTATCATCTCGATAAGGACGGCAGGCGCCATCCTGCACCATCATTGTCCCCCTGTCAGAGACAAGACATGTCTTTGCCCATCCCGGATAGCCTTTTCCGGATTGCCGGGCTAGGCGCGTCAGGTCTTGTCGTATCACGATCGTACCGGCTGACGCGCTCCCGTGTCAGGCGGGAGGTGACCATGCTTCTGTGTCAGGCGGGAGGTGACCATGCTTCCGTGTCAGGCGGAATGGTACTTCCCCCCGCGACAGACGGGAAAGCCTTCTAGAGACCGTTGACGGCCTACCGGGAGCCCTCTCGCCGGCTACCTCCTCGCTCGCCACTGTGGGCCTCTCCTACATAAGATAAAGACCGAGACACACATTCCGGCTAGCATCTATCCGGACTACCTATCCGGTAAAGCCGAGTACTCCTCCTTCCGGGAGTTTTCTCGGAGCCCGAGATCCGGGATCCTTTCCGGAGGGTTCCGAGCTCGTCTCAGGATGAGTATCTCTAGGCCTAGCCTCCCGAAGATGTCTTAGCCTATCAGCAAAGACATCTTAGAGAAGCTAGTTCTTAGAGGAACCACCCGCTTATGCTTGTGCTGCGATTGTGCAGGCCGGGGGTGTCTATTTATAGCTGCCAGAGCTGCCCCTTGCACCTGCCAGGAGACACTTTGCCCTCTACCAGTGTTCAAGGGTTAAGTTGCCCTTTCAGCACACCAGGAGGTGTCCCTGGTTCTCGCCAAAGGTCTAGTACTGTTGGTACCATACTGAATTATACCGGGATCTGCCCCTACCCGGGGGGCAGCCCCCCGACAGATGTGCTGAAGTATGTTCTGCAAGTCCATTTCCGGGCATCTAACAACGTCGCGGAGTATGAGGCCTTGGTTCATGGACTGAATGTCGCCAAGGAGATCGGCATCCGCCGGATAGAATGTTTTGGTGATTCCGATCTCGTAGTGCAGCAGGTGTCGGGGAATTGGGATGCGCTTGATGCAAACATGGCCTTATACAGGTTTCATGTGCAGAAAATATCCGGATTTTTCGAAGGATGCGAGTTCAAGCACATACCTAGAGGAGAAAACGAGGCAGCGGATGTCTTGTCCAAGATAGGGTCATCTCGGGATGCCATCCCACCCGGGATAGCTCTGGAGCATTTGAGGAAGCCATCTATTCAACCCTCACCCGAGTCAGATTCTATCTTCATCCCCAAGGAGCCTGGTTCAGATGCCATACCCATGGAAGTAGATGTCGGGAGCATCACATCGAACCCGGGGACTGCGTCACAGTGCTCAGAGAGGCAGAGAAAGATGATGATGGAGGTGATGTCGGCAGAGCCAATGGACATAGACGCTCCCGTGTTCCCGGTTCGACCTGTCCCGGAATGGGCACAACCCATTATGGCTTACATCTTGGAAGGAACCCTCCCGGAGAATGAAGTGGAAGCCCGGCAGATAATGCGAAGGTCAAAAGCATACACCGTCATCAATCAAGAGTTGTACAAGAGGAGTGTCACTGAGGTACTCCAGAGGTGTGTTGAACCGGCAGAAGGACAAGAGATGCTCCTGGAAATACATCAGGGGGATTGTGGACATCATGCATCATCCCGGGCCCTGGTGGCGAAAGTGTTCCGGCATGGGTTCTACTGGCCCACTGCGTTACAGCAAGCAGAAGACATTGTCCGGAAGTGTGGAGGATGCCAGAGGTTTGCTCACCGGATACATATGCCGGCGTCAGCACTGAAGACAATCCCTATCACTTGGCCATTTGCAGTATGGTGTTTGGATATGGTCGGGCAGTTCAAACCGGCAAGAGGCAATATGACGCACATACTGCTCATGGTGGATAAATTCACCAAGTGGATAGAGGTCAAGCCAATCGGGAAGTGTGATGGACACACCGCTGTGCAATTCCTGAAAGACATCATCTTGAGATACGGATACCCGCACAGCATTATCACGGATAATGGCACCAATTTTGCTGTGGGGAAATTCGCTCGATTTTGTGCTGAGAAGGGAATTCGGCTGGATGTAGCATCAGTTGCACACCCGTAAGCGAACGGGCAAGTCGAAAGAGCAAATGCCTTGGTCTTGGCCGGCATCAAAGCTCGCCTGGTCGAGCCACTGTTGAGAACTCCGGGATGCTGGATAGAGGAGTTACCGGCGGTTTTTTGGGGTCTCCGGACTACACCGAATAGATCTACCGGGTACACGCCATTTTTTATGGTATACGGTGCTGAGGCAGTACTCCCAACCGACATACAATATGATTCACCGAGAGTGACAATGTTCACTGAGACCGAAGCAAGGGAGGCCCGGGAAAATGATGTTGATTTACTTGAGGAGGCAAGGGAATTGGCACTTTCTCGGTCTGCGATTTACTAGCAAAACCTCCGCCGATATCATAGCCGGAAGGTGCACCCGAGAGTGTTCCGAGAAGGAGATCTCGTGCTAAGGCTCATCCAATGCACGACCGGAATGCATAAGTTGTCACCTCCATGGGAGGGACCTTTTGTGATAAGCAGGGCATTGCACAATGATTCATATTACCTTGTAGATGCACAGGAGGCTAGAAAAGGTGTAATGGACAAATCCAAAGAGGAAACCAAACGTCCATGGAATGTAGCTCTGCTTCGACCCTTTTACTCATAAAGGGCTCAGTGTATGATGTACTTAAATTTTTGTGTATTAATGAAAGTAAGGCACCCCGGGAGGAACCCGGGGACTGCCTTGTTGTATGCCCATTTACTTTGTTCAGTGTATTTGTTATTTCATACCGATATCTCGGGAAGGAACCCGGGGACTGCCGAGTACCTATTTTTTTTGTATTGTTTGTATGCCGGGAAAGTTCCGAGTTCGATTCTCAAAGTCAGAGTAATGTATGTCGTGTGAAATCATCTTGTGACTCGACTGACGCACGCCGAAATGGTAGTCAAGAGCAAAGAGAGTCAAATGTGGGGAACATGAAAATGGTCTCGGGGACTCGGAGCAGGAACTTATCCCGCATACCTATTTTTGCTAACCCAGTTATTTTTTATGTCGGGAATTTGGTTAGCCAGAACTCGGATTGTCTTAATTAATGTATGCCGTATATGGAGTTTTGTGACTCGACTGTCGAACGCCGAAATGGTAGACAAGAGCAGAAATTACCTAAGTACGGTAAACATGAAAAGCAACTCGGGGACTCGTAACAGAATAAATCGACATAGCTTGTTCGGATAGATAACTCAGTACGGAACGTAAATGTTAAATAGTGTATGTTACATCTTGCACCCGGCATCCCGGGGATTTAACAAATCTACTCTTAAGTTTTTCTAAGTAGTAGAAGAAGCCGGCTTCTCGGAGACGGCAGCAGCAGGAGCAGCAGTCTCGGGAGCAGATGCGGGAGCAGCAGTGGCTTCAGAACCGGCAGCGGTACTCGGGGCATCTGGGCGCACCTCGTCCTGAGAGGCCTCGGGTGTCGGAGAAGTTGTAGCATCCCGGGGAACCACGGTCTCGGTCGCAGCACCAGAGGCAGCATCATCCTCCTCCGGGATCTTAACATCCACGTCGCCAATCGCGCTGGTGTCTTCGTCATCCTCGTAGTCGGATTCGGAATCAGAAGCTATGACGCTGGCGGTGAAGGCGCGAATGTTGGACCAAGAGGCGATGCGATGCGCCACTTCTTGTCGCCGCTGGACCTTAGCCGGATCGCTGCACCACGGCGAGATGGTGCGCAGGCGCTGGATCACCTCCAAGTCGAGACCTTCGTACCAACTCAGTACTTGGGTCATGACCTGATCGGCACCAGCCCGCGCACCGGAGCGTTTCCAAGCATGGACACGCCTCCCGGCACATCGGAGTGCGCTCACGAGTTCGCCGACCGAGAGCGTCGCGCTGATACCCGGCCACAGCGCACCATGAACATGGATCGCGGCGCTGAGCAGCTCCGTCCCGATCGACCGGAGAGGCACTATCCGGGCCTTCAGGGCGGTGAGGTGGTCCTCAATGTCCCAAGCATCCGAGACAGGGCCCTTCCCGGCACGCTTCTCTCGAGCGGCAGCAACGGCAAGGGCGGCAGCTTCGCGAGAGTGCTCGAATTCCCCTTTAAAAAGAAGAGCTGTCAAGCGACTAGGTCATAAGAAAAGCAACAACAAAGAAAGAAAGCAACGAAAAAAGGGGGATGTCGGTCCACTTACTGTTGAGATCCCGGTTCAGTACAGTTAGCTCGGAGAGCCAAGTATCGGACCGTGACCGGAGAAGAGCCAGCCCGGTCTCGGCGAGATGCGCGCGCTCCTCGGACTGATCCAAGGTCTCCTTTTGTTTCTTCGTCGCCTCCACGAAGCGCGTCTTCATCTCGGTCGCAGCAGCTCCGGCCTTTTCAAGCTCGCCATTGAGCCGCGCGATCTCGGCCTGCGCGGTAGCAAGTGCGGCCTTCTGATCCACCGAGATCTTGCGCGCGGCATCTCGCTCCTCCCGGAGGCGCTCCTCGCACTTCTTTGACTGACCGAGGTCAGCAAGAACCCGGTTGAAGATGCTGCCGCGTTTCTTGCTACACTCCTGAAATCAAGACAAAGACGAATGAGTCAATCTTGGAAAAAATATAAGGAACTCGGAAGATTCCGAAATCAGTAACAAGCTACCCGGTTGGGAGGATCTCGGGGACTCGGTGTCCGAGTCCTGGAATTTTCTCTAAGATTGGAGCCTAGTGATCTGCTATTCGGTGGAATCTAGAGCACTAAGCACCAATCTCGGGGACTAGTGGAGGTGGAGCAGATTTTGAAAACAAGCTACCCGGTTGGGAGGATCTCGGGGACTCGGTGTCCGAGTCCTGAAATTTTCTCTAAGATTGGAGCCTAGTGATCTGCTATTCGGTGGAATCTAGAGCACTAAGCACCAATCTCGGGGGCTAGTGGAGGTGGAGCAGATTTTGAAAACAAGCTACCCGGTTGGGAGGATCTCGGGGACTCGGTGTCCGAGTCCTCAAATTTGCTCTAAGATTGGAGCCTAGTGGTCTGCTATTGGTGGAATCTAGAACACTAAGCACCAATCTCGGGGACTAATGGGGAAGGAACAAATATTTAATGGAGAAAGAAAGAGAACAAGCTTACCTCGGTCACCCGAGTAACATTCAGCGCGGCCACCTGGAGAGCGTGCAGAGCTTGCGCGTTGCGGCCAGGGCCGGCAGCATGCAAGTCCCCCACGGTCTCGGAGGCGTCAGCGGCAATCCAGGCCTGGTTGTATTCATCAACAACGTGTATGCCAGAGCCGCCGGGCGCGCGAGCAGCAACAACGTCCCGGGATCCTGAAGGCACAAAGGAGCTTACGGTTGCTCGCAACATCCGCAGGGCGGCAGTAGGGATCTCGGCGGGAGGTGGTGGTAACGGGGAAAACTTACCTGTGCGTAGGGCCAAGTCTTGGGCCGAGGATGTCGGGGCAGTAGTAGGTTTGGCAGAAGTTGTTTTCTGCCCGGCAACCTTGGCGCGCGATTTCGCGGGAGGTTGATCAGCTTGCCGAGAAGAAGCAGCGGGCTGTTTCTCCGGGGCGGCCTTGTTCGCAGCTTGACGGGAGGGACCGCTTGGCACAAGCTGCCGGGGAGGGCTCAGGATCTCTGCCTCAAGCCCGGGCACCCTGCGCGGACTCTCCGGAAGAAGGATGTCTTCCGAGGTAGTCGTGGCCTGCACGGGGGTCTCGTCGACCACCGGACGTGTATCCGGTGTCGCAACAGTAGCCGGTGCGGCACCGGAAGCAGGAGGCTCGCTTCTTCGAGTAGAAGGACGAGGTGGAGAAGAGGCAGCCCGAGGCGGGCTGGGTGTCCGAGATCCAGGAGGAGGGGAGACAAAGGATGACGGGAGGTCGAGTGCGTCCCTGAAAGAAATATCTCAGTAAAAATTTATGGAGAAGACAAGGTCAGGTAGCACAAAGTAAAGAAAATGTACCCGGAATCCACAGTGGGAGCACCCTTCCTCCGGCGTCGAGGCTTCTCGGCCGTTTGTTTGTTCGGCTTACTCCTCTTGGGAGGGTTGCCGGAGTCATCGGCGACGTCGGTGTCGGAAGTCACACGCTTCCGGCTCTCAGCGCGTTTGGTCGCGGCCGTAGGTTTCGGAACCACTGCTGAAGCCCAATTGAGGGGGAGAGCGTCAATCACATCGAGAATTTGACAGTCAATCTCATCCTCTTAATCCGAAGAAATTGAAATAGCCTCTGAGGTGGAAGGGTTACCCGGGGCGGCAGCTTTGACTAGAGGAATGGCGAGATGGTCCTCGCCGTCGGGATCCTTTCTCGGCATCTTAGCCGGTACGAGGATGTTCGGTACGAAATTCCCGTCGGCGTGCATCGCGTCCTCCTCAGTTTGCCGCTCGAATAACTGCGCGAATAGGTCATTGCATGACAACCATGTCGGTTTCCAGCAGAATCTGGGTGCAAATGCAAGTTTGCGAAAGACAGATAGAAGCACCTGTTTTAGTGGTTTTTTCCGGGATCCCCCGGCAAGACCCCAGACATAATCATCCGGCATCTTCGTTCGAGCGAGAGCTCGAACGCGCCGGACGACTGCGGGACGGTCCAACCCGAAGATGCTGGTCCTGGTGGGATCTAGGTTCCCGTCCATATGGCACATCTTGTGCACTCAGGTTTGTAGGGGGCAGACGCGACGGATAATGAAGCAGCGCAGGAGATCGTCGCCAGTCATCTTATCAGTTAACACGCTGAGGACGTCGTGCATACATCTGACCTCCTCGATATCCGGAAGCCGGTTCCAGAGGTCGAATTCGCGGGGAGGTCCAATGGCGAACTCCGGCAAATTGATAAAATCCGGGTTCGACGATCCAGGACCATCTTCCGAAGCCTCCCGGTTCTTCACATAGAAGAAACTACGCTGCCACTTCCGGTAGGATTCTAGTCCCTTGACTATGGGAAATCCGGAGTCAGCGCGGGGAATTATGGTGGCCGCTCCGCAATCGACCAAGTCTTTAACTTTCTGATCCGGATTGGGGATGACTTGGCGGCGGAGGATGAAGTACTTGGCCCAGAGGTCCAAGAAAGGCCACACACCGAGATATGCTTCCGTATAGGTGGTGAAGACCGAAAGCATCATAATGGCGTTCGCTGGGAGATGATGGGGTTGGAGGCTATTGGTGTCGAGGAAGTTGCGGAAGAAGGGGCTAGCCGGAAGCCCAAACCCGCGCTCGAAATGCGTGAGGAATACAACGTATTCCCCGGGTTGGGGTTCCGGTTGAACCTCGCCCTCCGGGAGACGACTCTCGACTTCTGGCGGAATCCGGTGAGTCCGGTACAGCCAGTCGAGGTCCTTCTGCATGATCTCGGACCCATCCCAGCACCCCCGAACACTTTCTTCAGCCATGTCGAAGAGATCTGCAGATGTATCCGGGCTACTCTGCAGACGCAACGACAGTTAGTCGGAGTTAGTCTACCGGGAGCTAAGATACCGGATCACAAACTCCTAAAGACAACCGGACTCCTGGCAAATAAGATCTACCGCGCGCTATTAAATCAAAACTTAATCGATGAAAATACACTCGGGCAAAATAGAGATGTGGCCTAGTGCGAGCAAAAGGCTAAGGTGTGTAACGCGTCCTCATCCCCGCCGCGCGGCTCGTGCTCGCCGCACGGCTCGCGCTCGCCGCCGTCGGCGCCACCGCGCGTGCGTCGTTGTGCGACCGAGCACGAAACATCATCCCCCTAAAGGAGTTCATCGGAGCGGAGGGAAGAACTCACCGGAGAAAGCGAGGTCGGTGACGGGCAAGAAGGGCGCGACCCGATGGTGGAAGCGAAGAGCTCCGGCGACCAGCGAGAGCGGCGGCGTTCGGATTCCGGGCGCGGCAGCAGCGACGTGCTCGAGACGACGGTGGGAGATGTGAGAAGTTGGGAAGAAGAAGAAGTGACCGTTCCGGCCCCCTATTTATGGGGGGGATCCGGAGCGGTTTCCGAATTTCCCGCCCACGATCTCTCCGATCGTGGGTGGGATCTGTTTTGTGCCGCACGACACATGGCGTCCCTAGGAGCGCCTGATCCGGCCACACCGGGGGCCACAAAGCACCAACGGTTGAACTTCGGATCGGCTGCGGCTCCCGGCGCGCGAACCCGAGCAACGGCGTGCTCGGTCCGAAGCACTCGAGTGCATTTCTGATTCGACAGGACCTCGGGTGGGACCCAGTCAAAGATTTGGAATTCAATGCGGAGCCAACGATCAAGATTCACTCACGTGGCACTATCCGGTTACGAGCATGGCCTTCCGGTCAAAACGATCTCGGTATGGGGATCCCGGCAAAACTCATCTCGACATCAAGTCAAAGGATAGTCTCATATTTTCTGGGGAGATAGTTGTTATTAAAGCTGATCCCGCACATTATCCGGGGTCGCTGCACAGCACCAGCTTCGGGGACTAGTGTCGGGGGGCTGCCCCCGGGTAGGGCAGATACCGGCGCAATTCGACAGTGTAGCAACAGTGATTGACCTTTGGCGAGAGCAAGGGCCACCCCCTAGTGTGCTGAAGGGGTAACTTGACCCTTGAAGTGCTGGTAGAGTGCAAGGTGCCTCCTGGCAGGCACAAAGGTCATCTCTGGCGGCTATAAATAGACACCCCGAGCCCTCATAACAGCACAAGCATCATTGGGTGGTTCCTCTAAGAACTAGCTTCTCGAAGATGTCTTTGCTGGTAGGCTAAGACATCTTCGGGAGGCTAGGCTTAGAGATACTCATCCTGAGACAAACTCGGGTGCATCCGGAAAGGATCTCGGGTCTTGGGCTCCGAGGAGACTCCCGGAAGGAGAGGTACTCGGTCTTACCGGATAGGCAATCCGGGTAAGTGCTAACCGGAACATTTATCTCGGTCCTAAACTTGTGCAGGAAGAACTCATAATGTCGAGCAAGAAGGTGACCCGCATGAGGGATCCCGGTAGGCCGTCAACGATCTGCAGCAGGATTTCCCGCCTGATACAGGGAGAAGTACTGTACCGTCTGACACGGAAGCATGGTCACCTCCCGCCTGACACGGGAGCGCGTCAGCCGGTACGACAACGGTACGACAAGACACGACGTGCCTAGCCCGGCAATCCGGAAAAGGCTATCCGGGATGGGCAAAGACATATCCTGTCTCTGACAAGGGGACAATGATGTTCCAGGACGGCGCCTGTTGTCCTTGCCGGGATGATGACGAAGGGGCTACGCCGGATAGCACGGCGACTAGGTCGCACTAGCCGGTGACGACATAACGGTTAGGCCTGTCCGGTGGGGCCAAGCCGAATTAGGGTTTCCGGCCCTCCTGGCCGGAACTCTATAAAAGGCGCCATAACTGCTTCTGTGGAGAAGAGACCAACTTGGGAGCCAAATCTATAGTTGCATTTACTCCTAGAGCATTTACTTCCTCCTACCTTGAGTTCATCTAGTTCTTCTTGTTCTTCACTTGGAGAGATCTACGAGCAAGTTGTAGCCCTTGTACCACCATTATATAGAGAGGAAAGGCAGGAGTAGGGGTGTTACCTCCTCACAAGGGCCCTGAACCTGGGTACATCGTCTGTGTGTTGAGTGCCTTCGTGCATTTGTTCTTGTTTATTAGATCTTCCCTCTATCGTGATGCTCTCGTTTCTAGTTCTTGGGAGATTTCGGTTACACCGGGATCCTCCCCGTGTGGGCTATTCAGCTCGCTATCCCTCCCCGGATCCACCAACGTCCATTGGCCCCACACATTAGCCATCCTATGGCATCTGCCGTGACACCACCACGACAATACGCCACAGGCGAAAACATGTTGGTGCAGACTCGAAACCCAAACGTAGTTCTTACTCTTCGTCAGAAATTTCTGCAACAAATAATAATTTGCAACAGAGTGGGTCAGATTCCATTTAAAAATGGAGTCTGGCAAGTGACACTATGGTGGACACAATGGGAATAACTCTAAAATCTGTATGCATATTTGGCTGGTGGAGTTCAAGACTATTTTGCATAAAGCCAATTTTATCCTATCACTTCATAAAACAGTTTCAACATCATAATTGGTAACACTGGCGAGTTCTAGTGAACCCAAAAGATATCTCGTCCTTAGGTGCACCCTCAGGTGAAAACCCCCACATTCAATGGTCCTAAGTATAGTAGAAACTATCTTAGGTGAAAACCCCCATGAACATGGTCCTGAGTAGTCCACTGTTGTTTATCAAAATTTTATTAAGAAATTAGAATGTTGGGATTCCTCCATGTTCCTTGATCAGCTGTAGTCTTTACTTGAAATACTTCTCCTTGCGTCCTTCACAATCTTCTCCATTTATTCCTCACATCCCTTTGTTCCTGGGTGGCCTTCCACAGGTGTACTCTCAGGTGAGAACCCCCACGTTCATAATCCGTAGTATAGTAGAAACTATCTTAGGTGAAAACCCTCATGGACACGGTCCTGAGTAGCCACTCAACATAAACCAAACAACCAATCCACCCAGATGATTCATTAACTTAGTGATGTGCACTCCCAGGTAAATACCCCCACATATTATGATCCTAAGTATAGTAAAGACTATCTCAGGTGAAAACCCTCATCGAAATGGTCCTGAGTAGCCACTTAACATTTTATAAAACCTTTCATCAATTGCATAGCATCAAAATCTACTAAGTCATTTCATAGGTACCTATACACGAAGGAATTGGGGATTCTAAACATGTCTTGCATAGCAATACTATCCTACACATGCTTATAGAAAAATACTCTACTCATGCATAGAAAAGTATTGGGAAGTTTATGAGGTGTGCCACTTGCCTTGGCAACAAGAAGAATAGTAACAACAACTGCAACTGCTGTTGTTTCCCTCCGAGATTTCTAACACATCAAACAAAACACACATAAACATACTAACAAGTATCAATACAAAAATATGTTATGCATGATATGCAAAATACTTAGAGAAAATACTAAGTCTATTCATCATGGTGATCGACCATTATTATCAACTCTTTGTAAATTGGATATTCACTATAGTGAGAGAGACAGACACCCGGCCAGCCACTTAAGTTTGTGGAATAGGTCTCATGTACGTGGACATGTAAGGTTAGTCTCCAGGACGCTTCATCTCACTATGCCGCTAGGATCCAACAAACTTCAAGATGGCAATAACGAGATCAAAAATTGTTTTAAGTCTAGATTAGGAAAGATAGAAGAAAATGATGTAGGTTATCTTCAAGGATTCATCTCCAGACTTGTAGTATTCTCATTAGTGATGTCTTGATCACCATGTATTAAAGAGAAGAAAAGAAAAAGAGAAAGAAATACTTAGAGAATAGAGGGGGGTTGGTCTTCTTGGACTTCCTCTTGATTTTTCTTTTAAGTGCTTCTACTCCTTGGTGATTATTCTTAAGTCTTGTTTTGGCTAAGTCATTCATTGGTCTTCTAGCTCCAAGTTGAAAATCCTAAGTGTCTAAGTGCATCGCACTTAACCAAAAAAAATGCTAAGTTGAAAATATTCCTAACTTAGAGAAAATAATGGAGGAGTTTTCCTATGAGGAGAATAACTATATAATGAAATATGTTATGCATGCAATGCTCTTTTTAATCATAATAAATATCATACAAACTTTGTGATATTTTATAGAGTATGCATTACGCTATAAATGCAATTTAATTAATTTCTATTTTTGCAAAACATCATAAAAGGAATAAATATAATATTAAAGTTTTATGTGATTAAACTTTTATAACAAAATTTAATAAATGGTGTTAATAGACAGAGGGGATTTAATTAAATTTATAGCAATTTGATTTAATCAAAATTAATGTCTCTTTTAATAGTTATGTCAAAAATAGTCAAACTATTCAAATTAAAACATACAACTATTAAATCATGAAAATAATACAACAAAAATATTTTATAACAGAGGCATCAAGTTACAAATATTCTAAAGTTTCTAGAACAATTTTATTTGCAATTTTTGGATTTATAGATTTAAAGTTTTTACAAATATACTCAAATCATCCATTTGAAATTTGAATAATTTATACTAAGTCAAATTTGAAATTTAACAGATCTAAAATATTATACATGTGAAGGGCTTTCCAAAAATATAAAAATTATCTAATTTGGATAAGTGGTTAAAAAGTTATGAAGGTTTGAATATGCAGGGGCTTTTCTGCAAAAGTGCCAATTAAATTAAATCGGAAAATTCAATTTCCACGTCAGCGCTGACTGGACGCTGACTAAGCGCTGATGAGGCTTCGACGTGGAATCTTCTGATTTTTCTGTACCGGTTAAGTTAAAGGATCTAATCTCGGCCGTAGGATCAAGATCGGACGGCGCAGGAAGAGAGGCTCACCGGGCGGCGCTACGCTCGGCGAGGACGGTCCGGTGGCTCCGGTGCTCCCCCGGATGCGCGGAGGGCAGCTCCGGGCGTGGCGCAGCACGGCGAAGAGGATGGTGGCGACGGCGTCGAGCGGCGCGTCTCAGCGCGGCGCGGAGGAGCGGTTTTCGCCGGCGATCTTCGGTCGGTTCTTCCTCGACAAACTGCACGCGAAAATGAAGCGGGGAGGGTTTGAGAAGGTGCGCGTGAGGACGGCGAGAAGGATAGGAGGGGTCTAGGGCCCGGGTGCTTGCTTACTACGCCAGAATCGATGAATCGTGGCGGCGGCTTGGAGCTTCTCCGGCGAGCCTTTTCGACGGCCTGGGGGCACGAAACCGAGTGGGAGGAGAGGGGAAGAGAGAGGAGGGGCAGGGCTACTTATAGCAACAAACGGCACTCAATTTGGTCGAATAAATCGCCCGAATTGATGCGAGGTAACGCCGGCCGTTTTCGGGCGTGGTCTCCGGCCGGAGATTGAAGACGATGACGTCACGCTGACGTCATCAATTTTCTTTTTCTTTTCTGATTTTTCTTTTGATTCATAACTTTTGATTTAAGTGTCCAAATGAAGTAAAATAAATTTCTAAAATTTTGTAAAAGCAATATCTTTGTGTTAAACTAGTTGTGGGTATGTTTTGAACAATTTTCAAAATTAATAATTTTGAAATATTGATTAAATACAAATTTGATACGTAATATAAGTTTTGAAATTATAACCTAATTAAATTTTCTTTTGGTTAATAAAATTTGTAAAATACCCATATTCAGATATGTTTGAATTTAGATTCTTAAACTTATTTTGCTGAAATCATTCACCTTTATTTTGGCATAAAAGTAGAATAATGGAATATAAATATTTTTAGAGTAATATGAAATATAATGGATTTTTATTTAAACCTTTTGTGATTTAATCAGATGATGAATGATGAAATGCATGTATGCATGAATGCAATGTTTAAATTTTCTTTTCCCAAGCAAAATACTTAAATGTTTTCAAAAGTTTTAAATTTTAGTGATTTTTAAACATTCCAAAATATAGGGATGTTACAGACTACCACCCTTAAAAGGAATCTCGTCCTCGAGATTCGTGTCGGCCCAGTGGGAACTGGGGTACCAAGAGCCCATTCCCCCCAGGCCTCGCTCGCGGGCCAGATGGACGAAACGATCAAGGACCAGGCGTCACCACTTGACGGGACCCTCGAGAGGTGATTCCCCTCGAGGGCCTGAAGAGGGAGCGAGGGCCCCAAGGGACCCCTCGCCTCAGGGGATCATCCCCCCGAGGGACCAATCCGACTGAATGGGCTTCTGACAGGAATCTCCCCTCAAGCCTGAAGGAAAACGTCGCCGCCAAGGAAGCCCGGCAGAGCGCACGTGACCTCTGCCACGCTCGTGCAGTGGCACTCACACCCCCGTCGCTGTCCCTGGCGATAAAGCGGTCAACAAATCTGCTCCGCCTGCTGCACAGCTGTGAGGACCTTCTACTCTGACGATAAAGCAGGTGGACGACGCAACCCTCCAATGGAGATCGTCCTCGCGGGCTCCACTGTCGGGTTATGACTCCCAGGAATCGGGGGTAGTCACTTCCTGAAGTGAAGTTCGAAAGGGGATTGAACGCGGAGGTCTAAACCCTCAAGTGGCTCCGCGATGTTGCTCGCCGGACCCGAAGAAGACGCACACCCGACCAAGGAAAACATCGTCCTTTACCCAGGTTCACGGCCCTCGTGTGGAGGTTAGACTGCTACTCCTGCCTGTCTCTATTATATGTGGGAGATTACAATACAATTGAGTTTGCCGAAAGCCCCCTTGAGGCAGTTCTTGCCTGGGGAGGGAAGAAATGATCTTGTTCCTCCTCCAGCCAGAGGCTAACCTAACCAGAGCTGCTAGGGTTTACAAGGGTGTTTTGCATGCAAAAGGCCGACCCTTGCTACGATGGATGTCTTCTCCCTTTTATAGGCGCCTCGGGCCTTCTTCTTCGGCTTGGCCTTCAAGGTGGCTCCCACTTTCCAGTGGCGGGGCGGAGCACGAGTCCACCGTGCTTCATTCGTCCATGGACTCGGTCCATTGTCGATAAAGGTGGCGTCGTGGCCGACAGGCGGCCGACCGTGCTCGTACCACCCACAGAGCGGGCAGTCTCTGAGATGGAGCCCACGATGATGATCTTCGTTGGAGGGTTGCGCCGTCCTCCTGCTTTATCGTCAGAGTAGAAGGTCCTCACAGCTGTGCAGCAGGCGGCGCAGCTTTGTTGACCGCTTTACCACCAGGGACAGCGACGGGGGTGTGAGTGCCACTGTACGAATCGTGGCAGAGGTCACGTGCGCCCTGCCGGGATTCCTTGGCGACGACGTTTCCCTTCAGGCCTGAGGGAGATTCCTGCCGGACTTCCCTCAGGCGGGCTGGTTCTTGACGGGGAGGATCCCTTGAGGCGAGGGGTCCCTTAAGGCCCTCGCCTCCTCTTCAGGCCTTCGAGGGGGATCGCCTCTCGAGGGTTCCATCAGGCGGTGAAGCCTGGTCCTTAGTCGTTTCGTCCGTCTGGCCCGCGAGCGAGGCCTGGGGGGAATGGGCTCTTGGTACCCCAGTTCCCACTGGGCCGACAGTAGCCCCCGGGCCCATGATGGGCACGACTGAGCCCATGGGCTTAGGCGAAGCGTTGTGGGCCCTTAGTGCCCAGCCGGCCCGAGCCACGCCGCACTTGGACGATCAACGACTTTGCACGATCTGGGGCGTGAGTCGTGGGGGGTCCCACCACGCCCTGGTAACTGTTCTTGGAGTAGACATAAAGCCCAGGCGTTGCCGCGCAGAGCCGTTATTGTTTCTAGTTATTCCCGCAGAAGTTTCCGCTTCCCAGAGCTCTCCGTCTCCGCTCTCCCCTGCGCATCCCCCACCTTTGCCCGGCCGAAAACCCAAGTCCTCCCCGATGGGCCCGGTGAAGAGCAAAAGTAAGGCCGCAGCGGGGTCTTCTTCCCGGGCGGCGGCCATGGAGGTAGTGCGGGGCGCGGCACTCGAGGGGGCGCGCACCGATCTTCGGGCGTTGGGGAAGATCCGCCATCTGGTTGCGGGGCCATCCAATGAGCATGGAGCCAGCGAACTCCAAGCCGCCCGGTTCGGGAGATTTCCTCAAGGATTTTACCCTATTTTCCTCCACGCCATCACCGCCGGGCTGGTGCCGCCGTACTCGCCTTTCTTGGAGGCAGTACAGGAATTCTACCAAATTCAACTCCTCCATCTCCACCCGAACTCCATACTCATATTGTCCATCTTTGCCCACCTTTGCGAGGCTTATTTGGGTGTGCACCCTTCGGTCGCGCTCTTCAGGACCTTCTACTCGCTGCGGTGCATGGCTGGTGGCGAGAGGACGGGGTGCGTCTCCTTCCGCATCGCGGACGGCATGGGTCATGTATATATGCCCATGTCCTAGAGTGGGGACAAGCCTGTTACGGCGCTGCTCAAGAAGGTGGGCGACTTTCGCTAGAAGTGGCTGCTCATCGGCGTCCCGTCGCCCTGCGCATTCCTGGATGTCCCGGAGGCGCCGCCCGTAAGGAACTCCCACTGGTGCAAGTCAGCTCTTCGTGGTGCAGACAACGCTTACTTGGAGGGGCGTTTGGGATTTCTCCGCGAGGAGGGTCTCACAGGTCAGATGGTCGCGGCGGACTTATCGTGGCACGCCGCATCGTCCCCCTTCAGGCGCACTCGGAGCCGATGTGGATGTATGCCAGCCCTTCCGACCCAATGCAGCTTCATCCAGAGGACCTTGGCTCGGACGTGGTCGACACCATCCTAAACATCCTTTTCGCCAGTCTGGATTTGCCAGGGAAGATCGCCGGCTCCGTGCGTCCCCTGCACCAGCTTCCTTTGAGCGTCCGCATGGATATCCTGGACGGAATGCCAGATTTCACTCCTCAAGGTCTGGCGGGCTTGATGGATCAGGTGGTCGCTGTGCCGGTGCGCGCAGTCGTGGGTGCTGATTCTTCATCCACCTCCCGTGCCTGGAGCGGCGAAGAAGAGGCCGCGACGGGAGAGGCGCTCGCTGCGAGGTACGAGCCATTCACCGACGAGATTTGCTACATCTCGTCAGGCGATGACGACGCCTTTGTCGTTGCGCCTTCGCGCTTCGAGGAGGAGGCGCCTGAGGCAAGGGCGGCCTCTGAGATAGATTCTTCGCCGGGGAGGCGCAAGCCTCGCACCAAGGCGATGGTGGATCGCTCCGGGGCGAGGACCTCTGACATCCCCTTCAAGAGAAAAGCGGCGACGCCTCTGGAGGGGTCAGGTGCCAAGCCCACACCTTCCTGGCGCTCTCCTGGCCTGTCGTGGGTCGACGCTGGTGCTTCCCCTTCATGGTGAGTATTCCCACCACTTGGTCATCTTTGGCTTTTATAGTTCCCCCTGCTCCGTCTTCTCATGAACAATCTTCCTCGGGCTTTTTCCAGCGATCTGGTGCCTGCGAAGCGTCGCAAGCTTCGCGAGGCAGCAGGTGTGAAGAGTGCCGCAGCTTCGGTGGCGGCTGGCGAGCGCCCGAGGCTTATGGAGACGTCCACTCCAGGCTCAGTGGAGGGGGAGCCTCAGGAGGGAGCGGCCGTGCCCCTGGTGGGGGCGCCCGAGCCTCAAACGGCGCCCCCCGAGTCTCTGCCTGTGGACAACGCGGAGGAGACGACTCCCGCGCCGCCTCGCGCTCCGACTCCTCCTCGCGCGGCTACGCCGCCACGCGAGGCAGTTTTGCTTCGCACGCTGCCATCGCCGCGTGCAGCGACGCCGACGCTTGCGTCACCTTCACCATGCTCGCCCGCGGAGCCCGCGCCACCTTGCGAGGGAGCGACCCAGGCTTCAGCAGGTGTAGGTGCGGCCACAGGAGGGGGTGCGGCCTCACCTCCTTTGGGGGGGCGACCGAGGTTCCCGCGGTCGCAAGTGCAGCCGCAGGAGGGGGCGCGGGCTCACCACCCCGCCCTGCCGGAGAAGATGAGCACCCCGGCGACTCGAGCACCACAGATGAAGCCGTCATGGATGGAGGTGGAGCCACACCCAGCCCCCGAGCCCGACCTGGGGCAGCGTTCTCGGGACCGGCCGCCGCAGTTGGGCCCTCATCCAGCCAGGAAATGGTTCTCCGAAGCTGGGACTGGAGCGCAGGGCGCCGCGAGGTGGCATTCGGCCTTGTGCGGGAGTCGTTGGAGGGCCTAGAGGCTCACCTTGCCCTTGGTGACATACGGCTCGCCCAACAGCAGGAGGAACTTGCGAGGTCGTGGGCGTCCTTCTATGCGGCCATCGAGGCGTGCCGGCTAGAGGACTCGGCGCTGCAGGCAGCCCGCGAAGAGGCCATCAACTTTGCCTAGGAAGTCCGCGAAGGAGCCATTCGCGACGCGACGGAGCGACTCAAGCCCCTCGAGGCAGAGCGCGAAGCCGCTGAGGAGCTTCTGCGAGGGGCCACAGCCGAGCGTGAGGCGATGGAGAGCTCGTTGGCGCAGAAGCGACGCGAGCTGGACCGGTTGGAGTCCCAGCGTCTCTCTGCCCACCAGGTTGCGCGGGCCGCTCTGGAGGAGGACCGCAAGTGCCTCGCCGAGCGCGATCTGCAGCTGGCCCTCAGGGGGAGTGAGCTGCTGCGGCGCGGGGAGCGGTGTCTCCAGATGGGGAAGGACCAGGCCGCCCAGCGCGTGGTCCTTGAAGCGCGCGAGGGAGGCCTGGCACAGGCGGTCTCGAAGTTCGACGAGCATGTCGCTGCTCAGAGGCGCTCTGACGAGCGCTCGGAGCGGCGCTTCGCCAGGAGGACGAGAGCGGCGCAGAGGGCCCTCGCGTTGCATGAGAGACATCTCCGTCGGACCCTTCTCCAGAAGTACTGTGCTCGGCTGCGGAAGCGGGAGGACCGCCTCAGGGCCGAGCATGCTGCGGACGCTCAGCGGCTAGCTGAGCTCGATAAGGCCAACTCCAAGCTGGCGCGCCGCTTCAAGCGCGCCAAGGCACATTGGCGCCGAGCGGACGAGGACCACGACGAGGCGTCCCACGGCGCGAGCCCTTCGTCCAGTGCGCCTGCGATGCAGTGCGACCGCCTGTTTAAAGAACTGGTCGCGCGTGGTAGTGAGCTTGCGGCGCGTCTCGGCGCTGACGCCCCGTATCCTTGGACCCAAGACCACGACGGCGCCGCCATGTTCCTGGCCTACTTCGACCAGCTTTTCGCGGCGCTGGAGGGCCCCGCCGCCGAGCTTCGCGCGATGATCAAAGACGAAAGCAGGCATCTCTTAGGGGTGGCTGTTGATCGCATCTTCACCAACATCAGGCTCCTTGTGCCGGACTTCAACTTCCGCTTGGTGACCGAGGTTGCTCTTGGCGAGGACGCGCAGCGCGTCTCGTCTTCCCTCCGCGAGAAGGTGGATGCATTCTGCAACCGCTTCAGGCGTGTGGAGGCTGCGCCGAACTTCAGGGAGGAGGAGGCTCGCTCCGCCGACGTCGAAGAAGGCGCTGCGGAGGAGGAGGCCCACTCCATCGAGGTCGAAGATGGCGCTGCGGTGGAGGAGTCCCGCTCCGCCGAGATCAAAGTTGGCGCTGCAGAGGAGGAGGCCTGCTCCGCCGAGGTCGAAGCTGGCACAGCGGAGGCTCAAAGCGCTGCTGCATTCCCCTGAGCCTTTCTTGGCTGCGCCTGCGGGCGCTTGTAACTGCACCAGCTGTGTGCCTTAGACACCTTAAGATCTTTTGGCTTGTAATATACTTTTAATTGTTGTTTTAATTTGAGCTCGTCTGCCCCTCTTGAGGTCTCTTTGGACTCATCTTCATGTCTATTTGTTCTCTGCGTCGTTAGGTCCCATCTCTTTGTGCCATGACTCCGCCACCTTGGTCCGTGGGAGCAATGACTCCGCAAGGCCAGGGGGGACTTTAGGCCTAGGAGAGGTAAGAGCCTTGAGTCGCGATGCTCAAGTGCCTCCCTTAGATGTGCGAGTAGTCCATGAAGCATAAGGGAAAGCGAAGTCACTCGAGGGGCAGAGACGTGCGCTAGGGAGAGAAAAACGCTCTTAGAGCGTGGGTGCGAGACTTACCTTCTCGAGGTTTTCGCTCTGTGAAGGTTGTTCGCTTGGTGGGGTTGCTCCTGTGGAGGCCTTTTGCGAGGCTGCCCGCTTGAGGGGCGCTCCTGGGGAGGCATTTTGCCTGGCGAGGTTGCCCGCTTGAGGGGTCGCTCCTGGGGAGGCATTTTGCCTGGCGAGGTTGCCCGCTTGAGGGGTCGCTCCTGGGGAGGCATTTTGCCTGGCGAGGTTCCCGCTTGAGGGGTCGCTCACGGATGTCCCTGCAGGCTCGCGGGGGAAATCTTCCCTGCAGGTATTAGAGGGGCGAACCCAAACGCTAGAACACGGATCAAGGGATCGTGCGCGCTTATAGGTCCCCTCAGGCATTCCTTGCGAGGAGAGTAAGTACCAAGGTCCTCTGTTGAGATGGCTTGTTTGTGGGGAATTGCCCTCCAGCCAGAGCTCGGACTCTTGGGTTTTGCAGTGCTGCTGGTGTGTCATTTGAGGCACTGGCACCGTACTCAGCCCCCGCTCGCGAGGTACGCATGTGGAGATATATAAGCGCACACTTCAACAATAGTAATGCATAAAATAAAACCCCCCAAAAACGTTTTTAAGCGGCGCCGAAGCGCTAAGTTCACTTAGGAACGACATTGAGTCATTATGCTTGGGTTTGCCAAGTTAATGCTCTGACCATGTCGAGGCATGGGGACCATCTGTTGGTGGCTGAGACTCTCAACGGCCTGAGGTGGCTCGTTTTAACTGAGAGCTCCGAGGGTTTTTCCCTCTAGTGAAGCCTTTGGGGCTTTGGAGGTTTAAGCCGTTGGCGTTTTAACCTCCGGAGACAAGAATGCTTGGAGGTTGAGCCGTAAGCTGCCTCGTGCGCTAGTAGTCTCGACGTGACAATGATCACGTGCGTGGCAATGACCACGGTTGCGTTTGTTCCCTTAGGAGACAAAGCATTTGTTTGGGGTTTAAGCCTTTTGGCGTTTTAACCTCTAGAGTCGACATTGCTTGGAGGTTGAGCCGTAAGCTGCCTCTTCCGCTTTGTTTTCTCGACGTGACAATGATCACGGGTGTGGCAATGACCACTTCGGCATTTGTTCCTTTAGGAGACAAAGCTATGTTTTTGGAGGTTTAAGCCTTTCAGCGTTTTAACCTCTAGAGACGAAAAATGCTTAGAGGTTGAGCCGTAGGCTGCCTCGTTCGCTTGACGTCTCGCCGTGACAATGATCACGGGCGTGACAATAATCACTTTTTTTTATTTGTTCCTGGCGGATACAAAATCTTGCGAGGTTTAAGCCTTGGCTTTTAACCTTGAAGGTCAAAAAGGTGCTTGGAGGTTGAGCCGTGGGCTGCCTCTTTCGCTAAATGCCCTGACGTGATGATGATCACGGGTAGAACTTGCGTAGATGCATGATGTTCCATGGATTCTTGACGGGGACGCCGTCTTCTGTCTCGAGGCGAGCCGCGCCAGGCCTGGCGATGTGGGTGCCCTGTAGGGACCTTCCCACATCGGGGACAGCTTGTGGAGGCCTTCCCTGGAGAGGATTCGTCTGAGGACGAGATCGCCTGCCTCCAGGGTGCGCGAGCGCACATTACGGCTGTGGTAGCGCCTCAGGGACTGCTGGTACTTCGCCGCCCGTAGAGCGGCGCGGCGTCTTAGCCCTTCAAGGAGCAGCAGGTCGTCATTGTGGATATCCTCTTGCTGGTCCTCGTTAAAGGCAAGGACCCGTGGGGACCCATGCTTTATCTCTGTGGGGAGGACTGCTTCGGCTCCATAGACGAGTGTGAACGGCGTTTCCGCGGTGGGCCTGGGTGGCGTGGTACGGATGGACCAGAGCACCGAGGGTAGCTCATTGATCCAGCCCTTGCCGTGGCCCTTGAGGACATCGAAGGTCCTGGTCTTCAAGCCTTTGAGGACCTCTGCGTTTGCGCGCTCAGCCTGTCCGTTGCTTTTCGGATGGGCGACTGAGGCGAAGCAGAGCTTGATGCCCATTTTCTGGCAGTAGGCTCTGAAGATGCCGCTTGTGAATTGCGAGCCATTGTCGGTGATGATGCGGTTAGGCACTCCAAAGCGGCAGACCAGGCCTCTGATGAATTTCACCGCCGCGCCTGCTGTGATTGTACGCGTCTCCTCCACTTCAGGCCATTTTGTGAACATGTCGATGGCCACGAAGAGGTAGCGATATCCACCTTGCGCCGTTGGGAAATGTCCCAGGATGTCCAGCCCCCAGACCGCAAACGGCCACGAGAGCGGAATGGTTTCTAGGCCCAGCGCTGGCTGGTGCATTTGCTTGGCGTGGAATTGGCAGGTTTCACAAGATTGAATGATGTCTGTTGCATCTTGAAGCGCTTGAGGCCAGTAGAAGCCGCTCCTGAAGACTTTTCCTGCGAGGGTGCGGGCGCAGAATGGTGGCCGCATTCCCCACTTTGGATGTCCTTAATCAGTAGTTTTCCTTCTTCAGGAGGGACGCACTTGAGCGCGATGCCGTTTGGGCGCTTGCGGTAGAGAATTCCTTCGAGGATTTGGTACGATTTTGCTTGGCGGGCAATTTGCTCCGCTTCGACACCTTCCTCGGAAGGATCCCTTTGTGGAGGTAGTCTTTGATCTCGTCGATCCATCCTGTCTCTTGGTGCACCGCTGTAAGCAACAGACGCTCCCCTGTTGGGGGGCCGCAGCCTGGGGCTCCATTTGCAGGTGGTGGCGGGAGCGTTTCGTCTGTGCTTGCGGGCAGGGCCTCTAGGGACTGCTTTATGGATGCCTTGACGAGCCTTTCTTCAAAGACACCTGGCAGCTGGGCTTGCCTCTTTGATGCGCGCTTGGCGATGTCATCAGCCTCTTGGTTCTCTTTTCTTGGGATGTGCATGAGCTCCATTCCCCTGAAGTTCTTCTCCAGCCTACGGACCTCTTCAAGGTATGCGGCCATGTGGTCGTCCTTGGCCTTGTAGCTTTTGTTGGAGAAGTTGACGAGCAGCTGGGAGTCGCCCTTGATGAGTATATGCTTGACGCCTAGGGCGATTGCGGCGCGTAGGCCAGCAAGCAGCCCTTCATACTCGGCGATGTTGTTGGATATCTTGTCAATTCTGAAGCACAGCTGGACTGCGTAATACAACTTGTCGCCTTTTGGTGAGGTCAGGACTACACCTGCCCCACCGTGGCGACCAGCGAAGGCTCCGTCGAACTTCATGGTCCAGTAGCTGGGCATTGCGGCTCCAGATGTCGTGGTGGTGTCACGGCAGATGCCATATGATGGCTAACTTGTGGGGCCGATGGACGTTGGTGGATCCGGGGAGGGATAGCGAGCTGAAGAGCTCACACGGGGAGGATCCCGGTAAAACCGAGATCTCCCAAGAACTGGGAACAAGAACAAAGCGCAAAGGGGAAGATCTAACAAATACAAAGAAATGCACGAAGGCACACAACACACAGACGATATACCCAGGTTCAGGGCCCTCGTGAGGAGGTAACACCCCTACTCCTGCCTTTTCTCTCTATATATTGGTGATATAAGGACTACAACTTGCTGCAAGATCAGCCGAAGGATGAAGTACGAAGAACTAGATGAACTCAAGGTGAAGAGGAATAACTGCTCTAAGAGTAAATGTGACTATAGCTTTGGCTCTGAAGTTGGTCTCTTCCTCTCAGGAGGTGTCCCTTGCTGTCGCCAAAGGTCAAGCACTGTTAACATTTACCACATTATACCGGGATCTGCCCCTACCCGGGGGGTAGCCCCCCGACAAATGGACAGGCTGAGCGCGCTAACGCAGAGGTCCTCAAAGGCTTGAAGACCAGGACCTTCGATGTCCTCAAGGGCCACGGCAAAGGGCTGGATCAATGAGCTACCCTCGGTGCTCTGGTCCATCCGTACCACGCCACCCAAGCCCACCGCGGAAACGCCGTTCGCACTCGTCTATGGAGCCGAAGCAGTACTCCCCGCAGAGATAAAGCATGGATCCCCACGGGTCCTGGCCTTCAATGAGGACCAGCAAGAGGACCTCCACAACGACGACATATGCTGCTCCTTGAAGGGTTGAGACGCCGCGCCGCTCTACGGGCGGCCAAGTACCAGCAGTCCCTGAGGCGCTACCACATCCGCAATGTGCGCTTGCGCACCCTGGAGGCAGGCGATCTCGTCCTCAGACGAATCCTCTCCAGGGAAGGCCTCCACAAGCTGTCCCCGATGTCGGAAGGTCCCTACAGGGTCACCCACATCGCTAGGCCTGGCGCGGCTCGCCTCGAGACGGAAGACGGCGTCCCCGTCAAGAATCCATGGAACATCATGCATCTACGCAAGTTCTACCCGTGATCATCATCACGTCAGAGCATTTAGCGAAAGAGGCAGCCCACGGCTCAACCTCAAAGCACCATTTTGTCCCTCAAGGTTAAAAGCTCAAGGCTAAAACCTCTCAAACCTTTGTATCCGCCAGGAACAAGTAAAAAAAGTGATTATTCTCACGCCCGTGATCATTGTCATGACGGGACGTCAAAGCGGACGAGGCAGCCTACGGCTCAACCTCTAAGCATTTTTCGTCTCTAGAGGTTAAAACGCTGAAAGTCTTAAACCTCCAAAAACATAGCTTTGTCTCCTAAAGGAACAAATGCCAAAGTGGTCATTGCCACACCCGTGATCATTGTCACGTCGAGAAAACAAAGCGGAAGTCCAAGCAATGTCGACTGTAGAGGTTAAAACGCTAAAAGGCTTAAACCTCAAGCAAATGCTTTGTCTCATAAGGGAGCAAACGCAATCATGGTCATTGCCACGCACGTGATCATTGTCACGTCGAGACTCCTAGCGGACGAGGCAGCTTACGGCTCAACCTCCAAGCATTCTTGTCTCCGGAGGTTAAAACGCCAGCGGCTTAAACCTCCAAAGCCCCAAAGCCTTCACTCGAGGGAAAAACCCTCCGAGCTATCAATTAAAATGAGCCACCTCAGGACGCTGAGAGTCTCAGCCACCAACAGGTATTCCCCATGCCTCGACATGGTCAGAGCATTAACTTGGCAACCTCAAGCATAATGACTCAATCTCGTTCCTAAGTGAACTTAGCGCTTCGGCGCCGCTTAAAACATGTTTTTGGGGGGTGTTTTAATTACGCATTACTATTGTTGAAGTGTGCGCTTATATCTCTCCACATGCGTACCTCGCGAGCAGCGGCTGAGTACGGTGCCAGTGCCTCAAATGACACACCAGCAGCACTGCAAAACCCAAGAGTACGAGCTCTGGCTGGAGGGCACTTCCCCACAAACAAGCCATCTCAATAGAGGACCTTGGTACTTACTCTCCTCGCAAGGAACGCCTGAGGGGACCTATAAGCGCGCACGATCCCTTGATCCGTGTTCTAGCGTTTGGATTCGCCCTCTAATACCTGCAGGGAAGATTTCCTACGTGAGTGACCCCTCAAGCGGGCAACCTCGCTAGGCAAAATGCCTCCCCAGGAGCGATCCCTCACGCGGGCAACCTCGCCAGGCAAAATGCCTCCCCGGGAGCGACCCCACAAGCGGGCAACCTCGCCAAGCAAAATGCCTCCCCAGGAGCGACCCCTCAAGCGGGCAATCTCGCCAGGCAAAATGCCTCCCCAGAGAGCGACCCCTAGAGCGGGCAACCTCGCAAGGCGAAATGCGTCCCCAGGAGCAACCCCGCCAAGCGAACAACCTTCGCAGAGCGAAAACCTCGAGAAGCTAAGTCCCGCACTCACGCTTTAAGAGCGTTTTTCTCTCCCTAGAGCGCGTCTCTGCCCCTCGAGCGACTTCACTTTCCCTTACGCTTCATGGACTATTCGCACGTCTAAGGGGGGCGGTTGAGCATCGCGACTCAAGGCTCTTACCTCTCCTGGGCCTAAACCCCCCCCCCCCCCCCCCCTAGGCCTTGCGGAGTCATTGCTCCCGTGGACCAAGGTGACGGAGTCCTGGCACGAAGAGATGGGACCTAACGACGTAGAGAACAAATAGACATGAAGATGAGTCCAAAGAGGCCTCAAGAGGGGCAGAGGAACTCGAATTAAAACAACAATTAAAAGTATATTACAAGCCAAAAGGTCTTAAGGTATCTAAGGCACACATCTGGTGCAGTTACAAGCGCCCGCAGGCGCAGCCAAGGAAGGCTCAGGAGGATGCAGCAGTGCTTTGAGCCTCCGCCGTGTCATCTTCGACCTCGACGGAGCGGGCCTCCTCCTCCGCAGCACCAGCTTCGAGCTCGACGGAGCGGGCCTCCTCCTCCGCAGCGCCTCCTTCGACCTCGGCGGAGCGAGCCTCCTCCTCCCTGAAGTCCGGCGCAGCCTCAGTGCGCCTGAAGCGGTTGCAGAATGCATCCACCTGCTCGCGGAGGGAAGACGAGATGCGCTGCGCGTCCTCGTCAAGAGCAACCTTGGTCACCAAGCGGAAGTCGAAGTCCGGCACAAGGAGCCTGATGTTGGTGAAGATGCGACCGACAACCACCCCCAGGAGCTGCCTGCTCTTGTCTTCGATCACCCCACGAAGCTCAGCGGCCGGGCCCTCCAGCGCCGCGAAAAGCTGGTCGAAGTATGCCAGGAACGCAGCAGCGCCGTCGTAGTCTTGTGACCAAGGGTACGGTGTGGCAGCGCCAAGCCGCGCCGCAAGCTCACTACCACGAGCAACCAGCTCTTCAAACAGGCGGTCGGACTGCACCACAGGCGCACTGGACGAAGGGCCGGCGCCGTGGGACGCCACATCACAGTCCTCCCCCGCTCGACGCCAATATGCCTTTGCGCGCTTGAAGCGGCGCGCCAGCTTGGTGTTCGCCTTCTCTATCTCGGCTAGCCGCTGAGCGTCCGCAGCATGCTCGGCCCTAAAGCGGTCCTCCCGCTTCCGCAGCCGAGCACGGTACTTCTGAAGAAGGGACCGACGGAGATGTCTCTCGTGCACCACGAGGGCCCTCTGCGCCGCTCTCGTCCTCTTGGCGAGGTGCCGCTCCCAGCGCTCGTCAGATCGCCCCTGAGCAACGACGTGCTCGTCGAACTTCGAGACCGCCTGTGCCAGGTCTCCCTCGCTCGCTTCAAGGGCCTCGCGCTGGGCGGCCTGGTCCTTCTCCATCTGGAGGCACCGCTCCTCGCGCCGCTGCAGCTCACTCCCCCTGAGGGCCAGGTGCCGATCGCGCTCGGCCAAGCACTTGCGGTCCTCCTCCAGAGCGGCCTGCGCAACCTGGTGGGCAGAAAGGCGCTGGGACTCCAACCGGTCCAGCTCGCGTTGCTTCTGCGCCAGCGAGCCCTCCATCGCCTCACGCTCAGCTGTGACCCATCGCAGGATCTCTTCAGCGGCTTCGCGTTCTGCTTGGAGGGGCTCGAGTAGCTCCGCGGCATCGCGAATGGCTCCGTCGCGGACTTCCTTGGCAAAAGTGATGGCCTCTTCGCAGGCGGCCTGCAGCGCCGAGTCCTCAAGGCGGCGCGCCTCGACGGCTGCGTGGAAGGACGCCTACGACCTCGCAAGTTCCTCCTGCTGTTGGGCGAGCCGTATGTCACCAAGGCAAGGTGGGCCTCCAGGCCCTCCAACGACTCCCGCACAAGGCCGAACGCCACCTCGCGGTGCCCCGTGCTCCAGTCCCAACTTCGGAGAACCATTTCCTGGCCGGATGAGGGCCCAGCTGCGGCGGCCGGCCCCGAGCACCCTGCCCCAGGTCGGGCTCGGGGGCTGGGTGTGGCCTCACCTCCCTCCACGCCGGCTGCAGCTGCGGCACTCGAGTCCCGCGGGTGCTCATCTTCTCCGGCAAAGTGGGGTGGCGAGCCCGCGCCACCTCCCGCGGCTGCACCTGCGCCCGCGGGAACCTCATTCGCACCCCCCAAAGGAGATGAGGCCGCACCTCCTCCAGCGGCCGCATTTGCATCCTCTGAAGCCTCGGCCGCTCCCTCGCAAAGTGGCACGGACGCCGCGGGCGAGCAAGGTGAAGGTGACGCAGGCGGCGGCGTCGCTGCACGCGGCGATGGCGGCGTGCGAAGTAAAATTGCTTCGCGCGGTGGCGTAGCCGCGCGAGGAGGAGTCAGAGCGCGAGACGGCGCAGGAGTTGTCTCATCCGCGCTGTCCGCAAGCGGAGGTTCGGGAGGCACCGTTTGGGGCTCGGGCGCCCCCACCAGGGGCACGGCCGCTCCGTCCTGAGGCGCCCCCTCCACGGGGCCTGGAGTGGACGTCCCTCCAGGCCTCAGGCGCTCGCCGGCCGCTACCGAAGTTTCGGCACCCTTCACACCTGCTGCCTCGCGAAGCTTTGCGACGCTTCGCAGGCACCAGATCGCTGGAAAAAGCCCGAAGGAGATTGTTCAGGAGAAGACGGAGCAGGGGAAACTAGGGAAGCCAAAAATGACCAAGTGGTGGGAATACTCACCATGAAGGGGAAGCTCCAGCATCGACCCACGACAGGCCAGGAGACCGCCAGGATGGCGTGGGTTTGGCACTTGATCCCTCCAGAGGCGTTGCCGCTTTCCTCTTGAAGGGGATGTCAGAAGGCTTCACCCCGGAGCGATCCACCATCTCCTTGGTGCGAGGCTCGTGCCTCCCTGGCGAAGCATCTACCCTGGAGGCCGCCCCCGCCTCAGGCGCCTCCTCCTCGAAGCGTGGAGGTGCAACAACAAAGGCGTCGTCATCGTCCGACGAGATGTCGCAAATCTCGTCGGTGAATGGCTCGTACCTCGCAGGGAGCGCCTCTCCCGTCGCGGCCTCCTCCCCGCCGCTCCAGACACGGGAGGTGGATGAAGAGTCAACGCCCACGACTGCGTGCACCGGCGGAGCGACCCCCTGATCCGTCGAGTCCGCCAGACCTTGAGGAGTAAAATCCGGCATTCCGTCCAGGATGTCCATGCGGTCGCTCAAGGGAAGCTGGTGCAGGGGAAGCACGGAGCCGGCGATTTTCCCTGGCAAGTCCAGACTGGCAAAGAGGATATTAAGGATGGTGTCGACACGTCCGAGCCAAGGTCCTCTCGATGGAGCCGCATTGGGTCGGAAGGGCCGGCGTACATCCACATTGGCTCTGAGTGCGCCTGAAGGGGGGCGATGCGGCGTGCCACGAAGTACGCCGCGATCATCTGACCTGTGAGACCCTCCTCGCGGAGAAATCTCAAACGCCCCTCCAAGTAAACATTGTCGGCACCACGAAGAGCAGACTTGCACCAGCGGGAGTTCCTCACGGGCGGCGCCTCCGGGACATCTAGGAATGCGCAGGGCGACGGGACACCGATGAGTAGCCACTTCTGGCGAAAGTCGACAACCTTCTTGAGCAGCGCCGTAACCGGTTTGTCCCCACTCCAGGACATGGGGATATATACATGCCCCATGCCGTCCGCGATGCGGAAGGAGACGCACCCCGTCCTCTCGCCACCAGCCGTGCACCGCAGCGAGTAGAAGGTCCTGAAGAGCGCGACTGAAGTGTGCACGCCCAAATAAGCCTCGCAGAGGTAGGCAAAGATGGACAGTATGAGGATGGAATTCAGGTGGAGATGAAGGAGTTGAATTTTGTAAAATTCCAGTACTGCCTCCAAGAAAGGCGAGTACGGCGGCACCAGCCCGGCAGTGATGGCGTGGAGGAAAATAGGGTAAAGCCCTTGAGGAAATTTCCCGAACCGGGCGGCTTGGAGTTCACTGGCTCCGTGCTCATTGGATGACCCCGCAAACCTGCAAACGGGGCTGCAGATTGTGGGCCCCCTACAGGGGAGCGTCTGTTGCTCACAGTGGTGCAACAAGAAGCAGGATGGATCGACGAGATCAAAGGCTACCTCGACAAAGGGGTCCTTCCCGAGGAATATGTTGAAGCGGAGCGAATCGCCCGCCAAGCAAAATCTTACCAAATCCTCGAAGGAAATCTCTACCGCAAGCGCCCAAACGGCACCGCGCTCAAATGCGTTCCTCCTGACGAAGGCAAACTGTAGATCAAGGACATCCACAGCGGGGAATGTGGCCACCATTCGTACGCCCGCACCCTCGCGGGCAAAACCTTCAGGAGCGGCTTCTACTGGCCTCAAGCACTTCAGGATGTAGTGGACATCATCCAAGCATGAGAAGCCTGCCAATTCCACGCCAAGCAAATCCACCAACCTGCACGGGGGCTACAGACCATTCCGCTCTCCTGGCCATTCGCGGTCTGGGGGCTGGACATCCTGGGACACTTCCCAACAGCGCAAGGCGGATATCGCTACCTCTTCGTGGCCATCGACAAGTTCACTAAATGGCCTGAAGTGGAGGCGACGCGCACAATCACAGCAGGCGTGGCGGTAAAATTCATCAGAGGCCTGGTGTGCCGCTTCGGAGTGCCTAACCGCATCATCACCGACAATGGCTCGCAGTTCACCAGTGGCATCTTCAGAGCCTACTGTGAAAAAATGGGCATCAAGCTCTGCTTCGCCTCAGTCGCCCATCCGCAAAGCAACGGACAGGCTGAGCGCGCAAACGCAGAAGTCCTAAAGGGCCTAAAGACCAGGACCTTCGACATCCTCAAAGTCCACGGCAAGGGTTGGATCAATGAGCTCCCTTCAGCGCTCTGGTCCATCCGAACAACGCCACCAAAGCCAACGGGGGAAACACCGTTCGCCCTCGTCTATGGAGCCGAAGCAGTCCTCCCCACAGAGATAAAGTATGGATCCCCAAGGTGCAACGTGCTCTCTTGTACCCTGGAGGCAGGCGATCTCGTCCTCAGGCGGATCCTCTCCAGGGAAGGCCTCCACAAGCTGTCCCTGATGTGGGAAGGCCCCTACAGTGTCACCCACATCGCCAGGCCTGGCGCGGCCCGCCTTGAGACTCAATACGACATCCCCGTCAAGAATCCGTGGAACATCATGCACCTACGCAAGTTCTACCCGTGATCATCGTCCGCCCGTGATCATTGTCACGTCAAGACATCTAGCGGAAGAGGCAGCTTACGGCTCAACCTCCAAGCATTTTTTGTCTATAGAGGTTAAAAGCTCACGGCTTAAACCTCACATAATTTTTTGTATCCAGAAGGAACAAACGCAGAACGTGATCATCGTCACGCCCGTGATCATTGTCACGTCGAGACATCTAGTGGAAGAGGCAGCTTACGGCTCAACCTCCAAGCATTTTTTTCTCTAGAGGTTAAAAGCTCACGGCTTAAACCTCCAAGCTCCAAAGGCTTCCCTCGAGGGTCAACCCTCCGAGCTCTCCATGTAACGAGCCGCCTTAGGCCGTTGACAGTCTCTGCCACTAATGGGTGGACCCCATCTTGCCTCGATATGGTCAAAACATTAACTTAGCAACCCCAAACATAATGAGAAAATTTCGTTCCCAAGTGAACTTAGCGCCTCGGCGCTGCTGTGTAATATATGTTGGTGAGTTTTATTTACGCATTATTTTGTTGAAATGTGCGCTTATATCTCTCCACATGCGTACCTCACTAGCGGGGGCTGAGTATGGTGCCAGTGCCTCAAATGACACACCAGCAGCACTACAAAACCTAAGGATCCGAGCTCTGGCTGGAGGGCAAGATCCCACAAACACGCCATCTCTACAGAGGACCTTGGTACTTACTCTCCTCGCGAGGAACGCCTGAGGGGACCTATAAGCGCGCACGAGTCCCCTGTACCATGTTCCAGCGTTTGGGTTCGCCCCTCTAACATCTACAACGAGGAAATGCACCCGCAAGCCTGAGGAGGCGTCCGGGAAATATCCCTCAAGAGGACCTCCTCGCCAGGCAAAATCCTCTACAGGGCGAAGACCTCGAGAAGCTAAGTCCCGTACTCACGCCTTAAGAGCGTTTTCTCCCCCTCTAGTGCGCGTTTGCCCCTCAAGCGACTTCGCTTTCCCTTACGCTTCATGGACTACTCGCACGTCTAAGGGGGGAACTTGAGCTTCGCGACTCAGGGCTCTTACCTCTCCTCGGCCTAACCTCCCCCCGACCTTGCGGAGTCATTGCTCCTGCATACCGAATTGGCGGAGTCATGGCACGAAGAGATGGGTCCTACCGATGCAGAGAACAAAATAGACATGAAGATGAGTCCAAAGAGACCCCTCGAGGGGCAAGCAAGCTAAAGGCAAATAGCGAATAAGAGTATATTACAGGCCAAAAGGTCATGAATGTCTAAACACAAGATTGTTTCAGATACAAGCGCACACAGGCGCAATAAGGTGTGGCTCAGGCGGAAGGGGGGTCGCCTTGACCTCCTCCGCGGCGCCCTCCTCGGTCTCGGCAGAGCGGGCCTCCTCCTCGATGTCCTCCGCTGCAGCCTCCGCCCGCCTAAAGCGGTTGCAGAAGGCATCAACCTACTCGCGGAGGGAGGTGGAGACCCGGTGCGCATCCTCGCCTCGAGCGGCCTCCGTCACGGTGGAGAGATCGAAGCCTGGCGTGAGGAGCCGGAGGTTGGTGAAGATGCGATCAACAACCACCCCTAGGAGCTGCCGGCTCTCATCCTCGATCATCTCGCGAAGCTCGGGGATGGGGCCCTCGAGTGCCGCGAAGAGCTGGTCAAAGTAGACCAGGTACATGCCAGCATCGCCACGGTGTCGGCCCAGTGGGAACTGCGGTATCAAGAGCCCATTCCCCCCAGGCCTCGCACGTGGGCCGGTCAGACGAAACGGCTAAGGACCAGGCGTCACCGTCTGGCGAGACCCTCGAGAGTCGCCTAATTCCTTTACCTCTGATTACTTATATGTGGTTCGCCTAGTAGTATGTCTTTGACACCAACATGTTGGCTTTGGTCTCTGATTCTAAACGCATGGTTTAGCCCTGGTTGTTTCAGCTAAAGTTACCGGCTGAGGTTTCGTCAACATGCAAAAAGTCAAGCATATAAGTCAGGGTAAAATTAAGGCGGGCCAAATAAATAAAGACAAAATAAAACTTGTCAGCTAGTTTCCGCCTAGCAAAGCAACAACAAAAGTATATACAAATGTTACAAGTTAATGTTGCATTGTTTTCAGGGGCCGACAAGTAAGGCTGCTAGAAGGCAAGGACAGAAAAGATATGGCTCGGGGGAGCGTCTACATCAGACTTGGGGGCTGACAACCTCAGCCCCGGAACTATCACTCCCCTCCGCCTCGGCCGCGCCGGCAGCTTCAGCTCCCTCTCCGCCAGGCACAGGATGGCGCCGGTAGAAGATTGAAGTGTCCACCATGTCGGCAACCCGCGTGGCGTAGCCGGCAACGCTGTCCAGAACAGCGGCCGGCTCAACGTCGCTACCGTCTTCGTACGTTGACGGCATGCCTTCGGTGACGGCTTCTATCTCCGCCTCGGGGTAGTGCGCCATGAACAACCCAAGGGCGGTCTTGGCTCCACCCCGTGCCACCGACTTCAGCGAGCTTTTGTGCAGTTTGGTCGCCTGCTCCAAGATGGCGGGCACGTCGCTGAACTCGGTCGGCTCCTGGCTGCCAGACGAAGTGAAGAACTTGGCGGCAAACCGCTTGGACGCCGCCAAAGTCTCGGTGATCAGTTCGCCTAGACGCACAAGGCGATCCAGGCGGGGGCTGACAACCTTGTCATCGCCTAAACCGGCGGGAACTGCATCAAAAATAAAGCCATTAGTTTGGCTCAGGCTAAAGCAACATGGCAGCATCAAAAAAGGAGTAAGAAATTACCAAGGACCGAGTTATGGAAAGCGGACAACTCAATCATATGAGTTGCCAGTGCGTCCTGCGCAGTTTGGGCGCGAGAAGTCTGCTTGGAGATCTCCTCCGCAGCTGTCTTCTCCGCCTCCGCCAACTTGTTGCGCAGGCTTTCCAGCTCACCAGTGAGCTGGCTAGATTCCTGCGCAAATTTGAGTTGATGGGCCTCCATCTCCTTTCGATGAGCCTCCTTCAACTCCAAGTTGGCGGCCGCCAAGTCGGAAGCTTCATTCATAAGAGCTTGCATATCAGTGGACGCCTTCAGGATATCCTGGGCGTGGTCTAGCAGTTCTACAAATATGGATTCGCTAAGCTAAATGATTGACGGAAACAAAAGTCAAAAGCATAGTTGAAGGCGAAAAGGATCAACCCTACCTTCATCTTTTTTGCGGGCCGCCTCCAATTCGGCAATCTGCAGGTCCTTGGCCTCGCACTCCTTCTTCAGGTCATGGCAGCGCCGGTTTATCTCGACTCGGGAGGAGACAAGCTCGACGTTGGCGGACACAAGGCCCTGCAAGACAAAACAAAGGCATATAACATATTGTCGAATAACCACTAAGCCGGCAGTCAAAATTTCTTTTGACTTGCCATCTAAGTGCTCGGGGGAAAGGCTATGTATATACCGGAGTGGTAAGAACTTACAGATAAGTCGCCCTCCAAGTCGGCGAAGGCCTGCGAGGCGAAGTTGGCAAAAGCCAAAGTTGACTCCTTGGCCTCCTTAAAGGTGGACCAAGGGTCCCTGACCTTGCCGCCTCCCGCAGTCGGGGCTGCCCTCCAAGACCCGCCGGCAGTCGACTCCAGCAACCCTTCGTTGGCGGCGCGCGATTGAGCGGCATCATCGGCCGTAGCTTCAGCCAGCAGAAGGGGAGTTTTGGGCGCGCGGTCGGTGGAAGGGGCCCTTGGCGGAGCGCCTGAAGCCGGAGCTGGGAGCTGACGACGAGCGTCGCCCATAAAGCTGCCGGCGTGGAGCTGAGGAGTTGGCGGCACGGTAGCCGGCGAGCCGCCTTGCGGCCGCTTTCCTTTGCCAAGAAGCCTGGTCGTCAACCGGGAGGTTGCGACCCTTTCCCTGTCAATAAAAAGCAAGCACAGTCAATTGGCCATTGTTGAAGAGGTTTGTCGTCTGGTAAAGGCAGAATTGAGTACCTTCGGGGGATGTTAATCCCCGCGTTCTCGCCGATGTTGGCGAAAGTCGGCTCGGTAGCCGACGCGATCCGTTTCTTCCTCTCGGCATTCGCCGTAGAGGAAGCAACGCCGGACGCCTTGCGCTTCTTCGTCTTCCCGGCTTCCGACTCATAGAAGTCGGGAGCCAGGTCATCCTCCCCCAACTCGGAGAGCTGAAAAAGAAGACAAGTTAAAGGAACTCAATCCTAGCCGGCAAAAGCTATCAAACAAGGGGCGAAGGAAGAAAATATTTACCTCGAAGGGAGGGTTGTCGTGGGTGTGCATGGGCACGCCCTCAGCCGCCTTCACCAGCCCCGCCTTGACGAGGCTGCGGAGCCGGAATGCCAAGTCGGCGACCGGCAATATCTCTTCGCTCACGCGAAGAGAGGCTGTGTCAGTAGGCGAATACTGACACATCTTGTGCGGGCTGTACCGCAGGGGGAGGATTTGCCGGCCGAGCCAGCAAATGACGGTGTCGACCCCATCCAGCTGAGGGGGAGCCATCGTCCTCGTGAGGAATTCAATCCGCCTTTGAATAAGGCGGAGTTCCTCCGTCAAGTTGGGCACCGCCTCGTCCCAGCATGGTCGAGGCATGGGTGGCGCGTTGACGAATGCCGGGATGCCGACTTGGCGGCCCGGCGCTGCCATATCTTGGCAGTAGAAGAACGTGGAGGTCCAGCCCTTGACGGAATCGAGATATGGTATCTTGGGATACCATTGGCGGCCCTGGCGGCAGTTGAAGGTGACGCTGCCGCAGGTTGCCAGCCCGCCGTCCGGCACCGTCTGTCGCCGGCAACGGAAGCAGTATCTGAAGAAGTCTAAACTAGGCCTAATACCTAGGTAGCCTTCGAACAGAGCTGTGAAGCCGGCTAGGACTAATATGCTATTGGGTGCAATGTTGTGGGGCTGGAGCCCATAGTGATCCAAAACCTCGCTAAAAAAGGCGGAAGGCGGAAGCGCCATTCCCCTAACAAGATGGGCGGTGAGGATTACCCGCTCTCCGGCTTCCGGGGCCGGGATGACGTCTCCGAAGGCGGCCCTCCACCGGCAATCCTCCCGAGTGGGGAGGTAGCCGACAACCTCCAAATCTTGGAGGGCGTCTTCGTCGACGATGGAAGGAAGCCAGTAGCGGGACCCGAGGTCCGCCGCTTCCTCTTCCTCGTCGACGGGGGCGCCAGCCGTCGCGGCGGTGGTTGGTGGAGGAGCTGAAGGGCTCGCCGCTGGCGCGCGGTAGAAGTCCGAGGGACGACGGCGGTGACATTGCCCGCCGTCGCCGTCGCTGCGGGACAGGTTATTGCGCCGCCCATCGCCGTCGCGGGCGCGGTCTCGGTCGCCGGACCGCTCGACGCCGTCGAGAGAGTTGGGCCGGTGGACATCGCCGCAAGGAGAGGTCGTCGGAGGAGAGGAGTTCGCCGGAGCTCGCTCGGAGGCAAGAAGCGAAGAAGTGGAAGAGGCAAGAGCGCACGGAGAGCAAAGGCTGGGTAAAGAAAATGGACCGTTTGGCTACCTATTTATAGGGCCAGGCGTTGCTCCCTGTGCAACGGCGTTTTTAGTCGGACACGTGTCCAGCATCCGTTGCAGCACACGATTGCACGATCCCCACGCCTCCTCTTTTCCCGCAATTTGTGATCATGGCGAGATTCCCGCCTAGGCTGTTTTCAAACTGTCGTGAGCCAGCTGGGTGGAAACCGTCAAGAAAAATGCTCGACAAAGATTGCCGAGTAGCCGTCTTTTCCCATGATGGATAAAGGCGGCCGCATGTCAACATCAAGACACGCATGCCTCGTTGATTTTCAGAATGGTTCAAGTCCTGCAGCCGCCAACTTCGGCAGACGAAGAATCGAGAAGAAGCTGGCGCCTGGAGAACTTCAACCTTTCTGGTGGCTAATGTTGGGGATATATCAACTAGGGGTATAACCAACATGGATCAATCCGGCTAGTCCAGGGTGGCCCAAGGGTGGTAAGGCCGAGGCCTGCCGGGCGGCCCAGATAGCTGACGTACAAGGAAGTAGGCGGACGGTCCAAGGAAGGCGGAAGGCCGAAGCCCATCAAGCCACCGAGCCCAAGACGGAAGGCGGCAGCTAAGCCGGCTAGGTCTAGGACTCTGTTTACTTGCCGGACAAGTACTTGCCTTGTACCCTGGGGTCTGGCCGCCTATATAAGCCGGCCACCAGGGAGCCTTTAGGGAAGAGACAACTTCAATAGGCATCATACCCATTGTAACCTGTTCACGGCTATTGCCTCATAGTGAATTATAGCAGCACGTAGGATCCCGCCACCGCTGTGGGATCCGAAGCTGGGTAAACTCGCCGTGTTCAATCCCGACCTCGACGACACCAACCTTCTTCCCCACAATCCATACGTAGGCTAGAGGACCCCCGTCTCCTATCAAATATGCCGATACTACGACAACCTTGAGGTACCTTTCACAATGCTTGAGCTAAAGGAGGCTGTGTTCGATCTGCATGGTGAAAAAGCCCCTGGGCCGGATGGCTACATTGGTGATTTCTACAAAAAGAGTTGGGCTGTCATCTCTGTGGACCTGCTAGCGGCGATGAATCAGATGCATGCTCTCAAGGGGAAGCATTGGCGGCTGCTAAACACGGCGAACATTGTGTTGTTGCCTAAGAAAGGAGACACAACAGGGGCAAAAGATTATAGGCCTGTCAGTCTTATGCATAGTGCAGCGAAGATTTTATGCAAGATGCTCGCCAAGCGCCTCGCGCCAGAGATGGATAAGCTGATCTTTAATGGGTAGAGCGCGTTCATCCGCGGGAGATCGATCCAAGACAACTTCCTCTATGTCATAAATGTGTTAAAGGAAGCGCACTCCAAAAAATCCAGATTGTTGTTCTTGAAGCTGGACATTGCTAAGGCGTTTGACTCACTGGATTGGGGCTTCTTGCTGCGGGTCATGAAGCAAATGGGGTTTCGTTCGAGGTGGCGAAACATGGTCTCTATTCTTTTGGCTTCATCTTCTTCACGAATCCTCCTCAATGGGCGCCCTGGTAGTCCTTTGCTACATCGTCGTGGCCTGCGGCAGGGGGACCCTCTATCCCCGTTGCTTTTAATCCTGGCTATGGAACCTCTTCAGAAGTTGCTCTACAATGCCACGACAGTGCAAGTAATCTCGCCTCTGACACTGCGGGTCGCCAGACTAAGGGCAAGCTTCTACGCCGATGATGCGGCTCTCTTTATCAATCCTGTTCAGGCGGATGTTTTGGCGGTGCAAAGAATCCTAAAGCTGTTCGGGGATGCCTCGGGTCTGAGGACAAACCTGGGAAAGTGTGTGGCTTACCCTATTGCATGCAACGGTGTAAACCTACAGCTGGTGTTGCAGAATTTTGGGGGGCAAGCGGGGGTACTCCCATGTCAGTACCTAGGACTGCCCCTTGGCCTGCTGAAGCCTAGGAAGGTTGAGGTGCAGCCGCTTTTTGACAAGGTGGTCAATAGACTTAAGGGTGGTGCTGGGAAGCTCATGACAAGGAGGGGAAGGCTGGTTATGATTAACAGTGTTGTGACTGCCACTGCAACCTATTTCCTCACGCTTTTCCCGGCTGAAAGGTGGATGATGAAGAAGTTTGACAAGCTGCGTAGAAATTTTCTGTGGGCCCCAGATGAGGAGGCAAATGGTGGCAAATTTCTAGTCAGCTGGAAGCAGATTTGCGCGCCCAAGGCGTACGGAGGGCTGGGAATCAAGGAACTACAGGCTTTCAGCCGATCTCTTCGGCTCAGATGGGAGTGGCATCAATGGGATGAGAAGGACAGGCCTTGGAAGGGGACACCGACTCCGTGTGATGCTACTGACAAGGAGCTGTTCAGAGCCTGCACCGAGATCACACTTGGGAATGGTGACCAGGCAAAATTCTGGGATGATCGTTGGTTGAATGGGCAGTCGCCAAGGTGCATGGCACCCTGTCTGTACAAGCTGGCTGCAAGGAAAACTCTCACCGTTAAGGACGCCTTGGCTGATGGTAGATGGATGAAGGGACTGCGGAAAATCTCAACAGTCGAGCAGCTAGACTTGTTCATCGAGCTTTGGACAACGTTGCAGCATGTGCAACTCTCCCACGACAAGGACTCCATCAGGTGGCGCCTGACGGTTGATGGCTGCTACTCGGCCTCCTCAGCCTATGCTGCGCAGTTCTGAGGAAGGCAGCAAAAGCCGGAGCTCGAAGCCGGCCTAAAGATTTTCGCGGAAAGGAAGGTGCAGTTCTTCTTTTGGCTACTGTTGCAAAACAGGAACTGGACGGCGGACAGACTAAGGAGGAGAGGCTGGCCGCATGATGATTTGTGCTGTTTTTGCCAAGCACAACTGGAAACTGCGGAGCACCTTGCTCTAAGTTGTCCTTTCGCTCTTGAGGTGAGGAGTTTGTTCACCTCTTCCCATCCGTCCTTGGTGCAGCAGCTGGACGATGCGACCTCTGTTTTCGGGTGGTGGACTACCGCGCGAGGCTCAGGTTCCTCGGCGCAGCGCAAAGCAAACATCTCAGTTGCTGTGTACATCTTCTGGCACATTTGGAAGGAGCGTGGTAGGAGAATTTTTCAGGACGAGGCGTTGCCTGCTGTGGGTGTTGCTAGCCTCATTCGTTCGGACCTAGAGCTGTTGTCTGTTGCACAGAGATTAGGTTGAGTGGGTGAGTGGGTGAGTAGGTCTCTTAGGCCTTCACGTCATGTCCCAGCTTGTTGTTCAGCTGGGATGTGTGTTGTGTTGTGTTGTATCCTGGCACAAACCTGTAGCTCCTTTTCTTTTCCCCTTCAATGCAAAGGCAGAACGACTGCCGGTTCACGTCAAAAAAAATGTAAGCTATGTATGTGCTTGTTTCTAATACACTGTTGTGCTAAAGTGAAACTCGTTTATCTTCTTCAGAGGGTAAAACCCAAATTCTATCATGAGTACATCATAAAGAAGATAGACATTGCCCGATCTTTAGGATTGATAACCACGGTACACTATCCTAATCTTTGTGATGACCGTGTATGCTTTAACCAGGTTATATTTGAGCCTGAGCAGCGATCATAATGTTTACCTTTTCGTTGCAGGAGTGAAAAGATGGCTTCAGGATGTCTTTTGTCCAGTTGAAGTTGCTGCAATGAACTAGACCAGACTTGTAGTACTATAGTCCGGGATCATATGGAATACAGTCTATGACTAGATGCATGGTTCGTCTAGTGTGATGTTTTATGTGCTACTCGTCTGATTGTCTCCAATGGAGTCAAAGGTGATGTAATATAAAAAACAATTGGTGAACTGTTCTGGTGTTACCAATGGTGCCGAATTTCTATCAGGCCTTCATGCGCCACATTGGGTCGTTCTGTGCTCTGGTTACGATCAGTGTTTGCAAGTAAAACTTTCTTTTTTTTTCATCACTTTTTTCCACTTACCTTTTTCCTTAGAAATAGTAGAATGTGAAGCACAACCAAAATTGACGATGTGGTGGCAACATCACTTTCGCAACGGCTAATTTTTTTAGTGTTTGAATAAAGTGGTGTGCAACTATGTGCATGCAGGCGACCAAGCGTGTGGAATCATATTAGTTAAAGTGAACCAAACAGAAAATTAATAGACCCGTCCAAATTGTATTGATAAATAG
This sequence comes from Poa annua, assembly GCA_026929855.1. Taxonomy (NCBI): domain Eukaryota; kingdom Viridiplantae; phylum Streptophyta; class Magnoliopsida; order Poales; family Poaceae; genus Poa; species Poa annua. The sequence goes on along the minus strand of CM049426.1, from coordinate 305,612,727 downwards.
AGCTAAACACAAACTTAATCAATGGGTTTCTATTATACAAAGGAAATTTCAACATGAAACAATCAAACCCGTCAAAACAAAACAACAAACAATCAAAAGCGGAGAGATTTCTATACTCAACAAATCAAATCTATTATTAAATAGTCTTGTATACAACATGTGAAATATCATGATCGAATTATCAAACTTGATTTATACTCTATCTGCAAACTGAATCCTAGTAAAAAGAGTCGGCCGAGACCGTGAGAGCCACCGGGAAAATAAAGAATCAAAGATCAAGTTGATTGATGATTAAAAAACAAGCATACGGAGAAAGACGCGTGCGTCGTCTGTTCATTCCGAGCTCTGGTTCGTGTGGCAAGCACGAAACCACCAAGATTAATACTGTACTACTGCTAGTACTAAGCAAGATCCGGGTCGGATATGCGTAGCCGCTAATTCAGGCACGCTTTTCTGTGGTACTATAATCTGTTAGATTAAGGATCTAATTAAAGCAGCTGCCTCATTTGACTGATTCTTTCTTGGCCCGCAAGGAAGACATTCGAGAATACATCTCCCATTTCGCTTTGTTTTCTTTGCGCTGGATTATCTGCTGCCGTACAATGCACTAGGTGAATCCCGCGCGGCGACGCCGCGCCTTTGGAGAAAAAATAGCGGGTGTCAGTCTATTTTTTTTTTTACAGTAAGAACAAAATGTTTGTTTGTTGAATAACTGGATAAAGTATTATCTATAATGAGTATGATGATGTTAGAAGCCGGTGCATAGCAGTATATATACATAGTTATAATAGCTAACATGATGATCATTTGTACAAACGCCTCTGGGTGAACTTATATGAAGCTGATGCATATCAGCAATATATACATGAGCAGATCAGCAAAGGCAATGGCATTATTCATTTGCTGATCCAGTTGTATGCCTGTTGTATTGATTGACTGGCTGTGTAGAGCAGCAATAAAGATATCTACAGATTGGAAAACAATGTGTGTTAGCAAATGAAAGGTGCACTAATTCAAAAAGAATATAGGTGGGCTATGTTCAAGTTCCACTGTTGGAGGATTCTTAGTAGAAAGAACGGTGTATTATAGCAGACGAAGGAATACAATTTGCACATAATTTATCTCAGATTAATACTCTTTAACACCAGCTTTAAATCCAATACCTTTTAGTTTCTGTTTGTGGTGACAGGCTTAGTGGACTACCACTCATAAGCAATGGCTCAGGATAAAGCTAACAATGATGTGAGAACAGTTTTTTCCTCACACAAACCAAACAAATGTATAAATATAAGACATGATAAGAATTCAACATTTGCATGGATATAGGGTGAGGTAAGTCTAGGCATACTTCTCCAGTTCACAATAAACAAAATGTACATAAATGGGTAAAATGTGTAGAGCATAAATTCGTAAGGAGCAGGTGACAAATATGATTTAAGGAGCAGGTGATAAATATTATTGAAGGGAATATGCCCTAGAGGCACTTAATAAACATAGTTTTTTGACAATATCCCAATCGTTCATTATATGTTTTATACCATGCTATAACTGTATTAAGCGAAAACATTAATACAGGTGTGGTAGATAAACAACCAGGTCCCTAGTAGCCTCTACTACGACTAGTTTCGTTGCGCGATTGATGATCGAGGTTTTCCGATCATAGGGCATGGCGCCGGTCGGCAATGGAAGTCATTTCGTTAGGAGTAACGATGTGATGGACATACCCAGTATTTATAGGACATAGTCATTAAGTCTTAAGACCGTGAGATCAACTCTTATTGTTATCCCTGTAAGATACTTTGATCGCACCAAACGTCATATCTTATAGAGTGTGACAATGATAGATGATACTTTTGGGTATCGGAAGGGGGTAGTTGAGACGAGGGGTCAACAACGGGATTTGTCAGTCTGCATAGCCGGATAGATACTCTAGGGGCCACTCGGTGAGATTATGTCAAATGAGTTTGCAAACATCTGACTAGGTCACCAGCTGACATAATATCATAGACGAGTAGAAGATATCAATGTCGGTAACGAGATCATGCTAGGTATGGAGATATCTGAGAATGATGCTCGGACACGCTAAGTATCGCCATGACAAAGGGTTTAAGACTATACGTCCAGGTTTGATAGATGAAAGTCATTCGTTATATCACAGGGATTAATTCATGGGGTCCAGGCCTACGAGTTAGTCGTTGATCATAGAGGAGTCTTGATCATACCTGTTATTATATCGAACCGCTAGGGTAACACACTTAAGGGGTTTCGACAAGACAACCGGAAAGGAAAGAGATCACCGGGAACGTCCCGGGAATGGTCCGACGGAGATCGGGCATCGACGAAAGAGTTTTCGGAGCTAGAATAAATTATATAAAATATGATTGATATTAATTAGTGTAATTCATGTTTAAATATGATTTTATGTATTTATTTTCGAATTTTTAAGGCAGATTTTCCTAAATGGGCCTTCTAGTGGAAAGAAGGCCCATGAAGGGGGGAAGCTTCCCCCCAAGGGAAGGGGGTTGGTTCGGCCAGCCCCTAGTGGGCCACAAGGGGCCCACTAGGGCCGTCGCACCCTCTTGAGCCGCACCAGGCATGTGGGGATAGTCCCACATTGCCTGACTGGCAAGGTTGGCTCCCCCTAGGAGCCTATATAAGAAGGGGCACCCCTGGCCTTTTAATTCATGTAGCGCCCCATCTTTTAAATAAAGATGGAACATCTGTGTTATGTGCTAGTCCCTGGATCACTGCCAGCACCACAGTACAAAATATATAGTATCATTGCATAAGTATCAAAATACTACATCGAGATCCAAAAATAGCCAAGTATAGCTTTATTACAAAGTGCATAGTCTTGAAGACTAGCTAAAATATTCAGAGTTCACAACGAAAATAAAAGCAATGGGCCTCCTCTTCTAGCATACGCCACAAGCAGACATGTTGGGTGTAAAATCGAGTCCAAACTTACTCCTCATCAGAATTACCTGCACATTTGAATATGCAGCCCCCGTAGGAGGTCAATACAATGAAGTATTGGCAAGTGACTATGGTGGATAAATTATGACAAGTCTAATTCTATATGCATATTTGGCTTGATGGAGTTTGTAGGCTATTTTGCAGAAAGCCAGTTTTCTCCTATCTTTTGTAAAACACTTTTGTATCTCAAAGACTTGGCACCAAGGGATGAAGCCCAAGTGCACCAATAATTCTTTCCTTAGTCAAATTTTACTTTACGAAAACCATGTTGAGATTCTTCCGTCCATCCTTGTCCAGTTTCTCGAAGTAGTCCATCACCGGGGACACGGCTGAGTACTCAGTTTGTCGACTCTACAGAGGTTGTGCACTTTCACCTTAAGACTCAATTAACCCAGACATCCTATACACGCGGAGTGTATTAAGGAAAGGAGAGAACTGAGACAAGAACTTTCAGAAGAAGAATACAACCATACTAGCAAGACCCGTTCCACCTATCAACTCTACATCTGCTTGTCCAGCTGACAGGTTGCACTCTCACAACTTAGTAGTTCTAGACAGAGCCCATTGTCATAAGGCTGCACGGGAAGCTTCTAAACTTGGAGGGACTTAGAAATCTCTTTGTTCCTGGGTGGCCGTCCACAAGTGTGCTTCTGGGTGACAACCACCATACTCATGGCCCTAAGTAGAATAGAAATTCATCCTAGGCAAAGACAACCACAAGCATGGTCCCAAAAGCCACTCAACATAAACCAAACAACCAATTCCACCCAGAAGTGCATTCAAGATTTTAACACTTAGCAATAATTCTATAACATGATAAGTAAATTCCTTTATAGCATAGCTAAGCATCTAATAAAACTTTTGGTGGCTGCATGGGGAGGGATGGCTACACACTACTAGGATATTTTCAAAGTGTAAACTAACTTGGCATTATAAAATAGTTCCAATTTCCCTATCATGCATACTACTCAAAATCTACTAATAATGCATATAGAAAACATAGGATAGATTATGAATGTCACTTGCCTTGGTAACAAGAGGAACAAGCACAGCAAGAATAACAATCACAAGGACCTTCCTCCTCTTCACAATCTAGAGACAAACAATAACACTAAATAAACACACCAGCATAACACTTAAAAATATCAAGACAAAAATATGTATGCATGCTTAATATGCAATGAACTTAATAAGACCATATAATTACCATTTTAATTTCTCTGTTATTAATGCATAAAAATGCAATGATCAATATTTTAATATTTTATTTAATCATTTAAATATTGAGCATATTAGTAGTTTTTAGTTCTAAAACCAATTTCTTTAAGTCTATTAGGAGAAGTTTCAAATAAAACTCATGTTACACTCTCTGGACAGAGGGCATTAATAAATCTCCAAAACAATTGGATTTATTTGGAAAGAGATTTTATTAATTAAGTTATTAATTAAGTTATAGATTTAATATCCGAAAGCTAAACAATTAGATTCCGCAATTTAATATACACTAAAAGGATAAACTAATGAAACCATATTAAACTACACAAGCAGAGCTTCACGTGGATATAAAATTCATCAAATTTGGATGAACAGAACAAAAGTTATGAATTTTGTAAGTTTGTGTTGTTTTCTGTTTTTAAAACAATTTCTCTGCGAAAATAGAAAATAAAGATGCCACGCGGCGCTCGCTGATTGGCCGATACCGGTTCGGCGCGGATCGCGAACGCGAACCGTCCGATCTGTTTTAAAACTAACGCTCCAGATCCACCCGATCTAGATCCATTGGATCTAGATCCGACGGCCGAAATCAAAAGGGGGCGAACGGGCGGCGCGGTTCGCCGGCGAACTCGTGCCCGCGGCGGCGCCATGGCTGGCGTCGCTCGTCTTCGCGTTCTACGGCTAAGGAGAGAGGGAAACTCATACCACTCGAAGCGGATCGTCGTGGCGAGCTTGATGGCGAGGTAGGCGCGGTCGAGGTGACCTTCTCCTCCCCTGCGTGCTCGTCGGAGATGCGCGGCGGCGTCGGGTCGTCGAAGGATCGGTCGCCCTGGTGCACAAGAGGACGCCGGAGCAAGTCCGTTAGATGCGTACGGAGACGGGGAGTCGCAGAGGGGGTGTGGGGGTGGAGCTCGGGTGCTAGACTCACCGGAACGATGCGAAACGCGGCGGCGGCGATGTCGGAGATGAACTCTCGTTTTCCACGATTTTGGCGAGTATCGGTTAGGGTTTTTGGATGCGGGAGACGGCGGCGGAGAGGGGCTTTATATGGGGGAGGAGGGGAGCGATTTACTCGCGATTTAACAACGGATTTTGATCCGATTCGATATAGGGTTCGGTAGTGTTCGTGTTCTTCACGACGATGGAGATGACATGTGGGCCCCGTCTGGCAGTGAGAGAGGGAGTGAGGTGGGCTGGTTGCTGGGCCGTTAGATCGTGCGCGCGCGGCGAATAGCAGAGGGGGGGTCGGCCCAACTAGCCCGACACATGTTTTTCTTCTGTTTAAAACCTTTTTCAAACAATTTGATTTTTAAAACTTATCAAAACATTTCAGAAAAAGTCATAAAAATATGTTTTGAAAAGCTAATTTAATTTATAACTTTTTGATATCATTTTGCTAAATAAATAAAATAATAAAATACAGATTTGTATAAGGAGCTCAAATAGACCTCTTTAATGAAAACAATTTTATTTAAGCTTATAATTAAAATTCAATTTACTCCTTATGTGATTTCAATGCCATACTTTTATGATGCATGAAGCTTGAATGCAAAGTTTTAAATTTTTGAGAAATTTGGGATGTTACAGACTAACCCCCTTAAGAAGAAGCTCGCCCTCGAGCTTCGGAAAGGTCAGCAAATAGGTGTGGGTGGTCTTCTCGGAGGTCATCCTCTCGTTCCCAGGTGGCTTCGTCTTCGGTGTGATGATTCCACTGGACCTTGCAAAACCTGATGGTTTTGGTACGGGTGACTCTTTCTGTTGTCTGTAATATCTTGATGGGCTTCTCTTCGTATGTCAGGTCACTCTCCAATTGTACCTCCTCGAGGGGTACAGTATCCTTTAAGGGAACTCCCATCATCTCGGGATGACATTTCTTTAACTGACTGACATGGAACACATTATGAACAGCAGACAGCACTTCAGGTAGTTCTAACTCATATGCCACTTCACCTTTGAGAGAAAGAATTTTGAATGGTCCAATGAATCGAGGTGCTAACTTTCCTTTGATTCCAAACCTTTTCACACCCCGAAGTGGTGACACCCTTAAATAGGTTATATCTCCCACTTCATAGGTGACTTCTCTACGCTTGGAATCTGCATAGCTTTTCTGGCGTGACTGTGCTATTTTCAATCTGTCCTTAATCAGCCTGACTTTCTCTTCAGCATCATGTATTATATCAGGCCCAAAGAAACTCCGTTCTCCTACACCACTCCACAACAGTGGGGTTGTGCATTTCTTTCCATATAAGGCTTCAAACGGTGCCATCTCAATGCTGACTTGGTAACTATTGTTGTAGGAGAACTCAGCGTATGGCAAATTATCATCCCAACTAGATCCATAGTCGAGCGCACAAGCTCTTAACATATCTTCTAAAATCGGATTCACTCTTTCAGTCTGACCATCTGTTTGCGGGTGGAAAGCCGTACTGAATTCCAATCTGGTTCCCAAAGATTCGTGCAACTGCTTCCAAAAATGAGAGGTGAACTGGTTCCCCCTATCAGACACGATACTCTTAGGAACGCCTTGAAGGCACACAATTCTCTTCATGTAAATATCGGCTAGCTTTGCACTAGTATAAGTGGTCTTCACGGGTATGAAGTGAGCTATTTTGGTTAGACGACAAACGATAACCCAAATAGAATCATAACCCGATCTGGTCCTTGGTAATCCAGTGATGAAGTCCATCCCAATGGAATCCCACTTCCAATCCGGTACTCTCAAGGGTTGTAAGAGTCATGCCGGTTTCTGATGTTCTGCCTTTACTCGACTACATACATCACACTTAGCGATGTATTCTGTTATTTCTCTCTTCAAATTATTCCACCAAAATCTCTCTTTTACATCCATATACATCTTCGTATTTCCCGGATGAATGGAATAAGGTGTTTCATGAGCTTCTTGCAGAATTAACTTCCTAATATCAGGGTCATTGGCCACACATACACGTTTTTCAAACCACAAAATCCCCTGCTCATCCTCATGAAATCCTTTAGCTTTTCCAGCTCTTAAATTGACTTTGATCTCTTCTATTTCCTTGTCTCCTTTCTGAGCTTCACGTATCTTGTCCATCAAAGTGGGTTGTACAGCTAATGAGGTTACAAACCCTTCAGGTACTACTTCCAATCTGAGGTCCTTGAATGCCTTGCATAAATCCTCGGGTAATTCTCCTGCTGTAAGGCCATTCACATACACCTTACGACTCAGAGCATCTGCTACCACATTAGCTTTTCCCGGATGGTATTGAAGACTTAAATCATAATCTTTAATAAGTTCCAACCATCTTCTTTGTCTCATATTCAATTCCTTCTGTGTAAATATGTATTTCAAACTTTTATGGTCCGTGAATACCTCACATCTTTTTCCCATTAGGTAGGGTCTCCAAGTTTTCAGGGCATGCACTACTGATGCTAACTCGAGATCATGAGTTGGATAATTTGCTTCATGTTTCTTGAGTTGTCTGGAGGCATAAGATGCCACTCTGCCTTCCTGCATCAACACACTTCCCAAGCCTTGGCGTGAGGCATCACAGTATACTTGGAATTCCTTCTACAAATCAGGTAAACATAGAACTGGGGCTGAAACCAGACGTTTCTTCAACTCCTGAAAACTGGCTTCGCATGCCTCTGTCCACTCAAATTTCTTCTCCTTCTTTAATAATTCCGTCAAGGCCTTGGCAATCTTGGAGAAGTTTTCAATGAATCGTCGGTAGTATCCTGCTAGGCCCAGAAAACTTCGTAATTCACCAACATTCTTCGGCGGTTCCCAATTAGTTACAGCTGAAACCTTTTCAGGATCCACAGCTATACCTTCCTTGGACACCACATGGCCTAAAAATCCGACTTGTTCTAACCAAAACTCACACTTGCTGTACTTGGCATACAAATTATGTTCACGTAGTCTCTGCAATACCAGACGCAAGTGCTCTTCATGTTCTTTGTGACTCTTGGAGTAGATTAGAATATCATCTATGAATACTACCACAAACTTATCCAGAAAATCCATGAACACTTTATTCATCATATTCATGAAATAGGCTGGTGCATTGGTTAATCCAAAAGGCATTACTGTGTACTCATAAGAGCCATATCTCGTAACAAATGCAGTTTTGGGTATATCCATTTCTCTAACTTTCATTTGGAGGTACCCCGATCGAAGATCGATCTTTGAGAAAACACAAGCACCTTCCAGTTGATCAAATAGTTCATTTATCTTGGGTAACGGGTACTTGTTTTTGATAGTTTGCTCGTTTATATCTCTGTAATCCGTGACTAGCCTCTGGGTTTGATCCTTCTTTTTAACAAATAAGACTGGTGCTCCCCATGGCGATGAACTTGGACGAATGAATCCTTTCTGGATATGTTCCTCTAATTGCTTCTTGAGCTCTTTCAATTCATCGACGGCCATAGGATAAGGTCTTTTAGCTATTGGTCCTGTTCCCGGCTTCAGTTCGATGAGAAACTCTACATCTCTATCGGGTGGCATTCCCGGTAGTTCCTCCGGAAAAACATCTGGGTATTCCTTGACGATAAGCACATCACCAAGGCTAACCCCCTTAAGATAATTTAGCCTAACCTTCTTAAGTTCGAAAGTTGATCGGAACTTAATCTTCCTTTTCTCTGGGGTGGTGAGGGTGATTGCTCTATTTGCACAATCTATGATTCCTTCAAAACGAGTCATCCAATCCATTCCGATGATAACATCCAATCCTTGGGTTTCTAGGATGACTAAGTCTGTTGGGAAGGGGTGTTTTCCGATTTGCAAGTCTAACTGCCTACACCCGGAATTTACTAGCATCTCTCCTCCAGGTGAACTTACCCTAATAGGTTTTCCTAGATTTTCCTCAGCTAACCCATGTTTGTTAACAAAAGCTCTTGATATGAATGAATGAGATGCTCCAGTATCAAATAAAACTAATGCTGGAAAGGAGTTGAGCAAGAACGTACCAATCACAGCATCAGGTTCATCATGAACTTCTTCCACATTGATGTGGTTCACTTGTCCCTTCTGGAAAGGATTGGGCTTGGAATTTTCATCAGCTTTCTTCTCTAGGCATTCAGTTGCATAGTGTCCTGTCTTCTTGCACTTGAAGCAGGTCACATTAGACAAGTCTTTCTTCCCTTCATAGTTAGGACGGTGATTACCATTCCCATGATTATGGCCATGATTATGGCCATGATGATGGTTTCCCCTGGATCCACCATTATTTCCATTATATCCTCCATTGCTTCCTTTGTTCCCTCCATTGTGGTTATGACCATGATGTTTTTGGCCACTACCAGTGTTGGAGTGATTCCAGGGTTTATGGCTACTGACTTCAGAGGTGTGTTTCTTATATGTCCCTTCAGAATGAACCTTACTTGCACTGAACTTCCTCTTCCTATTCTCTTCCTTTCTTATGTTGTTGTCCAAGGTGATAGCTTGATCCAGCAGAGCTTGATAGTTTGGAGTATATGCCACAGACAAAGGTATCTTCAGTTCTCCCTTAAGACCATTGAGGAATTTTTCCTTCCTCTTTGCATCAGTGTCAATGTCTTCTGGCGCATACCTTGATAGCATACAGAAGTCATCCATATACTCCTTCAGAGTTCTACCTCCTTGCCTCAAGCTGCGAAATTCTTCTTTCTTCAGGTTCATTATACCTGAGGAGATGTGAGCATTCCGGAAGCCTTCCTTGAACGCATCCCAAGTCATGCCATCCAAAGGATGAGTCACTTGATAATTTTCCCACCACAATGTTGTGGGTCCTTCCAACAGGTGTGCAGTGAACCTCACTTTTTCTGCCTCAGAACATTCACAAGTTACTAAGTCCTTGTTGACTGAACGGAGCCAATCATCTGCCACTATTGGTTCAGTAGCAGAGGAGAACTTATTAGGCCTAAGCCTTAGGAATCTAGCAAGTCTGTCCACTGGGGGTGGTGGTGGAGGTGGCGTGTTGTTGTTGTTGTGGTTGTTGTTGTTATTGTTATTGGTTGCTGCAATGATCTGAGTCATCATATTCATCAACTGAGCTTGAGCGGCCATCAGTTGTTGCATGACGTCGTCGTTGTTGGTATCACGACGAGGAGGCATCTGTAGGGTTTTTCAGCATAGATGAGTGAAAGATAGACAGAACTAAGAGAAGAAAAATCCTACCCATGCACAAAGCAACCAAGTCAACACAATCACACTCATAAGACAACTTAAAAGAAAAAAATCTACTTAGTAAAACGAAACCAATTATTCTAAGTTGATTTAATAAAACAACAGAGTCTGCAAACCAAACATTCTATCATTGTCACACCACAAGTTGGAGATCAATGTTTCAAAAAGAGCGACGAACTAAACGAGGGAGAATATGGTGGTCCAACTACTAAGTCTAAACTTCGTCCATGACGTCTCCTTCATCTTCTTCGACTTCCTCGATGGTGATGCCTTCCTTCGTAAGGATCTCCTTGTAGTCATTCACCTCCTTCTCCAAGGCCTCATTCTTCTCCTGTAACATTGTCGTCTCACGGTGCAGAGTCTCGATTTCTTCCTTCTCCAGGACTTCAATTTTCTCTTGCAGCATTCTCTTCTCACGGCGTAGAGTCTCGATCAAATCTCGATCAGCCTCGAACTCGACGTCGTTACTCAGAATTTCATCCTTCAAGGTCTTGATCTCCTTGTTCTTGTCTCTAATTCTCTTTTCTTGATTTTGGAACTTCTTCTCTTGAGCTCGGAACTTTTCCTCTTGCGTGTTGGCCACCTCTTCTTGGGCTTCAATCTTCTTTTGAGTCTCCTTGACTTGTGCCATTATTTCATCATTCTTCAACAGCTCATTGAGTCTATCCTCTTCTAGTTGCCTGAGGTGAAGTTCTAAGTCTTGGAGATATGGGTACAAAGGTTCTGGTTTGTTTTTGTCCTCCTCGCTAACGTTGGCCAAGGTGAGCAAAGTAGTGGTCTTTTAACCCCTCTTGGTATTGCAAGCAAAGACGTCCTATTAGCTCCTGCGTGACGAGATTCAGCCCTTTCACCAAGGAGTCACTAATCGACTTGTACTGGATGTCTTCGGTCTTGGGTTCAGTCTGGCGCCCTTGTTGGTAAAGGCGAATTCCCCATAAGTCTTCTTTGTTGAAGTGCTTCAGCTGGCTAGCCTTGATGATGGGTATTGGAAGTGCCAACAGTTCTACTAACTCTAGAAGATATCTTCCAAATCGCATGTCCTTGAAGTCCTCCGCGGTTTGATACATGAAGAACGACATCCTTAAGTGATAAAGGTAGAGTTTATTAAAACAAGACAAGGTAAGATATACTAATCGTGGTGTACTTAAGTACTTAGAGAAAAAGAAGTTCTTTTCTAACAGGTGATCAACACTATTATCAACTCTTTTGTAAGTCGGATATTCACTATAGTGAGAGAGACAGACACCCGGCCAGCCACTTATAATTGTGGAACAGGTCTCATGTACGCGGACATGTAAGGTTAGTCCCGGGCCGTTTCATCCCACTATGCCGTTAGGATCCAGCATACTTCAAAGATGGTAATATTATGATAAAAAATAGGCTTAACAAATCCTAAGGGCTCGAACCTACAGGCAACTTTGCTCTGATACCATTTTGTAGCGCCCCATCTTTTAAATAAAGATGGAACATCTGTGTTATGTGCTAGTCCCTGGATCACTGCCAGCACCACAGTACAAAATATATAGTATCATTGCATAAGTATCAAAATACTACATCGAGATCCAAAAATAGCCAAGTATAGCTTTATTACAAAGTGCATAGTCTTGAAGACTAGCTAAAATATTCAGAGTTCACAACGAAAATAAAAGCAATGGGCCTCCTCTTCTAGCATACGCCACAAGCAGACATGTTGGGTGTAGAATCGAGTCCAAACTTACTCCTCATCAGAATTAACTGCACATTTGAATATGCAGCCCCCGTAGGAGGTCAATACAATGAAGTATTGGCAAGTGACTATGGTGGATAAATTATGACAAGTCTAATTCTATATGCATATTTGGCTTGATGGAGTTTGTAGGCTATTTTGCAGAAAGCCAGTTTTCTCCTATCTTTTGTAAAACACTTTTGTATCTCAAAGACTTGGCACCAAGGGATGAAGCCCAAGTGCACCAATAATTCTTTCCTTAGTCAAATTTTACTTTACGAAAACCATGTTGAGATTCTTCCGTCCATCCTTGTCCAGTTTCTCGAAGTAGTCCATCACCGGGGACACGGCTGAGTACTCAGTTTGTCGACTCTATAGAGGTTGTGCACTTTCACCTTAAGACTCAATTAACCCAGACATCCTATACACGCGGAGTGTATTAAGGAAAGGAGAGAACTGAGACAAGAACTTTCAGAAGAAGAATACAACCATACTAGCAAGACCCGTTCCACCTATCAACTCTACATCTGCTTGTCCAGCTGACAGGTTGCACTCTCACAACTTAGTAGTTCTAGACAGAGCCCATTGTCATAAGGCTGCACGGGAAGCTTCTAAACTTGGAGGGACTTAGAAATCTCTTTGTTCCTGGGTGGCCGTCCACAAGTGTGCTTCTGGGTGACAACCACCATACTCATGGCCCTAAGTAGAATAGAAATTCATCCTAGGCAAAGACAACCACAAGCATGGTCCCAAAAGCCACTCAACATAAACCAAACAACCAATTCCACCCAGAAGTGCATTCAAGATTTTAACACTTAGCAATAATTCTATAACATGATAAGTAAATTCCTTTATAGCATAGCTAAGCATCTAATAAAACTTTTGGTGGCTGCATGGGGAGGGATGGCTACACACTACTAGGATATTTTCAAAGTGTAAACTAACTTGGCATTATAAAATAGTTCCAATTTCCCTATCATGCATACTACTCAAAATCTACTAATAATGCATATAGAAAACATAGGATAGATTATGAATGTCACTTGCCTTGGTAACAAGAGGAACAAGCACAGCAAGAATAACAATCACAAGGACCTTCCTCCTCTTCACACTCTAGAGACAAACAATAACACTAAATAAACACACCAGCATAACACTTAAAAATATCAAGACAAAAATATGTATGCATGCTTAATATGCAATGAACTTAATAAGACCATATAATTACCATTTTAATTTCTCTGTTATTAATGCATAAAAATGCAATGATCAATATTTTAATATTTTATTTAATCATTTAAATATTGAGCATATTAGTAGTTTTTAGTTCTAAAACCAATTTCTTTAAGTCTATTAGGAGAAGTTTCAAATAAAAGTCATGTTACACTCTCTGGACAGAGGGCATTAATAAATCTCCAAAACAATTGGATTTATTTGGAAAGAGATTTTATTAATTAAGTTATTAATTAAGTTATAGATTTAATATCCGAAAGCTAAACAATTAGATTCCGCAATTTAATATACACTAAAAGGATAAACTAATGAAACCATATTAAACTACACGACCAGAGCTTCACGTGGATATAAAATTCATCAAATTTGGATGAACAGAACAAAAGTTATGAATTTTGTAAGTTTGTGTTGTTTTCTGTTTTTAAAACAATTTCTCTGTGAAAATAGAAAATAAAGATGCCACGCGGCGCTCGCTGATTGGCCGATACCGGTTCGGCGCGGATCGCGAACGCGAACCGTCCGATCTGTTTTAAAAACTAACGCTCCAGATCCACCCGATCTAGATCCATTGGATCTAGATCCGACGGCCGAAATCAAAAGGGGGCGAACGGGCGGCGCGGTTCGCCGGCGAACTCGTGCCCGCGGCGGCGCCATGGCCGGCGTCGCTCGTCTTCGCGTTCTACGGCTAAGGAGAGAGGGAAACTCATACCACTCGAAGCGGATCGTCGTGGCGAGCTTGATGGCGAGGTAGGCGCGGTCGAGGTGACCTTCTCCTCCCCTGCGTGCTCGTTCGAGATGCGCGGCGGACGGCGGCGTCGGGTCGTCGAAGGATCGGTCGCCCTGGTGCACAAGAGGACGCCGGAGCAGTCCGTTAGATGCGTACGGAGACGGGGAGTCGCAGAGCGGGTGTGGGGGTGGAGCTCGGGGGCTAGACTCACCGGAACGATGCGAAACGCGGCGGCGGCGATGTCGGAGATGAACTCTCGTTTTCCGCGATTTTGGCGAGTATCGGTTAGGGTTTTTGGACGCGGGAGACGGCGGAGGAGAGGGGCTTTATATGGGGGAGGAGGGGAGCGATTTACTCGCGATTTAACAACGGATTTTGATCCGATTCGATATAGGGTTCGGTAGTGTTCGTGTTCTTCACGACGATGGAGATGACATGTGGGCCCCGTCTGGCAGTGAGAGAGGGAGTGAGGTGGGCTGGTTGCTGGGCCGTTAGCTCGTGCGCGCGCGGCGAATAGCAGAGGGGGGGTCGGCCCAACTAGCCCGACACATTTTTTTCTTCTGTTTAAAACCTTTTTCAAACAATTTGATTTTTAAAACTTATCAAAACATTTCAGAAAAATTCATAAAAATATTTTTTGAAAAGCTAATTTAATTTATAACTTTTTGATATCATTTTGGTAAATAAATAAAATAATAAAATACATATTTGTATAAGGAGCTCAAATAGACCTCTTTAATGAAAACAATTTTATTTAACCTTATAATTAAAATTCAATTTACTCCTTATGTGATTTCAATGCCATACTTTTATGATGCATGAAGCTTGAATGCAAAGTTTTAAATTTTTGAGAAATTTGGGATGTTACAATTCACCAATTAATTCTCTAATTCTCTCTCGATCTCGTGATTCCCTTTGAGGAGTCGCGCCGAGTAGAGGAGGGGGATCTCTTCCACCATATCCCGCTGCCGCGCTGCTGGTGTTCCGGTCCAAGTCTTCCGCTGCTCGTCCTGGACTAGAGCTTCGGAGGTCGTCGTCTCCACCGTATGTGTGTGACGCCCTGCGAGGTGCTGTGCTAGCGGTACTCGGAGGTCTACTTCCTCCACCCGACCTCAGGGTCATCTTCGTCGTCTTCGTCGCGCCGAGTTCTCCGCGACCTAGAGGTCGGCTACGTCGTCTTCGTCGTCAACGCCTGTGCGGGAGCGTAATCCCCGCTATTCGGTCTACGAGGGTATGTATTCCGATCTCCGCCGTACTTCTGTATCTGCATATTGTAGATCTTGGCTAGTTTAAGGATATCGTTGCTAGGAATTTTTTTGTTTTCTACACACGATCCCCTTCACTGGTATCAGAGCCGATCTATCGTAGATATAATTGTACGCTGTTAGAACCCATGTTCTGCACGGGGGCACCGTTCCTGTTATTTGCTACCCTCTAGCGTGCACTTGTGATTCCAGCGGCATCGAGTTGATGAAGCGGCCCGGACCGACTTTACGCGTACGCTTACGCGAGACTGGTTCCACTACTGACATACGGCTTGTACCGTATCTGTGGCTGGCGGGTGCCTGTTTTCTCTCTCTCTTTAGTTGGCTTTGCATTTTCAATGGAGGGCCCGAAAGGGATGCTTAAACATGCAATTATTGGATCGTTGCTGTGGTCATAAGGTTCGTAGGTATGAAGCGGTTCTATTTACGAAAGCCCCGAGTCACGTAAAATATGCAAAAGATAAAGTAGAAGCGTCTTACTTTATTTTGCAGGGGCTATGTGATATGGTCAAGGTAGGTTTATTAAAAAATTTATAAACTGCGGGCGCCAAGAAGACCATGGCGCAATGGACTATAAAACATTGCATTACATTTGATGTTTTCTGTGCATCTTATATTGTGTGATTGTATATATAGTATATATTAGTTACACGGCGGTAGTTATATAAGATGATCCCTTCAAAATAGCACTAGTGTTCTCCCTCCAACGCGCACCACCAAGAAAGTTCTACGTTATGAGGCAGGCCGTGATGATCGGGTGTCAGACATCTCGTCGTTCGCATACAGTGGGTGTAAGCCATGTTGCACAAGCGTCAGCATGGAGGTTTTTGGTGGCGAGCCTAGCATATTCAGAAGTATGGCCTCGGAACAGGGAGACCGAAAGGTCGAGCACGAGTCACAAAATTGGTGTGGCGGACAATTGTCTACTCTTGAAGTTGTGCCGCCGGCTCTGATGATGAGGGGTGGTGCAATGGATGGGGGTCATGTAATCGCTTGAACGACCAGGAGGGATGTTCGTTTGAGTGGGAGTTCGGATATTTATTTTCTAAAATACTAGAACTCAGAATATAATGAACAGAGTCTGTTTTGCAAACCTTTGTAGATATTAACCATTGTGATAGCATCTTTTCAAATTAGGCGCATTCCTGCGATTGAGAAACTTAAAAGGTTGGGTCCAAACTTCATAGTTTTATGGTTTAGCTTGAGGATACTCCTTGTTTAAACCGTTAGCTCTTTGTGTTACAATACCCGCTAGGAGATAACCCCGAAGATTCTGCTGACAAAAGATAATTTGGATTATCAGATTTTGTGCGGATGATATCATCATAGTCCAGTGTATGCTATGATCTCTGCCATAGAGAACCAACGGTGGGTACGAGTTTTTAGATCGCGAACATATGATATGGTCGCTAAACTCGGGGTACCCCAAACGTTGGGTTGATGAAGTTTATCAGTACGTTGACTGATTGTCTTCTCAACCAAGATGGAAGAGAATACACACATTGAGTGAGCACGTGGCGGTCATACTTAATGATATATTTTCATACTTAATGAACATTGAGACGCCTCGCTCAGCTCAATCACTGGATGACAGACATCGTTGCCAAGTGCAAATCCTCTGTCATAGACTATGTCATGCAAGGGGAATCGTTCACCTTCATGATTCTTGATTACGGTGGAAGTATCAAGAAAATGAAACAGATCGCCGGAAGTCATCAATGATGATGGTGTATATATGATATACATGTTATGAATGTTTTAGCTAAGCAAGTACTCGCAGTAGTCACTAAGTTTTGAACTAGTCATGTTTTGTGAAAACCAGGTTTACTGCTTGAGTAGCTTGAAAGGATGAGGCGACATTGCGTGTTGATAATGGCAGTCAAGTTGTTGTGATGGCCATAGACACTCTCCCTCTAGATCTACCATTTGAATAAATTCTTTATGATCGCCTGTTAGTATGATCGTTACAAGTGTGTCTCCTCTAGCGAGACACTTGTTCATACATGATAGTGACAAATTTGGTGTCCTATATTTATGAAGTAATGATTATATGCCGATTTGAATTTAGATGGTAGAAGCTCCCACATTCATAATATTAATGCCAAAGGATACAAACTTAATAAAGACAACACATATGTGTGGCACTACCGTTTAGTCATGTCAATGTTATAGTCTATGCATTAGCTCCATACCGGATGGATCAACAAGTTCTAAGATTTGATCTTTTGACACTTGCAAAATAACTGTGACACCGTTTTCGGAAAGCGGGCATATAACTTATTGATAGTCATACATAGAGATGTATGTGGTTCAATTAAGTAATTGACGGGTAGTGGAGACCTTTATTTTGTGAACTTCACTGAACGTTTTGAGTATAGCTTGTTGAGAATCGTGAATTTCGGTGTATGTGAATCAATGAAGTACTTTAACGTGTAGTGGAAGTCTTTATTTCATAGACTTCATGAACATTCGAATAGATATATGGATATCCACTCCGAGATGTCCTTTATTTTGAAAATAGACATGGTTAGTTTGCGAAGTCGCATATGAATGCACTGTCGTATAATCTACATAGGTATAGAAGTATATCGCGACTTCAGAAGTAGCAAGTGTGATTGGACTGAGCAGTTTTCCGAGCGTAGGTGGTCCCCTTAATAGATCTCTTAGACTTTTAAGGCGCATGCTACGCGAATGCTCGAGTCTCACTCCATCCACTAGGATATATTTCACCGTCATCGTAAGATACAGGATTATGTCAAACTAGGTGACATAGAAGTGGTGCAAAGCATATATAGGTCTCAATGTGTGAGATCTCTTGACTGTATTCCTCTTCCACGAGGCGAGCAGGCACCAAGATGCTATGGGTGTTGAGCTTTTACCAAGTTGTAAACTATATTAAGTGTTACTCTAGTGCAAGTGGGAGACTGAAGAGAATATGCCCTAGAGGCACTTAATAAACATAGTTTATTGGTAATATCCCAATCGTTCATTATATGTTTTATACCATGCTATAACTGTATTAACTCGTAGGCCTGGATCCCATGAATTAATCCCTGTGATATAACGAATGAATTTCATCTATCAAACCTGGACGTCTAGTCTTAAACCCTTTGTCATGGCGATACTTAGCGTGTCCGAGCATCATTCTCAGATATCTCCATACCTAGCATGATCTCGTTACCGACATCGCTATCTTCTACTCGTCTATGATATTATGTCAGCTGGTGACCTAGTCACATCTTTGCAAACTCATTTGACATAATCTCACCGAGTGGGCCCTAGAGTATCTATCCGGCTATGCGGACTGACAAATCCCGCTGTTGACCCCTCGTCTCAACTAACCCCTTCCGATACCCAAAAGTATCACCTATCATTGTCACACTATATAAGATATGACGTTTGGTGCGATCAAAGTATCTTCCAGGGATAACAATAAGAGTTGATCTCACGGTCTTAAGGCGTAATGACTATGTCATATAAATACTGGGTATGTCCATCACATCGTTACACCTAACGATATGACTTCCATTGCCGACCGGCGCCATGCCCTATGATCGGAAAACCTCGATCATCAATCGCGCAACGAAACTAGTCTTAGTAGAGGCTACTAGGGACCTGGTTGTTTTTCTACCACACCTGTATTAATGTTTTCGCTTAATACAGTTATAGCATGGTATAAAACATATAATGAACGATTGGGATATTGCCAATAAACTATGTTTATTAAGTGCCTCTAGGGCATATTCCCTTCAAGGCGAAGCATAGCCTGATGCCCATTTTTTCGCAGTAAGCTCTGAAGATGCCACTTGTGAATTGCGAGCCATTGTCGGTGATGATGCGGTTAGGCACGCCGAAGCGGCAGACCAGACCTCTGATGAATTTCACTGCCGCGCCTGCTGTGATTGTGCGCGTCGCCTCCACCTCGGGCCACTTAGTGAACTATCCGATGGCCACGAGAGGTAGCGATATCCCCCTTGCGCTGTTGGGAAATGTCCCAGGATGTCCAGCCCCCAGACCGCGAACGGCCAGGAGAGCGGAATGGTCTGTAGCCCCAGCGCCGGTTGGTGGATTTGCTTGGCGTGGAATTGGCAAGCTTCACATGCTTGAACGATGTCAACTGCATCCTGAACTGCTTGAGGCCAGTAGAAGCCGCTCCTGAATACTTTGCCTGCGAGGGTGCGGGCGCACGAATGGTGGCCGCACTCCCCGCTTTGGATGTCTTTGATCAGCATTTTGTCTTCTCCAGGAGGGACGCACTTGAGCGCGATGTCGTTTGGGCGCTTGCGGTAGAGATTTCCTTTGAGGATCTGGTATGATTTTACCTGGCGGGCAATTCGCTCCGCTTCAACATCTTCCTCGGGAAGGATCCCTTTGGCGAGGTAGTCTTTGATCTCGTCAATCCATCCTGTTTCTTGATGCGCCGATGTGAGCAACAGACGCTCCCCTGTAGGGGGGCCGCAATCGGGAGCCCCGACTGTAGGTGGTGGCGGGAGTGCCTCGTCTGTGCTTGCGGGCATGGCCTCCTGAGGCTGTTTTATGGATGCCTTGACGATTTTTTCTTCAAAGACGCCTGGCAGCTGAGCTTGCCTCTTTGACGCGCGTTTTGCGATGTCGTCAGCCTCTTGATTTTCTTTTCTCGGGATGTGCATGAGCTCCATTCCCCTGAAGTGCTTCTCAAGCCTACGGACCTCTTCAAGGTATGCGGCCATGTGGTAGTCCTTAGGCTTATAGCTTTTGTTGGAGAAGTTGACAAGCAGCTGGGAGTCGCCCTTGATGAGTAGGTGCTTGATGCCTAGAGCGATTGCACCGCGTAGGCCAGCAAGCAGGCCTTTGTACTCAACGATATTGTTGGAGATCTTGTCGATTCTGAAGCACAGCTGGACCGCGTAATATATCTTGTCGCCTTTTGGTGAGATCAAGACCACCCCAGCCCCACCGTGATGACAAGCGAAAGCTCCGTCGAACTTCATGGTCTAGTGGCTGGGCAGTTTGTCTCCAGAGGGCTCTTGTTCTTCTCCTAAAGGCTCTTCAGGGGTTGGATCAGTCCATTCGGCGATGAAGTCTGCCAACGCTCTTCCTTTGATTACCCTTATGGTATCGAAACGCAAATTGAATGGTTGTAGCTCTATGTTCCATCCTGCGACACGATCTGTGGCGTTAAGGTTGCGCAGGATCTGCTCCAGGGGAAAAGAAGTGACCACCGTGATGGGGTGTCCCTGGAAGTAGTGTCGCAGCTTTCTTGAGGCGATGAGGAGCGCGACGAGGAGCTTTTGCTGCATTGTGTACCGTTCGCGAGCATCGCGCAGTACTGTGCTGACGAAGTAGACTGGGTGCTCGACAAGGGTTGTCAGTTTAGGCGTGGTGCTATCTGCCTGAAGAGGCTTTGCAGGGCCCTCAAGGGGGCTGGTCTTCGGAGACTCTTTAGAGCCCTCGAGGGGGCTTGCCTGTTGAGGCTCTTCAGGGCCCTCGAGGGGGCTTGCCTGTGGAGGCTCTTTAGGGCCCTCGCTGGCAAGACCATCCTGTAGTGGTTGACTTGTGGTAGGCTCCGCTTGTGGCTTTGGGCCTGGCGGTGGGTTTGCGAGGCCTGTTCCTTTGTCGAGCTCTTCGTCAGGGTTTTTTGGATTTGGAGTGGTTGCACTCTTCTTGTGGAGGAATGGCTCTTCCCTTTCTACCACAAGGACGACACTGGCGGTCTGTGGAGTGGCTGATAGATACAGCTTCAGGTGCTCGCCTATCCTTGGGGTGACCATGACTGGTGGGCTGGCCAGGTATCTCTTCAAATCCTCAAATGCTTTTTCCGCTTCAGGAGTCCACTTGAAAGTACCGGTTCTTTTCATGATCTTGAAGAACGGCAGAGCTCTTTCACCGAACTTGGAGATGAATCTACCTAAGCTGGCCATGCAGCCTGCTAGGCGTTCCATGTCCTTGAGTCGGCGTGGAGGTTGCATTTCCTCTATGGCCTTGATTTTGTCAGGGTTTGCCTCTATGCCCCGGTGGGACACGAGGAAACCAAGAAATTTGCCTGAAGGCACTCCGAAGACGAACTTGGCGGGGTTGAGCTTGATGTTCACCTTGCGCAAGCTGGCGGAAGTCTCTAGTATTTCCCTCTCGGGATTTTACGACAATGTCATCGACATAAGCCTCGGCATTTCTGCCCATTTGCTCGCCAAGTGCTATCCTCATTAGCCTCTGGAAAGTGGCTCCGGCGTTTTTCAGGCCGAAGGGCATGCAGACATAGCAATACACACCGCAAGGGGTGGGGAAAGCCATCTTCTCCTCGTGGAAGGCATCGAGGAAGCAGAGGAGGTCGCAGCCTGCCGTGGAGTCCACAATCTGGTCGATTCTTGGCATTGGATATGGGTCCTTGGGGCAATCCTTGTTCACATCAGTGTAGTCGATGCAGAGGCGACCTCCTCCGGCGGGTTTTGGGACGACCACGCCGTTGGAGAGCCAAGCGGGATGTGCGACTTCGCGGATGACATTTGCCGCTTTTAGCTTCTCGACCTCTTTAACGATGAATGCTTGCTTCTCGGGGGCTTGTTTTCTTGCTTTTTGCTTGACGGGGCGTGCGTTTGGACACACGGCTAAGTGGTGCTCGATCACCTCCCTCGGTACGTCGGACATATCTGACGGAGTCCATGCGAACATGAGGAAGGAGACGAGCGCGCTTCCCTATTTGGGAGGCAGCATAGCGCCAACGGTGACGCTAGCCACCGAGCCTTCAGCCCGCGAGCTGCTGGAGCTTAGAGAGATTTTCTTTGTAGCGGCTGGCTCCTGGGAGAACAGCTGCTTCTTCTTCTTGGGTCTCTCGAGAGGCTCCATGTCCTCGTCTGCAGGGAACTCCATGGCGGCCGCCTTGTAGGCTGTCTCGACAGCGCGCATAGCATCCAGGACATGTCCACGGATGGGGATTTTGCCAGCGCTGTCGGGGATTTTGACCATGTTGTAGGCATGATGCGGGAAGGCCATGAATTTTTCGAGTGCGGGGTAGCTGAGGATGGCGTTGTACGGCAAGCCGATGTGCGCAACATCGAAGTCGATGTGCTCGGTGCGGTAGTTTTCCTCGCTTCCGAAGGTGACAGCAAGCCTGACCTGCCCCAGAGGCTCGATTGAGCCGCTGGTGACTCCCGTGAAGGGCCTAGAGGGCATGAGCCGCTCGTAGGGCACTTGAAGCGCTTCGAACGTCTCTGTGGAGATGACATTCAGGCCTACTCCACCATCAATGAGTGTCTTAGAGACAGCAACGTTGTCGATGGTGGGGCTGCAAACCAGCGGGAGGGTTCCAAGAGTCTTGGTGGACTTGGGGTGGTCCTGAGCGTTGAAGGCGATGGTGTACTGCGACCACTTGAGGGGCCTGGAGGTCTCGAGGCTGGGGAGGGCGACATTGAGTTCGCGAGCGAACTGATTGTTCGATTTTGGTGCCTCTGTCCCACCGAGGATGCAGGCAATGGCGCCTCTTGGAGCTTGATAGCCTCCCTCTTTCCTCGTCAGGGAGGCTGTCGTTCCTCTCCGCCACGTTGGCCTGATTACCAGATGGTTTCTAGTAGCCGCTCTTGCGCCCACTTCCGCGGTAGCCACGGCCTCGACCGTGGTTGCCGCTGCCCTCTGCTTGTTCGCGCTCCTTGCTCAACCTCTTGAGGTCGAAGAAAGTCTGGGTAGAGTGACCACGTCTGTTGTGGTAGATGCATAATGGGCGGTGGTCGTCTTTCCTCTCCCCGGGCTCGGGAGAGTCCCTGCGGGTGCCCTTCGCGTCAGGATCTGCCACGAGGACCGCGGTGGCCTGGCGCTTGGGCTCCTCCTTCTTCTTGCTCCTGGACCCCTCAGCGTGCTCGTCCCCTCTCGAGGACATCTTGACGAAGAGGAGTCCCTCTTTAGCCTTGGCGCATTTGTCCGCTAGGTCGAACAGCTTCACCACAGAGGTGAGCTTGTCGTGGATACCCAGCTTCTCGAGCATCCTGCTGTTGGTGACGCCCTCACGGAAGGGGGCGATGACTTGGGTGTCAGGGACGTTCGGGATCTTGTTGCGCACTTGGCTGAATGTGACGCCCCAAAATCGGTACTATGTAGATTTAAGCGCTCCCGCCAAAATCTGCATAATAACGATTTTAGGTCGCCCACCTGACATAATGTGCACGCCGAAACATGCGCATTATGTGGGTGGAATTGTGATGGCATTACAACAGTTCTGATACATCCACAAACACAACAAAAGATATATAATACAACAACGACTCAAACGAGTCAAAATACAAGTAATACAATACAAAGATACAAATGACAGTGGAAGCAAAATAGTATCCGACTACGGATAAGATGCAAATTGGACTAAGAGTCCTGAAGATAAGCGATGGCGCCATATCTCTGCACAGCCAAGCCGGAGGGATTCACAAGCTAACGTCGTCATACTTCAAACCTGTTAACTGCACATAAAAGCACAACCCACAAGAGGGTCAGGGCACTCCCTGGCAAGCAAAACCGACTTGCCTACTTTCTACACCATCTCCCAAAATATAGGGTAGGTGGACTTAGCGGCAGCCGCACTACCAACCTAAAGAGACACGCCACAACTTCCGTCTAATTAGAGAGGCATAAGAGAGCGCATAAGTAACCAACTACAACTAACACCAATCATAACCCATTATCGGATTAACCCCCCTCAACCAAGTATGAGGAAGTAATTCGGGAAACTCGCACATTGAACAGTTTTAGTTACCATTTATTGTGAAAGTAATTCTATATTACTAGTCAAATTAATTAACATTAATTAGGTGCAAGTTGTCTAGATCTTGTTAGCCAGCATCATCACCAAGTCGTCCATAACCGTGAACACGGCTCATCGATAAGATTATACCCTGCAGGGGTGCACTACTGTACCCATACTCGCATGATCAACCCAGTCAAAAACATTAGTGCCTCTCAACACGACTCGTTCCTTCACTACAGCAAGTCCAAGTGCCACCCATATGAGTTGTTACCCGCGTCAGGAGTCCGTCCGATACCTCAATTATGGACTCATTAGTTTGCGACTACACCGCCATGCGGCTCAAACCATAGCAGGAATTGTCCGCTTCGCGTCGTACCGCACCTATATGACCCCCCGTATCATGTAACCTCTCCTCAATCATCATCACCATGCACATGCATATGAGCAAATGGAAAACCCGAACTACTTGCGGCACATGGACAAGCTGAATATCCGTTCAAAGTCGAGGGGGGCTCCATAGGGCCTCCCACAAGTGGTCAGTGCGCTCAAAATTGGATCCGGGGACAAAATCTCAGTTCCTAGGTCGACACTTAGCAGAACAAAGCACCTCGCAAGGCCTTCCGCCTGGTGCCTTATCTTTTAATTATAATACCCCACATATGAAAGCATTTTATTAAGGTAGAACAATCTATCATACTAAGCAGGTGAAATAAATAAGACAGACAGACGACTCGCACAAACAACTCTAAGCATGCGCTACGACTCGCAAGGCAAACTGATAAACAAACAACAGGTAATAGGTTGTGGGGATGAAGCTGTATAGGCTACATGATAACATGTGATGGTATCACGATAAAGAATCGGATACTAGGGTAGCAGAGATCAACGGCAGGAATGAAAGACAATGTATAGGTGAACAAGCAAACTTTGCTTGCCTGGAATCCTGCATGGAAGCAGATCTTGTCGTTGCTCACACATCTCAACGTCTTATCCGCAAAGAAGCAACAAACACTGGAAAGCGTAAAAGATGCATTTTACAACTACGACAAAAGATCTAGCATGATCATACGAGAATGATGCATGACATGGCAAGATGCAAAACAAATGCAATTAATCCAAATTAAGCGGGAAAGCAACCCCGACAATTAATATTTAGGTGCAAGTTATTTATCTACTCAACAATATTAAATGTTAGTTAACATGGTAACACATGGCATGGGTGATCAAATTAATTTAAATGGAATAGGGCAATAATTAAATAAATGCCCAACACATCCCATATTTATTATTTAGGTGCAACAATTAAATTTCACTAAGCAATTAAAATAAAATATGCAAAATGGCATACAAATGGCATATTAATATTCATTGCATTTTTGATAAATAAACATATAAAGATTATTAAATTTGGAGTTATAGAATTAAAGTTATTAGTAAAACAAGTTTTAGGGGTGTTTCTGCAATTTACAGGGACCTATCCGTGATAGAAGAAGTGTCAGTGGGGGCTAAAGCACTAAATCTGAGAAGCCAGGGGGCTCGGTGTAAGATTCCAGCGAGGATTTGCCTCCTGGAACTACCCAGCGCCACGCTTGCGCGTGTGTGTGAGGTGCGGTACCCGCGCTCACTGACGCGCGGGCCATGTATGTCAAGTAGTGCGCAAAAGGAAAAATGGTGGGTTTTTTTTCGTCCGGGGGGGGATCGAACTCGCGCCGTGCTGAGGAGGTTGGTGTGGCCGCGCTAGCCAATCGGTCAGATGCGGGTAGTTGTTAGGTATAGGTTAGTCTTACTTTTAACAGAGGAAAAGCTAATGTCTTTACTGACGAAACTGAAGCCAAACCCGACAGTTCGCTGCAGCGGATCGGGCGGAGCGGCGGCGTGCGGACGTGCGGGGTGCGTGCGTGCGAACCAAGGCAGGGGAAGTAGGCGCACTCGTTCTTGTGCTCAAACTCACAGGAGGAGGCTCGGAGGCCTCGAGCTATGCTCGGCCATGGCAATGGCGGACGGTGACCGGACGACCGTGGACGAACGCGTCGCATACGGAACTTAAACGAGTCGGGGAGAGGAGGAACGGGGAGAGCAGCTCACGTAGGAGGTGTTGGAGGAGGTGTTCGAGCTCGGGGAGGACACGTTCGCCGGAAATTCGCGGCGGAGGCCTGCCGGCCGCGGGGAAGAAGGGGACGCGAACGTCGACGGTAGCAGCTCCCGGCATGATTCCTTCGCCTGGCACGTCGAGGAGGACGAGGCGGAGCTTCGGGGCTCCTCCGCTGGCCTTCGATGGCACCGGAGTAGCGGGGGCCGGTGAGGTTGCTCCGGTTGTTTCGGTGGGGAAGAAAACAGAGGATTTTCGAGGTGGAGAGGAGAGGGGAGGCGGCGGCGCAGGAGGGAGAGGAAAGGAGGTCTAGGGTTCTAGGAGGAAGGGGCCGGCTGAAGTAGAGGGGAGAGGGGAGGGAGCACATGGTGCGGGAGCCATGTCGCTTTCTCCTCTGCATCTGTACGTACGGAGGAGGGAGAAAGGGGGAGTGGGCTGGAGGTGGGTTTTGGGCCTAGAGGAGATGGGCCAGGAGGGAGAGAAACGGCCTAGTTGAGTTTTTCTTTTGATTTTTGCATTTTTTACCTTTTTAATTATTTTATGTTTTTACATTTTAAAACAAAATAGAAAAAGAATTTGGATAAAGAAACTTTACAAAATAGTTTTTGTTTCAAATAGGCAATTTAATAAACACGTTTTTTATAATATTTGCAAAAGATTTGAAAATCACATTTTAATTAATTTGTATTGCATTTGAATTTAATTGTGGGAATTGAATTTAAATGCAACAAATTAAATTAATGAGATGATAATACAAAAAGAAAAACAACAAAATCTAATTGGAGAAATCTCCGGGGCTTTACACTGAAGCGCTGGATGTACTTGTGGAGGGTCTCATCTTTCTTCTGCACCACCGCGCGGAGGTTGTTGTGAGTGAGCGCGCGCTCGTACGTCCCCTTGAAGTTGGAGACGAACTGCTTGCAGAGCTCCTCACAAGAGTTCACAGAGTCCTCGGGGAGGTTCAGGAGCCACTACAGCGCAGAGTCGCGAATCGTGTGGGAGAACCAGTTGGCCATGACCTTGTCGTCTCTGCCTGCCGCCTAGATGGAGTTGGTGTAGAGCTGCAGGAACTCAATGGGGTTGCTGGAGCCGTCGTAGCCCTTGGGGAGAGCCGGCCTGAACTTCGGAGGCCAAACCACGCGGCGCAGGGAGCGGGTGAACGCCATGCAGCCGGTGGCGTACGTAGCGACCCCGTGCTGCAGCGCGCTGCGGTTCTGCTGGCCCGCCTGGCCGATTTCTTCCACAAGCCTGTTCTGGCGGTTGCGCTGGAGCTCCATCCCCACGCGAGCGTCTAGCGCAGTGCGCTGCACGATCAAGTAGTCGTGAGGCGAGGACGCGTGGGAGGCAACCCTCTGCGTCGCTGCCGGTGTAGGCCCTGGTGGAAGCGGTGGCACGTGCACGACGGACTGTGACGGAGCGGGGCGAGTCGTAGCGATGCCGACGAGGTGGTTGAGGCGCTCCAGCCACTGCTCGTGGGCCTCAACGGTGGGCTGGTTGCGAAGAAGCTCGTGCGCCATGAGCAGGGCGGTGTGCGGCGCGGGGTTCGTCCTGCCTGGGCCGGAGCCGCTCGGACGCTGCGTCGGGTGCGACGACTGCGCATCCTCCTCGCGCTCGGCGTTGTGCTCGGGCTCCTTCACATGGGGGCCTGAGTTGGAGAGCTCTTCATGGCGGGGTCGTCCCCGTCGTCTGTGCGTCGCCGTGGCGCTGGGCGTGGCGCGTGCTCCTTCAGGTGTGCGCCTGTTGGCGCGGGCGGCGCGGGTAGCGCGGGTATTCACCATGGCCCCCGCGCTGCCTTCCTGCCGTGTAGAGTGATTTGCGGGCTTGTTGGATTCCAACGTATGGTAGCAGCATGGCTTGTTCAGCATTTCCTCATACGGCAGGGGCGTCTTCTGGTCCACCCCAGGTCTTCTGTACTTCTTGGCTCTGACCCCAAGCCGGGCCAGTCACCTTTTGCCGCTGATTATTCCCGGCATCCCCCCGATCTCGGGTTACCGCGGCAACATGCTGCGCGGCATAGTGGAACTCGGGCTGATTCCTCTTCTGACCGAAATCCTGGCGATCATGGCTCCTGCTCAATCCCGAACGCTGATTCCCCGCATTCCTCCTGTTGGAGTCTCCGACATCCACCAGGGGTTGCATGGGGTCTCCAAGCGTGTAGGTGTCGGCGATACGCATGGTTTCTGCCAAGGTTGTCGGCATCTTCCTTTGCAGCTTCTGCCAAAGCATGGAGCCATGTCGGCATCCTTGCGCAAACCACGATATGGCCTGTTCCTCGACAACCCCTTCGCAAGAATTGCGAATGTTGCTCCACCAAGTAAGATACTCTCGGTCGGTTTTATTGCTCCTCTGCCTATAGATGGCAAGCTGTTGAGGTCGGTTTGGCCTCTTGTACGTGTTGGTAAAGTTGCTGATGAAGGCCTCCTCGAAATCTAACCAACAGTCTATGCTGTCAGTCCTCAATTTATTCAGCGAGATCCTGGCAGGTCCTTCCAACATCTGCGGCACATAACGTACCGCCCATCGTCTGTTTCCACCGGCTATGCTTACTGCAGTTACATAGTCGGTCAGCCAATCCTCCGGCTTCGAGCTAACGTCCTAGGTTTTGGCACCCCGGTTGAGCTGAAAATTTCGCACAGCCGGCTCCCGCATGATCCGGGGTCCAAAGCATACAGGTCCCGGAGGACCTTGCTCTTCCACCAGCTCGGATTGGTGAATCCGGTCGAGCCTGATTCTGACATCAGCTGGATCCAGCTGCCGAGTTCCTATCCGAGATCCCAAGGGATTCTCGTTAGGCTAGTATCCGAGTTGCTGCAATCTCGAGTTGCCATCATCATGTTAAGCGCGGGAACTACAACTTGTTGTGGCACGGAAGCGGCATCTCTATGCTGGTTTCCCTGACTTGTGGTGGATTCCGAGGTGGATTACCATGGCTAGCCGGGATATTGTTTCCTACACCCCTGTTACCACCACCATGGTTACTCTGAGTCTGACCGGGATTGTTCTGTCCGGCTTGCTGGATGCCAGCAAAGGCCGGGTCATATGCCTGCAGCTGCTTGTTTCTCCCGGAGCCCCGGCTCCGGCTTCGGCTTTTGCTCTTGCTCCTACTCGGATGCGGAGAGGACGCCTCTCCGCCCGACTTGTTGCTTTCGGCCCTAGCCGAGTACACCTGGGACCCAGCACCCGGGTTCTTCTTCTTAAAGGACTTATTTTGCCAGTTAGCCTCTACGACTAACTCGTTGACTCGCTCCTACTGCTTGCACAGAGCTTCCCCGGATAGCCCAGCCAACTCGGCCATGGCTGCCTCGGCGGCTCTAAGAGTTTTGGCAGGCGAGTTGTACACCGGTTTCTCTACTGAGATCATACTACTTGACCTGCTATGGCTAGGAGCTGCCCCACCGGCCAACTCATCATTCACCACTCTGCCTTTTTTGCGCAGATCGGCGATGCGTTTGTCCCGAGAATCTATCATAGGGAACCCGTGAGCTGCATTGTACTCACGGAGGCTGGCACTAAGCTCACGCCGGATCTCGGCGATCTCTTGCGCTTCTGCCAGTAGCAACCTGCGCTGCTCTTCCAAATCAGCCGAAGTGACTTGGGCATCAGCGTTAGCTGTCAAAGGGACAACCAACTTAGCGACCAGACCCGAGAGGGGATCCAGCCGGCGATGAGGTTGAGACGGCTGAGGATCGCCATCCCGGGCAGCACCTCGCTCCTGCGGATGTTTAGCCAACCGAGTTCAGCCGACCCCGGTGTTGCCGTCAGGAGCATCCTCGAATACCTCCTCGTTCACCCCTACCATCATGACTGCGACACAGCCCGCGGGGCGATCGGTACGCTGATCCCGAGCGGCGCAGATCATGGGGGGATCCTCTGCTTCCAGGACAACGTCGGAATAGTTGCAGACGATCTCGGTGGCGACGTATGTGGTGAAGACGCCGAAGTCGATGAGGCATCCGTTCGTCGGGAAGGGCCGGTACCAGAAACAGCCAGCATTGTCGCTGACGAAGTCCATCTCGCCCAGCCTGATGACCAGGCCGGAGAGAACTCGGACGCCGAAGCAAACGGTAGAACCCGCCCGGATGTGTACACCAGCCAGCGCCTCTATCTGCCCCACGGTGGGCGCCAACTGTCGTGGTGGTGTCACGGCAGATGCCATAGGATGGCTAAAGTGTGGGGCTGATGGACGCTGGTGGATCCGGGGAGGGCTAGCGAGCTAAAGAACTTGCACGGTAGGTGATGCCGGGATGAACAAGACCACCGACGAACACACTACAAGACCGAATAACACACCACAAGATCTAGCAAACACAAACAAATGCACGGAGGCAAAGCCACACACACGATGTACCCAGGTTCGGGGCCCTCGTGGGGAGGTAATACCCCTACTCATGCCTTTCCTCTCAATATAAGTGAGGCACAAGATCTACAACATGCTCCTCGAGCCCTTTTGGTGAAGAACAAGATGAACTAGAGAGGGGAGGGAGTAAATGCACAAGGAGTAAATGAGACTATAGTTTTGGCCCTCAAGTTGGTCTCTGCTCCACCGAAGGAGCTATGGCGCCTTTTATAGAGTTCCGGCCGGGAGGGCCAGAAACCCTAATCTAGCATGGTCCCACCGGTCAGGGCTACCGGTTATGTCGACACCGTATAGTGCGACCTAGCCGCCGTGCTATCCGGTATAGCCATGCGGTCATCATTCCGGCAAGGACTGCAGGCGCCGTCCTGGACCATCATTACCCCTCTGTCAGAGACAAGACATGTCTTCGCCCATGCCTGGTAGCCTTTTCCGGATTGCCGGGCTAGGCATGTACGATCTTGTCGTACTGTTATCGTACCGTCTGACACGCTCCCGTGTCAGACGGGAGGTGACCATGCTTCCGTGTCAGGGGGAATGGGACTTCCCCCCGTGTCAGGCGGAAAGCCTGTTCCAGACCGTTGACGCCTGACCGACATGCCCTCATGCCGGTCTCCTCCTTTTTTAGTTCTGTAGGTCCTCCCTGCACATCAAAGATAACTTGCCAGGTCCGAGATAGGAAAGTCGGTTAGTATCTACCCGGGAAGCTAACCCGGATCCTTCGGGTTCTCCTCTACCCGGGATCTTACTGGAGGACTCCGACATACCGAGAAGCCCGAGAGCCCTCCCGGTTGAGCCCGAGTTCCACCCCTGCTCCGGATTACAACTTAGATGAGCATCTCTAGGCCTAGTCTCCCGAAGATGTCTTAGGCTGTTACCAAAGACATCTTCGAGAAACTAGTTCTTAGAGGAACCACCCGCTGGTGCTTATGCTGCCCAGAAGGTCTGGGGGCCTATTTATAGCTTCCTCAGATGACCCTTGCGCTTTCCAAGAGACATTTTGGGCCCAATCTCCCCTGAAATGTCAAGTTACCCCTTCGGTGCACCACGGGACGGCTCTTGCATGTCCCCAAAGGTCAATTCATGTTGGTACATTGTTGATCTGTACCGGGATCTGCCCTACCCGGGGGGCAGCCCCCCGACACTTCCTCCTCGGGCCCTCAAGGGGATTTGCCTCTCGGGGGTCTCTCCAAGCGATGGCTTGGTCCTTAGTCGTTTCGTCTGGTGAGCCCGCGTGCGAGGCCTGGGGAGAGTGGGCTCTTCATACCCCAGTCTCCACTGGGCCGACAAAAATAAAGATACAAAAGAGTTGCTACAGAGGTAAGCATGCCCCTTGACTCCAATAAAAGAAAAATAACAGAAATAAAACATGGGTTGTCTCCCACCAGCGCTTTTCTTTAATGCCTTTTACCTAGGCTCGATAGTTGTAATGATGCTCTCATGAAAATAGAAAACGAATCAAAAGGAGAATCAAGAAGCAAATACAAAACACATTTAAGTCTAACCCAATTCCTATGCATAGGAATCTTGTACATAAATAAATTCACAAAGAACAAAGTGACAAGCATAGGAAGATGAAACAAGAACAACTTCAAAAAAATTAGCATATAGAGAGGTGTTTTAGAACCATGAAAACTTCTACCACCATATTTTCCTCTCTCATAATAATTTTCAGTAGCATCATGAATAAACTCAACAACATAACCATCACATAAAGCATGCTTTTCATGATCTACAAACACATAATTTTTATCAAGCTCTATAATAGTGGGATTAAAACCTTCAAATCCACTTCTAACAATTTTACAACAAGATGATTGATCATTCTCAAGGTGCATGAGACTGCTAGATAAAGTCAAGACCTCTCCAATCCCATTTTCAATAGTAGTATAATTAATATTATCAAGTAACATAGGACCATCATCTAGAGCTTTATCATAAACATTATCTAAGCAAACTTCTTTAGTACCATGCATTTCGAAATTAGGCACAAATAAAGGATTTTCATAAGATTTAACAAAATAGCATGGATTATCATATATAACAGTAGCATAATTGTTTTCACAAGTTTTACTCATAGGGAATATTTTAAGAGAATCCACATGAACATAACATTCATCCTCCTTTGGTAAGCATGGGGGACAATAAAATAATGTAAGGGATGAAGAGTTACTCTCATTAGAAGGTAGGCATGGGTAGCTACTCCATTATTCCTTCTTTTGTTCTTCAATCTCCTCCTCTTTTTCATCCAATGAGCTTTCAGGTTTAGCAATTTCTTTTTCCACGGGTTCTTGCAAATTGTGGATACATTCTTGTGCATTAATCAGTCTCTCTTTATAATCAATGATATAAGGAGTATTGCTGCAATATTCTATGCAATAATTAAGGATAGAAGAGACATAATCTTTAAGTGTATTACAAGCAACACAGGTTTCATAATTTTTAGACATGAAGGATTCTATTTCAGAAGCTCCCATAAATATAACAAATTGTTCTACTTCTTCAAATCCAAGATCAATATAGTTATCCCAATGATAGTTCACAATTAAAACTTCTTTACTAAAGCCACATTGAAATTTAAGATGTTTAGTATCCTGTTCAGAGTAGCAATTTATATCATAGCGTTTAAGCAAAATTTTAGCAAGTGTATTCAACTTTCCTAACACGCCTCTCATGACTTTTCCCTTGTATGATTCTCTATACTTCATATATAATTCATTAAGTTCAACAGCATATCTAGCATGTTCTTCCATAACAACAGTTTTTTTAATTTTTGGTTTTTCAAAATTTATGGTTTTTAGGGTATATAAAAATAATAACAAAACAAAAATAAACTAAATAGAAATAAACTAGACAAAAGGTAAACTAAACAGAATAAAACTAAACAGAAATAAACTAAGCACAAATAAACTAGACAAGAAAATAACATACAATAAAATAAAAACAGAGAGAGAGGTAGAGTGTACTCACCAGGTGAACTTATGAGTAGAGCTATGCCTCCCCGACAACGGTGGCAGAAAATAGTCTTGATAACCCACAAGTATAGGGGATCACAATACTCTTCGAGGGAAGTAAAACCCAAATTTATTGATTCGACACAAGGGGAGGTAAAGAATACTTATAAGACTTAACAACCGAGTTGTCAATTCAGTTGTACCTGGAAAAGCACTAGTAACATGAGTGGTATGAAAGCAGCAGTAATATGAGAGCCGTAGTAACAGTAACACATAATGGCACCAGAGAATAGTTGCTTATGTGGAGCTGACAGGAAAGCAATGATGATGACAGAAGGACCGGGGTTCCCAGCTATCTACACTAGTGGTAACTCTCAAGAAACAAGTGTCGGGTGAACAAATTACAGTTGGGCAATTGATAGTATTGAAATAGCATTAAGATAGACCATCCAGATTATTAATTATATAGGCATGTTTTCCATATATAGTTGTGCGTGCTCGCAATGAGAAACTTGCATAACATCTTTTTGTCCTGCCAGCCCATTTGCAGCGGGGCCTCTAGGGAAACTACTGGCAATTAAGGTACTCCTTTTAATAGTGCACCGGAGCAAAGAATTAACACTTGGTGAAAACATGTGATCCTCACATCAAAGTCATTCCCTCCGGTTATCCCAATTGCTGTCACTTTGGGGCCATCGGTTCCGAACAATGACATGTGCATACAACTTGTAGATACGACCTAAGCAATAAATATAGAACTTAGATCTAAGATCATGCCACTCGTGCACTAGTGACAATCATTAACATAACAAGACTGCAGCAACAATAACTTCACAAACTTATATAGATAGACTGATCATAATGTAACAATTAATCGGATCCCAACAAACACAACACCGATTACATCATATGGATCTCAATAATGTACGGAAGCTCATGAGAACGTTGTATTGAAGCACATGGGAGAGAGAGTACCAACTAGCTACAGTCAAGAACTCGTAGTCCATGGGGGACTACTCACAAACCATCATGGAGTCGAAGTGGAGGCGGTGGAGTCGATGGAGATGGCTCCGGGGGTCGATCCCCGTCCCGACAGGGTGCCGGAGCAGGAACTTCTGACCCTCGAAACTTGTCGGCGATGGCGGCGGTGCTCGGGGCCCGTGGAAGAAATATTGGATATCGTCCTAGGGTTTTTGGTCTGGGAGGTATTAATGGGCGAAAGGGCGATGTCGGTAGGCGCCAGAGGGGCCCACACCACCTCCTAGCGCGGCTAGGAAGGGAGTCGCGCCATGGGGTGGTGAGGCCGCCTCGTGGCCCCTCTCCGTCTCGTCTTCGGTGTTCTGGAACGTTTCTTTTCAAAAAATAATTTAAGCATATTTTATTTTCAATTCCGAGAATAATTCCTTAAGTA
Organism: Poa annua; assembly: GCA_026929855.1. Lineage (NCBI taxonomy): Eukaryota > Viridiplantae > Streptophyta > Magnoliopsida > Poales > Poaceae > Poa > Poa annua. The sequence continues at coordinate 305,577,952 of CM049426.1, read as the reverse complement.
CTTTTCTGAAACCAAAAACAGCAGAAAACAGGGAAATGACACTTTGGCATCTTGTTAATAGGTTAGTTCCAGAAAATGCATAAAACTATATAAAATGTATGCAAAACATGTAATAACATGGTATAATATAGCATGGAACATAAGAAATTATAAATACGTTGGAGACGTATCAACATCCCCAATCTTAGTTCTACTCGTCCCAAGTAGTAAAGAACGATAAAAAGAATAATTTCTGAAGTGACATGCTTTCACATAATCTTGATCATAAAATATTATAAGCCATGTTATGAATGAAATGACTCAGAAAAATGATTTATAGTTTGCTAACAAATAAACAGGGAGTAAGTCCAACGTGTGGGAGGTGATGCAGTGTTGTCCGGTACCCAGCTATGACTTGATCGAAGTCCAACATGTGGGAGGTGATGCAGTGTTGTGTGATCTTGCACAACATGATCATTGAGAGTGAGAGGGATGACCCGGTGTCTGACAGTGAGACAAGGATACCATACTACCATCAGGGTCCTCCTGCAGATGTTGATCACCAGATGCCGGCATCATGTACAAGTTTTCTCACCACGCATCAGGAGATTCGCGACGCTGCAACACATTAAGCTCTACAAGATGATCTCACTCAAGGACAATGACAATGCCGCCGATGTTTAGTACTATTTGTTTTTTTAATACATTGTTCAACTATTTATTTGTGTACAAATTTGTTTAGTTAAACGTGTGAATCTGTATGTCAAAATATTTAAATATGTGAATTTGTATATCAAAATGACAAAATATAACCCAAAACGCGTCATCCGAGACGACGGCCTGGGTTCGCGGCTAGTAAACACCTCCCCGAATTCCGGATTATTTCGCACCGCGACGGCGAATAAATCCCGCGCCGGCCACTGCGCTCGCCGGTCGCCACAGCCCGTTCCTGAAATTCCGAAAAGTACAGTATTTGGGCCACCAAATTTCCGGAGGGAAATCCCCCGCCCGAGAGACTCATTTTTCCCCATCGCCGATACCTAGGCGCAGGCGTTCATAACGAGGTGGACGGTCGCCGATCGGGCGAGAGGGTCGGCGAGCGAGGGGGCCGGACAAGGGGCGGGGCCGTTCTCGGCGTCGCACGCATCCACCGGCGATATCCTTTCCAGCCATCGGTAACCTCTCCCTCTCTCTCTCTCTCTCTCTCTCTCTCTCTCTCTCTCTCTCTGGAACCCGTAGCAGTGGTGAGCAGCGCCGGTGCGCGGTAGGGTTTACCTGTTCCTGTGTGCGCGCGCGCGCGTACAGACATGGATCGAACGGGAGCCTGATTTCGGATTTCTATCGTGAAGTTTGACTCCTTATACATGCTGGAAAGTAGTCCATTGTAATTGGAGAACACATTTCTGCGGCCCTGCCTAGCTTTTGAGATAATTTTTGCTGCCCCGCGTGCTGAACTTGTTCGTCCATGTCTGATAATTTCTACACATGTCTGTAAGAATCCCTGTACTAATATATTCTGTAAAGTCTTTAAGGCTTCTCTGTATATGGCATCACCAATGTATTGTGTGCTGTTTGTTCGTCCTGCAATCTCTGCTCTGCACAACTTCACCATGCTGTTTGTTTTAATTTGATCAGATCAACTATTGTATGTGGTTGTGTTCAGGACATTGCATCGGGGAGTGTGGTACCTTTTGAAGCTGCTCAGGTTGTGAACCAAATTAATCAATACAAGGTAAACCTGCCATATGCTTGACACATCCTCACATTTGTTTCATTATGTCGTGAGCTTGCAATTTAGGCAACAGAGTGCTGCTTGAAAATCCTGTGATCATATCAACTTACAGTGCCTTGTTTGCTATGGATCCGATCAATTCTGGATTGTCTGTATGTGAGTGTAGGCTACGGGATATATAGCACTATGTGGTAGTTTTTCCTGATCTTATTCAATCTGTATGGTTTCTTTCTATGATAAACTGAATTTGATTCAGAAAAGCATATATAACAGCAGGCATTTTCTTTTCTACGTTCTGCAGTGTGGGTTATGCTTGGATTGGATCTCTTTGGGGATAATCCCCACTAGTACCCTGTAATCCTCCTGTACCAAACAAGGCCTTAGGGTTCTTGCGTGGCGTGTTTGTATTTTTTTGCTCCATTTCTTATTAGTTAGCATCTTCTGTTGTTTCCAGTGCCTACATGCAAAATATTCTTTGTTATGTTTCTTTCTGGAGTAATTTCTTACAAGAAGATTTATTCTAACTTTTTTTGTGCCTTCGTCTAAGTAACCCTGATGATATATTGATCTTGACTAATGTTTTTCATGGCCCATGTGTACCCCTGGTGAACCAGCTTGGAAGTGTGCCTCCACGATTACTTGGTCTACAGGAGCTTGTAGAACACTGGAAAGGCATTCCTAGCTGAAGGCAATTTCTCTCCAGATTTTGTTGGTGAGTGCAACACTGCAATGTGTCGTGATCAAATTACATAGTCGCCAGGAAGGCTCCATTTAAGTTTCCAATCTCTATCTTTCTGCATTAGGGCTTTGTCTCCTGTACTACCTCTGTTTTTTAATATAATACGTTTTAGCCTTTTTTTCACATTCACATGTCCAAACTTGTATCTAGACATATTTTAGTGCCCATATTCACTCATTTTTGTGTGTATCTAGACAACATGTGCAATAGCTAAAACATCTTATATTAAAAAACGGAAGGAATAGCTATTATTTCCCAGCCAAGTAGAGACATAGTCAGTTAGACAGTGCCATTGTTTTCGACTTGATTTGGTTACAGTGACAATGTGCTAGACATAGTACCGTGTTCCTTTGATTTGGTAGGTGTGAAAGTGTGCTAAACATAGTACTGTGTTCATCTGATTTGGTTGGCGTGAGAGTGTGCTGAACATAGTACCTTGTTCCTGATCTTTTGTAGGGAGTTGCTTGAAGGGCACATAAAAAACGTCCTCAGACAAAATTATATCTGAGCTGTACCAGTTACTATTAGGGATATGGCTGGTGTTTTTGCTTTACAATGGCTCAACAGATTATATCTAGCTAGTTCCCTGGTATCTGCATAATTTATGTTTCAGTCTCGTTACTCGTATCCAGGCATGTTCGCTACTTAGTGGATGCATCGGCTGTTTTTGGCTATAGATGGGCAATTGTAATAACAGTAACCAGTAAGATAAATTAAGTGTATTGATTTGATCAGATTCTAGTATTTTCAGTTGCCGTGTCGGTGCACATGAACATGTGCCTGTGCTGAAATCATTCAGGCGTGAGCTACTTTTTAAGCTGAATTCCCACTAACTTATCAGCTTTACTTAAGCAAACTGTTTTTCGTCAAACAAACTGAGAGCAGCATTCTTTCTTATGTGTTTTTCTTTAATCATTTTCTTCCCATTCTTGTGTCCTTTAATATGTTTGTAAAGTTCAGCTCGTATTGTCTTTCCTTATATAGTAAGACTTGTTTAGTTGTCTAATTTATCCTTTTTATAGATACCTGCCCCTTCGAGAATAGTGGGAGTGGAAAATCCCCACTCGGCCAGCCCCATCTTGGGCATCTATCGTCTCTTGACCCCAACCCAGTGGACCACGGAGGAGCACAGCAAGGTCTGCTCTTGCTCCCAAGTACAGACCGAGGCGACGAGTGCATACCACCAGGCCACCGGCTGTGGCTGCTCAGGTTAGGGTTTCATCTTCTCTTCTTTCTTGATTCAGTGGATGACGGTGTTTATTTTTCTTGTTGTCATGCTTGATGATTTAACTTCTCATGTTCCTTCATCCCGTAATCTTGTCAATAAAACTTCTATTCACTGGTTTACAGAGTGGTTATTTGTGTCTTATGAGTTATTATGATACAAAGTAACCTGGATGCTTGTATGTATTTCCTTAGCCTATAAGCATTATATGATACCAACTAGACAGCAAAAACACAAATTGAGGCCATTTGACATACTGAACATGTCTACCTTTTCTTATATCGAGTAATTCCAAAAACAAACTGTAGTCATTATTACCTTCCATTCGTATGGAATTGAACATTTAAGGAAGTTCCATATGTGGGCAGTGATGGAGCTTACGCAAAATAAACATGGGCCGTACTGTTGGATCATTCTATTATCCTTATAGGTTTGTTGTTTATAAAACAAAATGTCAGGGGATTTTCTAATCAAGAATGCATCACCTCTTTTCGCAGTTTCTTGTCAGAAAGGCAGCGTGTAAAAGAGTGTAGATATAAGTCGTGATGGATACCAATTCGAGAGGTATTAACTTCTTTTTGTGTACTGCATAAGTTAACATGTCCTGTTTGTGCTTTAACATCTTATCAGTAGCAAGTTCATTTTACACTAACGCTTGCAATTGCGCTTCTAATTTTACTTTAGGTCAATCCGCAGGAAAACAGAGAGTAGAAGAGAAAGAGGTACAAAGTATGATATTAGATCTGTACAACGTATCGCTGAATAGTATATATATATATATCTCAATGGAATTTGTGAATTTTCAGCCTGCGAAGATTCGCTTTGACCTGTTAGGTCTACTGATGCGTCCCGGTGAGAAAGCAAAGTGCAAGCTTAGGATGCCATCACATATGCCGGCATCCTACGACCCTTTCATGGGTGATGATACGTTGGTTGTGCTGGAAGTCAAGGATTCCAGTGACATGCATTGCATCACAATTATGAGGGAATGTCTACACAGGAATATCATGCATGCTAGTACTCTGATTGAAAAAGGTCCATTCTGGTCTTAGCAGAATATTACACTGGAATGCTTTTGACATATTTGAAATCAAGTGAACCTTACATGTCTGAGCCTTGTAAGATCCCATCTCCCAACCTTCAGAATATTGTTACTCAGCTCCTTGATGGTCTGTTTAATTTGTGGAAGCATAACAAGTATCATGGCAATTTAAAGCTCAAAAATACATGTTACCTCAAGACAGTGGATGGTGATATCATTGTTAAGCTTACAAGTTTCAAAAAACATCAAGGTACTATATATAAACATACATAAATAAACTGAATCCCTATAATTAATTCAGATTTTGTCTGCTAGCAATATGCATAAATAAACACTACTGAACAGTAAATAACAGTAGTAATAATTAAACAAAGTTCACGATACAAGAAAACTTTTCTCTTAACAACCATTCAGCCCCAGATTAGACAACACAACATCTATCGCCAATATTTGCTGTGTCAGTCTTATGGTAAGAAATTTCAGAATAAAAACGCTTGTCATTTCTTACCGCATTTTTTATGAAGTTGCATCATATAAGATGCACCAGATAAGATGATTCCACTGCTCCATCTTGGCAATGAGCTTCTCTATTGTGCTACACTCTGCCTGTGTTTCAAATTTCAAGTTTAATAATATAAATACATCTCATGTTATGGAAATTTCCTATTTATGTATTACCTTTACAGATGCTGGTAAAAAACGCCAGTGCTTTATCATGTGCTTACAGAGCCTGAGATAATCGTATGGTTCACTATTATTGTACGGCTTTACACCTGGTGTCGGTGTGTTAGCCTCATGCTCTAACATCTCACGGAATGGCGAGCGTTTTTGGCCATTCGCATTTTCTGGCCACTGGATACCGACACCCTGTACTTTAGGGAATACCACATTAATGTTCTCCGACATAACAGACAAGAGGTAACTTGCCTTCTGATTGTAGTCCCAGAGGTCCGGATAGTTCTGCAGTTTGGTGATGCTGTTCACTCCAATGGAGTTCAAAAACTTTTCAGCACTAGGATCAAGTGTGCCCGCAGCATTCTTGCAGATAGCAAGCAAAACTGCACTCAACTTTGTCCATAGTACTTCTTTGCGGACTTTGATCACAAGAGGATCAGTCAACTTGTCAACTACATTCATAAGTTTTAAGGTCAGACAAGATAAAGAATACAAGGTAACTCAAGTTGGTTGATCATGTCAAGTTAGTTGAGTTTAGTTGTTACCTTGTCGAAAGTTTTGCAATTGTCTTTTGGCCGAATTGGCAGACATAAATATCCTCTTTGGAAATCTTTTTGGGATAAATAGCACAATCGAGCAAATGCTGCAGTTCCCTGCAGAGATCACTAACATACAAGGAATTTATATTAAAACTTACAGTAAAACTGATCATCAACTAAACTCATAACTTAATTCAGGCCTTGCTCTCTCCACGTATGGTGTTAACATCAGTCCACAACGAAATTCAGAGAAATTAACAAAAAAAACTAAGAGCATGGAATACTCACATAATCATCTGCCTCGTTGCTCCAGTTGGAGCACTTCCTTTCATAGTTGACTTGAAGATCTTTTTAGAGCCCTCTTTCCTTAGCCACCCGGTTAAGCTTCCATCAACCCATGACAAGACATATCTGGGATAACCAGAATCTTCATAGAAGCTGATCGCCGAGATAATGTTTGGATGTCTTACATCTTTTAGAAAGGGATACAAAACAAGTGACTCTTTGTTTTGAAACTTCTGTATGAGGCAACGGGACGAGATTGATCCCATTGAGTATGTCCCCTCAAAGAGGTTCCTGCTTGAGCCAGCCAAGTTTGAGTTCTTCTTGTTCGGATCTATAATCTCCTCAGAAAGCTTTATGACTGTCCCATCAAAGTCGCGAAATTTGATCTTCGAGTCTCTAACCCAGCACTCGTAAGGTGGGTTGCACTTTTGGTACCCCAGCTTATACGTCTTCAACTGCTGAGCCATGTCCTTTCCTTCTTCTGCCAGGAAAAGAGCCATCTATACAGGAATCAACCCAAATTAATTTCGTTTCCAAGTAAATATCCATGTAGAAGAGGTGACATTCAAATCAAAATCATGGCAATCTGCAATCTAGTCTAAACTACTAATCATCAAAACTGGCATAACATGGACTCGTGTATCTGCAAGCAATTTAAAGTCTCAAGGTTTGGTCTTCAGGCCTGAATGGTTGTTTGATGTACTACCCAATTATCGACAGAACAAAGACCTGGTACATACTTCATATAGCTGTGACCATTGATCAATACTTCTCGGATGGTACTGCTGGCACTGGAATAAATTTTCGAGATCAGGACGGTACAATGCTTGAACAGAAACGGCAGGAGCTCTGCCCTTGCATTACGTTTTGTTTCTCCATGTATAGGTATTTTGCTTCAGGCTCGCTCTTGCTTGGATTGGAGTTTGGCCAGGAATTCTCCATCCCGGTCGTGCAGTATTTTGAGCAGGAGGTCCGCACGTCCGTATAATTGTTCCGTCGTTTTGCCTAATTAACGACGTTCGGGCATATCAAGCTCCGTAATTCCCCCAAAAACAAAGGCACCCGGAAATTGAGAACTACCGAATTGGAGGGCGACAGCCGTGGAGATACATTGGCGAGTATCCATTACAAGAGACCGTAACCCGCAGAAGAAGAGGCAGCATACCTCGTACCTTGGGGCGGGGAAGAAACCCTAAGCTTCGATCCAATTAGCGGCCTCGCGGTCCAGAGTCAGCAGCACGCCTACGCTTGCTAGTACTTGTGAGGCGGAGGAGAGGCGTCCGATTGAAGCCGTGGCGGACTTCCTACGGCCGTTTGTCGCCGGAGGGAGGAAGCGAGGTGAGGAAGGAGAGCTCGAGACGGACGGGAACGGGGGTTTAGGGGTTGGTGCCTTGGTGGGCAGGTGGGAGAGACGCTCGTCTGTATGCGGACTTATTTCAATTGCCTAAATTTATGGTTCAAATAGTGGGGAAATTGCAGTGAATATCTCAGTGGGTGACGGGAGAGGTGGGGTTTTTTTTTATTACCAGCGACTGTGAATTGCATTTAACGACTTTATTTCCTTTTACTTTTTACAGACGCCTTTTCTAACCAAATGAATATAAGACCGCAGGATCACCCCGTTCATCTAATCTAATCTTTCTAAGAAGACTAGCAAAATGTCCGTGCGTTGCAACGGGGGAGACAATTGTCTAGGGGCACAAAGTAATATGGTTGGTTCTCGATAATTCTGTTCCAACTCATGTCCAAAGACAACAAACATCACAAATAACTTTCAACAATAATTTGACGAAGATTGTGAATGCAAATTCACCTTTACAAATACATCCCAAACATATAAAGATGATCTCATGTTGACATCAAGCCTGGCTATTTACAATGCTAATTTTTATCTTAAACTAAATCAATACGAGAGCCCTCTAATTTAATTTTGCAACTTCATGGATCGGTATTTCTTCGCAAAATGAACAAAGCTAAATTTTTCCATACAAATATTGTGTGTGATAAATAGGTAGAAAACGGTACAAATTGGCTCCAAATTTCCCATTACCAGAACATAGTAGAACAACTTGTTAAATCTACTCCCCAAATTTACAACCCAATAAGTATGTAAAAAACATGTATGATGCTCCAAACCTCACACATATTTGCCCCAAGAACCAAACCTCCGCCAATGAGAAGCCTGGAGAAATCTCCACTCCTCGAGATGCTTCAGCTCGACCTTCCGCTGCTCGATCTATCTTGAGTCCCACTGTCAGGCGGAGCTTGTCGGCGTTGGTGGGCAGGACCAGGCCAACATAGCATAGGCCAGAGAGACATATAACCATGATAAATATATGGGTTGCCATCTAATAAGGTTCATTAAGAATGATGATGCTACAAATGCACGGTACCTTAAAGCACAAATCAGGCATATTAGCTTTTCCAACTAACACACACCACCATGAAGGTCTTGGTTCTGGTCACTGCAGAACGTGCTTGTGTAGCTGCGTCGTGCGTCACCGAGCTGCTCTTCCGGTCGATGGAGAAGCTCGCAGCGGCGGCCTAGCAAAGCATGTAAGTGGCCGGACCTCCGTAAGAATTGGGAAAATTTTGGAAGGCAGTCCGGGGCCTCACGACGACCTGTGATTTCCTGCGCAGTTGTAAGAAAGCACAACTATTGGACTATAGCCATATAACATAACTGACATTGTATTAAGTCCATGTTCATAGATTTGATCACAGTAATTGCATGCTCAACTTTGCATACTTGAGCAATCCTTAAGGTTCAATCAATTATCAGGCATATCAGAGCAAGAGATGTCAACAAATAGCAAAGATTGCCCTTGAGAAGCAACTACTTCCATCCAAGCATGCTTCACTCTAGGGTTCTATTCCAGGCAAATATAATGATACCGAATAGTATAGAATGTCAATTGGTGCTCATATAGGCTAAATCATCCTAGAGCCATAGGAACTTTCCTGTCTTGTGTTTTCTGGTCAGTTCACTAAGAAAACTGCTAGCTTTGTTTACATCTTATACCTTGATAAAAAGGTCTCGTCTGACTTGGAACAGGTTAGTGATTTCAACCGGCAAAATGGCTTCCTTGTGGGGGTAGAGACTTTCAGTGCCTACATTACAAATTTGACCATACTTCCTACTAATAACCTCATAAATATTCTACAAGCTTGATAAGAATTGAGTTATAGATTTTTGAGTGAGCCTTGAAAGCTGACAAAAAATATCTGATAAGACATTCCTTCACTCTCTGATAAAACACATAAACGTCGAGAGGTTGATAGACGTAATTGGATGGACATTTTTGCACCGAACAAATCGTTCATAATACTCTGTGATCAATTAAGTTTGTATTCTTTATTCCATTCATACTTTCAGTCAAAACTGTATGCAAAATAAGTAGTACAGAAATTTCACCTGCAAACCACAATCTTGAAAAGCTCCAGCGACTCCTCAGTCCTCAGTGAGGTAGCTGCCTCAACCGGTGAAATCTGAAAACCAACTTATGTCTTGAATCACGCCAATCATGTCAGTCATGATGCTTACCAGAATTGATCATATAATAGATCACATGACAACCTCACGCACTCTGGCACGCAAAGTTCCACGGCGTAGGCCCGTGCGCCACAACAGAACAAATGCGGGAGAGCGTGTGCAGCAACCATTTGAAGCCGATGCTCTTGGAAAACTTCACACTGCACAATTCATTCTCCTGAACCAATAGTCTTCTCTTCCTTGAGCAAGCACTGCCCATGACGATCGAGTTTGTATGCTGAAACAAGCCAGAAGATGAGATATGATTGAATCGATAGTTGTATTGAGTGATCTAAGCACAATATATAGGGTACAATGGTGGGGAGAGAAAGCCTAACGGTACCCCACGTCAGAGGTGTGCGCAGACACATGATCGTGGCTAGAGAACCGGTCTACCTGAAGACTAGGAAATACAGGTAATGTTATTCAACACCCCCCCGCAGTCGCAACCGGGCCTGGAAGGACGTTGAGACTGGAACGAAAGTCCTGAAAGACCATCGTAGGTAATCCCTTGGTGAAGATATCTGCATATTGTGCGCTGGTCGGAACGTGCAAAACGCGAGCTTCTCCAAGAGCAACTCTGTCACGTACGAAGTGAAGATCTATCTCGATGTGCTTGGTCCGTTGATGCTGAATTGGGTTCGTCGAGAGATATGTAGCACTGATGTTATCACAATACACCACAGTGGCCTTTGTAGCTGGTTGATGCAGTTCCTGAAGTAGCTGCCGGATCCAGACAGACTCAGCGACGCAATTCGCCAGAGCGCGGTACTCTGCTTCCGCGCTTGATCGAGACACCGTGTTCTGCCGCTTCGAGGACCAAGATACTGGGTTGTCGCCGAGGAACACACAAAACCCTGAAGTGGAACGGCGTGTGTCGGGACACCCTGCCCAGTCGGCGTCTGAGTAGGCAATCAACTCGGTGGAGGAGCCCGTGTGCAACTGGAGACCAAGATGAGAGGTGCCCTGAACATAGCGAAGAATTCGCTTGATCTGATTGAGATGGGAGGCACGAGGATCATGCATAAATAAACAGACCTGTTGAACAGCATGTGCGAGATCCGGACGGGTGAGGGTTAAGTACTGAAGTGTACCAGCGAGGCTACGATATTCTGAAGGTTTTGCAACAGGCCGACCATCGTGAGCAGAGAGTTTGGTTTTGGTGTCAAGTGGTGTTGAGATGGGGTTACAGTTGATCATATTGGCCCGTTCCAGGATCTCCAGAGCATACTGCTGCTGTGACAAGAAAAGCCCGCGTGATGTGCGATGAACATTTATGCCCAGGAAGTGGTGTATGTCACCCAAGTCAGACATAGAAAACTCTTGGTGGAGCGACTCAATGATATGAGTGAGAGTGGTAGTGGAGCTAGCTATGAGAATTATGTCGTCCACATATAGAAGGAGATAGGCAGTGGTGGTTGGTGTTTGTAGGATGAGGAGTGAATTGTCACTTTTGGAAGACACAAACCCAAGTGTATGCACAAAGGAGGTGAAACGAAGGAACCAAGTTCTTGGAGCTTGTTTAAGACCGTACAGGGATTTCTTGAGAAGGCAGACATGGTTTGGAGCGGCTGAATTGATGAATCCAGATGGTTGGGCACAATAGACAGTTTCAGCGAGCTCACCATGCAAAAAGACATTCTTCACATCGAGTTGATGGATGGGCCAATTCTTGGACGTAGCAATGCTCAAGACCACACGGATGGTGGCCGGTTTCACCACCGGACTGAAGGTCTCACCATAGTCCACGCCGGCTTGCTGTGTGAAACCTCTCACAACCCATCGAGCCTTGTATCGAGACAGTGTTCCATCCGAGTTAAATTTGTGGCGGAAGATCCATTTGCCTGTCACAACGTTTACACCTGCAGGACAAGGAACTAGCGACCAAGTGTCATTCCGAATAAGAGCGTTAAATTCGTCAAGCATAGCGTCGTGCCAACGGGGGTCCTTAAGTGCTGCACGGTACGAGGAGGGAATGGGTGAAATGGTGGTGGATAGGGTGAGGGTTAGATTTCTTTTGGGCATGTGATAACCAGACTTGCCGCGTGTTGCCATTTGGTGTGCATTTACGGGTGGTTCTACCGGAATAGAGTGTGGAGGCGGTACAGCCTAAGGTGGCGAGATGTGGTTGGGTGTGGGCAGGAATATTCCTGGCGGTGAAAGCGAGGTGGATGCGGGTGAAGCTGGGGACGGGGAGCACGAGGTGGATGCGGGGGTCCGGACAGGTGTGGGTGGGACTGGGTCGTGCGCAGGGCCTGTCAGTGCGAGACGCGTGGGCACGGGCGTGCGGTGGGGCCCAGTCGTGGGCGCAGTAGTGGTGGTTGTGGGCAGGAGGGCGCCAGCTGGCCGTGCGGGGATGGCGCTCGTCGGGTACGAGGTAGGTGAGGTTGTTTCCGATGATTGGGCGGGGGATCCGAGGTGGATCGGATCAGGTGGGGTGTGATTTTGTGTGGCTGTTGGCTGTGTGACCGCGGGTGTGTTTTCAGCGTATGGGAAGGAGTTCTCATTAAAAACTACATGGCGAGAGATGATGACTTTGCGTGTGGTCAGGTCGAGGCAGCGATAGCCTTTTTGCTCACGAGGGTAACCCAAGAGAACACAACGTGTGGCGCGAGGTGAGAGTTTGTGTGGGGAAGTGGATGCGGCGTTGGGAAAACACAAGCACCCGAACGTGCGGAGGTGATCATACGAGGGATGGAGGCCGTGTAAAAGGTAGTAGGGTGTGTTGTTGTTAATGACACGGGAAGGTCGTATGTTAAGGAGATGGTTGGTTGTGTTTAGTGCTTCGACCCAGAATTGAGGTGGTAGGGATGATTGGAAGAGGAGTGTGCGGACTATGTCGTTCGTGGTACGAATCATACGTTCGGCACGACCATTCTGTGGGGATGTGTAAGGGCAGGAGAGTCGTAGGGAGACGCCGTGTGAGGATAGGTAGGTGCGAAGTGTTGCGGTGAGAAATTCGCCGCCGTTGTCGCTTTGCAAGCATTTAATGTTTGTGTTGTATTGTGTTGTGACAAAAGTAAAGAAACGTAAGAGAGTGTCACAAGTATCTGATTTTGCTCTTAAAGGAAAGGCCCAAGAGTAATGAGAGTAATCGTCAAGGATCACAAGATAATATTTATACCCGGAGCAGCTAATGATTGGCGAGGTCCACAAATCACTGTGAATTAATTGAAATGGTTCGGTAGCTCTAGAATGGGAAATAGAAAAAGGTTGCCTGGTTTGCTTTCCTAATTGACAAGCGTCACAAAAAGAAAAGGAGGTGGGATTTTTATTACATGGTGAGAGAAATTGCAAAGGTAAATGCGACATGGCTGCAGCGTTGGGATGGCCTAAACGGCGGTGCCAGAGATCGCCGGTGACGGAGAGAGCTGAGGCTGAGTTTCCACCGTTGTCGTCATGGAAGGGGTACAGATCACCGGTTGAATTAGAGCGCATGAGATGAGTCCTGGTAGCCAAATCCTTCACAGAAAAATCGAATGGATCAAATTCAACGGAAACGGAATTATCACGAACAAAAGAGCGTGTACGGACTAGATTTTGGACTATTTGTGGGGAGACAAGGACATTGTTGAGGTGAAAGGGACGGGGACCAAGGTGTGCAGTGCCAATGGCAACGACCGGGAGATGAGAAGCGTTACCAACAACTATATGCTGAGAATTAAGCTCTGAAGGGGAATGAGTATTGGCTAGTATACCTTGGTTGCCGGTGACGTGCGATGTGGCGCCTGAATCCATGAACCAGTCACCGCCTGGTGGAGCGAAGGCAGAGCCGTAGCTGTTGGCGTTGTGCAGCATCGTGGCGTGATCCCATGAGGTCGTGGGTGCAGGCGCCTGGTACGGGTACGTTGATGGAGGAGCCGGCTGGTACGGGTACGTGGATGGAGGAGTCTGCTGGTGCTGTGGCGGAGTAGATGGAGCTGGAGCGGATGTCGTCTGATGCAGTACGGGGTAGGCCTGCGTTTGGTTGCCAGGTCGCGGACCCATGACGCCGGAGGCGTTGGCTGGTGGAGCCGGCATCCATGGGGAACGCGGAGGGAACGGAGCCCCCATCGGTGCGAAATACCCTAGCCAGGGCTGCTGGTGGCTGCTGCCTCCGCCATGACCCCCGTGGTGGTCACTGTGACCGCGTCCGCCGCCACTGGGCGCGCCGCGTCCGCGGCCGGCGCCGTTGGGGAACGGTTGCTGCGGCTGCTGGTTGCCCCCACCGCCACTCTGGTTGCGGTGTTGGAACCCGGGAATCGGGTTTTTACCCCGATAGTTGGGGCTAACACCAGGCGTGCGATGCTGGCCACCGCCATGAACGACGAGCGCATGGGCGCCTGCTGCGTCATGCAGCTGCTGACTGGCGGAGTCGACTTCGGCGAGCTGGATCCGGGAGGTGGCCTCGGCGAAGGAGGGAAGTGGATTTGCGGCTTTGAGGATCTCCGCCTGCAGCCTATACTTGCGCCCGAGGCCGTCGAGGAACTGCATGGTAAGATCATAATCGGCCATGGGCCGGCCGATGGCCGCGAGATCGTCCGCGATCGATTGAAGTTTGCTGGCGTAGATGGCGACGGTCATGTCGCCGATGGGCGTGCTCCGGAGCGCCTTGCTGAGGTAGAGGTACCGAGACGTCTGGTTGTCGAGGAAGAAGCGATGGAGGCGGGCCCAGGTGGAGGCAGCCCGGCCATCTGGGCCGACGACGAGCCGGTACAGGTCGTCGGTGAGTGTCGCCATGATCCAGAGGGAGATGTGAACATCAATGGCGATCCAGTCGTCGCTGGGGTTGGCAGGGGCAGCGCCCTCGGTGATGTGGTCTAAGGCCTTGTTCCCTGTGAGAAGAAACAGGAAGATCTGACGCCATTTGGAGAAGTTGGCGCCAGTGGAGTTCACCTGGAATTTGGCATATGTTTCGATGTGTATGCCGAGGATTGGGGTTTGGACGTGGAGGACGAACTGGCCTGTTGAGGCGATGCGCTGGTGGTCGCCAGGTCCGGCCGTGGGAGGACGGGAGAAGGTGCAGGAAAGCCGGAGGACGGGAGAAGGTGCAGGAAAGCCGTAGTTGAGGGGATCGGCCTGTATTGGGGTTGGAGGTGCACGAGGCATTGTGTAGTGTTGCGGAAGTGGGGTGTGGGGATCGGTGTCAAGGTTGTCGAGGTTTGCGGCCATGGTGGCCGGGGTAGAGGAAGAAGAAAAAGCCATGATAGGCTCTGATACCAAGAAGATGAGATATGATTGAATCGATAGTTGTATTGAGTGATCTAAGCACAATATATAGGGTACAATGTTACGCGCGATATGCCGACGACTTACTACTGGGAATCGTGGGTGCCGTATTTCTTCTCATAGAAATCTTCTTTGTTTAAAGCTTCACTCACATTTCGCTAGCGGATGCTGCTCGAGAAGAAGTAAGAAGTGGATTGGTCGGAAGAATACAAAGCGTTCCTTAAAGCGTAGAGGGTACAATGGTGGGGAGAGAAAACCTAACGGTACCCCACGTCAGAGGTGTGCGCAGACACATGATCGTGGCTAGAGAACCGGTCTACCTGAAGACTAGGAAATACAGGTAATGTTATTCAACAAAGCCCACCACTGCCTCAAGCCTATAGATGGATACCAGCGTAACTGCGAGTTGGAGGTTTAGTTTTTTCTTTCTTCCCCACCATCCTGCACCATAAAAAAAGAGCTATAAGCTTGACTTGCACTGCAGAAAGGAAATAATCAGATTACATGCACATGCACGAACCAATACTAACCAATAGTACACGCAATCAAGAAACGGACCCCCACAGATGAGAGCAATGAAACTGTTGAGAATCAAACGTTGCCCCTACGGAAGCGGAAGCAGCAACCGTCTCCTAAACCACCGACTTAGATTTTCCCCACGTTTTTATTGTGTACAAACCGCTAGGCAGTTGCCACTCTTGTAACCGACATACTCCTTGTATAAATAGCCGATTTGGCAGATCAATAAAGCACGGATTCATTTCCATTCACAACACGTTATCATGCACTAGATTCTACCGAGAGCAATCGCCGGAGAGAAATCTTCGGAGGAAAGGAAGGAAAGTACAGGTAAGAAAATGGCAGGCATGCACCTGCACGCCCTGGCTTCCTCCTTTGCTCGCTTTCTTCGTCGCGAGTGTCGTCGTCCGTCCTTCGCCGATCGCCGTCGTCGCTTCGGCCGTCCGGGTGGTTACCGCAGCCATGGTCCCTGGGCCAGTTTCCGTCGCCAAGGCCCGGCGGCCGGTTTCCGCCGCCATGGTGGCCTTCGCCACCGCGCTGGACAGGGTGGCCACCGCCGCCTCCACGGCAATGGCTTCCACGGCAACCACCGCCTCCACGGCAGCGGTTTTCACGGCAACCACCGCTTCCACGGCAACCGCCGCTTCCGCGGCAACCGCCTCCGCGGCAACCGCACTGGACGCGGTACGCCGGCCGTCGCTATGAACGGCCATGGCCTTCAGGCTGCCCAAGCGGCACCACCAAGCCCGCCCGCTCCTCTGCAACCGGCGTTCCAAATACCGCCGATGGACTGGCTCCTCGGCGGGCCAGCGGCTCCGTTCCTTGGGGAAGAGGACGGACTTGGCGCTGCCTACGCGCCACCACCGTTCCCGGCGTACTTCCCCGGCGCGGTCTTCAACCCGTCGTCTCCAACACCGTCTGCCGACCTCCCGGAGTACGTCTTCTCGCCGGGGTACGGCCCCGAGCCGGACACGTACCTGGATCTCCCGACGCCGACGCCGGCGCTAGGCGATGAGGACCCGGAGCACTTCATGCCGCCGGGATACGGCCCGGTCCCTGGACTGGAAGCGCCGCCACAGGACGAGGAGATTGGCGCTCCCCTCGCTGCAGAGCCTCTCGCCTTCGACCTCAACATCAAGGTCGAGCCCGGGGATGAGGAGCCGTTGGCTGCGGCTCCGGCTTCGCCTCCGGCTTCGCCTCCGGCTCCGGCACCGCAGCCGGCCAGGCCTCCAACGCCGCCACCCGAGGCTCGCCGCATCCTGCGCCGATTCGCGGCGGCCATGGCCGTCCGCCAGCCCGGCGTCCGCCTGGGCACTTGGAATCCTGCCTCTCTTGGCTTGTCCGGCATGGATGAGAGCGGCGAGAGCTCCTCCCGCCGCTGGTGATGCGGCCAAGCGGCCATGGGGCCTCCGCCTGTGCTGGTTCAAAGGATTGGGGATTGAGTGTTTGAGACGATGAGTCGCTCCTGTGCTCTCCTTATCCAACCGACCGGCCAGGATGGTCATTTCTATACTAGTAGTACTAGCAGTACTAGGCCCATCCACTTGCGTTGAGGCCAGCGACAAGTTATTTGTTTAATCGTTATTCTAATCGATCACTCCTAAGATCATTAGTACATTAGAGCTTGCCAATTTAGCTCCTGATTTCATATAGACGTTCGAGTATCAGTACAGTTTTAGTACATTTGTCATGTTTTTAGATCATGCAACTCTGTGTAT
Organism: Poa annua; assembly: GCA_026929855.1. Classification (NCBI taxonomy): domain Eukaryota; kingdom Viridiplantae; phylum Streptophyta; class Magnoliopsida; order Poales; family Poaceae; genus Poa; species Poa annua. Next base: position 305,560,759 of record CM049426.1, on the reverse strand, counting down.
ATCTACATAATGTACTGAGTTATTGTGTATATTGATGATTAGACCAAATGTGTCTATAAATGATTATATGTTCAATGTGTTTGCATTTTGCAATCCCTATAACATATACAAATGGTACAATAATATTATTTTGTAATTTTGAAGTGACATCTCAAACACGAGACGGACACCGTATGGTGATATCTCGCAAGCGAGACGGACATCATATAAATGGTGATATCTCATAAGAGAGACAGACTCCACAAATTTGCAAATTATATTACAACATAACCATGTCGATTTTAATTTACCTACTAGTAAATTTACAAACCCGTGGTTCTCATTCATGTAGGACAAAATGACCGTCAAAGAGTTTGAAGAGCTTGCGCTCGACGTACACAACTACCCTACATGGGCTATGGATGTTAAAGTTAGTCTTTCATCCCGTGGAATTGCAGCAGCACTCATACCACCTGAGGACCCTGCTCAACAGGGAGTTGCACAACTAAACATGCAACAAAAATATGGTGCATTATACATTATAAGAAACCATATTCACCCAGATCTTAAATCTGAATATCTAATGGAGGAATCTCCAAGCAATATGTGGCAATCACTCAAAACTAGATATGAACAACAAAAGGCAGTTATACTACCGGAAGCTAGTCATGAGTGGACCCATTTAAGACTCCAGGATTTCAAATCCGTCGGAGCTTTTAATCATGAGGTTCATAAGATTTGTTCGAAGTTACGGTTTTGCGAGAAGGAACCTTCAGAACTGGAGAAGATAGAAAAGACTCTATCAACTATGCTCCCAGCTGATAGGATCCTACAGCAACAATATCGTGCAAGGGATTACCAAGTTGATTCTGAACTTATACATGTGCTCCTTCAGGCAGAAAAACATGATGAACTTCTTTTAAAGAATAGTCATCAACGCCCGGTTGGGGCTGCCCCTCTACCTGAGGTACATGCAAATTTTCAGAAAAACAATAAGTTCAATGGCTCTTTCAAAGGTCGTAACAAGAACTTTAAGGGTAATCACAACCGCAACCGCAACAACAATAACAAGCCACATAATTCAGACAAGGGAAAGGGCATAGCAAAGAACAAGTTTGATAAAACTAATCTTTGCCAGAAATGTGGATGCTACAAGCATGTCACCAAAAAATGTCGCACCCCAAAACATCTGGTAAACCTCTACCTGCAATCCATGGGACGTAACAGACCTGCCCAAGGAGCAAGATATGAAGCACACTTCAATCTTCAACCTGAAAACAAAATGGAAGTTGGTTGTTCGCGAGATGTTCAAGGAGCACCAAGCAACAACGAGGAATTCCATCTACCACAGGACTCCATGGACAAGGAGAATATGATGATCGAATACGCCTCCAACGACGTGTTCGGAGACTTTGACTAGTCAATCAACTCCATTATATAGAATATTTGTTTGCATCCATTTGATTGTTGTAATAAGAACATAGTATTATTGTTGTTGTCATCGCCCTATATTGTAAAGCACAATATATATTGTATCAGCACTTTGATACCAATAAAGTTGTATATATTCTATATATCCAATAAGTCTTTTCATTGATGAAAATTCTACATTTCAATATATAGATTTCTACGGGAGTCGATCCAAATGGAGGAGGAAATGTGCCTTGTGGACAGTGGTACCACAAACTCTATACTTAGGGAAATAAAGTATTTCCAAACTCTTACAAAGATGAATGGAAATATTTTAACAATCGCTGGACGCGATGCGGTAATTGTTGGCACAGGACGCGCCATATTTACCCTCCCTATGGGTACACAAATTATAATTGAGGATGCTTTATTGTATCCCGATTCAACTCGTACCCTCATAGGATATAGAGATATCCGTAAAAATGGTTTTCACATTGAAACCCATGAAGACAACAAAGAGGAGTATCTCCTCTTTACCAAAGACAACGGATATGGCAAACAAATATTTGAGAAAATTCCCTCTTTATCATCAGGATTGTACTACACTTACATAAAACCCGTAGCACACGTTGCGTATAAGGTAATTTTCCAGAATGTCAATGCATTTCAAACTTGGCATGATCGCCTTGGTCACCCCGGTATCGGGATGATGAGGAAAATTATCGGCAATTCCAATGGTCATGACTTAAATGAAGTCAAATTCCCACAATCTTCAAATTTTATGTGCACTGCATGTGCTACAGGGAAACTCATTTTACGACCCTCTTATCTTAAAATTCAAGCGGAACCACTCCAATTCCTTGAACGAATTCAAGGTGATATTTGTGGTCCTATCCAACCATTATCTGGACCTTTTAGGTATTTCATGGTTCTAATTGATGCATCTACACGATGGTCTCACGTGTGTCTATTATCCACACGAAACCATGCATTTGCCAAAATAATGAGACAAATTATTAAATTACAAGCTCATTATCCTGATAATCGAATTAAATCAATTCGAATGGACAACGCTGCTGAATTTTCCTCGCGTGCCTTCAATGATTATTGCATGGCATTGGGAATTAAAGTTCAACACTCGGTCCCATATGTCCACACACAAAATGGATTGGCTGAATCCCTAATTAAGAGAATTAAGCTCATTGCACGACCATTATTAATGAATTGCAAATTACCAACTTCATGTTGGGGTCACGCAGTTTTACACGCTGCTGACTTAATTCAATTGCGACCAACTGCATATCACAGCACTTCCCCTCTGCAATTAGTACGTGGAAATCTACCAAATATTTCCCATCTGCGTAAATTCGGATGCGCCACATATGTGCCGATCTCACCACCGCAGCGTACATCCATGGGCCCACATAGGAAATTGGGGATCTATGTGGGGTACAAATCACCGTCAATAATCAAGTACCTTGAACCCCTCACAGGGGATTTATTCACAGCCCGTCACGCTGATTGCATCTTCAATGAGGACCATTTCCCGGCATTAGGGTACCAAAAAGAATGCCCAGAAATCAATTGGAATGCCCAAGGCATTTCCTCCTCTGATCCACGTACTCAAGAAACTGAACTTCAAGTTCGAAAAATAATCGATTGCAACACATTGCAAATAACCTGCCAGATTCATTTACTGATTATAAAGGTGTAACAAAATCCTACAATCCTGCTAAAAATGCGCCCAAGAGAGTGGAGGTACCAACAAAAACCACTCAACCCCTTGTTCAAAAGAAGAGGGGGAGAAGTACGGCCACAGAACAGGATTCAGCTCCTCGCAAGCAACAAAGGAAACCGAGGAACAAACCCTCTAAACAAGTAAATGAAAATCAACCTCAAGTTGATAATCGTCAAATGGGTAATGAACACCCAGTGGAAGGTCAACCTCCACAACCCAGCTCAGTTGTGCACTCAATGACTGGGACATCGGAAAACCCTGACTCAATCGTATTGGGAAATCACGACCAGTCAACAAGGGTAAATGAAATTTCCACAAACTATATAGATTCTGGAGAATCTTACAATCGTAAGTCTACACTTGTCGACATATATTTCTCAACTACAGTTGCAAACAACCTTCTAAATGATCATGATCCAAAGACCATGGCAGAGTGTGAGAAACGCTCCGACTGGCCTAAATGGAAGGATGCAATCCAAGTTGAATTAGCCTCGCTCAATAAAAGAAAGGTATTTACTGAAGCAATACCTACACCTCCCAGAGTTTTCCCTGTGGGATTCAAATGGGTTTTCGTTCGTAAGAGGAACGAGAACAATGAGGTGGTGAGATATAAAGCAAGGCTTGTAGCCCAAGGTTTCACGCAGAGACCAGACATTGATTTCAATGAAACATATTCTCCAGTAATGAGTGGTATCACTTTCCGATATCTTATTTCAATGGCAATACAAAATCGTCTATCTATGCAGTTGATGGACGTAGTGACCGCTTACCTTTACGGCTCACTCGATTCGGACATATACATGAAAGTTCCTGATGGAGTTTCAGTCCCGAACCCAAACGCAAAACGCAACACATATTGTGTAAAATTAAATAAGTCTTTATATGGCTTAAAACAGTCGGGACGAATGTGGTACAACCGACTTAGTGAGTTCCTTTTGAAAAAGGGGTACTCCAATAATAATGATTGCCCATGTGTTTTCATCAAAAAATCCATGTGTTTTCATCAAAAAATCTGTAAGTGGATTTTGCATTATTTCAGTGTATGTCGATGATCTTAACATCATTGGCAACACACAAGATATTGATGAAGCACGCGATCACCTCAAGACGGAATTTGAGATGAAGGATTTGGGTAAAACCAAATTTTGCTTGGGATTACAACTCGAGCACCTTCCCTCAGGTATTTTGGTTCATCAAACCGCCTATATCCAGAAAATATTGGAGAAATTCAATATGGACAAATCCTATCCATCCAAAACTCCCATGGTTGTTCGATCTCTAGACGTAGAGAAAGATCAATTTAGACCAAGGGGTGATGGAGAAGAGATATTGGGATCCGAATTTCCATATCTCAGTGCTGTTGGAGCGCTTATGTATCTTGCAAATTGCACCAGGCCTGATATTGCATTTGCAGTGAATTTACTAGCTAGACATAGCGCAGCTCCCACTAAACGCCATTGGGCGGGAGTTAAGAATATCTTTCGATATCTCCAAGGTACAAAGGATCTTGACCTATTCTTTCAATTTCAGAAAAATTTGGACATTGATATGATTGGGTATACCGATGCTGGCTATTTATCAGACCCCCATAATGCCAGATCACAAACCGGTTTTGTGTTCCTACACGGTGGGACAGCCATCTCATGGAAGTCTTCCAAACAGACTCTAGTGGCTACATCCACCAATCATTCTGAAATAATCGCATTATATGAGGCATCACGCGAATGTGTGTGGCTTCGCAGAATGATAAACCACATACAACAATCGTGTGGTAAAGGTTCTATCGAATCTCCAACCATTATCTACGAAGATAATGCTGCTTGTGTTGCTCAGATGCAAACGGGTTACATAAAGAGCAATATCACTAAACATATTGCACCTAAATTGTTTTATCCTCATGAATTACAAAAGAGTGGGGATATAAACATCTTGCAAGTTAAATCATGCGATAATCTCGCTGACCTATTCACAAAGTCTCTACCAGCTTCCACATTTGAAAAATTTGTTCATGAAATTGGTATGCGACGACTTCGTGATCTGCAAGGACCAGGGGGAGTATCTCTCTGACCTATAACCCATTCAAACATTATATTATACTCTTTTTCCCTTTATGAGTTTACTCACATGGTTCTCATCAAGGTTTTTAATGAGATAATATCAACACAAGAATGTATGTCATACCTCCTATTTTCCCCACCGGGGTTTTTAACGGATGTATACAAGACATATTAATTGTCATCTAAACTTAACAATGAGTTTTATCCTTTCGAGATTTTCTCATATAAGTTATAAAAGATACAATGATCATTATATGTTGTATCGTTTTCTCCTTAATTTTCCCATTGGGTTTTAAAGGAGTTTTCACAACATATCAAATATTACTCTCCTCATATTTTTCCCACAGGGTTTTGGAGGAGTTATTCAACATAATATATGCTATTGATCAAAGACAAATTATTCTCAAGATTATACAAGAAGTACAAGATACAAGAGAAGCAGCTTTGTACAAGGGGGAGTGTTGAGAATCAAACGTTGCCCCTACGGAAGCGGAAGCAGCAACCGTCTCCTAAACCACCGACTTAGATTTTCCCCACGTTTTTATTGTGTACAAACCGCTAGGCAGTTGCCACTCTTGTAACCGACATACTCCTTGTATAAATAGCCGATTTGGCAGATCAATAAAGCACGGATTCATTTCCATTCACAACAGAAACCTCACGTGTGAAAGACATTCATCTTGACTCCTGCTGTAGAAGCACGATCGATAAACAGAGAATCCCCAAATAGCTAACAAAACTGAATGCTCTGCACCGAAGTCATGTGAATCACAGAGGGCGAATGCATAGAAGACTGAATCGACAGCATCAACGAAGGCAGGTCATTGAGCGAAATCAACACTAACCAAAATATAACGAAATTCCTGGATTTAGCCTGGGAGATCAACGAACCCAGATACCCTAATGCCGAGGAGGATCTTGAATGCGCTCATCCACAACAAGCCGTCGATGATGAACTCTTGGATGTGCCGCGGACTATCCAGCAGCGGTGATTGAGGCACGGGGCTCGCAGTAGAGGTATTGGCGGCGGGGAAGCGGCTCGCATCCCTCGGGGATGAGGCGGCACGGGATGCGCGGGCAGACGGGGCGCGACGCGTAGGGCATGAAGGCCGAGAAGAGGGTGAGCACGTGACTGCACATTAAGGCCAAGCGGTAGCGCGAGTGGGGTGAGGAAGAGTGGCGGTATGACCTCCGAGGGAAGGCCGTCGAAGAGGCAGGCGGCGATGGGTGAAGGAGACTTGCGTAATTAGGGGATCCGAGAAGGAGACTTGCGTAATTAGGGGATCCGGTGGGACGGTGGGAGGCGACGGACGGACGAATCTTAATGCAGGGGTTGGACGAAGGTGTGGGCAAAGAGGAACCAAACTTTCTTTTTAGATAGGAGAGATAATAGGCTTTCTCCCTCGATCGACTGGAGCACTGGGCCTATCACCGCCACGAGAGATCTTTTTGGAGATCATCAAGAGCTTTTGTGCAAGGGGTCGCAACGACTTTTGGGCCCACCCAAGACTTAACAGGTCTAAAATAGAGTGTTGGAGAACAGCTGATACTACATTGTTTTTTTTGAGAAACACAGTACAACGCAAGCGCTCATATACACGCGCACACACTCATCCCTATGAACGCACGCACGCACACTCTACCCCTATGAGCACCTCCGAGAGACTGAGCCGGCGGGTCAGTTCTTGAGATTGACGAAGTTACCACAGGCGTCTCGCTGTCGACGGGAACGTCGCCTCCCACTGAAAGAATATTCCGTCTAAATGAGATACATCAGCGTCAAACCTGGGGTTTGAACTCTGGTGGGCTGAGATACGACCATCCACCTAACCATCTTGCCACAGGCAAGTTCTCGATACTACATTGTCAAATACTAAAACATAATTGGTAACTTTGGGCAGGAAGAGCTATGTGTTGCTTCACAGAGTCCAGAGCGATTTTTTTTTCACAAGAGTCAAGAGCGCTTCAGCAAACTGAAACCTAACGGGTTCCCGAAGGTTTATTGATTCTCTCGCTGAATAGGCAAATAAAGACGAGTATGTACGCGAGCGACATACGATTTTCTGTGAGGTTTAAGACCCAAAACAATGGTCCTTCTGTAGACATTTACATGCTACTCTCTCCCTTCGATAATGTAATGTAAAATGTTTTAGTTTTTTTTCTTCTATATTCGCATGTATATATAGACACAATTTAGTATATATGTGTATAACTTATTTTAGTGTAAAGTTAGATAACATGTCCAACATCTACAACATCTTATATTGTGAAATGGAGAGAGTATTTGTTATTTCTTCAAAATTGATGATTCATGCCATTTCGTTGTTGCAAATGCAGCTGATGTAGAAAATGAAAAGCATAGAGTACACAAGAGACACACGACATGGAGCGTATAGGAGACACACAACATGACAACATTAAACTGTCTTGAGACACTTATTTGGGACGGAGGGAGTATATTAAGGCGATGTAAATCGGGCGAGCTAGCTGCGATTCTCCTGTTTCCCTTTCTCTGTAAATATGGCACTGTAGATGTCTACAATGTTCTACGGTGTCACCGTTTGCCTTGGCCTGCTCTTTTTTGTTGTCCGTGTAAGTGCCTGCTCATCATTTGTCGACTGTTATTCTCGTATGGAAGACTCGCGTCAAATCCATGATATTTCTCCCGGCTCAGCTTCACATTTTGTCTCACGTTCATCGTGGTTTGACTTTTCAATTTCAATGAAGACTCTCACGTTCATCTTCCTCTTCACATATTTTGATCTCAGTCTGCCCACTTAGCCAAGTTCTACCTCCACCGATCTCCCACGTCCTAGCCTGCTACTTATATTCTTCTCCGTGCAGCCCTCCCGTGCCCGATCTCCTCGGTGGTCTAGCATAACCGTCACCGAGGCACTATCGCCTCCCCCCCCACTTCAGCTTTGCTTTCACCACGGATAAATCACACGTGGAGAGGTGCACAAACGAAGGGTATCCGATCTCCTCAGTGAGATGTTGTGCGGATATAGCGGGCCCGGTATATCAAATAATACACAAACTATTCACATTTTCTGATTCAATGATAAAACAATCGATGAAAAAACTGAAGGGGATCGTGTGCAGAAAACAAAAATTTTCCTACCAACGATATCCTTAAACTAGCCAAGATCTACACTATGCAGATATAGAAGTACGGCGGAGATCGGAATACATACCCTCGTAGACCGAATAGCGGGGATTACGCTCCCGCACAAGCGTTGACGATGAAGACGCCGTAGCCGACCTCTAGGTCGCGGAGAACTCGGCGCGACGAAGATGACGAAGATGACTCCGAGGTCGGTTGGAGGAAGTAGGCCTCCGAGTACCGCTAGCGCAGCACCTCGCAGGGCGTCACACACATACGGTGGAGACGACGGCCTCCGAAGCTCCAGTCCAAGACGAGCAACGGAAGACTTGGACCGGAACACCAGCAGCGCGACATCGGGCTATGGTGGAAGAGATCCCCCTCCTCTACTCGGCGCGGCTCCGACAAGGGAACCACGAGATCGAGAGAGAAATTGGGAATTAATTGGTGAATTAAAAGGCCAGGGGGGGCCCTTCTTATATAGGCTCCCGGGGGGAGCCAACCTTGTCAGCCAGGCAATGTGGGACTATCCCACATGCCTGGTTCGGCCAAGGCTGGTGCGCCGGCCCTAGGTGGGCCCCATTTGGCCCACCTAGGCCGGCCAAGCCTCCCCCACAATATTCCCTTGAGGGTTTCCCCCCCCCCCCCCCCCCCATGGGCCTTCTTTCGACCAGAAGGCCCATTTAGGGAAATCAGCCTAAATAAATTCGAAAATAAATATATAAAATAATATTTGCATATTAATTACACTAATTAATATCAAACATAATATATATAATTTTTCCTAGCTCCGAAAACTCTTTCGGCGCTGCCCGATCTCCATCGGACCCCTCCCGGGACGTTCCCGGTGATCTCTTTCCTTTCCGGTTGTCTTGTCGAAACCCCTTAAGTGTGTTACCCTAGCGGTTCGATATAATAACAGGTACGATCAAGACTCCTCTATGATCGACGACTAACTCGTAGGCCTGGACCCCATGAATTAATCCCTGTGATATAACGAATGACTTTCATCTATCAAACCTGGACGTATAGTCTTAAACCCTTTGTCATGGCGATACTTAGCGTGTCCGAGCATCATTCTCAGATATCTCCATACCTAGCATGATCTCGTTACCGACATCGCTATCTTCTACTCGTCTATGATATTATGTCAGCTGGTGACCTAGTCACATGTTTGCAAACTCATTTGACATAATCTCACCGAGTGGGCCCTAGAGTATCTATCCGGCTATGCGGACTGACAAATCCCGCTGTTGACCCCTCGTCTCAACTACTCCTTTCCGATAACCAAAAGTATCACCGTTATTGTCATACTAAATAAGATACGACGTTTGGTGCGATCAAAGTATCTTCCAGGAATAACAATAAGAGTTGGTCTCACGGTCTTAAGGCGTAATGACTATGTCCTATAAATACTGGGTACGTCCATCACATCGTTACTCCTAACGGTATGACTTCCATTGCCGACCGGCGCCATGCCCTATGATCGGAAAACCTCGATCATCAATCGCGCAACGAAACTAGTCTTAGTAGAGGCTACTAGGGACCTGGTTGTTTATCTACCACACATGTATTAATGTTTTCGCTTAATACAGTTATAGCATGGTATAAAACATATAATGAACGATTGGGATATTGCCAATAAACTATGTTTATTAAGTGCCTCTAGGGCATATTCCCTTCAGTCTCCCACTTGCATTAGAGTAACACTTAATCTAGTTTACAACTTGGTAAAAGCTCAACACCCATAGCATCTTGGTGCCCGCTCGCCTCGTGGAAGAGGAATACAGTCAATAGACCTCACACATTGAGACCTATATGTGCTTTGCAACACTTCTATGTCACCTAGTTTGACATCAACCCGTATCTTACGATGACGGTGAAATATATCCCAGTGGATGGAGTGAGACTCGAGCATTCGCGTAGCATGCGCCTTAAAAGTCTGAAAGATCTATTAAGGGACCACCTACGCTCGGAAAACTGCTCAGTCCAATCACACTTGCTACTTCTAAAGTCGCGATATACTTATATACCTATGTAGATTATGCGACCGTGCATTCATATGCGACTTCGCAAACTAACCATGTCTTTCTTCAAAATAAAGGACATCTCCTATATGAGATTTCTAGTCGTATGGGTCAGTGTAAGAACTTGCATCATCGTAACCGCTTTACGGCAAGTTGCCATTCCACTCTTACCCGTTACTAGAAAACCTATCTTCAGTTCTCATAGACACTGAAGAATAAACTTAACGTTTGTTCACTGATCCACACAAGGATCACTCTAGAACCTGTTCTTCAACAAAGAACTTGGGTCACACTAAGTCGAGCTTTCAGCGTGATAGACTCTATGTGTGATACATAGAGAATGTCGAACATCATTTTCTATCACTGAAAAAGTCAAGATTAACTTAATCTTTTACCTAGTCATGCAAGTAAGAACCTCTTTCTTCGCTTGTCCTTTTCTGAAACACTTCAGAATCCTGACGTAGGAAATACTCCGACTTAATGTTATTAAGCCCCCTCTGATCTATACAATTATAAATCGGATGCCTAATACTCCTAACTTCATTTCATAGAAAATTTAATCACTTAAATAATCCTTTACACTCTACTAGAGGATCTGTGTCATTCAGTATGTCGTTACATACAGAATCACAAATGACACCTAGCTTCCACTCAAATATGCCTTCCGCATATAAGATCAAGGAAAGCTACTTAGCTCCCACTCAAATATGCCTTCCGCATATAAGATCAAGGAAAGCTACTTTGCTCCCACTCACTTCTTTGCAAATGTAGGTTTCTTCAACTATTTTGGACAACTCCAAAATCCTTTGATCACATTATCAAAGTGAAGATTCCAGCTCCGATATGCTTGCTTCTGCCCATGAACGGACAACCGAAGTTTGCACACATGTTTAGCATCCTCAGGATTACAAACAATTCTTAATTACACTATTAAAAACCATGGTTTTCTCATCCATCTATCAATTTCTCATTCGAAATTATAATAATTGCTAAACGACCCAGAATAGATTTAGACTTCGCCAGTTGAGACAAACTCTCATGTGGTCTGTCGGAACTGTTTCACGACAAAACGAATCTGCTCAATATCTACTCTCTTATAAAACTCCATATACTATAACATCCTAGATGCCATCAAGAAGATCTCCCAAGTCAATACCTGGTAATCGTACATGAATATTATTTCGGATAATAAATGATTCATAGCCATTTCTGGACTTAGGTTCACCATCTCTTCTTCGTACCTTGTAGGTCTATCATATTCCATTAATATGACCTTCATAGCAAGATTGTCGTAACACACAGTGTGGAACACAACCTCGTATGCCTACGCTCTTAGTATGAGCTCAGAACATCATGATTTTGAATCATCAACTTTTTCAAGCTGTGGAGCCTGACACCGAAAACACTTTCGATTGCGCCACTCTGATGTCTGGAGAGGAAGTTCTCCAACTTCGTCTTGCTCTACTTTCTTTCTCACTTATACCTTCGGATAAGAAACTATTTCTTTCGCAAGGTATATCCCGGCAATGATTTTGCCTATGTCGTGAGACATGTACCCAACTAACTCTTTAGGTAGGGTATACTACAAAGATTAATCCATTTTAGGTTCGATTACATCGAAACACTAAATTGCTGAAACGACAATCCAGGCTAAAAGCCACACCATTACTCATATGGTATTGTCTCCATGGATTCAAATGGTTTACCTATTTGGTAACGTGAGTGTTTACGTTTCTACCATATGACTTTAATGATCACAATAATTCGGTAAGAGATTTATTTACGACACACTATCCGATAGGGTGCAATTACGACGTCCTAACACACCATAACACTATGGTGTTCCATGCGACGTAATTTGTGGAACTCTTCTCACAAGTCTTCCAATGATGTGCCAACATTATAACTCAAATCTCTATTTCCTCGATCTGCATCGCGAGAATTAGATTTTCTTGTTAAGTTTATTTCCTACTTCATTCTGAACTTCGTTTGATCGAATCAAAATTTCAGACTAACATTCCTCGGAGTGGATATCCATATATCTACTCGGAATATTCATGAAGTCTATGAAATAAAGACTTCCACTACACGTTAAAGTACTTCATTGATTCACATACACCCATATGCACGATTCTCAACAAGCTATACTCAAAACGTTCAGTGAAGTTCACGAAATAAAGGTCTCCACTACCCGTCAATTACTTCATTGAACCACATACATCTCTATGTATGACTATCAATAAGTTATATGCCCGTTTTCCGAAAACGGTGTCACAGTTATTTTGCAAGTGTTAAAAGATCAAATCTTAGGACTTGTAGGTCCATCCAGTGTGGAGCTAATGCATATAACATTGACATAACTAAACGGTAGTGCCACACATATGTGGTGTCTTTATTAAGTTTGTATCCTCTGGCATTAATATTATGAATGTGGGAGCTTCTACCATCTAAATTCAAATCGGCATATGATCATTACTTCATAAATATAGGACACCAATTTGTCACTATCATGTATGAACAAGTGTCTCGCTAGAGGAGACACACTCGTAACGATCATACCAACACCCGATCATAAAGAATTTATTCAAATGGTAGATCTAGAAGGAGAGTGTCTATGGCCGTCACAACAACTTGACTGCCGTTATCAACACGCAATGTCGCCTCATCCTTTCAAGCTACTCAAGCAGTAAACCTGGTTTTTCACAAAACATAACTAGTTCAAGACTTAGTCACTACTGCGAGCACTTGCTTAGCTAAAACATTCATAACATGTATATCATATATACACCATCATCATTGATGACTTCCGGCGATCTGTTTCATCTTCTTGATACTTCCACCGTAATCAAGAACCATGAAGGTGAACGATTCCCCTTGCATGACATAGTCTATGACAGAGGATTTGCACTTGGCAACGATGTCTGTCATCCAGTGATTGAGCTGAGTGAGGCGTCTCAATGTTCATTAATCATGAACATATGTCATTAAGTATGACCGCCACATGCTCCCTCAATGTGTGCATTCTCTTCCATCTTGGTTGAGAAGACAATCAGTCAACGTACTGATAAACTTCATCAACCCAACTATAGAGGTACCCCGAGTTTAGCGACCAAATGTTCGCGATCTAAAAACTCGTACCCACCGTTGGTTCTTTATGGCAGAGATCATAGCATACACTGGACTATGATGATATCATCCGCACAAAATCCGATAATCAAAATTATCTTTTGTTAGCGGAATCTCCGGGTTTATCTCCTAGCGGGTATTGTAGCACAAAGAGCTAACAGTTTAAACAAGGAGTATCATCAAGCTAAAGTATAAAACTATGAAGTTTGGACCCAACCTTTTAAGTTTCTCAAATCGCAGGAATGCGTCTAATTTGAAAAGATGCTATCACAATGGTTAATATCTACAAAGGTTTGCAAAACAGACTCTGTTCATTATATTCTGAGTTCTAGTATTTTAGAAAATAACTATCCGAACTCCCACTCAAAACGAACATCCCTCCTGGTCGTTTAAGCGATTACACGACCCCCATCCATTGCACTACCCCTCATCATCAGAGCCGGCGGCACAACTTCAAGAGTAGAAAAAATCGTCCGCCACACCAATTTTGTGACTCGTGCTCGACCTTTCGGTCTTCCTGTTCCGAGGCCATATTTCTGAATATGCTAGGCTCGCCACCAAAGACCTCCTCACTGACGCTTGTGCAACATGGCTTACACCCACTGTATGCGAACGACGAGATGTCTCACACCCGATCATCACGGCCTGCCTCATAACGTAGAACTTTCTTGGTGGTGCACGTTGGAGGGAGAACACTAGTGGTATTTTGAAGGGATCATCTTATATAGCTACCGCCGTGTAACTAATGTATACTATACACACGATCACACAATATAAGATGCACACAAAACATCAAATTTAATGCAATGTGATATAGTCCATTGCGCCATGGACTTCTTGGCGCCCGCAGTTTATAAACAATTTAATAAACCTACCTTGACCATATCACATAGCCCCTGCAAAATAAAGTTAGACGCTTCTACTTTATCTTTTGCATGTTTTACGTGGCTTGGGGCTGTCGTAAATAGAACCGCTTCATACCTACGAACCTTATGACCACAACAACGATCCAATAATTGCATGTTTAAGCATCCCTTTCGGGCCCTCCATTGAAAATGCGAAGACCAACTAAAGAGAGAGAAACTGACACCCGCCAGCCACAGATACGGTACAAACCGTATGTCAGTAGTGGAACCAGTCTCGCATAAGCGTACGCGTAAAGTCGGTCCGGGCCGCTTCATCAACTCGATGCCGCTGGAATCACAAGTGCACGCTAGAGGGTAGCAAATAACAGGAACGGTGCCCCCGTGCAGAACACGGGTTCTAACAGCGTACAACTATATCTACGATAGATCGGCTCTGATACCACTGAAGGGGATCGTGTGCAGAAAACAATTTTTTTTCTACCAACGATATCCTTAAACTAGCCAAGATCTACACTATGCAGATATAGAAGTACGGCGGAGATCGGAATACATACCCTCGTAGACCGAATAGCGGGGATTACGCTCCCGCACAAGCGTTGACGATGAAGACGCCGTAGCCGACCTCTAGGTCGCGGAGAACTCAGCGCGACGAAGATGACCCCGAGGGCGGGTGGAGGAAGTAGGCCTCCGAGTACCGCTAGCTTAGCACCTCGCAGGGCGTCACACACATACGGTGGAGACGACGGCCTCCGAAGCTCCAGTCCAGGACGAGCAGCGGAAGACTTGGACCGGAACACCAGCAGCGCGGCAGCGGGCTATGATGGAAGAGATCCCCCTCCTCTAATCGGCGCGGCTCCGACAAGGGAATCACGAGATCGAGAGAGAAATTGGGAATTAATTGGTGAATTAAAAGGCCAGGGGTGCCCCTTCTTATATAGGCTCCCGGGGGAGCCAACCTTGCCAGCCAGGCAATGTGGGACTATCCCACATGCCTGGTTCGGCCAAGGCTGGTGCGCCGGCCCTAGGTGGGCCCCATTTGGCCCACCTAGGCCGGCCAAGCCTCCCCCACAAAATTCCCTTGAGGGTTCCCCCCCCCCCCCATGGGCCTTCTTTCGACCAGAAGGCCCATTTAGGGAAATCAGCCTAAATAAATTCGAAAATAAATATATAAAATAATATTTGCATATTAATTACACTAATTAATATCAAACATAATATATATAATTTTTCCTAGCTCCGAAAACTCTTTCGGCGCTGCCCGATCTCCATCGGACCCCTCCCGGGACGTTCCCGGTGATCTCTTTCCTTTCCGGCTGTCTTGTCGAAACCCCTTAAATGTGTTACCCTAGCGGTTCGATATAATAACAGGTACGATCAAGACTCCTCTATGATCGACGACTAACTCGTAGGCCTGGACCACATGAATTAATCTCTGTGATATAACGAATTACTTTCATCTATCAAACATGGACGTATAGTTCTAAACCCTTTGTCATGGCGATACTTAGCGTGTCCGAGCATCATTCTCAGATATCTCCATACCTAGCATGATCTCGTTACCGACATCGCTATCTTCTCCTAGTCTATGATATTATGTCAGCTGGTGACCTAGTCACATGTTTGCAAACTCATTTGACATAATCTCACCGAGTGGGCCCTAGAGTATCTATCCGGCTATGCGGACTGACAAATCCCGCTGTTGACCCCTCTCAACTACTCCTTTCCGATACCCAAAAGTATCACCGTTATTGTCATACTAAATAAGATACGACGTTTGGTGCGATCAAAGTATCTTCCAGGAATAACAATAAGAGTTGGTCTCACGGTCTTAAGGCGTAATGACTATGTCCTATAAATACTGGGTACGTCCATCACATCGTTACTCCTAACGATATGACTTCCATTGCCGACCGGCGCCATGCCCTATGATCGGAAAACCTCGATCATCAATCGCGCAACGAAACTAGTCTTAGTAGAGGCTACTAGGGACCTGGTTGTTTATCTACCACACATGTATTAATGTTTTCGCTTAATACAGTTATAGCATGGTATAAAACAAATAATGAAGGATTGGTATATTACCAATAAACTATGTTTATTAAGTGCCTTTAGGGCATATTCCCTTTAAAAACATTTATCTCAACTCAAAGGTCCATATCCTTTGACCCCCACAAACCGATACCACATTTAACTACACGAGTAGATGGGTATGTGTTGACCGCTACCGACCCTTGCGCTAGTGGGTTGGTGGGCCGCATATGTTTGAGCTACATGGGTGAGGTCCACATGAAAAACAAGTAGGATAAGGGTAAACACACGGGTATAAGGTTATACCCGTAATCCACCCATGACTTAACGGGTTGGAGTAGAGTAAGGATAGTGTAAGTATATATCCATATATACACTGTCCATGTACCCACAAGATCCATAGATACCCGGAACCGTGGGTAAATGCCATCCTCTAGTTTTATATTCTCATTTTTCTTTCAAATCATTTGGTTGTAATAAACTTTGTGGTTTTGATTAATTGAAAGGTTGTAAACTGTGTGACTTTTTTGTTTAATGGTGTGCAATATTTTATTGTTTTCCATCAAGATGTATAGAATGGCCAAAATACCAAAATATTTTAAAAAATAGAGTCAAAATGGACTAAATGGGTCGTCCCAATGTATGTATTGATCAGGAAAGAACGGACAAAAATTGAACGCCTATATTTATGACTCCAAACGGATTAAAGAACATATTTCTTGTCCATTTTGATTGGTCCATTGGAAGCGGGTATTCCAGTGAAACATCACCCAACCTTTAGAATTGGCCTCTAAACAAGTCATAACTAGTCATGTTTAATCATTTTCCGTCAGTTGTTGTGCTCAACTTCTCTGTCGCATTAACTCAAACTATTTTTGTGACACTTGTTGTGCTCAATTTTGTTAGAATTTTCTTCGGAAAGTGTTCAATTATTTGGAGTTGAAGAACTATTTTTCTTAAGAAAAATCCTTTTTAGCAAGTTAAAAAGGAAAAAAAAGAACTTGAGGTGTAGAAAAGGGGGAAAGAGGGTCTAATTGTATTTTTACTTCCCATACAGGACCGAATTCGTATATAACTCGTACCATCTCCGATGTCTAATCGATATTGGATAGAAGAGTCGATTCTTTCCTGCGAAACATAAAAGACCCGAGACATAGCAATCAACTCGCCACACCACGCTGTTGCGGCGGCTACCCAGATCAGGGATTCAGATCTTCTTCTCTCGAAGGGATTGCTATTTCCCAGTCGACTGGGATATAAGCTACGGCACATCTAGTTTTTTGTTTTTTAGATTCAGCTACGGCACAGCTAGCTGTCTTCTTTCGACCCCACGATCGCGTGGAGACGCATGCGCATGCAGAGTTTCTTTTGTTTCGGCCCACTTTTGGCCTCTGATGGGCTGTGATTTGTCTAGCAGTTTTTTTCCTGGGATTTTCTTTTTTCTGTGCTGTTTTTCTTGTTGTTTTGGGACTTGTATATGGCAGTTCCGGTGCAGGTTTTATTTTTTTTCTACTTTTTTTTGTTGTCTTTTTGGGCCGTGTTAGGTCAATTTCTGGTCTTTTTTATTTTGTTTCGAGGGGTGTTTTAAAAAACATTCACCCTTTTAATTTTGAGAAAATTCCTTATATGATACTCCCTTAAAATCGCGTTCCTTATTTGACACCGGACAATTTTTTCTTCCCTATGTGACCCGTTCTTAAAATTTCTTTTCTTTCCTGACATTGCCGTCTGTTGCGTTACACTGTTCCATCAAACAAAATCTGGTCGGTCCAAAATACCCCTCTGTCTCTTTGTTTCCTGAACCAGCAAAAAATAGTAGCTCGTCGCTTGGTTTTCTCTCGTCGCTTCCTTATCCCCAACAAGAACTGAGCCACAGCGGCGGCGCCGGAACGCTGGCCTGTTGCGGCCGCGATGGCACGAGCCGAGGCGGACATGGTCTACGCCGGTGGCGGCCTATGTATGGCGGCGGGAGTCGGAGCAACCACGGCGGCGGATGCAGACCTAGGCACGACGCACGACGGCCAAGGCGGGGCTGCGGATTGCAGCCAAGGAATGGCGGCGGGAGATCAGGGTGTGGCTATGGAGCACTCCTCGGTGAGCTCAGATGTTGGCGCAGACCATGGCGTGGCTGCAGGCTCCTGTACAAGGTCAGGGGTTGATGCAGGTTTGGGAGACGGCACAGCTGCGGTCTCAACTTCAGCATCAGCGTATCTAGCAGGGTGAGCATGTATTCCACGATTCAACTTATTTTCTAGAGATCTCTATTTTCTATGTACAGAAGATTATCTATACAGTAGCAATTCTCATGCTAGGTTTATCTCTTTTCTATTTTCTATGTACAGAATGGATCCAAATTCAACTTATTTGCTGAAAATTAGAATAATTGGCAACCCAAAAAAGTTAGAAAGGAGATCAATTGTTTTTATTTTGAGAAGGCTATTGATTCTGACTTGACAAATTTCAAAGATCAGGTTGAATCAATTACAGTGTCGTACTCGCCACGTTATTTGGAAGTTGTACATGTTCATTACTATGATGTTGTTCTGAAATCATTCCCAGAAATAAAGTCAGACCAAGATTTGATGTATATGTTCTAAGACAAAGCTGGTGCTGATGTTCTTTGCATATTGTGATGGCTCTGAACCATATGAGCCTTTCACCGAGTACTATGAGGATGTTCCTGTCCAACCTAACAACACAGAACAAGATGAGAATAATTATCTTCGCAACCCAGTATCGGAGAATGAACATGTTGGTATCGATGAAGAGAAAATGTATGTGTCTCTTGATGTGGTTCTTTTTTCGGATAAAGAGAAGGACAAATATTATGTTGTTGATCATGATGTGGTGAAGGATTGGCTCATTGAAGATGCAACTCTAGGAGCAGCCGAATTGAAAAAGAAGCTGAAAGAACACCACAAGGTCAACATCCACTACAAGAGAGTATAATTGGATGTATTCGGTTTGTTTTGGAGTTTTTGATTCTGAAACTAATGATAATTGGATCTGGTTTATGCAATTGCTAAGACATGCCATGGGATCACCAACAGGTTTAGCCTAATATGTGCCCAATATGGCAAACACTTGTGCCCAATATGTAAGGAATATGGGCATCATTGGCACAATTGTAAGAAAGGCAACCCGGACGACATTGCTGCTATGATGTCTATTAGGTAATATAGATTTACTCATTCTTACATTATTCTTCCAAGTATACGGGAGAACATCACTACTTATTGTTTGTGTAGAGAGCCACCAAAGAAGAAGACAAAGACAACCAAAACAGCCGAGTCATCCATTGTGCCATGTGTAGATGGAGCATCTACAAGAATGTGTTTTCCCTCAAATCAACCTGAACCAATTTCCATCGAGTTTCCTATGCCCGCTAATGAAACAAATGTTCCTGTGAAGGTCAGAGGCAAGAGTAAAAGGAAAAAAGTGTGATGAAAATATACCTATGGTGCCACTTGACAGCCCAACAATGATCACAAGAAGCAAAACAATTAACCCTCCAAGTCCGGCAATGAGCACTAGAAGCAAAAGAAGGCTCAACCTGTGATTCTAATGTATGGTCTTCTAATGTAATGGTTAGTTTCAGGATTCTTTTGTGCTGATCATATGATGTATATGTAGACTTCAATCATGTGATGCTTTTGAACTCGTACCAAAGTATGCGGGAACATACGCTCGGTGACCAGATTAGTGCTCCCAATCGGTCATTTAACCAAGAACTAATATATAATATTATTATAGCTATTGTCTTGTACCAGTTTTTTATTACATTATGCATCAAGGGTAAGAAGGTCTTTTATGCCTCTCTTTAACACTGTGAGTGATTAAAATACACTATATGTCATATAGGGAAAGAAATTTTAGGTAGAGGTCATATAGGGAACAAAAAAATTACCGGTGTCAAATAAGAAACACGATTTTAAGCGAGTGTCATATAAGGAATTTTCTCTTTAATTTTTTGTAATATATGTGCTGTGATAATTCAGGCCGTAATATGATTTTTCTGCCGACGTGCAAATCATGGGCGAGTCACCGGCACTTTTTTATTTTGATTTTGTGCATGGTTGTTGCCTTTTAAGTCTTGTCCTCAATTTACATTTTGTGTCGCCGCCGTATGGATATAGTGGATGTGATTGCACGTCAAATACAATACCTAGTTTTTAATGGTGGTGCATGTGATGTTTTTTCCCGCACCATTGTGCAACTTCACACGCATGTGACCCCTTCACCCCGGACGGTAAATGGAGTCAGTCGCAACTATTGTTGTAACTGAGTGATTTTTTGTGTTCTATTTTTTTCTGTTGTCGTTGTATATAGTTGCAACTATATACGTAACTGACATCACTGTCTCCGCATCTTCCCCCTCCCTCCAGGGGCTGTAAAATGAAGTCAGTTGCAACTCAACATGCAGCTGGTATTTTTTTGTTTCGATTACGCTTTTGTAACCAACACTTCAAAATGAACCCTCCCCTCTGACTGTAGATGGAGTCAGTCGCAACTAGGGTTGTAACTGAGGGGATTTTTGCTTATGTTTTGTCGTTGTATATAGTTGCAATTATACACGTAACTGACCTCTCCCAGGGCTGTAAAATAGAGTCAGTTGCAACTCAACATGCAACTAATATTTTTTTTATTACGCTTTTGTAACGACACTTTAAAATAACCCCTATGACTGTAGATGGAGTCAGTCGCAACTAAGGTTATAACTGAGGGGATTTGTGTTTGTGTTTTGTCGTTGTATATAGTTGCAACTATACATGTAACTGACCTCACAGGGTTGTAAAATGGAGTCAGTTGCAACTCAACACACAACTGGTAATTTTTTTGTTTCGATTATGAGTTTGTAACCGACACTTCGAAATGAACCCCTCCTGACTGTAGATGGAGTCAGTCGCAACTAGGGTTGTAACTGAGGGAATTTGTGTTTGTGTTTTCTCGTTGTATATAGTTGCAACTATACATGTAACTGACCTCCCAGGGGCTCTGTATATTGGAGTCAGTTGCAACTCAACACGTAACTGGTAATTTTTTTTGTTTCGATTATAAGTTTGTAACCGACACTTCAAAATGACCCCCCCTCGCCGCACTCTGACTAAGTCAGTTGCAACTAGGGTTGTAACTGAGGGAATTTTTGTTGTCGTTGTATATAGTTGCAACTATACACGTAACCGACCTCTCGGTTATGTGTTTGTAACCGACATTTCAAATGAACCTCCCCCTCTAACTGTAGATGGAGTCATTTGCAACTAGGGTTGTAACTGAGTGATTTTGTGTCCCATTTCTGTTGTCGTATAATTTTTTTTGTAATGGATGCGGTGTGATAATTCACGCCGCAAATGCCTTTTTTTTTGTGCCGACGTGCAAGCCATGGTCAGTATCATGGGCGAGCTACCGGCATTTTTTTGGGTCATGTGCATAATTGTTGCCTTTAGGTCTTCTCCACAATATGCAGTCGGTGCCGCCGCCTTATGGTCTAGTTGTCGATGTGATTGCACGTCGATATCCAATATAGACTTTTTGATGGTGGTGCATGTAACGCCTTTTCTCGCACCATTGTATAACTTCACACATAGCTGACTTTCCCTTATCCCCTCCTCCCCCGATGGTAAAAAGAATTCAGTTGTAACTGAACACGTAAGTGACACCCCTGTTGTCTCAAAAAAAAAAGTGACACCCCTATCGGCGCAGGTGTTGCACGCCCCGCAGGCTCGAGCGGCTCAAGCAGGGCGTGCCCGTGGAGGACGGTGAGGCTAGGAGTTTCGACGTCAGGACGACGACGGGGGAGGGGGTTTGGAAGCTTCGACAAAGAGGCATGCCGTATTTTGGTGGCGCGCCAACTATAGCTAGCGACACTTCTTAACTGCTAATTCAAGTGAAATAGAAAAAACAAAAAAACATTGATCTTATATGAACTATTCTTCGCTGATACTACCTGTACGAGGTAGCTACAAACCTAACATGTCGTGCGCGTGGGGGGAGGCGGCGATGTGTCGTAACTCACAGCCCAACAGAGGAAACTCAAGATAGGAATGGGCCGACCCGGCCCTGGCCCCCATGGCCTCGAGGCCAATTCTTGGGTCACGGGTCGACCCATTCATAAAATGCTTGTGGCCTCGCCGACCCAATGGGTATCTATCATGGGTCGACCCGAGTTTTGCTATAATATAAGCATTTCAGATATGTTACCGTCATGAAAAAACTATTTTCAGCTAACATAGGCCGAAATCACCAAAGTCCTACAAATGCATGGTACCAACATTCAGAAGCAGCTACTCTAAATCTGAATCAATTAATTCAGAACGGACTAATACTAAACATATACTGAAACTATACTAACACCATCGTCTGTTGCCTCGAATATGATGTCTGGAATGCCATGAAATACTGAAACTACACACATTTAACCTGTCTCGGATGTCCTTTGTCACCATCGTGAACTTACAACGAAATGACAAAAGTGCAGAAACCACACTCAATCTACAAACCTGAAGAGCGCATGTACGTGGAGGCTAGAGCGGGCTAGCAGCGGCGCTGGAATACGGCGACCGGGATGCGACCAGGACGGCTACTTCGACAATCTGAAGAGGAACAGGGCGGTGAGTTGTGCGGCGACCGGGACGGCGAGCTCGACCGACATAACCAGCGGGAGGCGCGCGAGGAGCGGGAGGAACGCCGGCGGCGGCAGAGATGGTCCGAGACGATGAGCGGGAGGGGCGCCACTTCCTCGGCTTCGTCGCTGCGCTCTCCTCCTCCGTCCACGGCCGCAAGATCTCCGACCCGCAGAAAATAACAGGGACAGGATAAGGAAATCGGCCCATTAAAAAAACGAAAAGTACAACGGCCCAACAACAGGCGACGGGAAGGAGCCGACTGGGAAAAAGCGTATATCCCAGTCGACTGATCGTATCCCCTTCTCTCGATTAATTGTGCCCCCAACCGGCCGCCGCCTACCTCGACGTTTCGGGCTTCCGATTTTTCTTCTAGCGCCTCTTCTCTCCCTCGTTCGTGTCAGATCGATTCGTCCTCTCTCGCCGTGGGTAATTTTCCTCGCCTCTTCCACACGCCGGGCACCAGTAACCCCGACGGTACCCCCTGTGACCTTATACCCCAATTTTTTGTTGTGTTTGGTTCTCCTTATAACATTATTATTGGTTTCGATGTTGTTTGTTCTTCTGTTGGTTAGGGTTTGTACAGATGCCGTACCAAGGAAGGGACAATGCGACTACAAGTGCGATGCCCTCAGTCGGGAAGGAGAACGTTGCACAAGCGTTGTTAGCACCTTCTTTTGATCCGATCCAACGTAAGTGGTTGGATAGAGATGTGTATATGAAGCCACAGCTTCGTGCAAAGGAGATGACAGATACACTCTCAAGCTGTGGGCTTTCACAGAAGGACCTTGCAAAGGATAAGCAAAAGGAGAAGGTGGATACTGGCTCGATTTCAGGGAAGCACCTTGCAAAGGATAAGAAAAAGGAGAAGGTGGATACTGGCTCGATTTCAGGGAAGCACCTTGCAAAGGATAAGAAAAAGGAGAAGGTGGATACTGGCTCGATTTCACGGAATCACCTTGCAAATGATAAGCAAAATGAGAAGGTGGATACTGGCTCGATTTCACAGAAGCACCTTGCAAAGGATAAGCAAAAGGAGAAGGTGGGTACTGGCTCGATTTCACAGAAGCACCTTGCAAATGAGAAGATGTGCACCCATGGGCCTGTCAACAGGACTGAGGCACGTGTTGCCAGAGAGAAGAAGAAGCAGCACACCGGAAGCAATAATGCAAATGAGAAGAGGCGCCACCCTGACCAGCTCCGTCAACATTTGCCGGGTATCCATGGGCCTGTCAGCGTGACTAAATCACCTGTTGCTAGAGAGAAGAATCAGCAGACGAAAAACAATAGTGCAAATGAAAAGATGTGCCCCCCTGACATGCTTCGCCAACGTACCCTGGGTATCCAGGGTCCTCTCAGCATAACCGAACCACGTGTGGCAGGAGAGAAGAAGCAGCACGCAAGACGCAATACATCGTTTCCAAAAGAAAGAAGCACTCCACAACTAAAAACACGAACGAGTTTCCGCTGTTCCAATGGCACTGCAAGTCGTCCCGTCGATCCTCACGACTGTGGTGGCAACACAGCTGAAGACCTGGATCAGATACGGTCTGCCGCAAAGCTATTTAAAGATATGGATGACATAATCCAGAAGCTGAACGAGTTGGGCTTGGGAGAGGATATCAGCTTCGAGGAGTACTATGGATACTTGACGCAGCTGCCCCAACACCCCTCTGTTGATGATCTAATTGAATTGAGCGCTACGGATTGCCATGATATGGAAATCCGACATGCCGTGTATCGCATCAGATCCTACAAGGTACCATCGATCCATCTATGTTTCATCAAATGTTATTCATTCAGTACATCTGCGTTCCTTATGATTTTACGTTGCTTGTCCTATCCTATTATGCCGGTTTTGCTAAAGCTCCCATCCATATCTAATTTATTTGTTCTAACTGCGATGTCATTGCCTACAGTTGTCACACAATCTGTCGAAGAATGAATTGTGCTGTAATGAACTGAAAGACTGCCCTATGGATCTTCTTGACAAGGAGGAATTTCCTTCAGATTTTCTTGTGAAGATGATTTTTTTTAGATTCTTCCAGAGAGAGGGCGTTTTGGACTGGTCCTTCCACCCTAAACTCTGCGAGCCTGCTGGCCTGACTGACTATCAGCGTCTAGTCCCCCGGAATCATTGGCTAGCCCCCCAGAATCACTTTGATTATGTACGTATATGCATTGATCATCGATTGTTCTTGTGATTATTTAATTTCAATCGGTGTTACATTGAGTTAGTCTGGCCAGTTAGGGACTATCTGTCACAATTTCAGAATAATGATATAGTTCATGATACATTTACTTGGTGTTAATTATCATTTCCTTACATGAACCATTATTTCATAATGGGAAATATGCTGGAACCTGTAGATCACCAAATTATCGGCCTGTGTGAGAAACCAGCTGGTTGACTACATAAAAGAAGTGCCAATCCAGGACATATTTCTTTCCACTTTATTGCCTTTCTAGACTCTCAGCGTTTTTTATAAAACAGTTCTATGCATCCTTTTCAATTGGAACAATATATCCTAATTGTGTCTCACTATATTTATTTAAAAACAATGAAACGATTTATTTTCTTGATGAATACAAGTACATTTTTAAATCCCTTTGTCTCCTGTTATTTACGTTTTTATGTAAAGTTTTTTATTGTGATTCTACAACCATTCCAAATCATGGTTTTCCTCTTTCCTTTGATTTTGATATAGGGTTTCTATGAGTACGCTAATTGGGAGGAATACATGATTTTCGCTCATACATATGAGATGGAGCATGAATACATAGAGTACTTTGAGTCATTATTGAGGGAGCTTAAGGTATGCATCATCAAGTCAAGCAAGACTAGCTTTTTGGCTATGATTAGATCTTTGATAGGGTACTAATAACCTTTTTTGTTGTCTTGGTACAGTGGTTGAAACATTGTCTACCGATTACGCGTACATCATCTCCTATTGTAAGTACATGATCACACAAAAATATTGAAACGGCAATGTTTCTGTATATGTTGCACCATCATGGTAATTTCTCTATGCTATAGGCAGACAGAATATGCACAAGAGGACTTTATCAAGCAACGAAGATCGCCGCTCGCTTTTCCAAGATCACAAGTCATTTAGCCTTTTCTGGCTTCTATGTATGATATGTAACACACACTAAATTTTATTTTGATGTGCTTTGTATCTAACAGTTTTATTATTTTGATGCAGGAATGTTTTAATTACATGAGCATTGAGGCTACTTGGTATGATGGGTCTGATGGTCTCTTTTTTGAAATATGGAAGCGGGTCGCTCTAGAAAAGGTTAGACTTCCTCCCAGTCTTGTGCACACTTGTCAGTATCCATGCTGATTATTTTGTGCTGTTAATGATCTCTGTATATATATTTATGCTTAGTAATGCTTGTTTTCCACAACAATGCACAGGAGCGTCTCACAGATGCTGTGAAGGAAGTCTATAAACTGAACAAGTTTCTGTCACGGCAAGATTTCTTGAAATATGTCGTAGAGAAGGATGACTTGATCATATTGGAAAAAGGGGTAAGGCACCTATACGCAGATAACTTACAATTCCAACATTTGTAACATGCATGCTTACCTCTTTGCTTATTATTCCTCTTTTCAGTTTCAGACTTGCATGAGAGGCATCCCCGATAATGTAAGTACTGTGGTATGCACGGTGGATGATTCAGCTAGCAGTTATATGTTCTTATAATTTATCTGACTTCACGTCTGCGTTCCTTTAGGTATCAGAGGATGAAGCTCGAGAGTTGATTGCGGAGGCAGTTAAAAAGCAGGTAGTGTATTTGTATGAAGTTACATCTAAGCTATGTACTTTCTTTCTTCTTAAATACACTGTTGTGCTTAAGTGAAATTCATTTATTTTTTTCAGAGTGTAAAACCCAAATTCTATCGTGAGTATATTAGAAAGAAGATGGACATTGCTGAATCTATTGGATTGATATGCACGGTATGCTATCCCAATCTTGTTGATGTTCATGATTTGATATCTTGTTCTTTTGCGGATAACCAAGTTGTATCGTTGTCCTAACAGCGATCATATGGTTTACCTTCTTTGCAGGACTGAAATACTGGCTTCAGGGCGTAGATTTCTTCAGGGTGTCTTCCCTGTATTGCTGCTGCATTGAACCAGACAAGATTAGATTTGTAGAGATCTTACCACCGAAGTAGTAGTTTATATAGTACTAGTCTACTACTAGATGCATGGTGGTTTGTGGAGTGTGTTCCTACAGACTACTAGGTCATGTGATGTTCTATGAGGCACTTGTCTAATTGTCTTATTGGCTCTGATGGAGTCGAAGGAGATGTAAAATAACGTTTCCTGAACTGCTCTGGTGCCGAGTTGCTGGCAGGCCTCCAGGCCTTACATTGTGATTCCGGCTGGGAACGCTATTCATTCAGACTTTTTTTCATTTAACAATATATCCTTTCCTGTTAGAAAGAAGTGGGATGTGAAGAACTAAAATTGATGATGTGCGTGCAGGGTCGGAATCATATTTGTTCAAGCGAACCCAACATTCTTGTGAAATGGTTCCAATTTTTTGAAACTTGTTCAAATTGAAAAACGTGCAGATTTTTATTAAGAAAATCAGAAATAGAAATGTTCGCCTGAACGCACGATTATCATGAAAAAACAGTACGAAAATGGGCCAGCCCGGTAAAAGAAGTAGTTTGACACGTGAAAATGGGCTAGCCCAGTAAAAGAAGCTAGCAGGCTACGCTGCTTCGTTCCGTCGGCGATGCAACCTCTCTCTACTACTCGTACTACAGAAACTCAAAAAAAAATAAAAAAAAATAATACTACTCGTACTACAGTAGTTGATAAAGTTCCCGTCACCGCCGACCAGATCGATCCGTCCCGCCGTCGGAGCTTCTTCTCCGCAGCCACCTCCACCTCGTCGTGCGTTGGTAGGCCTCTGCTCCGCACATCCACATTGGGCGTACGGGCGCTCGGCTCCGGCGAGCACTGCCACGCCTAGATCGAGTCGCCGCGCGATCCCTCCGCCCGACCGCCGACCAGATCGATTCCAACGAAGGTCGTTGAACAGAGATGCGTCTTTGACGCCGAGAACAGCTTCTGCAAAGGAGATGGCAGACACACGCTCAGGCTGCGGGGTGCCGACGAAGCGCCTTGGGAAGCAGAGATCGCCGGCGCCAGGTGCAGGCTTGCCTCGACCTCGAGAGATGCCGCAGAAGGAAAGGGAGAAGGTGGGTACAGGCTCGAAGGAGAAGATGTGCCCCCCTGAACATACGCGGGGTGTCAGCATGACTGAATCACGCGTGGCCGGAGAGAAGAAGAAGCAGCAGGCGAGCTCGGGAAGCAACACATCGCTTCCAACGAGAAGAGCCACTCCACAACTCAGAACAAGAACGAGTTCCTCCCGCTGTTCCAACGCATCTGCAAGTCGTCCTGCTGTCGATCCTCACGACCGTGGCAACGCTGCTGCTGCAGCCCAGCAGGAAGAACAGAGGCAATCTGCCGCAGACAAGCTCGATAAGGATATTGAGAACGTAATCTAGAAGCTGAACGAGTTGGGCTTGGGAGAGGATCTCAGCTTCGAGGAGTACTATGGATACCTGACGCTGCTCCCCGAACCCCACTCCGTTAGTACTAGAATCGAATTGAGCGCTAGGGATTGCTATGATATGGAGATCCGGCATGCGGTGTATCGCATCAGATCCTACAAGGTTATTCCATCGATCCATCTATGTTTCTGTTTTTTTATCATGATTAAATGCTGTTTATTCTGTACATCTGCGTTTCTTATGATTTTACGTCGCTTGAACTCCTATCTTATATGTTTATGCTGGTTTGCTGAAGGTCCCATCCATATCGAATTTGTTCTAACGGCGATGTCATTGCGTACAGTTGTTATATAATGTGTCCAAGCATGAGTTGTGCTCTGATGAACTGGAGGAGTGCGACATGGATCTTCTTGACAAGGAGGAATTTCCTTCAGATTTCCTTGTGAAGATGAATTTTTTTCGATTCTTCCAGTACGTGGGCGTTTTGCACTGGTCCTTTCACCCTGAACTATGCAAGATTGATGGCCTGACTGACTACCAGCGTCTAGTCCCCCGGAATCACTTGCTAGTCGACCATTGTAACTGGGTATGTGCATTGATCATCCATTGTACCTGTGATTATTTAATATCGATCGTTGTTACATTGAGTTAGTATGGCTAGTTAGGAATTATTTGTCACAATTTAAAAATGATGATATACTTCATGATAAATTTACTGGGTGTTAATCATCATTTCCTTAGATGAACCATTTTCATAATGCACATATCCTGGAACGTGTACATCATCAAATTATCAGCCTGTGTGAGATACCAGCTGTTTGACTACTTAAAAGAAGTGCAATCCAGTATATGTTAATTTCCACTTTATTGCCTTCCTAGACTCTCGGCGTTTTTAATAAAACAGTCCTATGCATTTCTGTTGGAAACCGTACATTCTAATTCTGTCTTAATAATTTATTTCAAACAATCATTTTTTTTGGATGAATACAAGTAAAATTTTCTATCCTTTATCAAACCTCTTGTTTTATTTGCTACTCCTGTTATTTACATTTTTATTTTATGTCATATTTTCTTGTGATTTTAATAACATTCCTAATCATGTGCTAGCTTCCTCTTTCCTTTCTTTTCGATTTAGAATGTTTCTGAGTACGCTAATTGGGAGGAGTACTGGCGTTACTTTCATACATATGAGATGGAGCACGAATACATCGTGTACTTTGAGACATTACTAAGGGAACTTCAGGTATGCATCATAAAGTCGAGCAAAGACTAGTTTTCCAGCTATGATTAGATTTTTGTTAAGGTGCTAATAACCTTTTTTTGTTGCCTTGGTACAGTGGTTGAAAAATTGTCTACCGATTACGCGTACATCATCTATTATTGTAAGTACATGATCACACAATAATATTGAAACGATAATGTTCCTATATATGTTGCAGTATCATGGTAGTTTCTCTATGTTATAGGCAGGCAAAATATGCACGAGAGGAATTTATCAAGCAACGAAGATCGCCACTCGCTTTGCCAATATCACAAGTTATTTTACTCGTTTTGGCTTCTATGTACGATCCCTACACACTCACTAATTTAATATTGGTCTGTTTTGTATCTAACAGTTTCTTATTCGCTGCAGGAATGTTTTAGGTACATGACCATTGAGGCTACTTGGTGTGATGAGGCCAATGGTCTCTTTTTCGAGATATGGAAGCGGGTCGTTCAAAAAAAGGTTAGACTGCATCCCAGTCTTGTGCACACTTTTCAAGTAAATGAGTAATCCATTGATAACTCGGATTAATTAGTGGTGTTAATGAAATCTGCATATTTTTATGCTTATTGATGCTTGTTTTTCCTTGACCATTCACAGGAGAATCTGAGAGATGCAGTGAAAGAAGTCTATAAACTGAACAAGTTTCTGTCACGGCAAGATTTCTTGAAATATGTCGTAGAGGAGGATGACTTAATCATATTGGAAAAAGGGGTAGGCACTTATACGCAGATAATTTACAATTCTAACATTCGAGACATGCATGCTTACCTCTTTGCTGCTTTCTTTGTCTTTTCAGTTTCAGACTTGCATGAGAACCATCGCCGATAATGTAAGTATTGTGGTACGCATGTTGGATCGATCGATCCAGCCAGTTGTATGTTATAATTGATCTGACTTGACGTCTGCGTGCCTTTAGGTATCAGAGGATGAAGCTCGGGAGTTGATCACAGAGGCTGTTAAAAACCAGGTATTGTAATTGTATGAAGTTGCATGTAAGCTTGTTTCTAATACACTGTTGTGCTAAAGTGAAACTCGTTTATCTTCTTCAGAGGGTAAAACCCAAATTCTATCATGAGTACATCATAAATAAGATAGACATTGCCCGATCTTTAGGACTGATAACCACGGTACACTATCCTAATCTTGTTGATGACCGTGCATGCTTTGATATCTTCTTCGTTTGCGAATAACCAGGTTATATTTGAGCCTGAGCAGCGATCATAATTAATGTTTACTTTTGCGTTGCAGGAGTGAAAAGATGGCTTCAGGATGTCTTTTGTCCAGTTGAAGTTGCTGCAATGAACTAGACCAGACTTGTCGTACTATAGTCCGGGATCAGATGGAATACTAGTCTACTACTAGATGCATGGTTCGTCGAGTGTGATGTTTTATGTGCTACTCGTCTGATTGTCTCCAATGGAGTCAAAGGTGATGTAATATAAAAAACAATTGGTGAACTGTTCTGGTGTTACCAATGGTGCCGAATTTCTATCAGGCCTTCATGCGCCACATTGGGCCGTTCTGTGCTCTGGCTACGATCAGTGTTTGCAAGTAAAACTTTCTTTTTTTTTCATCACTTTTTTCCAC
Source organism: Poa annua (assembly GCA_026929855.1). NCBI lineage: Eukaryota > Viridiplantae > Streptophyta > Magnoliopsida > Poales > Poaceae > Poa > Poa annua. Next base: position 305,529,409 of record CM049426.1, on the reverse strand, counting down.
TTACCTTTTTCCTTGGAAATAAAGAACAATTGGTGAACTGCTCTGGTGATACGGATGTTGCCGAATTGCTATCAGGCCTTCATGCTCTACATTGGGCCTTTCCGTGCTCGGGCTAGGATCACTGTTTGCTAAAACTTTCTATTTTTTTCATCATTTTATCCACTTAACTTTTTTCTTGGAAATAGTAGAATGTGACTACCAAAATTGACGATGTGGTGGCAGCATCACTTTCGCAACGGCTAATTTTTTTAGTGTTTGAATAAAGTGGTGTGCATCTATGTGCATGCAGGCGTGTGGAATCATATTAGTTAAAGGGAACCTGTCAGAAAATTAATAAACCCGTCCAAATTGTATTGATAAATAAAACTAAACACAATGGGTGTGTGTTATGTAATCGATGGTTTTTTGTTGAATTTTTCTACTATGCACAACAAATTCGACACAAACTATCAAAAGCTGAGAGACTCGTCTACTCCACAACTCAAATTTTATGATCAAATGTTTTTTTTGACATCGCTCTGTTCGGCATGTCAAATTTCATGATCAAAATATAATACTTGGTTTCTACTCTATCTGCAAATTGAATCCTAATAAAAAAGAGTCGGCGGAGACCGTGAGAGCCACCGGAAATATAAAGAATCAGAAAAATAAAGAATCAAAGATCCAGCTGATTGATGATACAAAAACATGCGCGCGGAGAGAGAAGCATACGTCGTTTGTTCATTCTAAGCTTCTGGTTCGTGTGGCAAGCACGAAACCACCGAGATTAATACTACTGCTAGTACTAAGCAAGATCCGGGTCGGATATGCGTAGCTGCTAATTCAGGCACGCGTTTCTGTATATTATAATCTGTTAGATTAAGGATCTAATTAAAGCAGTTGCCTCGTTTGACTGATTCTTTCTTGGCCCGCAAGTAAGACATACGAGAATACATCTCCCATTTCGCTTTGTTTTCGTTGCGTTGGATTATCTGCTGCCGTACAATGCATGTGCAGCCTCCAGTGTGAATGGGTGCCAAACAGAATATTCCCTTTCCACGTGAACACTATAGTTGTACACTTGTACTACCACTAGTGTCGTACACTTGTCCCTAATCAAAAACCGCCAGTACGTCCACTACTTGGAAGATATACCCTATATAAAATTAAGAACTTACAATACTCTATAGCTGAGCAGCCATTCCCCCACTAAAAAAACATCAAACTGAGCGGATACCAGGGGTGGCGAAGCTAGAGGAAAAACCCACTGGGTTCAAATATATATATTTGTTTTATCGTAGTCTTGCGGTAATCAGTGATGTCAAAGACTAAATTTCGTTGAGTTCATTCTATACCAGCTCCCCCACTGGCGGAAACTAAATACTCATTCCGTATTAAAATGTAAGATGTTTTATCTTTTTGGACCGACATGTATCTAGAAATGTTTTAGTGTAAGATTCATAGGAATCTTGCACTTAAACATGTCTAAAGACATGTGGATCAAAAGAGCATAAAACATCTTACATTTTGATAGGAGTATAAATCTATACTTCAGTTACCCGAGAAAAATGCAACCGTAGTTATAGAGAGAAAGGTGCAAATCGTTGTAGTTGAACTTTTTCTACCTTACTTAGTGCGAGTTGCACTTTTCTTGAAACACAATTTTATTAGATGATCGAGACGCATGAAATCTCAAACGTCTAAGAATTCACAAAACTGCTAAATTAAACAAAGTTGTTTGGCAGAAAATAGAAACTAACTCGTTCGAATAGAACAAAGTTCGATCACATCCTTCAAAACTCGGTGTATTTTGCAAATAACTAAAAGGTTAAACAAACCAATTTTTCTGTACAAATAAAAACACAGCAGACTATCTGTGAGGAGATTTGAGCCTACAAAAAGATAAAGCAGAGGTCCGGGTACTTTGCTATCAAATGTAAAAAGGAGCATCTCAGGCGTGTGCCAAGTGTTTACACGCCTAACATAATTCGTGTACTAACTAACCATCACACACATCCTGCAAAGGTGCAAACATGTGAGCCTTTCAATTTAGTTAGCCATCACAAAAAGGTAATTTCTCGAAGCCAAAGAAAAGAAAAAAATCTTAATTCTCAACGACCAATTAATGCCCCCGATAGGATCGACTTGGAGAAGAAGAAAAGCCGCCCTCAGTTTCTGGGAAGCAGGACCGGCTCCCCCGTCACTGACGCCGCGGGCCCACGCCGCCGTCTCCGCCGATATAAAATCGCTCCACGCAAAAGTCCCTTCATTCATCCATTCGCAACCCACCACATCAATAAAAAAAACAGACAGAAGATCATCGCGCGGCTGCTCCCCAGATTCTGATTCGCGTCTCGGAGATGAGCTCCAGGATGGCCGGATCGGTCCTCCTCCGCCACGCCGGCGGCGCCGCCAGCCGCCACCTCTTCTCGGCCACCGCGACCTCTCCGGCGGCGGCCATGGTGGCGGCGAGGCCCCTCCTCGCCGCCGGTGATGGCGTCCAGGGGTCGTCGTGGGTGCGGATGATGTCCACGTCCGCGGCCTCGCAGGCGAAGGACGAGGCGGCGAAGTCCGCTGCAGCGGCGAAGGTGGGCAAGGGCGACGGGGAGAAGAAGGAGGTGGCGGTCAACAGCTACTGGGGGATCGAGCAGTCGCAGAAGCTGGTGCGCGAGGACGGCACCGAGTGGAAGTGGTCCTGCTTCAAGGTACGCTCCTACCTACTCCCTCTGCTCCTCTGTTTCCCCCGTTTCCCCTGTCCCGGTGCTCGTTCGCCGGCGATCAGCGGGTCTCGCCAGCCAGATCGGCGGTTGTTAATTTCTTGCGCGATCGGCTTTGCTGCTGCAGCCGTGGGAGACGTACACCGCGGACACGTCCATCGATCTGACCAAGCACCACAAGCCCAAGACCATGCTCGACAAGATCGCATACTACACCGTCAAGTCGCTGCGCTTCCCCACCGACATCTTCTTCCAGGTACTTGCATCCTCCTCACCGATTACGGAATTTGCGGTTGAAAGTTCGGCATGTTTGGCCGTGGTCGGAGCAAACGGCGGTGTCTGCATCGTGGCGTGTCATTGGGCCATGGGGGACAAAGTAGCATGGTCCCTGTCACGTCTTCATTCCCCTGCTTTCTGGGAAGACGCCGTTTGTATTTTCTAAAGTGGACCCAAGCGAGTAGAGTTTACCTAACAATTTGTTGGATCGAGTCGTTTTTATATTCAGTACCGTCAGTTTAGTGTATGAAAACCGGCCGTTTTCTTCAGATATACTACCTCTGTTTCTAATTATAAGACATTGTACATAGTGTATAAAATGTTGGTTAGATACACACTTAGATGAATGTATATGTACACTAAAACATGTCTACATACATGTAGATACATGTGAATCTAGTCAAATGCTAAAACATCTTATATTAAAAAACGGAGGGAGTAGAAGGCTACAGTATGCAGTGGTGACATACTGAAGTATTGACTCAAACACCTTCTATAAACATTACAAAGTTGAAACAAAATTAGAATAATGACCTTGACATCACCTCATAGATTTTGTGCAATTTGATTGCTAGTTAATCATGCTACTACGGATGATTTTCTCCCAATTGCAGTTTACCTTCGACTGAGGATACTATTTGTTTTTTATGTACTCAGCCAGTACTGCCGTTTTATTCTGATGATAGAATGCTACAGTATGCAGTGGTGACGTACAGAAGTATTGACTCAAAGACATTAGAAAGTTAAAACAAAAGAATGAAGATAGAATAGTAACCTTGACATCACCACAGATTGTTGCAATTTGGTTGCTAGTTAATCATGCTACTACAGATGATTTTCTACCAATTGCAGTTTACCTGTGACTGAGGATACTATTTGTTTTGTTATGTACTCAGCCAGTACTGGTACCTGTTTATCATGATTTTTTCACAAGTTTATCTTCTTGATGATCTCCTCTCTATATAAGAATAATCATGTTATCCATTTCTATTACAGTATTAGCTTTAGCTTGATTGCCTTTATTTTGAAAGTTTTATCGTTCCTTCTGCAAATTCTGACCCTGCAAATTGGATGCAGAGGAGGTATGGCTGCCGCGCTATGATGCTGGAGACTGTCGCAGCAGTGCCAGGGATGGTGGGCGGCATGCTACTCCACCTGCGCTCCCTCCGGCGCTTCGAGCAGAGCGGTGGGTGGATTCGTGCGCTGCTGGAAGAAGCCGAGAACGAGCGCATGCACCTGATGACCTTCATGGAGGTGGCGCAGCCCAGGTGGTACGAGCGTGCACTCGTCATCGCCGTCCAGGGCGTCTTCTTCAACGCCTACTTCTTCGGCTACCTCATCTCCCCCAAGTTTGCTCACCGCGTCGTGGGGTACCTCGAGGAGGAGGCCGTCCACTCCTACACTGAATTCCTCAAGGACCTCGAGGACGGCAAGATTGACAACGTCCCTGCCCCAGCCATCGCCATTGACTACTGGCGCCTCCCGGCCAATGCCACCCTCAAGGATGTTGTCACGGTCGTGCGCGCCGACGAGGCTCACCACCGCGATGTCAACCACTTTGCATCGGTACGCACGCTTTCTTGCCCTTTTCTTGACCAGGCTATGTGTATCTGTCTGTGTGTATTGGTTCTGAACTTGTGATGTGTGCTAATTTGGTCTGTTGCTTGTGTCGTGCAGGACGTCTACTACCAGGGTATGGAGCTGAAGGCCACCCCGGCGCCGATCGGTTACCACTGAGATTGGCCGTGTTCTGCTGAATTTTGTGTCGCAACTAAGCAAAATTAGTGTTCCGTTTTGAAGGCAAAGCAAATGAGAGTTCTTTTAGCTGTATAGGATGTTGCATTTGTTGCTCGTTTGGTAACTACTGAGTACTGAGAAATAAGCAGTGTGCTTGCTGAGTTACGAGTCTAGGATATTCTTGAACCATGTCGCCCTGAGATGAACCTATTTGGCCTACGCCACAATGTTTTCTTCTGTTCGAATACCTTGCTATGTACATAATCCCTTTTCTAGCGTCACAAGTGTCTGTTTTGTCTTTGGTTTAAACCGGAGGCGATTGCTGTTCATTTTGTCTGCCACTGTTGCATTTGGCCCGACCGAAGCAATTACATTTTGTCTGCCGCTGTTGCATTTGGCCTGATCTAAGCATGTTGAATACATGATCAATTTTCTATATGATTTAATCCATAATAACATTAGATAAAACATGGCTAGAGAAGTATAAAACAGACTAGTCATGCAATCTAACATAGAGTACGGATATAGCAATTCTACACATCCTGCTAGAGAAAAAGTCTGAAAGATGATCTCGACTAGACAGAATAGGAAAACGTACGGTCCAGTGGAGGAAGATCCGTTTGTGGTGGCAGACATGTTATCGAAGAGGGCGTCGACGTCGGGAAAGAAGTCGTCGTCTGGGAAGTACTCGTCGGAGTCCGTGTTGGGGAAGAAGCCAGTAGTCGCGTGAAGACGCTCCCCAAAAACCTTATCGCCTCTTTCCCGTATAGGATCGCGAGACACGGGGTTCCGGAGGCCTACTGTTCCGTCACGCGGTGCACGCCGCGGAACGGAATGAGGAAGACTTGATCGGCGGCGCAGTGCTCGAGAACCAGGAGGCAGACGCATGAGTTGTGGATGTGTTTCCGTGTGTCTAACTTAGAGGAGCGACCTCCATTATATAGGCACACAGGTTGGAGGCGAACATGCTGGAGATGAGACGAAAAACCAGGAGGCGAATTGAAGAGGCAGCCATCCGTTTTCGTTTCGTATTAATCTCCCATTAGTGCTAGCTTTTCCATTCGTATTCATTTGTATTTAGAGCGAAGCGTTTCAGCTTCGTGCAACTGTTCACCTTCATATTTATCCATTCACGTGTGGCAAAAAGAACACATCGGGTCGGCGAGATTCCCGCAACCCGCGGCGCGCGCGCGTCGTGACGAGGCGGGCGGCGGAGGAGGAGCGCGCGTGGAGCTCTCTCTTATTCTCATACTCGTACTAGTGCTAGAGGAGCTCACCTTATAAACTGGTGTGGCACTCTCTAAACTAGCCATGTGGGACTAAACATTTGTCCCACCTCTTGCCATGTATGAATGGGCCACATGGGCCTCTAGGATTTTCAGGAATTATGGAAAGGGTTTAAATGGGCTAGGCAATTAAGGCCAAAATTCCAGCAATCCCCCACAAGATTCTAGAGGCACGTAAATTTTATTCTGGTTTCAAACACTGTTTATATACCGGTGTTATAGTGGAGACTGTTAAGTTGAAATTCCACCTAGAACTTCATGTTACACTAGACTGCGACTTGGACAGTGGACTATGCCTTGAACTGCATGTCTTCTGCGAATCTAGCTTCACACAAAGCCTTGACCGATACTAGGCCGTCGTGGGTCTTCCCCGCGGATGGAGCTTATGCGTCGTACTCCGAGGCCTTTCATGAACTTATTTGTCGGGGGGCTGCCCCCCGGGTAGGGGCAGATCCCGGAATAATTCAGTAATGAGCCAACAGTACTTGACCTTTGGTGAGAGCAAGGGACACCTCCTGGTGTGCTGAAGGGGAAACTTGACCCTTTAGCGCTGGTAGAGTGCAAAGTGCCTCCTGGCAGGCGCAAGGGTCAGCTCTAGCAACTATAAATAGATACCCCGAGCCTTCACAATGGCAGCACAAGCATCAGCGGGTGGTTCCTCTAAGAACTAGCTTCTCGAAGATGTCTTTGCTGGTAGGCTAAGACATCTTCGGGAGGCTAGGCCTAGAGATACTCATCCGGGGACGAACTCGGACGCCTCCGGAAAGGATCTCGGATCTTGGGCTCCGAGGAGACTCCCGGAAGGAGGTGTATTCGGTTTTGCCGGATAGACAATCCGAGTAAGTGCTAACCGGAACGTCTATCTCGGTCTTGATCTTGTGCAGGAAAGACTCACAGGGGCAAGCAAGGAGATAACCGGCATGAGAGATCCCGGTAGGCCGTCAACGGTCTGTAGCAGGCTTTCCCGCCTACTCCGGGGGGAGGTACCGTTCCGTCTGACCCGGAGGGATGGTCACCTCCCGTCTGACACGGAAGCATGGTCACCTCCCGCCTGACACGGGAGCGCGTCAGGCGGTACGACAACGGTACGACAAGACACGACGTGCCTAGCCCGGCAATCCGGAAAAGGCTATCCGGGATGGGCAAAGACATGTCCTGTCTCTATCAGGGGGACAATGATGTTCCAGGACGGCGCCTGCTGTCCTTACCAAGATGATGACGAGGGGGCTACGCCGGATAGCGCGGCGACTAGGTCGCACTAGCCGGTGACGACATGCCGGTTAGGCCTGTCCGGTGGGGCCAAGCCGGATTAGGGTTTCCGGCCCTCCTGGCCGGAACTCAATAAAAGGCGCCATAATTGCTCCTGTGGAGGAGAGACCAACTTGGGAGCCAAAGCTGTAGTTGCATTTACTCCTAGGGCATTTACTTCTTCATACCTTGAGTTCATCTAGTTCTTCGTGTTCTTCACTTGGAGAGATCTAAGAGCAAGTTGTAGCCTTTGTACCACAGTTATATAGAGAGGAAAGGCAGGAGTAGGGGTGTTACCTCCTCTCGAGGGCCCTGAACCTGGGTATATCGTCTGTGTGTTGAGTGCCTTCGTGCATTTGTTCTTGTTTGTTAGATCTTCCCTCTATCGTACTGCTCTTGTTTCTAGTTCTTGGGAGATCTCGATTATACCGGGATCCTCCCCGTGTGGGCTATTCAGCTCGCTATCCCTCCCCGGATCCACCAACGTCCATCGGCCCCACACATTAGCCATCCTATGGCATCTGCCGTGACACCACCACGACAGTTGGCGCCCACCGTGGGGCACACAGAGGCGTTGGCTGGTGTACACATCCGGACGGACTCCCCCGTTCATTTCGACATTCGGGTTCTCTCTGGCCTTGTCGTAAGGCTAGGGGAGATGCACTTTGTCTGCGACAACGCAGGATGCTTCCGGAACAGACCCTTTTCGGTGAACGGATGCCTCATTGACTTTGGTGGTTTCACCGCCTACGTGGCCACCGAAGTTATCTGTAGCTACCCGGACGTGGTCCTGGAAGCTGAGGATCCTCCCATGCTCTGCGCTACTCGGGGTCTGCGTGCCGGTCGCCCCCCGAGTTCCGTCGCGGTGATGATGGTCGGGGCAACCGAGGAGGAGTACCAAGACGCTGACGGCAATGCCGGGAGCGGCCATGTCCGTTTGGCCAAACCTCCTGAGGAAAGAGGTGCGGCCCGAGATGACGATCCACAACCGTCCCAGCCACGACGTCGCCCGGATCCCCTCTCGGGTCTGGTGAGCAAGTTGGCTGTCCCTGTGACTGCTGAAGCAGACACCCAGGCCACTTCGGCTGACTTGGAGGAGCAGCGGAGGTTGCTACTCGCGGAAGCACAGGAGATCGCCGAGATCCGTCGCGAGCTCAATGCTAGCCTCCGGGAGTACAATGCAGCTCACGGATTCCTTAAGATAGACTCCCGGGACAAGCGCATCGCGGAGCTGCGCAAGAAAGGAAGAATGGTGAATGATGAGTTGGTGGGTGGAGCCGCAACCAGTCACACGGGAAGCCTGATCTCGGCGGGGAAGCCGGTGTACAGCTCACCGGCGAAAACTCTTAGGGCTGCCGAAGCCGCCATGGCCGAGTTGGTAGGGTTATCCGGTGAGGCTCTACGCAAGCAGCAGGAGCGGGTGAACGAGTTGGTGATCGAGGCCAACCGTCAGAATCAAGCCTTTAAGAAGAAGAACCCCGGGGCAGGATCCCAAGTGCACTCAGCTAGACCCAATAGCCAGAAATCGGACGAAGAGGCCTCTTCCCCACATCCGAGCAGAAGCAAGAGCAAGAGCAAGAGCCGGAGCCGGAGTCGAGGTTCCGGGAAGAACAAGCAGTTACAGGCCTATGATCCGGCCTTCGCTGGCATCCAGCAAGCCGGGCAGCGTAACTCGGGGCAGGCGGGAAGTACCCGTGAAGGTGGCAACCTGGGTGTAGGAAACAATAACCCTGCTAGCCGTGGTAATCCACTCCGGGACCCTCCTCATGTTCAGGGAAACCCGCGAAGGGAGGCCGCCTCTGTCCCGCAGGAGGCTGTTGTCCCGGCACAAGACCGGTTCAACGATGGCAACTCAAGGCTGCAGCAGCTCGGGTACCAGCCCGACGAGAACCCTTTGGGATCTCGGATAGGAACCAGACAGCTGAATCCGGCAGATGCCAGATTTCGGCTCGATCGAATTCACCAATCCGAACTAGTGGAAGAGCAAGGACCTCCGGGACCTGCCTGCTTTGGACCCCGGATCATGCGGGAGCCACCTGTCCGGAATTTTCAGCTCAACCGGGGTGCTAAGACCTATGACGGCAGCAAGAAGCCGGAGGACTGGCTTACCGACTATGTAACTGCAGTAAGCATAGCCGGTGGAAACAGACGCTGGGCGGTACGGTACGTACCGCAGATGTTGGAAGGACCTGCCCGAATCTGGTTGAACAACTTGAGAACTGGCAGCATAGACTGCTGGTTAGATTTCGAGGAGGCATTTATCAGCAACTTCACCAGCACGTACAAAAGGCCAAACAGGCCTCAACAACTCGCCATCTGTAGGCAAAGGAGTAACGAGACTGACCGGGAGTATCTTACCCGGTGGAGCAATATTCACAATTCTTGCGAAGGAGTGGTAGAGGCACAGGCCATCTCCTGCTTTGCACAAGGATGCCGGCATGGCTCAATGCTGTGGCAGAAGTTGCAAAGAAAAATGCCGGCAACCTTGGCAGAGACCATGCGCATCGCCGATACCTACACGCTTGGAGATCCCATGCAGCCCCTGGTGGATGTCGGTGACTCCAACAGGAGGAATGCGGGACCTCAACGTTCGGGACCGAGCAGGAGCCATGATCGCCAGGATTTTAGCCAGAAAAGGAATCAGCCCGAGTACCACCATGCCGCACAGCACGTCGCAGCAGTGACCCGGGAGCAAGAGGATGCCGGCAACAGTCAGCGTCAAAAGACAAGTGGCCCGGCTTGGGGTCAGAGTCAGGAAGTGCAAAAAACTTGGGTGGAACAAAAGAAGCCCCTGACGTATGAGGAAATGTTGAACAAGCCATTCTGCTACCATACTCTGGAGGCCAACAAGCCCGCGAACCACTCTACTCGGCAGTGCAGCTGGTATCAGCGCACATTGCAGGAGGGCAGCTCGGGAGCTGTTCGGCCGAGTGCTCCGGCATCTCGGCCCAACATTCCGAGACCCCCTCCTCCGACATCGGGGGCCAACGCGATTCGGATCAATCAGCCTCAGCGAGGACCCCTACCTCGGCCAGTGAATATGGTGCACACCCGGAACGACAACGGTGCAGGCCCCAGTAACCAAGCCGGACAGCAGCAGGGTAACTACCGGGAGGCACATCAAAGCTATGTGGTCTTCGTGACCGAGCCCACTGACCGGAGGAGTGTGCGGCAGCGTGCCCTGGAGGTGAACGCCGTGATCCCGGCGGTGCCCAAGTTCTTGCACTGGTCCGAGATGGAGATCACGTGGAGCCGGAAGGATCACCCCAGGGTTATGCCTAAGCCGGGGGCGTACGCCTTGGTGGTGGACCCAACATTTGTCGGACCAAGCCTCAATGTCCGCTTCAGCCGGGTTCTGATCGACAATGGCAGTGCCATTAACATCATGTACAAGGACACGATGCTGAAGCTGGGGGTGTCCATGAACACCTTGTTGCCTACCGAGACGACCTTCCACGGCATTGTGCCCGGAGTCTCTTGCTCACCCATGGGAAAAATCTGGGTTGAAGTGCTATTCGGAACCCGCGAGAACTGTCGAACCGAGAGCTTGGAATTCGAGGTCGTGGACCTCAAAAGCCCGTATCACGCACTGATCGACAAGCCAGCCCTGGCCAAGTTCATGATCTCAACTCACATGGGCTACCTGAAGATGAAGATGCCGGGACCTAACGGCGTAATCACCATCTCGGGAGACCACAAGCGCTCCATGGAGTGTGCCTCGGCGGGGTCATGCTTAGCTGAGTCCCTGGTGATTGCAGAAGAAAAGAAGAGGATCCAGCAGGTGGTGGCAATGGCCAAGACCTCCCAACTCGGAATGCCCGGGATGGTGAACCCGGAGCAGGGTGCATCATTCCAGCCCTCCAAGGAGACCAAGAAGGTGGGTGTGGACCCCAGCAACCCGGAGCGCCAAGTTATCATTGGCAGCAACCTGGACAGTAAATAGGAAGGCGAGCTCGTCGACCTCCTCCGTGAGAAACGGGATGCTTTTGCGTGGTCAAGTGACGATCTGCAAGGTGTCCTGAGGGAGTTGGCTGAGCACTCTCTGTTTGTTAGACCGGACGCGAAGCCGGTGAAGCAACCAACTAGGCGCCTCTCGGATGAAAGAAGAGCTGCCGTCATGGAGCATCTGGCTATACTGCTGGCCGCTGGATTCATAATGGAAGTGCTGCACCCGGATTGGATATCGAATCCGGTCCTAGTAGAGAAGAAGAAGGATGATCCCCTCCTGCTTAAGGTGTGGCGCATGTGCATCGACTTCACCAACCTCAACAAAGCATGCCCGAAGGACCCCTTTCCACTGCCCCGGATAGATCAAGTGATAGATTCCACTGCCGGGAGTGAACTTTTGACTTTTTTAGATGCCTATTCTGGTTTTCACCAGATACCTTTGAATCCGGATGATCAATTGAAAACTGCTTTTATTACCCCTTATGGGGCTTATTGCTATCGTGTCATGACTTTCGGTTTGAGAAATGCTGGTGCTACATACCAGAGGTGCATGCAAAAATGTTTGCACGACCAGATAGGCCGGAATGCAGAAGTTTATGTCGATGACATAGTCATAAAAATGAAAGAAAAGGCCTCACTGATAGATGATCTGAGGGAGACATTTAAGAACTTAAGAAGATTCCGGATGAAATTAAACCCGGATAAGTGCACATTTGGTGTTCCGGCGGGGAAGTTACTCGGTTTCCTCATCTCAAGCCGGGGAATCGAGGTCAACCCGGGTAAAATTCGTGCTATCGAGAGCATGAAACTGCCCGTGCGTCTCAAAGATGTGCAGAAGTTCACTGGTTGTCTTGCATCCCTAAGTCGGTTTGTGAGTCGACTTGGGGAGAAGGCCTTGCCCCTGTACCAGTTGATGAAGAAAAGTGAAACATTTGTTTGGACTCCGACGGCTGACGCGGCGTTCAACGATTTGAAGAGGATGCTCTCAACAGCACCCGTGTTGGCATCCCCATTACCCAAGGAACCTATGCTGTTGTATATTGCTGCCACCAACCGAGTAGTCATTGTGGCAATGGTGGTAGAAAGGGAAGAAGGGGGCAAGCTGATACAAAGGCCGGTGTATTACCTCAGTGAGGTGATCTCGGAATCCAAGCAGAACTACCCGCACTACCAGAAGATGGCGTATGGAGTATACATGGCAGTAACCAAGCTCAAGCACTACTTTCAAGAGCACCCGATCACAGTGGTGTGCGAGGCTCCTCTGGCCGAGATCATCGGTTGCAAGGACGCTAGCGGCCGGGTAGCCAAATGGGCCATCCAGTTGTCTCCATACGCTCCGACGTATGAGAGAAGAGATGCCATCAAGTCGCAGGCGCTGCCGGACTTTTTGGTAGACTGGGCCGAGATGCAGTACGAACCTCCAATGCCGGATTACAATTTCTGGAGGATGCATTTCGATGGCCCCAAGGCTAAGATCGGGTTGGGTGCCGGAGTGGTCCTCACTTCACCAAAACAGGATGTACTGAAGTATGTTCTGCAAATCCATTTCCGGGCATCTAACAACGTCGCGGAATATGAGGCCTTGGTTCATGGACTGAATGTCGCCAGGGAGATCGGCATCCGCCGGATAGAATGTTTTGGTGATTCCGATCTCGTAGTGCAGCAGGTGTCGGGGAATTGGGATGCGCTTGATGCAAACATGGCCTTATACAGGTTTCATGTGCAGAAAATATCCGGATTTTTCGAAGGATGCGAGTTCAAGCACATACCCAGAGGAGAAAACGAGGCATCGGATGTCTTGTCCAAGCTAGGGTCATCTCGGGATGCCATCCCACCCGGGATAGCTCTTGAGCATTTGAGGAAGCCATCTATTCAACCCTCACCCGAGTCGGATTCTATCTTCATCCCCAAGGAGCCTGGTTCGGAAGCTGTACCCATGGAAGTGGAAGTCGGGAGCATCGCATCGAACCCGGGGACTGCATCACAGTGCTCAGAGAGGCAAAGAAAGATGATGATGGAGGTGATGTCGGCAGAGCCAATGGACATAGACGCTCCCGTGTTCCCGGTTCGACCTGTCCCGGGATGGGCACAACCCATTATGGCTTACATCTTGGAAGGAACCCTCCCGGAGAATGAAGTGGAAGCTCGGCAGATAATGCGAAGGTCAAAAGCATACACCGTCATCAATCAAGAGCTATACAAGAGGAGTGTCACGGAAGTACTCCAGAGATGTGTAGAACCGGCAGAAAGACAAGAGATGCTCCTGGAAATACATCAGGGGGAGTGTGGACATCATGCATCATCCCGGGCCCTGGTGGCGAAAGTGTTCTGACATGGGTTCTACTGGCCCACTGCGTTACAGCAAGCAGAAGACATTGTACGGAAGTGTGGAGGATGCCAGAGGTTTGCTCACCGGATACATATGCCGGCGTCGGCACTGAAGACAATCCCTATCACTTGGCCATTCGCAGTATGGTGTTTGTGAAGGAGATATACCCTAGAGGCAAATAAATAAGTAGTATTTATTGCATTATCTCATAAGTTTATAATAGGTTTGTGTATTATGCTATAACTGTATTAATCGGAATTATTAATACACGTGTGATACATAGACAACCAGGTCCATAGCAAGTCTCTATATGAGCTAGTCCATTAGGCAACAGTTGATCGAGATTCCCGATCAACGACAATGACGTCGGTTGACAATGGGGTCATCTTGTTAGTTGAATAAGGTGGTGGACATACGCAAAGTATTGCAATAAGATCGTATTACGATGTTTGTCATTTGCAATAGATAAGAATATGATAGTTTATTCCTTAGACCGTGAGACCGTACTTATTAATGCTTCGTAGGGATGCTTTGAGAGCATCAAACGTTGTGTCTTATATAGCATGACAATAACGGTGTCCATCTTGGGTATTCCGAAAGAGCATCAAGACGTAAGGATCAAGAGCAGGATTTGTTCATTCTTGTAATGGAAAGATACTCTGGGCCCACTCGGTGATATTGCATCTATATAGCTGCGCAGCTTATGACTAGGTCATGGAGATGTAATATCACATACGAGTTAATAACCTTCGTCGGTAACGAGATACAACAAAGACATCGGTGTGTCTACGATCATATCTCGGACAAGGTAGTATCGCAGAGACAAAGGGAATGAATATCATATTTATGGTTCAACGACGATATTCGTGGAATGCACAGGGGTCGTCATATATTTCCAGGTATCCCTGACGATCATTGGTGAGCGGAGTGTCTCGACCATGTCTGGAGTGTTCTCGAACCGTAGCGTAACAAACTTAAGGTCTTAGCGACGCTAGGAGATAGGTTCTGGAATATTATAGGATTGTGTTGGAGAGAGAGAAATGATCCGGAAAGAGTTCCGGTGGTCCGGAAGGAGTTCCGGGGAGGTATGGAATGGTTCCGGGAATGTCCGAAAGTTGTTCGGGTGGTTCCGAAATAGTTTCAGAGCCATGGGATATTGAATTATATATAAATATATTAATTATGAATTAATGGGATTTTTATATTAATTTAATATTAATTAAATAAAGGAAAAAGGGGGCTCCCACCTACATGGGCCCTGAGAGGGCCCAAGAGGGGGAGCCGCACCACCAAAGGGGGTGGGCCCCATTGGCTGGTTCGGCCAGCCCATGTGGGGGCCGAACCCCCCCCCCCCCCCTACCTTGTCCTTTGTTTAGTCCCACATGGGGGAGCCAAGGGGTTTGCACACCCCCTTCCCCCTTTATATAGCAAGGCATATTAATTGGATTAATTCATTGGAAAATACAATTAATTCCCGATTTCTCTCTCGATCTCGTGGTTCCCAAGTTGGAGCCGTGCCGAGCTGAGGAAGGGGATCTCTCTCCACCCAAGCTATACCACCCAAGCTCTGCGGGATTCCAGATAAGATCTACCCCTGCGATTTCAGCTGGATCTGAATGACCGGGGGTTGTCGCTAAGCTCCGTATGTTTGTGAGTGCTTGGAGGTAACTCCTTTTGAGTAGACTGGGCGACGTCGTCTCGCCCCTGCAGCCGCCGCACCCCTCTCCCCTCTGCCGCCGGCGCACCACCTCTGGTGCTGGCGCTCTGCCTTCTTCCGCCCGACGCCCATCGACGCAGATCATCGTCGACACCCCGGCGTCATCGTCTTCGTCATCGCGGCAAGTTCTCCGCGACCTCGAGGTCGGCTACGTACGACTTCATCGTCAACGCTTGTGCGGGAGCGTAATCCCCGCTATCGGTCTACATGGAGGTAATGTAACCCGTTCCGCCACCGTTATCGCATGTACTAGATAGATAGATCCTGGCTAGTTAGGGTTTCGTTCGCTAGAAAAATTATTGTTTTCTGCACCGTAACCCCTTCAGTGGTATCAGAGCCGATCTATGCGTAGTACTGCTGGTACGGTTAGAACTCATGTTGAATGAGGGCGTCTTTCTTATATTTGCTACCCTCTAGCGTGCACTTGCGATGCCTTCGGTATTGAGTTGATGAAGCGGCCCGGACCGACTTTACGCGTACGCTTACGCGAGACTGGTCCACTACTGACATACGGCTTGCACCGGATCTGTGGCTGGCGGGTGTCTGTTTCTCTCTCTCTAGTCGGCAAAGCATTTTCAATGGAGGGCCCGAAAGGGATGCTTAAACATGCAATTATACGATCGACGTTGTGGTACAAAGTTCGTAGGTAGGGAAGCAATTCTCTTACGAATAAGCCTATATGCCACGTAAAACTTGCAAAACTAAATAAAGCTAGAGGCGTATAACTTTGTTTTGCAGAGGCGTTGTTTTATGTGACATGGTTACGGTAAGTTTTGATATTACTCGTACTGTCGGAGGCAATGGAGGGCTCTGTAGACTCGGAGCCATGCCGGGGCGCCGGGGGCCAGGCACATGGCGCCATGAAGGTCCAGACGCATCGACCATGTCACATCGCACTTCATTGCATCATTATTGTGTGTTGTTGTGTGTGCATCCTATTGATTGCTTATATGCTAGATATACAACGGTAGCATCATGAATAGGATGATCCCTAACAAAATACCTAAATTGTGTTCTCCCTCGTTGCGCACCACCAAGAAAGTTCTACGTTATGAGGCAGACCGTGATGATCGGGTGTCACACATCTCGTCGTTCGCATACAGTGGGTGTAAGCCATGTTGCACGCGCAGGGTCTTCGAGGTTTGATTGGCGAGCCTAGCATACTCATAGGTATGGCCTCGGAACACGGGAAGATCGAAAGATCGAGCACGAGTCATAGAGTTGTTGTGATCGACATGTTATGTCCACCTTTGAAGCTGTGCTGCCGGCCGTGATGATCGGGGGTAGTGTGGTGGATGAGGGTCGTGTAATCGCCATTATTATTTTAGGGATAATAATCTTGGTGTGGTGTGTTTTGATAATGAGATTATAGAACTAAAACTCACCTATATATTATAAACTTATCTTACCTCTTCTGCGATCACATCTGGAGACTACGGAACTACACTTCGGTTGCTTCCTCAAGAGCTCGGATTCTACCCTGGAAGCCGACGGGTCCAACTTCATCAGATTGTACAAGGGTTTTTAAAACATTCTCCAAACACAACAAACATCATATATGTCCTAGAACATTAGTTAGGAGTTAGACCAGATGATTCTGCTAGCAAGGAGGAAGATGATGAGTTCCGTAAGCATCATGATATTTTCATGGAAGTGAAGGTCGTCATGAGCGTATGCCTAGCACCAGAGTTGAAAGTTGTATTCAACACCTGGAGCCATATGTTGTGATTGATGCGATCAAAGGTCACTTCAAAGATGAATTGAGTCTTGAGAAGTTCAGACAGCTTAGAAAGTTCCGGACCATTCACATGGGGAGCATACCTGTCTGGAGACTCAGTTGAAGAAGTTGTGTGACATCTACTTCAGGCTTACGAATATCTACGATTTCTAGATAGCGAACTCCAGTGCAATAGAGATTGCGCTTTACCTCCTAGCTATGAATAGCATGTGAGTGAATATGCTATAGAGACACGGTGAGCTTCTTCACGTTCGTGAACAAGTTCAAATCTCTAAAAGTTGATTCATCGAAGAAGAGTTCTTCGACGCTATGGGTATATTTGATATACGAAGATATAAATGTATTCTTCTCATACTTGATGAAAAGTGTTTGATAATTGTTCTGTTTGTGAAACAGTCCCTGATTATCACAAGTATGTGGCGAAGGGTGACGTGACAGTGCACGAGTGATGGCAAGTTCATGCCAGTAGTGCTCACGCCCTCGAGATATCATATTAGTTATCATCAATATTTTTTGATAAGACATTTTATAATAGTGAGAACGTGATCTAGTTTGGTGTCTTGAATGTTACAAGACATAATTATTCATATAGAACACATCAGTTGTTTTATGTTATGAAACAAAGCAGTTGTTTCATGTTATGAGTAATTTGCATCACATCTCAATTACATTATGCGTATGATATACATTTATAATAGCAGGAATGATAAAATTATGTGTCCAAAGAACAAACACCATCGAATTTAGTCATAAAGGCAATGAAAGAAGTAATGGATATTTTTGATCCATTTAAGTATTTCGAGTGCCAAAATTGATTAAGTTTGAAATGCAGTATTGAAGTTGCAATACTAGAGGAAATTGATTGAGAGTCATTTTTAATGATTAATCAATGGTGTTATTGCATGATCCGAATTCTTCCATGATTTTGGTAAATAGGAGTATTTGCCCGATAAATTATGGAGTCTGAAATTAATTTGATAATAGATCAAATGGGTTTTTTGAGAAGAAAGATTAGTGAATATTGTATTCACAAAATTCGATCAAAGGACAATATTTTTGAATTATGGTTTCAACACAAAAGACTTGTGGAAATTCGTTTCACAATATTATAATGTCATATATGGTGATATGTGGGGAATTATAATCATGCTCTATTTTAAATAAAGTGTGGTCTGTCCGAATCTGTCTTAGAATCTCCTAATATGTTCGAAACATTATAGTCGATGTCCACTTTAGAAAATAGATATTTTTCTCAACGAGAATTCGTGAGATCGACAGTAGTGTCGACATGTATATGATTACACGATAATTCGGTATATACATGAATAGTTCTTTGTAGAATACTCGCATTGAATGGGAGTGTATTCCAAAATAATTAGAAACAAAGTTCAGTTTGTTGTCTATGTAATTCCGAGAAAAAGATGATTTTTCGAATTATGGTTTATGGATTGGAATTAGAAGTTTGGAATAAAGTGTCAGACCTATGTTGGAAGGTGTTCCTAAGAGTATATGTCTGCTAATGAAAGTTTAGTGATTAAGAGTGAGGGAGACTAGAAAATTGTTTTCTACTTGCAATCCTCTTCATAAAGATCATAATATTTTCATGAAAGAAACTTCTAAATAAAGTGTTGTTATATTTAATATTGCTGTCAGGTCACATCACTGTATTAAGTATTTCAGATCTTGTTGACAGATCAAGGTGCACTTTAAGAATACAAAGAAAGTTGAGAAAATATCGGAATACGAACAAAGGCTTTTTCAGCCTGGAAATCCAAGTTACATTTAAAAGGATTAAGAGAGTAATTGTTGCTGCAATTCTTATTAGAGGAATAAGATTGTTTAATCATCATATAAAGTGTTATATGAAAATGTGACTATAAGAAAGACGCGGGAGCATATCTTGTCAAGAAATGTGTCTTGCACAAGATCAAATTTGTTGACTACATTTTATATAGACATGCTTGAAGTCTGAGGGATTTGTATTAATGTAATACTGGAGTTTGTATTGAATTCGAATTGATAATAGATAAATGGTTTTGGTTAGACCAAAATGTCGATTTAAGTGGGAGTCAAAGTTAGTTTACTCAGGTGGAATATGTACAGAACATATTTTTGAGTGGGAGCTTAGGAACTCAAATATGTGGATAACATGTTTTTTGAGTGGGAGCTCGTGTTATCAAATATGTGGAGACATAATTTGAGTGGGAGTCGAATTCATCTTGTGTAGTTAACACATTGTGAAACTGTACCAATAGAATAGGATGAAGTTGTGAAACTATTTGAAAGTTAGTGTCTATTTTGAAATAGAACGGGAATTTTAAAATAGTTAGTCGAGTTGTTTTGGATTATATCTGAGGAGTCAGATTAGAATCAAAAGGATGGTCCTTTGAAATCCAATTGATCATTAAGAGTAATGATGCATGAAAGTAATGGTTGTATGACATGTGGGTCTATTATGTAATATTAGACATCATACAGAAACCATATTATCTGCTCGATGAAATATGACCGATGTTCTTGGAATAAGAGCAGTTATGAAAGTAAATTTGGAATTTACTAGAAGTAGTAGTGCGTTAGTTAAGGGATTGACATTTGAATGTAAAGTTTTCTACATTGGTGTGAAAGTATGTAGATATCGCAAGTTTGTAATTGTTACAAGGGGCTCTGCATGGCTGAGTGTGTTTTTCAGGGCAATTATCTGGTTAGTATAATCAGAGTAAGCGCTGGGAAACAGAAGTCTCACTTAGTTACGATATTTGCATATATGTTGTTGGACAACATGGTGATATCAAGCTAGTTGATATCAGTGAATCGCAAAAGTTTGCACAAATCGTGTGTTGTGCTGATTGTCAGAGTAACACTCTTCCACAAGCAAGCATCATCGAATGATTCTTATTTGATAAGGGATTTTGATAAAGTAAAATGCAGCTGGTTTATTTGTACTCTAGTGCAAGTGGGAGACTGAAGGAGATATGCCCTAGAGGCAAATAAATAAGTAGTATTTATTGCATTATCTCATAAGTTTATAATAGGTTTGTGTATTATGCTATAACTGTATTAATCGGAATTATTAATACACGTGTGATACATAGACAACCAGGTCCCTAGCAAGCCTCTATATGAGCTAGTCCATTGGGCAACAGTTGATCGAGATTCCCGATCAAGGACAATGACGTCGGTTGACAATGGGGTCATCTTGTTAGTTGAATAAGGTGGTGGACATACGTAAAGTATTGCAATAAGATCGTATTACGATGTTTGTCATTTGCAATAGATAAGAATATGATAGCTTATTCCTTAGACCGTGAGGCTGTACTTATTAATGCTTCGTAGGGATGCTTTAAGAGCATCAAACGTTGTGTCTTATATAGCATGACAATAACGGTGTCCATCTTGGGTATTCCGAAAGAGCATCAAGACGTAAGGATCAAGAGCGGGATTTGTTCATTCTTGTAATGGAAAGATACTCTGGGCCCACTCGGTGATATTGCATCATTATAGCTGCGCAACTTATGACTAGGTCATGGAGATGTAATATCGCATACGAGTTAATAACCTTCGTCGGTAACGAGATACAACAAAGACATCGGTGTGTCTACGATCATATCTCGGACAAGGTAGTATCGCAGAGACAAAGGGAATGAATATCATATTTATGGTTCAACGACGATATTCGTGGAATGCACAGGGGTCGTCATATATTTCCAGGTATCCCTGACGATCATTGGTGAGCGGAGTGTCTCGACCATGTCTGGAGTGTTCTCGAACCGTAGCGTAACAAACTTAAGGTCTTAGCGACGCTAGGAGATAGGTTCTGGAATATTATAGGATTGTGTTGGAGAGAGAGAAATGATCCGGAAAGAGTTCCGGTGGTCCGGAAGGAGTTCCGGGGAGGTATGGAATGGTTCCGGGAATGTCCGAAAGTTGTTCGGGTGGTTCCGAAATAGTTTCAGAGCCATG
This sequence comes from Poa annua, assembly GCA_026929855.1. Classification (NCBI taxonomy): domain Eukaryota; kingdom Viridiplantae; phylum Streptophyta; class Magnoliopsida; order Poales; family Poaceae; genus Poa; species Poa annua. Next base: position 305,508,474 of record CM049426.1, on the reverse strand, counting down.
GGATATTGAATTATATATAAATATATTAATTATGAATTAATGAGATTTTTATATTAATTAAATAAAGGAAAAAGGGGGCTCCCACCTACATGGGCCCTGAGAGGGCCCAAGAGGGGGAGCCGCACCACCAAAGGGGGGTGGGCCCCATTGGCTGGTTCGGCCAGCCCATGTGGGGGCCGAACCCCCCCCCCCCCCCTCCCTTGTCCTTTGTTTAGTCCCACATGGGGGAGCCAAGGGGTTTGCACACCCCCTTCCCCCTTTATATAGCAAGGCATATTAATTGGATTAATTCATTGGAAAATACAATTAATTCCCGATTTCTCTCTCGATCTCGTGGTTCCCAAGTTGGAGCCGCGCCGAGCTGAGGAAGGGGGGATCTCTCTCCACCCAAGCTATACCGCAGAGCATCGTTGCTCTGCGGGATTCCAGATAAGATCTACCCCTGCGATTTCAGCTGGATCTGAATGACCGGGGGTTGTCGCTAAGCTCCGTATGTTTGTGAGTGCTCGGAGGTAACTCCTTTTGAGTAGCCTGGGCGACGTCGTCTCGCCTCTGCAGCCGCCGCACCCCTCTCCCCTCTGCCGCCGGCGCACCACCTCTGGTGCTGGCGCTCTGCCTTCTTCCACCCGACGCCCGTCGACGCAGATCATCGTCGACACCCCGGCGTCATCGTCTTCGTCATCGCGGCAAGTTCTCCGCGACCTCGAGGTCGGCTACGTACGACTTCATCGTCAACGCTTGTGCGGGAGCGTAATCCCCGCTATCGGTCTACATGGAGGTAATGTAACCCGTTCCGCCACCGTTATCGCATGTACTAGATAGATAGATCCAGGCTAGTTAGGGTTTCGTTCGCTAGAAAAATTATTGTTTTCTGCACCGTAACCCCTTCAGTTTGGACATGGTCGGGCAGTTCAAGCCGGCAAGAGGCAATATGACACACATACTGGTCATGGTGGACAAATTCACCAAGTGGATAGAGGTCAAGCCAATCCGGAAGTGTGATGGACACATCGCTGTGCAATTCCTGAAAAACATCATCTTGAGATACGGATACCCGCACAGCATTATCACGGATAATGGCACCAATTTTGCTGTGAGGGAATTCGCTCGATTTTGTGCTGAGAAGGGAATCCGGCTGGATGTAGCATCAGTTGCACACCCGGAAGCAAACGGGCAAGTCGAAAGAGCAAATGCTTTGGTCTTGGCCGGCATCAAAGCTCGCTTGATCGAGCCACTGTTGAGAACTCCGGGATGCTGGATAGAGGAGTTACCGGCGGTTTTGTGGGGTCTCCGGACTACACCGAATAGATCTACCGGGTACACGCCATTTTTCATGGTGTACGGTGCCGAGGCAGTACTCCCAACCGACATACAATATGATTCACCGAGAGTGACAATGTTCACTGAGACCGAAGCAAGGGAGGCCCGGGAAAATGATGTTGATTTACTTGAGGAGGCAAGAGAATTGGCACTTTCTCGGTCTGTAATTTACCAGCAAAACCTCCGCCGCTATCATAGCCGGAAAGTGCACCCGAGAGTGTTCCGAGAAGGAGATCTTGTGCTAAGTGAACGGGAATCCGGCACCTAGAGGGGGGGGGGGGTGAATAGGTGCTATTACAAATTTTAGGTCTTTTTAATTTTAGGCTCAACTCAAAGGTAAATTCTCTAAATAGATATGCAACTACGGTGAATTTACCTAAATGAGAAACTAAGCAATAGCAAGAAGCAAGTAAGGGAGTAAAGGGTAAGGGGAACCAAGTGAAGCACGCGGAGACGAAGATTTATTCCCGAGTTCCACCCAAGGGTGTACGTCTCGTTTGGAGAGGTGTGCGCTACCACAACAGGTTAGCCGCAACGCCACAAAGGCTCACCTTCTTCTCCGATGAACTCAACCACAAAGGTTTCGAGTCCACCTTCCACTATTGATCCCCTTTTAGGGCGGAGATCGAATCCCTTACAAACGCTTGAGGCACACACCCACAACTGAATTGGGGGCTCCCAAGAAGGACCACAAGAGGTCAAGGACCACAAGAGGTCAAGGTAACACCAAGAGTACAACAATGGTGAACTAGGTTTTCCCACCGGAAACCCTAGCCACGAAATCCCCAAATGAATGGGGGAGAAATGAAGATCCCTTCGGTGACGATGTAGATCTGGGCCTTCTCCTCCAATCCTCCAAAGATCTATGAGTTTGGGTGGGGGGACTGGGAGATCTTGATGAATTGAGCTTTCAAGAATAGTAGGAGAGAGAAAGTCTGAGAGCTCAAGTGTTCTTGAGTGAGTGAGGGGGTATTTATACTCCCCCTCAAAATCTGGCCGTTGGCTGTCTTGGTCACCCGGAAATTCCGGTATAAGTTGCACCGGAAATTCCGGTGCCCCGGAATATCCGGGCCTTTGAAAATATCCGGGCTGAATTTCCGGTTGAGATCAGAACCAATTCTGAACTTGACTTAGTCGATTTTCTTCGGTTGACTCGGAATATCCGAGTCCTTGAAATTTCCGAGCTGAATTTCCGGTTGGAGTCAGTGCCACTTCTGATTCTTGACTTAGCCAATTTTCCTGAGGTTGACCCGGAATATCCGGTTGGTGAACCGGAATATCCGGTCCTTGAAATCTCCGGGCTGATTTTCCGATTGAAGTCAGTGCCACTTCTGAATCTTGACTTAGCAATTTTCCTGAGGTTGCTTTGGAATATCCGGTGAGTGAACCGGAATATCCGGTTGGTGAACCGGAATATCCGGGTCCTTGAAATTTCCGGGCTGATTTTCCGATTGAAGTCAGTGCCACTTCTGAACTTGACTTAGCCAAAATCTGGGGCTGACTCGGAATATCCGGTGGGGGGACCGGAATATCCGAGTCCCTGAAGAATTCCAGAAACTCTTTTTCTCTACAGTTTGGCTTTAAGATTTGTGATATGAGTTTCACCCAAACTGAAATACTTAGCAATAGGATTAATATATCATTGGTATTGTTAACTAACACACAAAACACTAGGGATTAAGAAATGTTCTTTCAATCTCCCCCTTTTTGGTGTTAGATGACAATATCAAGATTTGCAAAGAAACAAACAGCAATATCATGTTTTTGGCAGAAAATGGCTCCCCCTAAATATATGCAAGTATGCAACACAAGATAACAGAGGATAGGAGCAATTTTATAACAACAACCACAAGATATCACAAAGGAGAAACGAGACAAGATGTAAGATAATGGAAGCACTTGAGACTAGATAGATTTTCATACCTTGTGCATATAGAATATGAAGAGAATACCAACACAATCAATTCCAAGTCTCAAGCATAACATAGAGATATCATCAACCATTGTCTCAATACAAAGTTAACACAAATGACAGAAAGGAGAGTTTCACAAGTAACAAAAAAACACGATAAATGGACACAAGCGCAAATGAATGATAAACGCATAAGCTTGTGCCCGACCCTTGCAAATCCCCGAAGAAGTCCTAGTAGAGCAACTTCTCCCCCTTTGGCATCGAAACGCCAAAAAGGAAGAAGAGCGATGCTACGTACCATGGAAGTCTTCAGTCCGAGGTGTACTCCTCATCATCATCATCAGCATCAGCGTCCTCATCATCATCATCCTCGTCCTCAACCTCATCATCAGCTGCCTCCTCATCCTCATCCTCATCCTCATCCTCCTCATCATAGTCATAACCTGTGGTGTACGAGCTGCCACCAAGGTCCTGGTCAATCAGGGTCCATGGAGCCAAGGAACCCTCGTTCCACTGAGCAAAGGACAGGGGCTCAGACAAATCATCAGGAGCAGGGGAGCCAGAAGCATGGTGAAGGATCAAGTCAAGCTTGTGGTCCTGCTGACGGCGATCCTTGTAGGCCTTGTATTGCTCCTTACGGATGTCCACATTCATGCAGAGGATGTTGCGCTGGAACCAGTTTAGCTTCTTGACATGTGTATGAGTGGTGGGAACATGAGTAGAGGTAGCAGCAGCCCTCCTAGCATCACCCATGAAAGATCCATCTGGAGCTGATGAAGTCGAAGGCCTAGGAGGGGGCTTGACCACAGTCTTCTTCTCATATAGCTTCTTGAAGTCATGAGGCGTCATATCTCTGTTGCTGACGTTGAGGTTGGGGAACTTAAACAGGAGAAGCTTCATGATGTATGGAGCATATGGAATGGAGACCTTGGTGGTCATAGCCTCAAACATCTCATTGTAGATGTAGTCCATCACATCTACTGTCCAGTCAGTGTCAGAGCCCGAGTCCTCCACAATGCGGTTGGCGGTGAAGGAGCAGGTTGCATAGAGGGGTTACCACATTATCATTGTTGCCACCACTCGGTGCAATGTTCTCACGCAGGATGCGCACAAGAACATCATACAAAGGCAGCAAGTTCCGAGAGAATCCAGGGGTGGCTCCCACACCATATAGATGAGCTGTCTCCTTCTTGTTGAGCTTGTGGGGGTGGTGCATGCGAGTGCCTTGGGGATTGTCCCCATCAAACCTGTAGCCCAGCACCTTGCCAAACTCCTCGAAGTTCGACTCACAGTAAGCTTCCCCAGTCATCCATTTCATTGTCTTCTGCGAGTCACCCTTGATCACTAGGGTGGCGAAGAACTGCATAACGAGCTGCGCGTTGTAGGCACAACGGATGAGTGCCAATCTCTCCAACCCCATGGTCTTCACAATATGGATGGCCTCAGAGAAAGCAGTCTTCTTCTGCAGTGTTGCAAAGTCAAATGGGTGCATGGGTCGAATTGGCTTCGACAGAGAAAGGTATAGATCCACAAGTATATGCTCCTGTTCTTGGCACCAAAAACTGCGATCATCAAGAGATGTGTCCCTTGCCCTGAGGTACCAGTCCCCCTGCCTCAGCTGAGCGTAGTCAACAGCATGCATCTTGGAATAGTTCAGACGCTCGGAACTAGAGCTACTCTTTCTCTTCTTAGCTGAGGGCTTGCTGGCCACAGCTTTCTTCTTTCTCGGAGGTGCAAGGCCCTTTCCTTTGTTGACAGCTTGCTTGGAAACAGGTGCTCTAGCAGAATGCCTTGATCCCCCTGCGGACTCACTTCCACCTGAACCTGTGAATTTGATCATAGATGGTAGCATAAGGTAAGTGCACACAAGTCAGGAGGTAATACACACATTAGATAGGCATTCGATGGATCATATGTAGTTAAACATGAGTTAATCTTAAAACTGCTCTGTTTGGCTCGGAATATCCGGGTCAGTCATGACCGGAAATTCCGGGGTACGGAAATTCCGAGTCACGATGGACCGGATATTCCGAGTCAGACAGAAACTACAGATCTGAGATTTGACTCGGTCTAAAACTAGATCGATCCAATGTAATGCAAATCTAATGTATGTAGAAGGCATAGTCCTAGGAACAATCTCTACCAAGCAACATTGAAACAAATAACTCCACATCAAGATCCAAAAGAGGAAGAAGAAAAGTGAAGTTACCCTCATCCATTGAGGCCATTGCTTGGAGGAGTGAGTTCCTTGGGCGGAGGAGGAGCAGATCCGGCCGAGAAAGAGGTTCCCCGGCGGACGGAGTGCTCCGGAGGGAGTTGGGCACAGCAGGGGCGGCGGGTGGGGGAGAGGGTGGTCGGGGGTGGAGGAAAGGAACTAATGAGCCCTTCACCCCGAGCCTGCCCTTATATTTCTGGACAAACTGCCAGACCGGATATTCCGGTATAAGTTACACCGGATATTCCGAGTCACCGGATATTCCGGTTCAAAATGAACCGGATATTCCGACCTGCTGAACCAAAATCCCAGTTTTCAAAAGGATGACTTGCGTGCAAAAGAGAGAAATGTTTTCAGGGGAAAGTAGGCTTGGGATAGATTTCCAAACTGATATTGGTACACCATACTCAACTCACAACAACCAAATCGAATCAAAAGAGCCAAGTTGAGTAGGTTTCCCACATGCATGAAAAGGAGAGCAAATAGCAACATAAAGCTCCAAATAACATCAACTCTTCAAGGAGAAGAGGTTGGTGGCCGAGGCCACCGTGTAGGAGTGTATGGCATGTTACCGCGAAGATGTATCTTGGGTACATAACCAATACTCGTCGTTTTAGCTCATTAGTCACAAGAATGAATATAGAGATAAAAGAACACTTGCTATCGGCATAATGGGGGGAGGGATGGTCCAATGTATTAGGAACGCACTCCCCCTATTTCCATGCCTACATCTAAACTAGATAAGATGCAATTACGCCCTAGGTGAGTGTGCAAGCGATCAAGCCAAGGACCTCGAATCAATGATATTAAGCTCATTCCTCAAAAAGCAAAACCTTCCTTCCTCAAGGGGCTTCGTGAAGATATCCGCCAATTGATCCCTTGTGCCCACATAAGATAAGTCAATGTCTCCACGGGCCACATGATCTCTTATGAAATGATGGCGGATCTCAATATGCTTGGTTCTTGAATGTTGCACCGGGTTGTAGGCAATCTTGATGGCACTTTCGTTGTCACATAGAAGAGCCACTTTGTCACAATTGACACCGTACTCCTTTAAAGTTTGCCTCATCCATAGCAACTGAGTGCAACAACTAGCGGCTGCAACATATTCGGCTTCGGCGGTGGAGAGAGATATGCAATTTTGCTTCTTAGAAGACCAACTCACCAAGGACCTCCCAATAAATTGACAAGCACCGGAGGTGGACTTCCTATCATCATGATCTCCCGCCCAATCGGAATCCGTGAATCCACATAATGAGAAATTTGCATCCTTGGGATACCACAATCCATAAGTTGGGGTATAAGCCAAATATCGAAAGATTCTCTTGACCGCCACATCGTGGCTTTCTTTAGGAGCCGCTTGATATCTTGCACACACTCCTACGGCTAGCACTATATCCGGTCTAGATGCACAAAGGTAAAGGAGAGATCCAATCATGGAGCGATATACCTTTTGATCCACATCCTTACCCTTCGGATTGAGCTCAAGGTGGCATTTGGTTTGCATTGGAGTAGAGGCACCCTTGAGATCAAGCAACTCGTACTTCTTGAGCATGTCTTGAATGTACTTCGCTTGGTTGATGAACGTTCCTTCCCTCAATTGTTTGATCTCAAATCCGAGGAAGAACTTCATCTCACCCATCATAGACATCTCAAACCTGTCAGTCATAAGCTTAGAGAATTCTTCGTTAAATGCTTTGTTAGTCGATCCAAATATAATGTCATCCACATATAATTGACAAATGAAAAGCTCCCCATTAACTTTCTTAGTGAAAAGTGTGGGGTCAATTTCCCCAACTTGGAATCCACGGTCTACAAGTAGTTCTCTAAGGTGCTCGTACCACGCTCGTGGGGCTTGTTTAAGGCCAAAGAGTGCCTTATCCAACTTGTAGACATGGTTCGGATACTTGAGGTCCTCGAACCCCGGTGGTTGCTTAACATAAACAAGTTCATTTGGTGGACCATTTAGAAAAGCGGATTTAACATCCATTTGTTGCAACTTAAAGTTATGGTGAGAGGCATAGGCAAGAAGAATACGGATTGACTCAAGTCGAGCCACGGGCGCGTAGGTTTCTCCAAAGTCAATGCCTTCAATTTGGGAGTAACCTTGAGCCACCAATCTTGCCTTGTTCCTTATCACCATGCCATGTTCATCTTGCTTGTTCTTGAATATCCACTTGGTGCCGATAACATTGCGGCAATCTTTGGGTCTTTCCACCAACTTCCACACTTTGTTGCGCTCGAAGTTGTTGAGCTCTTCATGCATGGCATCAAGCCAATCTTTATCTTCAAGAGCTTCAAAGACCTTCTTGGGTTCCACCATGGAGATGTGAGCTTGATGTTCACTAAAGCTTGCAAGTTGTCTTCGGGTAGAGACCTTGCTTCTCACATCACCAAGCACCTTGTCAAGAGATAGGGCTCTTAATTCTTGTGAGGTGCCAACCCTATTCAAGCGGCGGATCTCGATTTCCCTCCGAGTGGTGGGGGGAATTGCTTGATCATCTTGATCATTCATGTCTCCGCCTTGACTGATTTGATGGCCTTGATCAACCATTGGAGTGGTGCCCATTGGTGAGGGAGAGGGTTGATCTTGGCCTTGCGAACTGCCACCGGGAATGTCAGCAGGACCGGATATTCCGGGTTCAGGAACCGGAAATTCCGGGCCACCGGAATTTCCGAGTCCATCTTGACCCGGATATTCCGGTCCTCCGGAAATTCCTGGAGCAGCTGTAGAGTCTTGTTCTTCTTCTTGGAAAGGGGCATTGGGCACGGTGTTGTCGATGGGTGTTTCTTGTGTTGGGGTGGTCACCACTTGTGAAGAGCTTGGTCCTTGATGATCATCCTCATAATAGAGTTCAACGGGGCGGTGGACTCCCAACCCCATTCTTCGGATAGCATCTTGAGGTTCATCATCACCTACACCGGAAACACCACTTTGCTCCACGAGGGAGCCGTCATTCTCCTCGAACACCACACTACAAGTTTCTATGATTATGCACGAGGCCTTATCATAGACTCTATAAGTGTGGGATTCGGATCCGTAGCCCACAAATGTCCCTTCAAGAGACTTAGAATCAAACTTGCCCAAACGAACACCTTTGATGAGGTAGAAGCACTTACAACCAAATACACGGAAGTAGGAGATATTGGGCTTGTTCCCGGTGAGCACTTCATAAGGTGTCTTCATGAGTCCTTTGCGAAAGAAGAGCCGGTTGGATGAATGGCAAGCGGTGTTGACGGCTTCGGCCCAAAAGTTGTGAGGTGACTTGAACTCGGCCATCATCGATCTTGCCATCTCAATAAGAGTGCGGTTCTTCCTTTCGGCTACACCATTTTGTTGGGGAGTATAAGCAGCGGAATACTGATGACGAATCCCTTCTTCACTAAGGAACTCGTTTAAGGTGTAGTTCTTGAACTCGGACCCATTGTCACTTCGTATCACCAAGATAGGGACATTGTGTTGACGTTGAGCTTCATTGGAGAAGTCGATGATAGTTTGTTGAGTCTCCATCTTCGTCTTGAAGAAGAAAACCCATGTGTATCTTCAATAGTCATCAACAATCACCAAACAATATTTCTTGCCACCAAGACTAGCTTCCGGAATGGGACCAAAGAGGTCAACATGGAGAAGCTCCAAAACCCTCTTTGACGAAATGATGGTCTTGCTTGGATGGTAGATGTCATGCATTTTTCCTTCAACACACGCCCTGCACATTCGATCCATCGAGAAAGAAACATGGTCTTTTAGTCCTAGGATATGGCCACCCTTTTGGAGACTTTGCAAAGTCCTCATGTTGACATGGGCTAGTCGGCAATGCCATAGCCAACCCAAGTCCGCCTTTGCGAATAGGCACATTGTATGGGAAGTGGTGACTCCGGAGAAGTCAACCACATAGAGCCCATTCTCAATGTACCCAATGAAAGACACATTGAGAGACTTGCTCCGCAAGAGAATGACCATTTCCTTTTCAAAGACAACGGTATAGCCCAAACAAGTTAAGGAATGGACAGAGATCAAGTTGAAACCTAGGGACTCGACAAGCAAGACATTCACAAGTGTGATGTCCGGTGCCACTACCACCTTGCCGAGCCCTATTACCTTAGACTTCGAATTATCACCATATGTAACGGTCATTTGATCATCATTAGGCTTCAACTCCGTTACAATATCCTTGCTTCCGGTCATATGACTAGTGCACCCACTATCAATTATCCATTTCGATCCTCCGGAAGCAAGGCCCTACACACAATCAATTCTTGGATTTAGGTACCCATTTTGCAATGGGTGCCTTTTGGTTAGCAACAAGGGTCTTTGGAACCCAAATAGCATATTCAATATATCCATCAAAAGGACCAATGTATCTAGCATAGACATCCCCATAATAATCAACATATAAAGCATAGTTGGGGTTAGATATGCCCGCAAAGTCATTACGAGTGGGAGTGCCCCTTGTGGCATTTCCACTCGCAATTTCAACCTTCTTGGCTTGCGCGATCTTGGTCTTCTTCTTGATCTCCTTCTTCTCCTTAGCAACATAGCCTAGACCTTCCTTACCCTTGTGGGGCACTCGCTCATGAAGAGGAGTAGTGAGTGTCCCCTTACCTTTATCAAGAGGTGTCTTGGGCTTGGTTGCCATAGAAGGAACAAACAAAACCCTAGCAATACCCTTCACAACATTTGCATTAGCATTCAAAGGAGTAGAGGTGCTAGGTTTCTCAAGATTAGATATCCGAGATTGGAGTTGATCACGAGACTTGAGAAGACGTTCGTGATCACTTGTCAACACCTTGTGAGCATTGTCAAGTGACTCGAAGTCTTCGCAAAGTCTAGCATGAGCAACCACAAGCTCGGACTTTTCCTTTTGCACAATTTTACATTTAGCAAAGTAGAGATCACGATCCTTAGTGATCTTAGCAAGTTGCTCCTCGAGGTGAGCATGAGCTTCTTGTTCATCTTCGAGAGAGGATTGGAGAGACACCTTAGCATGTGCATCCTCTCTCTCAATCTCACCTTTTAGTTCAAGCTCATCCTCAAGCTCACCTATACGACTCATGATTGAGCCAAAGTGTTTCTTTCCTTCTCCTTGCAAGTTAGTCATGAATTTATCAAAAGCAATGATTTCTTCCTTGACTTCTAGACTCATAGCATCATCAATGTCATGTGATATGGAGTTGGGGGATAGTTGTACCTCGGATGTCTTAGCCATAAGACATCTTCCATTCTTGACGATGACGCTCTCGTTTGGCGAGGAGAAGAGTGATGGAGTAGTGGAAGACATGGCTAGTGCGGCCACTTGCGTTGGAGTATCCTCCTTGTCACTATCTTCATCATCAGTGGGATATTGCTCTTGAGTCACCAAGACAATCTTTTGGTTCTTCTTGAAGAAAGGCTTCTTCATGGGCATGGGCCCCTTGCCCTTCGTCTTGGCCACGAGCCTCCCATCATGATCCTCTCTTCTCTCCCATGGGCAATCGGCAACAAAGTGGCTCTTGTCATCGCAATTATAGCAAAGTCTCACTTTGTTGAATGGCTTTCCTCCGTTGGGGGGAAACTTCTTGTCAATCTTTGCTTTGGCCCTTCCGGGGTTCTTCCAAAAGGTTCTTGCCGCAAGACCCATGTGTTGAGTGAGAGTGCTTGAGAGAGCTTCACTAGATAGCTCGTCTTGATCATCACACTCCTCTTCATCCTCTTCTTCAACGGTGGCCTTCAAAGCAATTGAGGCATGCTTGTGCATCCCTATGGCTCTAGCTCTTGCATCTTGTGCAATCTTGGAGGCCACCTTGTATGCGGTCATCTCTTTCATAACTTCATTGGATGTCATCTTTGCAAAGTCATGTCTCCCTTGGAGTGTCTTCAAATCCGTGTCCTCAAAGGGCATGAGAGCGGTCACATACTTCCTCTTGATCCAAGCATCATTGATGTACTCCGCCCCGAGGTTCTTGAAGGAGTTGGCAACCAACACCAACCTCCGGTACATGTCCTCGTGGCTTTCTCCATCCAACTTGTAGAACCCTTCCACCTCATTGCATAAGGCATCATACCGGTTCTTCTTCATGCTCTCATTCCCAACAAAGATGTCGGAAAGAGCATTCCAAACTTCCTTGGCGGTGGAGAATTGTTGAATGAGCGCCATGTCCTTCTCTCCAACGGCCATTTGGAGTTGATGAAGAGCGGTGGCGTTGAGTTGGCTATCAACCACTTCTCTTCTTGTCAAGTTGGTTGGATCATGGGGCTTGTATCCTTCTTCAATGATGCGCCAAAGCTCAATGGAGGCACTACATAGATGAGACTTCATTAGAAACACCCATTGAGAGAAATGAGTAGGTTTAAGCTTAGGAGGGTCACTTCTAAAGTTTACATGAGGGTGAGGGATAGGAGGGTTAGGAGAGTAATTATGGTTGACATTATGAAATTCCTCTCCTTTGGGGGTGTTAGAGAAGCTAGGTGGTTCATCCTTTTCCGCCATCCCGGGAACACTTGAGGTAACATCTTTGGACCCATCCGAAGATGACTCCTTAGAGTTCCCCGCGTGTTCCTTAGGAGGAGGAGAGGGAGAGGTAGCCTCGGGCTCCTTAGACTTCAAGAGTGCCATGAGCATCTCATTCATCTTGAGGAGTTGGGCCTCCAAGGACGATCTCATATCAATAAGATCGGCCATGGTTGCCCCTTTGGCTAACGCCTCCTTCTCCGCCTCTAATTTTTCACGGGCGGCCCTCTCGGCATCGGATTCCGTCATCGTTGCACTTAGGCGGTTAAGCCCTTAAAAGTGAACAAGGCTCTGATACCAATTGAACGGGAATCCGGCACCTAGAGGGGGGGGGGGGTGAATAGGTGCTATTACAAATTTTAGGTCTTTTTAATTTTAGGCTCAACTCAAAGGTAAATTCTCTAAATAGATATGCAACTACGGTGAATTTACCTAAATGAGAAACTAAGCAATAGCAAGAAGCAAGTAAGGGAGTAAAGGGTAAGGGGAACCAAGTGAAGCACGCGGAGACGAAGATTTATTCCCGAGTTCCACCCAAGGGTGTACGTCTCGTTTGAAGAGGTGTGCGCTACCACAACAGGTTAGCCGCAACGCCACAAAGGCTCACCTTCTTCTCCGATGAACTCAAACACAAAGGTTTCGAGTCCACCTTCCACTATTGATCCCCTTTTAGGGCGGAGATCGAATCCCTTACAAACGCTTGAGGCACACACACCCACAACTGAATTGGGGGCTCCCAAGAAGGACCACAACAGGTCAAGGACCACAAGAGGTCAAGGTAACACCAAGAGTACAACAATGGTGAACTAGGTTTTCCCACCGGAAACCCTAGCCACGAAATCCCCAAATGAATGGGGGAGAAATGAAGATCCCTTCGGTGACGATGTAGATCTGGGCCTTCTCCTCCAATCCTCCAAAGATCTATGAGTTTGGGTGGGGGGATTGGGAGATCTTGATGAATTGAGCTTTCAAGAATAGTAGGAGAGAGAAAGTCTGAGAGCTCAAGTGTTCTTGAGTGAGTGAGGGGGTATTTATACTCCCCCTCAAAATCTGGCCGTTGGCTGTCTTGGTCACCCGGAAATTCCGGTATAAGTTGCACCGGAAATTCCGGTGCCCCGGAATATCCGGGCCTTTGAAAATATCCGGGCTGAATTTCCGGTTGAGATCAGAACCAATTCTGAACTTGACTTAGTCGATTTTGTTCGGTTGACTCGGAATATCCGAGTCCTTGAAATTTCCGAGCTGAATTTCCGGTTGGAGTCAGTGCCACTTCTGATTCTTGACTTAGCCAATTTTCCTGAGGTTGACCCGGAATATCCGGTTGGTGAACCGGAATATCCGGTCCTTGAAATCTCCGGGCTGATTTTCCGATTGAAGTCAGTGCCACTTCTGAATCTTGACTTAGCAATTTTCCTGAGGTTGCTTCGGAATATCCGGTGAGTGAACCGGAATATCCGGTTGGTGAACCGGAATATCCGGTTGGTGAACCGGAATATCCGGGTCCTTGAAATTTCCGGGCTGATTTTCCGATTGAAGTCAGTGCCACTTCTGAATTGACTTAGCCAAAATCTGGGGCTGACTCGGAATATCCGGTGGGGGGACCGGAATATCCGAGTCCCTGAAGAATTCCAGAAACTCTTTTTCTCTACAGTTTGGCTTTAAGATTTGTGATATGAGTTTCACCCAAACTGAAATACTTAGCAATAGGATTAGTATATCATTGGTATTGTTAACTAACACACAAAACACTAGGGATTAAGAAATGTTCTTTCACTGAGCGTAGTCAACAGCATGCATCTTGGAATAGTTCAGACGCTCGGAACTAGAGCTACTCTTTCTCTTCTTAGCTGAGGGCTTGCTGGCCACAGATTTCTTCTTTCTCGGAGGTGCAAGGCCCTTTCCTTTGTTGACAGCTTGCTTGGAAACAGGTGCTCTAGCAGAATGCCTTGATCCCCCTGCAGACTCACTTCCACCTGAACCTGTGAATTTGATCATAGATGGTAGCATAAGGTAAGTGCACACAAGTCAGGAGGTAATACACACATTAGATAGGCATTCGATGGATCATATGTAGTTAAACATGAGTTAATCTTAAAACTGCTCTGTTTGGCTCGGAATATCCGGGTCAGTCATGACCGGATATTCCGGGGTACGGAAATTCCGAGTCACGATGGACCGGATATTCCGAGTCAGACAGAAACTACAGATCTGAGATTTGACTCGGTCTAAAACTAGATCGATCCAATGTAATGCAAATCTAATGTATGTAGAAGGCAGGGAATAGTCCTAGGAACAATCTCTACCAAGCAACATTGAAACAAATAACTCCACATCAAGATCCAAAAGAGGAAGAAGAAAAGTGAAGTTACCCTCATCCATTGAGGCCATTGCTTGGAGGAGTGAGTTCCTTGGGCGGAGGAGGAGCAGATCCGGCCGAGAAAGAGGTTCCCCGGCGGACGGAGTGCTCCGGAGGGAGTTGGGCACAGCAGGGGCGGCGGGTGGGGGAGAGGGTGGTCGGGGGTGGAGGAAAGGAACTAATGAGCCCTTCACCCCGAGCCTGCCCTTATATTTCTGGACAAACTGCCAGACCGGATATTCCGGTATAAGTTACACCGGATATTCCGAGTCACCGGATATTCCGGTTCAAAATGAACCGGATATTCCGACCTGCTGAACCAAAATCCCAGTTTTCAAAAGGATGACTTGCGTGCAAAAGAGAGAAATGTTTTCAGGGGAAAGTAGGCTTGGGATAGATTTCCAAACTGATATTGGTACACCATACTCAACTCACAACAACCAAATCGAATCAAAAGAGCCAAGTTGAGTAGGTTTCCCACATGCATGAAAAGGAGAGCAAATAGCAACATAAAGCTCCAAATAACATCAACTCTTCAAGGAGAAGAGGTTGGTGGCCGAGGCCACCGTGTAGGAGTGTATGGCATGTTACCGCGAAGATGTATCTTGGGTACATAACCAATACTCGTCGTTTTAGCTCATTAGTCACAAGAATGAATATAGAGATAAAAGAACACTTGCTATCGGCATAATGGGGGGAGGGATGGTCCAATGTATTAGGAACGCACTCCCCCTATTTCCATGCCTACATCTAAACTAGATAAGATGCAATTATGCCCTAGGTGAGTGTGCAAGCGATCAAGCCAAGGACCTCGAATCAATGATATTAAGCTCATTCCTCAAAAAGCAAAACCTTCCTTCCTCAAGGGGCTTCGTGAAGATATCCGCCAATTGATCCCTTGTGCCCACATAAGATAAGTCAATGTCTCCACGGGCCGCATGATCTCTTATGAAATGATGGCGGATCTCAATATGCTTGGTTCTTGAATGTTGCACCGGGTTGTAGGCAATCTTGATGGCACTTTCGTTGTCACATAGAAGAGCCACTTTGTCACAATTGACACCGTACTCCTTTAAAGTTTGCCTCATCCATAGCAACTGAGTGCAACAACTAGCGGCTGCAACATATTCGGCTTCGGCGGTGGAGAGAGATATGCAATTTTGCTTCTTAGAAGACCAACTCACCAAGGACCTCCCAATAAATTGACAAGCACCGGAGGTGGACTTCCTATCATCATGATCTCCCGCCCAATCGGAATCCGTGAATCCACATAATGAGAAATTTGCATCCTTGGGATACCACAATCCATAAGTTGGGGTATAAGCCAAATATCGAAAGATTCTCTTGACCGCCACATCGTGGCTTTCTTTAGGAGCCGCTTGATATCTTGCACACACTCCTACGGCTAGCACTATATCTGGTCTAGATGCACAAAGGTAAAGGAGAGATCCAATCATGGAGCGATATACCTTTTGATCCACATCCTTACCCTTCGGATTGAGCTCAAGGTGGCATTTGGTTTGCATTGGAGTAGAGGCACCCTTGAGATCAAGCAACTCGTACTTCTTGAGCATGTCTTGAATGTACTTCGCTTGGTTGATGAACGTTCCTTCCCTCAATTGTTTGATCTCAAATCCGAGGAAGAACTTCATCTCACCCATCATAGACATCTCAAACCTGTCAGTCATAAGCTTAGAGAATTCTTCGTTAAATGCTTTGTTAGTCGATCCAAATATAATGTCATCCACATATAATTGACAAATGAAAAGCTCCCCATTAACTTTCTTAGTGAAAAGTGTGGGGTCAATTTCCCCAACTTGGAATCCACGGTCTACAAGTAGTTCTCTAAGGTGCTCGTACCACGCTCGTGGGGCTTGTTTAAGGCCAAAGAGTGCCTTATCCAACTTGTAGACATGGTTCGGATACTTGAGGTCCTCGAACCCCGGTGGTTGCTTAACATAAACAAGTTCATTTAGTGGACCATTTAGAAAAGCGGATTTAACATCCATTTGTTGCAACTTAAAGTTATGGTGAGAGGCATAGGCAAGAAGAATACGGATTGACTCAAGTCGAGCCACGGGCGCGTAGGTTTCTCCAAAGTCAATGCCTTCAATTTGGGAGTAACCTTGAGCCACCAATCTTGCCTTGTTCCTTATCACCATGCCATGTTCATCTTGCTTGTTCTTGAATATCCACTTGGTGCCGATAACATTGCGGCAATCTTTGGGTCTTTCCACCAACTTCCACACTTTGTTGCGCTCGAAGTTGTTGAGCTCTTCATGCATGGCATCAAGCCAATCTTTATCTTCAAGAGCTTCAAAGACCTTCTTGGGTTCCACCATGGAGATGTGAGCTTGATGTTCACTAAAGCTTGCAAGTTGTCTTCGGGTAGAGACCTTGCTTCTCACATCACCAAGCACCTTGTCAAGAGATAGGGCTCTTAATTCTTGTGAGGTGCCAACCCTATTCAAGCGGCGGATCTCGATTTCCCTCCGAGTGGTGGGGGGAATTGCTTGATCATCTTGATCATTCATGTCTCCGCCTTGACTGATTTGATGGCCTTGATCAACCATTGGAGTGGTGCCCATTGGTGAGGGAGAGGGTTGATCTTGGCCTTGCGAACTGCCACCGGGAATGTCAGCAGGACCGGATATTCCGGGTTCAGGAACCGGAAATTCCGGGCCACCGGAATTTCCGAGTCCATCTTGACCCGGATATTCCGGTCCTCCGGAAATTCCTGGAGCAGTTGTAGAGTCTTGTTCTTCTTCTTGGAAAGGGGCATTGGGCACGGTGTTGTCGATGGGTGTTTCTTGTGTTGGGGTGGTCACCACTTGTGAAGAGCTTGGTCCTTGATGATCATCCTCATAATAGAGTTCAACGGGGCGGTGGACTCCCAACCCCATTCTTCGGATAGCATCTTGAGGTTCATCATCACCTACACCGGAAACACCACTTTGCTCCACGAGGGAGCCGTCATTCTCCTCGAACACCACACTACAAGTTTCTATGATTATGCACGAGGCCTTATCATAGACTCTATAAGTGTGGGATTCGGATCCGTAGCCCACAAATGTCCCTTCAAGAGACTTAGAATCAAACTTGCCCAAACGAACACCTTTGATGAGGTAGAAGCACTTACAACCAAATACACGGAAGTAGGAGATATTGGGCTTGTTCCCGGTGAGCACTTCATAAGGTGTCTTCATGAGTCCTTTGCGAAAGAAGAGCCGGTTGGATGAATGGCAAGCGGTGTTGACGGCTTCGTCCCAAAAGTTGTGAGGTGACTTGAACTCGGCCATCATCGATCTTGCCATCTCAATAAGAGTGCGGTTCTTCCTTTCGGCTACACCATTTTGTTGGGGAGTATAAGCAGCGGAATACTGATGACGAATCCCTTCTTCACTAAGGAACTCGTTTAAGGTGTAGTTCTTGAACTCGGACCCATTGTCACTTCGTATCACCAAGATAGGGACATTGTGTTGACGTTGAGCTTCATTGGAGAAGTCGATGATAGTTTGTTGAGTCTCCATCTTCGTCTTGAAGAAGAAAACCCATGTGTATCTTGAATAGTCATCAACAATCACCAAACAATATTTCTTGCCACCAAGACTAGCTTCTGGAATGGGACCAAAGAGGTCAACATGGAGAAGCTCCAAAACCCTCTTTGACGAAATGATGGTCTTGCTTGGATGGTAGATGTCATGCATTTTTCCTTCAACACACGCCCTGCACATTCGATCCTTCGAGAAAGAAACATGGTCTTTTAGTCCTAGGATATGGCCACCCTTTTGGAGACTTTGCAAAGTCCTCATGTTGACATGGGCTAGTCAGCGATGCCATAGCCAACCCAAGTCCGCCTTTGCGAATAGGCACATTGTATGGGAAGTGGTGACTCCGGAGAAGTCAACCACATAGAGCCCATTCTCAATGTACCCAATGAAAGACACATTGAGAGACTTGCTCCGCAAGAGAATGACCATTTCCTTTTCAAAGACAACGGTATAGCCCAAACAAGTTAAGGAATGGACGGAGATCAAGTTGAAACCTAGGGACTCGACAAGCAAGACATTCACAAGTGTGATGTCCGGTGCCACTACCACCTTGCCGAGCCCTATTACCTTAGACTTCGAATTATCACCATATGTAACGGTCATTTGATCATCATTAGGCTTCAACTCCGTTACAATATCCTTACTTCCGGTCATATGACTAGTGCACCCACTATCAATTATCCATTTCGATCCTCCGGAAGCAAGGCCCTACACACAATCAATTCTTGGATTTAGGTACCCATTTTGCAATGGGTGCCTTTTGGTTAGCAACAAGGGTCTTTGGAACCCAAATAGCATATTCAATATATCCATCAAAAGGACCAATGTATCTAGCATAGACATCCCCATAATAATCAACATATAAAGCATAGTTGGGGTTAGATATGCTCGCAAAGTCATTACGAGTGGGAGTGCCCCTTGTGGCATTTCCACTCGCAATTTCAACCTTCTTGGCTTGCGCGATCTTGGTCTTCTTCTTGATCTCCTTCTTCTCCTTAGCAACATAGCCTAGACCTTCCTTACCCTTGTGGGGCACTCGCTCATGAAGAGGAGTAGTGAGTGTCCCCTTACCTTTATCAAGAGGTGTCTTGGGCTTGGTTGCCATAGAAGGAACAAACAAAACCCTAGCAATACCCTTCACAACATTTGCATTAGCATTCAAAGGAGTAGAGGTGCTAGGTTTCTCAAGATTAGATATCCGAGATTGGAGTTGATCACGAGACTTGAGAAGACGTTCGTGATCACTTGTCAACACCTTGTGAGCATTGTCAAGTGACTCGAAGTCTTCGCAAAGTCTAGCATGAGCAACCACAAGCTCGGACTTTTCCTTTTGCACAATTTTACATTTAGCAAAGTAGAGATCACGATCCTTAGTGATCTTAGCAAGTTGCTCCTCGAGGTGAGCATGAGCTTCTTGTTCATCTTCGAGAGAGGATTGGAGAGACACCTTAGCATGTGCATCCTCTCTCTCAATCTCACCTTTTAGTTCAAGCTCATCCTCAAGCTCACCTATACGACTCATGATTGAGCCAAAGTGTTTCTTTCCTTCTCCTTGCAAGTTAGTCATGAATTTATCAAAAGCAATGATTTCTTCCTTGACTTCTAGACTCATAGCATCATCAATGTCATGTGATATGGAGTTGGGGGATAGTTGTACCTCGGATGTCTTAGCCATAAGACATCTTCCATTCTTGACGATGACGCTCTCGTTTGGCGAGGAGAAGAGTGATGGAGTAGTGGAAGACATGGCTAGTGCGGCCACTTCCGTTGGAGTATCCTCCTTGTCACTATCTTCATCATCGGTGGGATATTGCTCTTGAGTCACCAAGACAATCTTTTGGTTCTTCTTGAAGAAAGGCTTCTTCATGGGCATGGGCCCCTTGCCCTTCGTCTTGGCCACGAGCCTCCCACCATGATCCTCTCTTCTCTCCCATGGGCAATCGGCAACAAAGTGGCTCTTGTCATCGCAATTATAGCAAAGTCTCACTTTGTTGAATGGCTTTCCTCCGTTGGGGGGAAACTTCTTGTCAATCTTTGCTTTGGCCCTTCCGGGGTTCTTCCAAAAGGTTCTTGCCGCAAGACCCATGTGTTGAGTGAGAGTGCTTGAGAGAGCTTCACTAGATAGCTCGTCTTGATCATCACACTCCTCTTCATCCTCTTCTTCAACGGTGGCCTTCAAAGCAATTGAGGCATGCTTGTGCATCCCTATGGCTCTAGCTCTTGCATCTTGTGCAATCTTGGAGGCCACCTTGTATGCGGTCATCTCTTTCATAACTTCATTGGATGTCATCTTTGCAAAGTCATGTCTCCCTTGGAGTGTCTTCAAATCCGTGTCCTCAAAGGGCATGAGAGCGGTCACATACTTCCTCTTGATCCAAGCATCATTGATGTACTCCGCCCCGAGGTTCTTGAAGGAGTTGGCAACCAACACCAACCTCCGGTACATGTCCTCGTGGCTTTCTCCATCCAACTTGTAGAACCCTTCCACCTCATTGCATAAGGCATCATACCGGTTCTTCTTCATGCTCTCATTCCCAACAAAGATGTCGGAAAGAGCATTCCAAACTTCCTTGGCGGTGGAGAATTGTTGAATGAGCGCCATGTCCTTCTCTCCAACGGCCATTTGGAGTTGATGAAGAGCGGTGGCGTTGAGTTGGCTATCAACCACTTCTCTTCTTGTCAAGTTGGTTGGATCATGGGGCTTGTATCCTTCTTCAATGATGCGCCAAAGCTCAATGGAGGCACTACATAGATGAGACTTCATTAGAAACACCCATTGAGAGAAATGAGTAGGTTTAAGCTTAGGAGGGTCACTTCTAAAGTTTACATGAGGGTGAGGGATAGGAGGGTTAGGAGAGTAATTATGGTTGACATTATGAAATTCCTCTCCTTTGGGGGTGTTAGAGAAGCTAGGTGGTTCATCCTTTTCCGCCATCCCGGGAACACTTGAGGTAACATCTTTGGACCCATCCGAAGATGACTCCTTAAAGTTCCCCGCGTGTTCCTTAGGAGGAGGAGAGGGAGAGGTAGCCTCGGGCTCCTTAGACTTCAAGAGTGCCATGAGCATCTCATTCATCTTGAGGAGTTGGGCCTCCAAGGACGATCTCATATCAATAAGATCGGCCATGGTTGCCCCTTTGGCTAACGCCTCCTTCTCCGCCTCTAATTTTTCACGGGCGGCCCTCTCGGCATCGGATTCCGTCATCGTTGCACTTAGGCGGTTAAGCCCTTAAAAGTGAACAAGGCTCTGATACCAATTGAACGGGAATCCGGCACCTAGAGGGGGTGAATAGGTGCTATTACAAATTTTAGGTCTTTTTAATTTTAGGCTCAACTCAAAGGTAAATTCTCTAAATAGATATGCAACTACGGTGAATTTACCTAAATGAGAAACTAAGCAATAGCAAGAAGCAAGTAAGGGAGTAAAGGGTAAGGGGAACCAAGTGAAGCACGCGGAGACGAAGATTTATTCCCGAGTTCCACCCAAGGGTGTACGTCTCGTTTGAAGAGGTGTGCGCTACCACAACAGGTTAGCCGCAACGCCACAAGGCTCACCTTCTTCTCCGATGAACTCAACCACAAAGGTTTCGAGTCCACCTTCCACTATTGATCCCCTTTTAGGGCGGAGATCGAATCCCTTACAAACGCTTGAGGCACACACACCCACAACTGAATTGGGGGCTCCCAAGAAGGACCACAAGAGGTCAAGGTAACACCAAGAGTACAACAATGGTGAACTAGGTTTTCCCACCGGAAACCCTAGCCACGAAATCCCCAAATGAATGGGGGAGAAATGAAGATCCCTTCGGTGACGATGTAGATCTGGGCCTTCTCCTCCAATCCTCCAAAGATCTATGAGTTTGGGTGGGGGGATTGGGAGATCTTGATGAATTGAGCTTTCAAGAATAGTAGGAGAGAGAAAGTCTGAGAGCTCAAGTGTTCTTGAGTGAGTGAGGGGGTATTTATACTCCCCCTCAAAATCTGGCCGTTGGCTGTCTTGGTCACCCGGAAATTCCGGTATAAGTTGCACCGGAAATTCCGGTGCCCCGGAATATCCGGGCCTTTGAAAATATCCGGGCTGAATTTCCGGTTGAGATCAGAACCAATTCTGAACTTGACTTAGTCGATTTTCTTCGGTTGACTCGGAATATCCGAGTCCTTGAAATTTCCGAGCTGAATTTCCGGTTGGAGTCAGTGCCACTTCTGATTCTTGACCTAACAATTTTCCTGAGGTTGACCCGGAATATCCGGTTGCTGAACCGGAATATCCGGTCCTTGAAATCTCCGGGCTGATTTTCCGATTGAAGTCAGTGCCACTTCTGAATCTTGACTTAGCAATTTTCCTGAGGTTGCTTCGGAATATCCGGTGAGTGAACCGGAATATCCGGTTGGTGAACCGGAATATCCGGGTCCTTGAAATTTCCGGGCTGATTTTCCGATTGAAGTCAGTGCCACTTCTGAACTTGACTTAGCCAAAATCTGGGGCTGACTCGGAATATCCGGTGGGGGGACCGGAATATCCGAGTCCCTGAAGAATTCCAGAAACTCTTTTTCTCTACAGTTTGGCTTTAAGATTTGTGATATGAGTTTCACCCAAACTGAAATACTTAGCAATAGGATTAGTATATCATTGGTATTGTTAACTAACACACAAAACACTAGGGATTAAGAAATGTTCTTTCACTGAGCGTAGTCAACAGCATGCATCTTGGAATAGTTCAGACGCTCGGAACTAGAGCTACTCTTTCTCTTCTTAGCTGAGGGCTTGCTGGCCACAGCTTTCTTCTTTCTCGGAGGTGCAAGGCCCTTTCCTTTGTTGACAGCTTGCTTGGAAACAGGTGCTCTAGCAGAATGCCTTGATCCCCCTGCGGACTCACTTCCACCTGAACCTGTGAATTTGATCATAGATGGTAGCATAAGGTAAGTGCACACAAGTCAGGAGGTAATACACACATTAGATAGGCATTCGATGGATCATATGTAGTTAAACATGAGTTAATCTTAAAACTGCTCTGTTTGGCTCGGAATATCCGGGTCAGTCATGACCGGATATTCCGGGGTACGGAAATTCCGAGTCACGATGGACCGGATATTCCGAGTCAGACAGAAACTACAGATCTGAGATTTGACTCGGTCTAAAACTAGATCGATCCAATGTAATGCAAATCTAATGTATGTAGAAGGCAGGGAATAGTCCTAGGAACAATCTCTACCAAGCAACATTGAAACAAATAACTCCACATCAAGATCCAAAAGAGGAAGAAGAAAAGTGAAGTTACCCTCATCCATTGAGGCCATTGCTTGGAGGAGTGAGTTCCTTGGGCGGAGGAGGAGCAGATCCGGCCGAGAAAGAGGTTCCCCGGCGGACGGAGTGCTCCGGAGGGAGTTGGGCACAGCAGGGGCGGCGGGTGGGGGAGAGGGTGGTCGGGGGTGGAGGAAAGGAACTAATGAGCCCTTCACCCCGAGCCTGCCCTTATATTTCTGGACAAACTGCCAGACCGGATATTCCGAGCCAAACAGAGCAGTTTGTCACCTCCATGGGACATCCAACGCACGGCCGGGATGCATAAGTTGTCACCTCCATGGGAGGGACCTTTTGTGATAAGCAGGGCATTGCACAATGATTCTTATTACCTTGTAGATGCACAAGAGGCTAGGAAAGGTGTAATGGACAAATCCGGTGAGGAAACCAAGCGTCCATGGAATGTAGCCCTGCTTCGACCCTTTTACACGTAAAGGGCACAGTGTATGTTGTATTTCGGTTTTTGTCTATTAATGAAAGTTCGGCAACCCGGGAGGGACCCGAGGACTGCCTCGTTGCATGCCCATTTACTTTGTTCCGTTTATTTATTATTTCATACCGGCATCTCGGGAAGGAACCCGGGGACTACCGAGTACATATTTTTTGTATTGTTTGTATGCCGGGAAAGTTCCGAGTTCGATTCTCAAAGTCAGAGTAATGTATATCATGTGAAATCATCTTGTGACTCGACTGACGCACGCCGAAATGGTAGTCAAGAGCAAAGAAAATCAAATGTGGGGAACACGAAAATGGTCTCGGGGACTCGGAGCAGGAACTTATCCAGCATACCTATTTTTGCTAACCCGGTTATTTTTTATGTCGGGAATTCGGTTAGCCAGAACTCGGATTGTCTTAAGTAATGTATGTCGTATATGGAGTTTTGTGACTCGACTGTCGAACGCCGAAATGGTAGACAAGAGCAGAAGTTGCCTAAGTACGGTAAACATGAAAAGCAACTCGGGGACTCATGACAGAATAAATCGACATAGCTTGTTCGGATAAATAATTCAGTACGGAACATAAAATGTTAAATAGTATATATTACATCTTGCACCCAGCATCCCGGGGATTTAACAATTCTACTCTTAAGTTTTTCTAAGTAGTAGGGGAAGCCGGCTTCTCGGCGGTGGCAGCAGCGGGAGCAGCAGTCTCGGGAGCAGATGCGGGAGCAGCTGTGGCTTCAGAACCGGCAGCGGTACTCGGGGCATCTGGGCGCACCTCGGCCTGGGAGGCCTCGGGTGGCGGAGGAGTTGTAGCATCCCGGGGAACCACGGTCTCGGTCGCAGCACCAGAGGCAGCGTCATCCTCCTCCGGGATCTCATCATCCACGTCGCCGGTCGCGCCGGATTCATCGTCATCCTCGTAGTCGGATTCGGAATCGGAAGCAATGACGCTGGCGGTGAAGGCGCGAATATTGGACCAAGAGGCGATGCGATGCGCCACTTCTTGTCGCCGCTGGACCTTAGCCGGATCGCTGCACCACAGCGAGATGGTGCGCAGGCGCTGGATCACCTCCAAGTCGAGACCTTCGTACCAACTCAGTACTTTGGTCATGACCTGATCGCACCAGCCCGCGCACCGGAGCGTTTCCAAGCATGGACACGCCTCCCGACACATCGGAGTGCGCTCGCAAGTTCGCCGACAGAGAGCGTCGCGCTGACACCCGGCCACATCGCGCCATGAACATGGATCGCGGCCCTGAGCAGCTCTGTCCCGATCGACCGGAGAGGCACTATCCGGGCCTTCAGGGCAGTGAGGTGATCCTCAATGTCCCAAGCATCCGAGACAAGGCCCTTCCCGGCACGCTTCTCCCGGGCGGCAGCAACCGCAAGGGCGGCAGCCTCGCGAGAGTGCTCGAATTCCCCTTTAAAAAGAAGAGCTCTCAAGCGGCTAGGTCATAAGAAAAGCACCAACAAAGAAAGAGAGCAACGAAAAAAGGGGGATGTCGGTCCACTTACTGTTAAGATCCCGGTTCAGTTAAGTTAGCTCGGAGTGCCAAGTATCGGACCGTGACCGGAGAAGAGCCAACCTGGTCTCGGCGAGATGCGCGCGCTCCTCGGACTGGTCCAATGTCTCCTTTTGCTTCTTCGTCGCCTCCATGAAGCGCGTCTTCATCTCGGTCGCAACAGATCTGGCCTTTTCAAGCTCGCCATTGAGCCGCGCGATCTCGGCCTGCGCGGTAGCAAGTGCGGCCTTCTGATCCACCGAGATCTTGCGCGCGGCATCTCGCTCCTCCCGGAGGCGCCCCTCGCACTTCTTGGACTGACCGAGGTCAGCAAGAACCCGGTTGAAGATGCTGCCGCGTTTCTTGCTGCACTCCTGAAATCAAGACAAAGAAGGATGAGTCAATCTTGGAAAGGATGTAAGGAACTCGGGAAATTCCGAAATCAGTAACAAGTAAAGGCTTCCCGGTTGGGAAGATCTCGGGGACTCGGTGTCCGAGTCCTGAAATTTTCTCTAAGATTGGAGCCTAGTGGTCTGCTATTCGGTGGAATCTAGAGCACTAAGCACTAATCTCGGGGACTAGTGGAGATGGACCAATTTTTGAAACAAGCTACCCGGTTGGGAGGATCTCGGGGACTCGGTGTCCGAGTCCTGAAATTTTCTCTAAGATTGGAGCCTAGTTGTCTGCTATTCGGTGGAATCTAGAGCACTAAGCACCAATCTCGGGGACTAGTGGAGATGGACCAATTTTTGAAACAAGCTACCCGGTTGGGAGGATCTCGGGGACTCGGTGTCCGAGTCCTGAAATTTTGTCTAAGATTGGAGCCTAGTGGTCTGCTATTCGGTGGAATCTAGAACACTAAGCACCAATCTCGGGGACTAGTGGGGAAGGAACAAATATTTATTGGAGAAGGAAAGGGAACAAACTTACCTCGGTCACCCGAGTAACATCCAGCGCGGCCACCTGGAGAGCGTGCAGAGCTTGAGCGTTGCGGCTAGGGCCGGCAGCGTGCAAGTCCCCCACGGTCTCGGAGGCGTCAGCGGCAATCCAGTCCTGGTTGTATTCGTCAGCAGCGTGTATGCCGGAGCCGCCGGGCGCGCGAGCAGCAACAACTTCCCGGATCCTGAAGGCACAAAGGAGCTTACGGTTGCTCGCAGCGTCCGCAGGGCGGCAGTAGGGATCTCGGCGGGAGGTGGTGGTAACGGTGAAAACTTACCCGTGCGTAGGGCCAAGTCTTGGGCCGAGGATGTCGGAGCAGCAGTAGGTTTGGCAGAAGTTGTTTTCTGCCCGGCAACCTTGGCGCGCGCTTTCGCGGCAGGTTGATCAGCTTGCCGGGAAGAAGTTGCGGGCTGTTTCTCCGGGGCGGTCTTGTTCGCAGCTTGCCGGGAGGGACCGCTTGGCACGAACTGCCAGGGAGGGCTCAGGATCTCTGCCTCAAGCCCGGGCACCCTGCACGGACTCTCCGGAAGAAGGATGTCTTCCGAGGTAGTCGTGGCCTGCACTGGAGTCTCGTCGACCACCGGACGTGTATCCGGAGTCGCAACAGTAGCCGGTGCGGCACCAGAAGCAGGAGGCTCGCTTCTTCGGGTAGAAGCACGAGGTGGAGAAGAGGCAGCCCGAGGCGGGCTGGGTGTCCGAGATCCAGGAGGAGGGGAGACAAAGGATGACGGAAGATCGAGTGTGTCCCTGAAAGAAATAACTCAGTAAAAACTTCAGGAGAAGGCAAGATCATGTAGCATGAAGCAAAGAAAATGTACCCGGAGTCCACGGTGGGAGGACCCTTTCTCCGGTGTCGAGGCTTCTCGGCCGTTTGTATGTTCGGCTTGCTCCTCTTGGGGGGGTTGCCGGAATCATCGGCAGCATCGGTGTCGGAAGCCGCACGCTTCCGGCTCTCGGCACGTTTGGTCACGGCCGTCGGTTTCGGAACCACTGCTGAAGCCCAATTGAGGGGGAGAGCGTCAATCACATCGAGTATTTGACAGTCAATCTCATCCTCGTCATCCGAAGAAATGGAAATAGCCTCTGAGGTTGAAGGGTTACCCGGGGCGGCAGCTTTCACTAGAGGAACGGCAAGATGCTCCTCACCATCGGGATCCACTCTCGGCATCTTAGCCGGTACCGGGATGTTCGGCGCGAAATTCCCGTTGGCGTGGATCGCGTCCTCCTCGGCTTGTCGCTAATAACTGCGCAAATAAATCACCACATGATAACCATGTCGGTTTCCAGCAGAACCCGGGTGCGAATGCAAGTGTGCGAAAGACAGACAGGAGCACCTGTTTCAATGGTTTTTTCCGGGATCCCCCAATGACACCCCAAACATACTCATCCGATATCTTCGTCCGAGCAATAGTTCGAACGCGTCGGACGACCGCGGGACGATCCAACCCGAAAATACTGGTCCTGGTGGGATCATAGCTCCCATCCATATGGCACATCTTGTGCACTCGGGTTTGTAGAGGGCAGACGCGGCGAATAATGAAACAACGCAAGAGATCGTCGCCGGTCATCTTGTTGGTCAGCACCGCGAGGACGTCGTGCATACACCTGACCTCCTCGGTGTCGGGGAACCGTTTCCAGAGGTTGAACTTGCGGGGAGGGCCAATGGAGAATTCCGGCAGGTTTATGAAATCCGGATTCGAGGATCCCGGAGCATCTCCCGAGCTCTCCCGATTCTTCACATAGAAGAAGCTGCGCTGCCACTTCCGGCAGGATTCTAGTCCTTTGACTATAGGAAATCCGGAGTCAGCACGGGGGATGATGGTGGCCGCTCCGCAGTCGACCAAGTCTTTTACTTTCTGATCCGGGTTGGGGATGACTTGGCGACGAAGGATGAAATACCTGGCCCAGAGGTCCAGGAATGGCCATACGCCGAGATATGCTTCCGTGTAGGTGGTGAAGACTGAAAGCATCATGATGGCGTTAGCTGGGAGATGATGGGGTTGGAGGCTGTAGGTGTCGAGGAAGTCGCGGAAGAAGGGGCTAGCCGGAAGCCCAAACCCGCGCTCGAAGTGCGTGAGGAATACAACGTATTCCCCGGGTTGGGGTTCCGGTTGAACCTCGTCCTCCGGAAGACGGCTCTCAACTTCTGGCGGAATCCGGTGAGTCCGGTACAGCCAGTCCAAGTCCGCATGTTTGGTCTCGGATCCATCCCAGCACCCCCGGATACTTTCTTCACCCATGCCAGAGAAGTCCGCAGATGTATCCGGCCTACTCTGCAGGCGCAGCGGCAGTTAGTCGGAATTAGTCTACCGGGAGCTAGGATGCCGGATCGCAAACTCCTAAACACAACCGAGTTCCTGGCAAGTAAGATCTACCGCGTGCTGGTAAATCAAAACTAAAATGAGGAAAATAGGCTCGGACTAAACTCAGACAAGGCATAGTGCGGGCAAAAGGGCTAGGTCCTACAGCGACTGTGCATCCCCGTCGCGCGCCCCGTGTGCGCCGCTCGAATCGTGCTCGCCGGCGGCGGCGCAGCCGCGCATGTGGTAGGGCACGACCGAGCACGAAATATTGTCCCCGTGGAAGAAAGCTTCATCGAGGCGGAGAGAAGAACTTACCGGAGAAAGCGAGGCCGGTGATGCGCAAGAGGAACGGCGGCGTTCGGGCTCCGGCGACCAGCGAGAGCGGCGGCGTTCGGGCTACGGACACAACTACGGCATCGCGCTCGAGACGACGGTGACGGAGGAGTGAAGGAGAGGAAGAAGAAGAGGTGACCGTTCCGGTCCCCTATTTATGGGGGGATTCCGGAGCGGTTTCCAATTTTCCCGCCCACGATCTCTCCGATCGTGGGTGGGATCCGTTCTGTGCAGCGCGGCACGTGGCGCTCACCGGAGCGCCCGATCCGGCCACACCGAGGGCCACACGGCCCCAACGGTTGCACTTCGGATCGGCTGCGGCTCCCGGCGCGCGAACCCGAGCGACGGCGTGCTCGGTCAGAAGCACTCGA
The DNA here is from genome assembly GCA_026929855.1 of Poa annua. Classification (NCBI taxonomy): domain Eukaryota; kingdom Viridiplantae; phylum Streptophyta; class Magnoliopsida; order Poales; family Poaceae; genus Poa; species Poa annua. The sequence continues at coordinate 305,479,439 of CM049426.1, read as the reverse complement.
GTGCGCTTCTGATCAGACAGGACGTCGGGTGGGACCCAGCTCGCGATCTCGAATTCAATGCAGAGCCGACGGTTAAGATTCACTAAGACTGCAGTATCCGGTTACAGGCATCATCTCCCGGTTGAAACGATCTCGGTAAGAGGATCTCGGCATCTAGTCGAAGGATAGTATCATATATTCTCAGAAGATAGTTGTTATTAAAGCTGATCCCGCACATCATCCGAGGTCGCTGTGCAGCACCAGCTTCGGGGACTAGTGTCGGGGGGCTGCCCCCCCCCCCCCCCCCCGGGTAGGGGCAGATCCCGGAATAATTCAGTAATGAGCCAACAGTACTTGACCTTTGGTGAGAGCAAGGGACACCTCCTGGTGTGCTGAAGGGGCAACTTGACCCTTGAGCGCTGGTAGAGTGCAAAGTGCCTCCTGGCAGGCGCAAGGGTCAGCTTTAGCAACTATAAATAGATACCCCGAGCCTTCACAATGGCAACACAAGCATCAGCGGGTGGTTCCTCTAAGAATTAGCTTCTCGAAGATGTCTTTGCTGGTAGGCTAAGACATCTTCGGGAGGCTAGGCCTAGAGATACTCATCCGGGGAAGAACTCGGACGCCTCCGGAAAGGATCTCGGATCTTGGTCTCCGAGGAGACTCCCGGAAGGAGGTGTATTCGGTTTTGCCGGATAGACAATCCGAGTAAGTGCTAACCGGAACGTCTATCTCGGTCTTGATCTTGTGCAGGAAAGACTCACGGGGGCAAGCAAGGAGATAACCGGCATGAGAGATCCCGGTAGGCCGTCAACGGTCTGTAGCAGGCTTTCCCGCCTACTCCGGGGGGAGGTACCGTTCCGTCTGACCCGGAGGGATGGTCACCTCCCGTCTGACACGGAAGCATGGTCACCTCCCGCCTGACACGGGAGCGCGTCAGGCGGTACGACAACGGTACGACAAGACACGACGTGCCTAGCCCGGCAATCCGGATAAGGCTATCCGGGATGGGCAAAGACATGTCCTGTCTCTGTCAGGGGGACAATGATGTTCCAGGACGGCGCCTGCTGTCCTTACCAAGATGATGACGAGGGGGCTACGCCGGATAGCGCGGCGACTAGGTCGCACTAGCCGGTGACGACATGCCGGTTAGGCCTGTCCGGTGGGGCCAAGCCGGATTAGGGTTTCCGGCCCTCCTGGCCGGAACTCTATAAAAGGCGCCATAACTGCTCCTGTGGAGGAGAGACCAACTTGGGAGCCAAAGCTGTAGTTGCACTTACTCCTAGGGCATTTACTTCTTCATACCTTGAGTTCATCCAGTTCTTCGTGTTCTTCACTTGGAGAGATCTAAGAGCAAGTTGTAGCCTTTGTACCACAGTTATATAGAGAGGAAAGGCAGGAGTAGGGGTGTTACCTCCTCTCGAGGGCCCTGAACCTGGGTATATCGTCTGTGTGTTGAGTGCCTTCGTGCATTTGTTCTTGTTTGTTAGATCTTCCCTCTATCGTACTGCTCTTGTTTCTAGTTCTTGGGAGATCTCGGTTATACCGGGATCCTCCCCGTGTGGGCTATTCAGGTCGCTATCCCTCCCCGGATCCACCAACGTCCATCGGCCCCACACATTAGCCATCCTATGGCATCTGCCGTGACACCACCACGACATTATTAGAGAGCACCCAACTCTCATGGACTGCGACGTTTGACAGTCATGCTCATATAGGTGTGTTCCTCGAAAGATGTTCTACAGGACAACATCTCTGCTTAAAATAAAGCCTCTTGGTACACATTAAGATATACATCAGCCTACCGTGCAGTTTAGGAGAGTATTGCATCTTTGCGGAGTGGTATTATACAGAAGTAAGGATACTCTCCTCTCAGTTGATCAACAACTTGTCTCCCAATTCTACTTCACGGGATCTCCGATCATATAGAGTGGGTTGCTATTGTGAACAACTCATATTGTGGGTCTCAAACCCATCTCCCTCGATGCATTATCTATCACATTACGTGATAAACCTTTCGTGAAGGGATCTGCCTGATTTTTAGATGTTTGGATATAGTCCAATGCAATAACTCCGGAGTTCTTCAATTTTCTGACAGATTTTAATCTCCTCTTCACATGCCTTGATGACATCATATTATCCTTAGAACTGTTCACTTTTATTATGACAGTTTGATTGTCACAATTCATCAGGATAGCGGGTATTGGTTTTTCAACCACAGGTAAGTCCATCAAAAGCTCACGAAGCCACTCTGCTTCAACAGTGGTTGTGTCTAATGCTGTGAGTTCTGCTTCCATTGTTGACCTCGTTAAGATGTTCTGCTTGCAAGACTTCCAGGAAACAACACCACCACCAAGTGTAAAAACATAACCACTCGTGGCCTTAATCTCATCAGCATCAGATATCCAATTCGAGTCACTATAACCCTCAAGTACCCTCGGATACGCAGTATAGTGAATACCGTAACTCGCAGTTCCTTTTAGATAGCGCATAACCCTCTCAAGAGCATGCCAATGATCATCTCCCGGATTTGACACAAATCGGCTCAGCTTGCTTACAGCAAAGGAGATGTCAGGCCTCGTGGCGCTGGCTAGATACATGAGCGAGCCTATAATCTGAGAATATCTCATTTGATCCTTCGAAATACGTCGATTCTTTCGAAGCAACACGCTAGGATCGTACGGTGTTGGAGAAGGCTTGCAATCGCTATACCCGAAGCGACTCAAGACCTTATCCACGTAGTGGGATTGAAGCAGAGTGATCCCACCATTGTCATCTCTCAGGAGCTTGATGTTCAAGATAACATCAGCTACTCCTAGATCCTTCATCTCAAAACAGCGAGATAGGAAATCCTTGACTTCCTTAATCGCCTTAAGGTTGGTTCCAAATATCAGTATGTCATCGACGTATAAACAGAGAATAACTCCCTCGCCCCCACCATGGCGATAATACACACATTTGTCAGCTTCGTTTACAACAAAGCCTTCAGCGGTTAAAGTCTTTTCGAACTTCTCATGCCACTACTTAGGAGCTTGTTTAAGGCCATACAAAGACTTTATCAACTTACACACCTTTTCTTCCTGACCAGGTACCACGAAACCATCTGGCTGCTCCATGTAAATTTCCTCATCCAACTCTCCGTTTAGGAAAGCCGTCTTTACGTCCATTTGATGAACGAGAAGACCGTGTGAGGCAGCCAATGATAGTAGCACACGAATGGTTGTCAGTCTGGCTACAGGTGAGTAAGTGTCAAAGAAGTCTTCACCTTCTTTTTGGGTATAACCCTTGGTCACAAGCCGTGCCTTGTACTTTTCAATGGTACCATCAGGCCTAAGCTTTTTTTTAAACACCCACTTGCATCCTACTGGTTTGCACCCGTAAGGACGATCAGTGATTTCCCAAGTTCCGTTAGCTAAGATGGAATCCATCTCACTACGGACAGCTTCCTTCCAGTAGTCAGCATCCAAAGATGCATATGCTTCTGAAATAGAACTGGGAGTGTCATCCACGAGGTACACAATGAAATCATCACCAAAAGACTTTGCAGTCCTCTGTCTCTTACTCCTTTTCGGAGTTTCACTGTCATCCTCCACGATATTTTCATGGTGTTCTATCGCAATTGTGGGTTCAGGAATTGCAACTAATTCCTGACTAGATGAACTTGGTATCTCCTGATTTGATGAGCTCGGCATATCCTTCATGGGAAAGATATCCTCAAAGAAAGTCGCATCATTCGACTCCATGATTGTACCAACATGCATGTCGGATACCTCAGATTTTACTATCAAGAATCTATAACCAATGCTATGAAAAGCATAGCCCAGGAATACACAATCAACGGTTTTGGGTCCAAGCTTGCGTTTCTTGGGAATTGGTATATTGACTTTCGCCAAACAACCCTAAGTCCGCAGGTAAGAGAGTTTTAACCTTTTCTTCTCAAACTCCTCAAACGGAGTTATCTCTTTGTCTTTTACAGGAACTCGGTTTAGGACATGACACGCAGTCAATATCGCCTCCCCCCACCATGCCTTCGTTTAGGACATGATGTGTTTCGAGTGATGCCTTCGTGAAATGAAATTACATAATGAACTTGGTGATTTTGTATATGTTAACTCAAATTGTGCATATGCATGTGTACGTAGGATTTGCAAGATGAGTGTACGAAGGATTTGATCAACAATGGCAAAAAATGTGAGAATCTCCTATGTTTTATTTTGATCCAACATGAAAATCACAAAGGCGCGCCTTCACAAAAAAGGAAATGCATACACGTTAAATAAGTATGAGTTGTTGAATGAGATAAGCTTACACAACATCAACATGGTTGATCTTGAATGTCTCTCGCGACACAGGAGTTGAAGATTCTCTAAAGGGGAAAATTCACATCGGCTCGTTTGGCAACCATCATTTCATTTCATTTTTCATTGGCAAAATGAAATGAAGTCCAAGAAATGACAACATTAGGGACACATATTAACTTCACATAGCATATGCAATTTTTAGAATTTCAATTAAAATGACATTTCAATTCCATGACAGCCAAACACGTTTGGGTGTTGAATCTGAAATGAATTCCATGAAAATGATGGGTGCCAAACAACCAAGCCCGTTGAAGGCCATGTGCGAGGAGCTTGCCGGAACAGGGCCCCAAATTCCTAATACATATGCATATTTCGTTTTTTTAATTGTATTTGGAAGTGGACTTGGCCCAGTTGCGACACACGATCTAGCACACGAGCAGAGCCTTGATCATGCCTGGCTAAACAATCGCCAACCGATCAGCCCTCAGGCATGTAGGAAACGAAAGACCAAGCAATCGATCTCCGAACTCCGATTGCCACCCCTGTTGATGGCTGCCGCACGCCGCTGTCGCCCAGACGCCGCCTGCCTGCCGCACGCCGCCGTCACAGACTCGCAGTGGACGCCCGCCCGCGCATGAAGGTAGGATCGCTGATTCTCAAGTCTATAGCCGGATCAATTATTTGGTGCCTTTACTAACTTAATGCATCTACTGTTTGAATTAATTTATTATTTTGTGAATACAGAACAGGATGATGCTTTTTAGTGTCTTTACTAACTTATGCAAATATAATTGAAGATTTTATTCAAGAAATACCAAGACGGATGATGCTTTTTAGTAGAACGTGAGGTCAGTTGGTAATTTTATTATAGTTTCACTATTAAAAATTCTTGTAATTGGGTCGTCGACCCTCACTTTCTAATTGATAGGCTTATAAACGTTGTAACTTTTGTGGATGTTTGAAGCAGCAAGTTTTAGACATGTTCTTTACCTTAGCAGGTACCTAAGTGGACTGAAAGATTTTTATGAGGCGGCTTGCTAGGTTAATATATTGTGAGTTCAAAAAAATAATTATATATTATAATTTTTTTAAATTTCAAGCCCCCATTTTATGTTCTGCACATGAGCCCCAGATTTCTGGTGACGGCCCTGCAAACGACCTCTTATTAGTTGATTCTTCTTCTCTGGTGCCAAGTCTAGAAAATCTTTGGGAATGGGAGATGAGGCCATGTAACTGACACGCCGGTCTTTCCATAATGTAGTACCATGCCTGCTAGTGATTTCCTCCATTGTCAACTGTCATGGGCACGGATGCTCTATGGGTGGATCTTATATTGGATTTGGCATCGTACATTAGCAGTGTCTGTCAAGAAAGGGACAAAGCTAGCATGCATCGCAAGGTAGAACAAACACATGGGCAAGCAACGAACAAGTTCATGCATATACGTAGCTCGGAGCCAAGGAAAAGAATCTTCGTCAGTTAACAGAATCACCCACCTGAATATAACCACATTGCACATCACTCTACTAGTCGACCACTAACTTCTGAAGTGGCACGTACACGGTAGCGGATGACGATGATGATCGGGCCAATCTTGATTCTCCTGCTGTCGATCGCCGCTGCGGACGCGGCCGGCATCGGCGTGACATACGGCAGGCGAGCGACGAGCCTCCCGCCGCCGGTCGACGTGGCACGGTTCCTCGCCCGCGACACCGTCGTCGACCGCGTGAGGATCCTGAACGCCGACCCGCTCGTCCTGCGCGGCTTCGCCGGCACGGGCCTCGCCGTGGACGTGACCGTCCCGAACGCCCTCGTGCCGCGCCTCGCCGACAGCACCGCCTTCGCGCGGCAGTGGGTGCGCGACCGCGTCGCGCCCCACGCGGCGGCGGGCACCAACGTGTCCCGGATCCTCGTCGGCCGCGAGGTGGTCACGCAGGCCAACCGGACGCTGCTCCTCGCCCTCGTGCCGGCCATGCAGAACCTCCACGCCGCGCTGGTCGCCGCGTCGCTGGATGGCCAGATCAAGGTCTCCACGGCGCACTCCCTCGGCATCCTGGCCGCGCCCACCACGTCGCCGTCCGCTGGGCGGTTCCGCGACGGGTACGACGCGGCCGTCGTCAAGCCGCTCCTCGCCTTCCTAAGCGCGACGGGCGGGCCGTTCATGGTGAACGCGTACCCGTTCTACGGCCTCACCAACGACACCGAGCTCGATTTCACGCTGTTCCGGGTGGGAGCCAACGACGTCATGGACGCCGGCTCGGGGCTGCTGTACACCAACGCGCTGGACGCGCAGCTCGACACCGTGCACTCGGCCATGGACCGGCTCGGCTTCGGCGACGTCGACCTCGTCGTGGCCGAGACCGGGTGGCCGTGGGCCGGGGAGGACTGGGAGGTCGGCGTGGGCGCGGACCTCGCGGCGGACTACAACAAGAACGCCATTCGCCACCTCGGGTCCGGCGTGGGCACCCCGCTGAGGCCGAACCGCACCTTCGAGGTCTCCGTCTTCTCCCTCTTCGACGAGAACCTCAAGCCCGGCCCCCTGTCCCAGCGTCACTTCGGCCTGTTTCACGCCGATATGACGCCGGTCTACGATGCCGGGATCCTCACCACTCCGGAGGTAATAATTCGTGCATCATGCCAACATCCATTCCACACTCCGCCCTTCTGCTGTTCTGCACCGTGGTATAGTAAGTTAATTAACCAGTCACATTTGGTCCGTTTGTGCAGTACCTTGGACCGGTGAGCTCGAAGATAACACCGGAGGCACCGGCGCCGGACACGACATCGGCGGACTCAGGCGGGCCGCGGTGGTGCGTGCCGGAGCCGGCGGCGGACGCGGCGGTGCTTCAGGACAACATCGACTTCGTGTGCGGGCAAGGGGGCATCGACTGCGGCGCCATACGGCCAGGTGGCCGCTGCTACGAGCCGGACACGCTGCAGGCACACGCGGCGTACGCCATGAACATCTATTTCCGGAGCAACGGGGAGCACGCGTTCGACTGCGAGTTCGGTGGCACCGGCGTCGTCACCGCTGCCGACCCAAGTAAGATTTCTTCCTCTTCTTCTACGTTTCTTATATCAGTTCTACTGATCGCGCGTGTCTAGTTTAGTTACACGGAGACATGTTATGTTTTCATCTCTCTGGGCAGGTTTCGGAGGTTGCAACTTCACATGAAAGCAGGGGGTGTACGATACTGAATTACTGATGCTGATGCATCTACATGGCAGGAAGACGGACCTGTGTTTCTGTTTGGTGTTCAACATGTGTGTCTTGTGCAACATTTTCTGGTCAGCTTAGTTATTGAGCTAGTCCGTACTGAAGTTGTTGCCGATGTATAGCTGTAGACATTGTTGTCGATGTCGATGTAGCAGATCGTGATTTAGTCGTCGTGGTCAATGTAATTCTTCTTGATTGGTGTAGCTGCAATGCAATGTCGGAGACGCAAAAAATTGTGCGATGTGTATGTCGGTGGAATCGTGGTTTCTTAATAAGGTTTTGATGAAAACCATGTTGATGTACCTTGGTAATATATGTCGGTGGAGTGGCAGCATATGAGTTAAGAAGTGCGTCGCTAGAAGGTGTCCCTTGGTGCACGTGTATCAGGATGAGAGAGAAGTTGGCAACGGGTAGCAAGACTGTGGTAGGCGGATGGGACGAGGGCCACTTGAATGACTTCATCTTATTTTTTTAAAGGGAATACATTTTTCTTTGCGGGTAAAAGACTATTCTATTACTCACAAAGGGTTACATAACGCTCCAATCATAATTCCCGAAGAAAGGTATCAGGACCAGAACCGGGGCATACATTAGTTTGGCATTCTGCTCTCGTGTAATTAGCGAGGCAGTGACTAACCCTAATCTGTGATCTATCCACTTTTACAAAGGAGCAAACTCGATCCTGGCTAGACATGCGTCTAATTTATAACACTAAATGCGAAAGAGGCGACCTGTTAGGAGTTCGGTCCTGGATCGCTAAAACCAACGTGGAGCAATCTGTGTCAATGAGGATTGGCCGCTGACTGTAGCCAGGGCCGGTCTGGGGGGGGGGGGGGGGGGGGGGCGAGAGGGGCCACGCCAACAAGTACTTATCTTTGATCTTTCATAACATCATGTTAATAATTTATTAATTTCTTAATTTAGGTTACTAATTAACTGTTTTTGTAGGGCCGTAATGAAGAAGTCTCTATCCGGTAGTGCGAAAAGAAAAAGGAGGGAGAAAGAAAAGAAATTTATAGACTCACAAAGAGGATCTCTTCATAAATATTTGAAGAGTAATACAAGCACTTCAACGGATCCAAATAGATTGGCGTTGGTTCCCTGGGTTCCTGTTGGGGAACAAAGTGATAATATTAATCTTGAAGACAATGGTGACACCGAAGCGGATGATAACAATGTGAGGGATCATGAACACGCATTTAATTCATCTCCTACAGAATCTGCTAGTTTTGATGAGGAACCAGTTTGTGTGGATATTTATGACCCGGTAAATTGGGGTAATCTTGATAATAAAGCAAGGGACACATTAGTGGAGAAGGGGCCATTAGAGAGAAAAATATTGATTTTCCTTTAACTGCAAAAAGAAGACATTTGTCCTATGACCGTTACTCCCATGATCGAAAATGGTTAGTTTACTCAAAAAAGGCAGGGTGTTTTGTTTTTGCTGTAAGTTGTTCAATCCTCTCAACCGCAAGAGTTCTTTGGGTCATGATGGGTTTAGAGATTGGAAGCATATTTCCGAGAGGCTCAAAGAACATGAAGCTAGTGTTGAGCATATTACCAGCATGATCTCTTGGAACCAACTGAAAATTAGACTAAACAAACATGAAACAATTGATGAGTTGCAGCATCAGATCACAAAAGAGAAAGAGCGCTTAAGACAAGTTTTGCTAAGAATAGTTGCTATTGTGAAATTTCTTGGTAAACGTAGTTTGGCATTTAGAGGATCCAATGAGCAGCTTTACAATGATCTTAATGGTAATTTCTTAGCTTGTGTTGAGATGATTGCAGAATTTGACTTGATTGTGTAAGACCATCTTAGACGGTTTCAAAACAAAGAGAATAATCATCATTATCTAAGCTATAAAATTCAAAATGAGTTGATTTCTCTTATGGCTTCGAGCATTACAGTCAATATTCTCAAGGTGATTAAAGAGGCCAAATATTTCTCGGTTATTCTTGATTGTGCCCCTGATGTGAGTCACAAGGAGCAAATGACTTTTTTGATTCGATGTGTCAATATGTGTGGTGCCCAAATAAAAGTTGAGGAATTCTTTCTTGGGTTCTTGGAGGTGATAGACACATCCGGTGAAGGGATTTTCAATGTATTGGTTGAATCCGTCAATTCATATGGCCTTCTTATTGATGACATTAGGGGTCAAGGTTACGATAATGGCTCTAATATGAAAGGAAAACACAAGGGGGTGCACAAGAGGTTGCGTGATATAAATCCAAGGGCTTTGTATATGCCATGTGCGTGCCATAGTCTTAATCTCACTCTTTCTGATATGGCTAAATCTTGTGGCAAAGTTGTTTCTTTTTTGGAATTGTGCAACGGATATATGTTCTATTTTCTGGATCTACTAAGAGGTGGAAAGTTTTGCTTGATCATGTGGAAGGTTTAACAATGAAGTCTTTGTCCAATACTCGTTGGGAGAGTCGGATTAAAAGTGTCAAAGCAATTAGATTTCAAGCTCCCCAACTGAGGTCTGCACTTCTTGAGTTAAGTGAAGATGGTGATACCGAACCCAAAGATAGGAGTGACGCAAAAAAATTATATGAAGCACTTGGTAGTTTTAAATTTATATTTGGTATGGTTATCTGGCATGATATTGTATTTGCAGTCAACACAGTGAGCAAGAAGTTGCAGCCGCCATCCATGGGCCTTGAGTCTACAATACAAAATGTTGAAGGTATACGTACTTACTTTCACACCTACAGAAATGAAGGGTTTGCTTCTAATTTGAATTCTGCGAAGGAAATTGCATCTGGATTGGGTGTAGAGCCATCATTTCCTATAAAACGTCGTGCTACTAGGACAAGGCAATTTGATGAAACTGATTGCGAGGAAGCAATATTGCAAGCTGAGGAGGGTTTTAAAGTTAACCATTTTTTGGTTATGGTTGATATGGCAATTACATCATTGACAACTAGATTTGAGGAACTCCAGACATTCAGAAGTATATTTGGATTTTTAATGAGTTCAACTTATTTGAAGTCAATGGACGGTTCTCAAATTAAAGACAATTGCACTACATTTGCAAATAAATTCTCTCTAGCTGGTAAATGTGATATCGAATTGGATGAGTTAAGTCTTATGCAGTTGACCTTGCCAGATAGAATAATGTCTGCTCTGGAGATTTTTCAGTTTGTGAGAGAAGCGGATTGTTATCCTAATATTTACATTGCTTATCGGATCTTATTTACTATGCATGTGACTGTCGCATCAGTAGAAAGAAGCTTTTCAAAGTTAAAATTATTAAAGAACTATTTGAGATCTACAATGTCACAGGAGAGACAAAATGGTTTGGCAACTCTATGCATCGAGAAGAAGTTATTGGATGATATTGATATTGAATCCATCGTTGGTGATTTTGCATCTAGAAATATCAGGAGAAAATTTTAGGGTGTCACAAAATTGTAATACTTTTCCATCATAATGAAATTACGCCTTCGTGCGTCCGTGATTTTTCCCGTAAGGGTTTTCCACGTAAAAATATGTGTCTCATTTCTCTCAATTTTTTATTTACATTAAGGGCCCTAAATTCTAGTCTCGCCCCAGGCCGCCGAATTCTCAGGATTGACCCTGACTGTAGCGTAAAACTAATTCCAAACCTTCCAGGCATGCACGAACTTCAGCTTCTAGGGGGTCTGCACAATTGAAGAGTCCACGACAAGCCGAGAAGATCACTTGTCCCGCTTCATTTCTGAGCACCATACTGATCCCTGCTGAACCGTAATTTGGGTTATATGAACCATCAATTGTTAATTTGACCGAGCCAGACTCTGGAGGACATATTAATATCACGATAATATATATACACACTCTCTACAACAAGATAATTAATAGCATCAAGGATGTACACGAGATCCCGCCAAATCAATAAGATCCTCACCGATTCAGTGGCACCAGAAGTGATGACGACACCTCCACTCAAAAAACAAATCTCCAAAACGATTACCCCAAAAAGGAACAGTGTACAACACCGTCGATTTCCAGTCTAACTAGGTTGGCGGATTCTAGGGTTTCACCCTCGAGACGGTTCACTCTTCAAACAACGCCTTCAACAAACAAATGACTAGGAAGTCACCATTATATCGGCTTGATATGATGCGATGTGTATACTTGGTTGCCTACGTACATGGACAATGAAATTAGATTTGATAAATAGTACCAGTATGTTGCAAAATATTGATTGTTATTGATTGAGCCTTGTGGGTGGTGGGCCATTCATATAGAGTACAATACTTGGAAGGTGAGAAGTTTAATAGAGCTATGTTCAGATTACACCGCTAAATCACCAAATATAGCCAAGCTTGTACAAGCACATGTGATCAATAATGTGTTCCATGGTTTCGTCGTAAGTTGTGCTTGTTGGAAAATGCTCCACGCGTAGACTTCTGTTGTTGCTTCTTTCTGATCTCGTTGGTTCCCTTTGATTTCTAGGCAGATTTTGACTGTCGGATCGTCGAAGTTGTAGGTTGCTTGCCACGGAGATTTTGCAGCCAATTTCGCACTATTTCACGCCAAATAAGGGTCGTGAGGATCTAGATGTTTATTTGATGTCTAAATAAGATATAATGGAATTAAGGAATTTTGGATGTAATATAATCTACAAATAACCGATCTGATCTTTGATCGAGACCGGGTGCCGTGTCCTTCAGGAGAAGAAATTAATCTCCTCCGAAGTGGCGTGTTGAGTTCCTCATTGTTTTGTTATAGTGACCATCATGTGGTATATATAGAGAGGTATAAGGAGCATGGTAGACATGATCATAAGAAGGTTTAGAATTTTAACCTATGCCGAACACCCAATCGTGTACACATATTCTAACAATCAGTCATTGGGATGTCAACAAGTCTAACGCACGCTTGGTATCACGCTCAGGAGAAACGAACTACTCGTATAATTACACAAATATTCTTGAAATAAGCAAATCAACCTATGTTTGGATGGTTAGCAGGGTGGTTGTACACTCAGCCCATCAGAGTTCAAAACACATGTTTGACGTCTGTGTGTTGTATTTAAATGGAATATTCTTTCAGTGAAAGGCGACGCTTCCGTAGATCACGAGGTGTCCGTGATGACTTCGTCAATGTCAAGACTCAATCCGCCGTTTGGTATTTCGGAGATGCTCATAGGGGTAGTGTGTGCGTTAATTGGGGTGAGTGTGCGCACGTCTATGTGAGCGTCTATGTTTGTACTGTGTTTTTTTTTAATCCTGACGTCAACCCCACTGATCTAGCGGTGTGCAACTTGCTCACTGGCTCCTGTGACCTACTTCCACCATTGGAGTTTGAGGCACGTTCCGCCATGTGTTGTTGTGCCATTCTAACCGGCGATGATTGTTTCCCGGGACAACATCGTCTGCCCGAATACTCAACCTTCTTCAAAGTGTTGATCATTTTCGCCATGTATGGGGTTTCTCCGGGTTACGATCTCCACATGTTCTCGTCTGCCAACAGCCGACATGGAGCTCTCGCTGGTATTCCTATGTAACACGCTCATCCGGGAGGACTTCTGGTTAGAGGTTTTGACACCAAAAAGGGGCACAATGAGAGCGGGGTTGGCACCACAAACTGGCTGCGCACTCGGACTGTCGAGATTAAACAACCTAAGCAGGAGTGTATCAGTAGTAGAGGGCATTGGCAGTACATGGATGAAAAGAGCGGCACGGTGCTTGTCATGGACTCCGTCGGCCGGCTGTATGTTGCTGATCTCGATACTAGACAATTTGAGGAGGTGACGGGCCAGTTTTATGGAGAAAATTGCAGATAACACCAAACTTCAGTGCAAAAGTTGCACAAAACATAAAAATCAAACACTTTTTACGGCTAGCCCCGGCTTTTCGCCTAATAAGTTGTATCTAGCCCAAAATATTGATTTAGGGGCTTAACATTTAACTAACATGAGTATTTACATACCACATATCATAATTATAGGAGAATTTACATCATCTATAATATTTGATAGTTGGATCCAAAATTATGGCTAATAATTAACAAGAAAATTATAGATATGTTACCGAATAATTTAGGTCAACATGAAAAATCATTACATACATAATAATCATGTACGCGTATGTTTTTTTTATTCAGCGGTCCGTTTTATCTATTTTAGACCCTCATATTTTTCGTTACAGAAACAACTCTCATGCTTGATCAGACTTTATGGATATGATTAAAACTAGTGTGTCAAGATAATATACTAGCTAGTCCGTTAAGAAGAAATACTCAAGCAAAGAGAGATGTATATACGCGGGATGTTCAAGCTAATTAGCTTGTGTATGAGTGCATGTCATGACATGGTGACGGTGATACATTGTAAAAACGAAATCTAGTCAGAAAACAGTTATAATATATATTATATTATCATATAATGATGATATACATTGCAAAAATACAGTATAATGATCATGGACCCACACGTCAGATTCATGTTAAGCTCCTAAATCAATGTTTTGGGCTAGATGTAATTAGACAAAAAACTGGTGCTAGCTGCAAAAGATGTTTGATTTTTGTGTTTTGTGCAACTTTTACACCAAAGGTTGGTGTTCTCTACAATTTTCTCCAGTTTTATGGCCTCAGCTGTTACACGACGTTGGTGCCCATAGAGATTGAGTGGCCGGCCTTCTTCATGTCTCGACTTGGTAAACAGTCATACTAGGCTACTAGCTAGTAGTGTATGTTGCTGGACGCAGAAAATCTATAATTAGGAGGACCCGTTCATATCTCTTTTACCATCCATATTGCATCAAGATGTGTGCAAAATATTTTTATGAATCCATCAAATCAAATCAAATCATTTAGATATTTTTATGTTGAAAAATTAATATTTGTGGATATGTGTTTTCAGAAATAATTTTATTTTTTATTTTGGTATTAAATTTTGTGAATATGTATGTTTATGGAAACATATTTTTGTATTAACAAAATTAACCAATATTTCCCAAAAATGTAAACATGTTTATTTTGTTTGTATTTTGCTAAATACATGTGAAATATGTATATCATTAAGTATTAACAAGGAAATGAGAGAGAAAAAAATCAAAAAAATGGAGATGGGAGGACCCGCTCTTAGTTGTGGAACTTCATTTTCGGTATGTTGCTACTATATATACTCCAACACATTCACCAATAAGCTGCTATAAACATTGTAGATTTTCTGTACTCACTGGAGCTAGACCGCGTCGTTTAATTTGAGCTTGTCATAGTGCATATTGCAGCTTAAATTTTATTTTAGTATTGTTCTCTACTTTGTTTTAGAAAATGTTTTACTATCATCGTCGTATATTGTCCGAAGTGAAGTAATTCCTGTTTATTATTCTGCTATTGCTGTGTTTCTTACCCTCAAATTAAGCACACTTTCTGCATAACTGCATTAGATGTTTGTGGCTCAGATCAAACCATTCACGGCACATACACTCATGTTGCGTACATCAACCAGGAAATTCGAATACATGTTGAAATTCATATACTATATTAGATGTCTCTTCAGACCACACGTAATCAATCAGAAGTTAATTCACATATTTCAAGCATCACCATAACTGGTTCCCATAATTGAAACTTGGTTACACCAAAAGAATCAATCGCTGGCCTGCAACTGAATAACCAAGAATTACGTCAGAAATGCAAAATTGACCAAGCGACTTTCAGAAGCATCTCATAGTCACCGAACGTGATTCTCTCTTCATGGTAACCGTTGCGCATTGGAATAAACTCAACAGTGCGGACAGTTAACTCGTCACCACCAGCAGCAGCAGCAACAACAGTCAACATCAGCTTCTCATCCACCGAGACTCCTACAACGCGCCGCGCTATTTGTAGAACCCCATCATCATCTGCAGTTAGCACGCCACTAACTTTGCTATCATGTAGCACAATGTCGCACGGAGTGCTGGTAGTGCCAGCGCTGACCTTCCCATGGAAATCAACAGGTCCCTTAAGGATCCTGATCGCAACAGTACCCTCCACTGCCTCCCTTATAAATGTATAGTTTAGATCCAATATGCTGTGCATGCTGACAAGTTTTTCCGTTTCAACCTCATAACTGGGTTTATAGGCCAGCCGGATAGCATCCACCTCCATCAAGCCTTTGCTGAGTCTCTCATCACTGAGCTTCCTCCCATTAGCATTATCCTTAACTTTTAGATTGATTTCAAAGAATATATCATCACATACCATGAATCCTCTCTTTGGGCCAGTCAAAATCAGCGAATCTTCCTACACGACCAACATGAAAATCAGCTACTATTGCTTTAAGGGTCAGTTAGTATGTTTCAGTGATGAAATATGGTGACAAGACTAGATAGCTTTTATGGTACATTTGTGCTCCTGTATCCTTTTTACTCCTTTTCTTAGTATGCAGGGATGTAGCTTTGCAACACCAGGAAGTGTTGTTAAATCTCAGGCTCCTAACATTAGTGGTTATAGGACAACTAACTGAAAGTATCGGTTGCCGTTAAAATCAACATTATATGAAACAGATTTTTTTTGTTTGAATAAGCACATGAGACAGATATTAAACCGGATTCTTTGTTGAAGTACAATAAACAAAGTCCAAGTCAGGATTACTGCCATACAACACTTAATTTAAGAATAAAATCATGTTCGGAGCACAATTCCTCTATGATGTGTGAAAGCACGAGTACAAGAAACGGACGTTGCTATATGGCTATGATTATAAGGAAAATGAAAGTAGTACCTTTGAGGTTATGGATTGGCAATCATCCTGGTCACGCCGGAATACATAGACACATTTCCGATCCAGACTGTCCCTGGCTATGATGGTACCATACACACTGAGTGGGTAGCCATAGTCAGAGGAAACAATCTTGACCGAGACGACATTGATAGTGTTCTTCAACGGGAACCCTTCTCTGAAGATCTTATCGGTGTGCCGCATGGGACCAGCAGGTGCTGTCAAACGAGAAGCAAACTCATCTCAAAGAGAGTGCGAATTGGATGGAACCAGACGTGCATAATCAGGTCAACAGATTGATATACTAGCAGCGCTGAAAGGGGACGGGATCGTACGTACACTCCTCGTCTATGTCGAAATCGCTGCCATAGTAGAAGCGGGTGTAGATGAAATCCCCTTTCTTGGGGTCGTAGTCGCTGAATCGCGGGTCGACCGGATCCTCCGCCTGATCCTCCCAAAACTTCTCATCGATATCCCATCCCTTGGCGAGAACCGCCACGGAAGAATCGCTGCCGGCCATGGAGGAAGTGCTTTGGGGTTTGAGAAGGATCGATGGAGTAGACGGGAGTACAGAAGGTTTCGGGGACAATATTCTTGATAACAAATTTTGATCGCACAAATTCAATTTCACATCGTAATTTCTTTTGATGACTACATTTTGGAAAGCTTTTGCCTTGGTGGATGCTAGTGCAAAAGGGGCATAATGTACAAGTGTATTATAGCTATAATTTTGTAGTAAAAAGTTGTGACAAAAGCTAATAATATTTGTAGCATTGAGACAGTGTGCATAGACCATGTCTCTAGCTGTTAGATTTAAACTCATTACATAACTTAAAAACAAGATGATGAAACAAATCCGGTTATGAAGTGCAAGTTGAATAATTTTTAACTCAAATGTGAATTATTCCAACTGATTTGACTTTTATTAATTAGAAGTTATAAAACATATCACCAATTTCCAATATCTAGCGTGGGCCATTTCTGGCAGCGCATGGTGGAGCAATTGAATCGGCCATGTGAGAGGCATTATAAATTTTTAAGAGTGATCATATTCAAACTTTAAAATGTCATATGCCGATGATTGAAGAGGAGAAAAGGCTAGAGGATGACATCTAATAAAGAAATACGACAAATGAAATGGTATTGGTTGGATGATAATAAGCATGAAAGTTCCGACAGTATTGGTTGGATGGTAAGAAGCATAAAGGTTCTGACTTTGACTCTCCGATTACTAAGTTGTGCTTCGTACCTTTTTTAAGGGTCCAACATACAAGAATAGGCAACTCCTTCACAAGTGTAAAATACCGATGTATTAGGCCTCGTCAATCAAGTTGTATCTATTTGTGTAGGTTGGTGTTGCCTTCTAGCTTTATTGTCGGCTAGGAGGAAGCCTGACCATGGGACCTGTGTAGTAGTCAGAGTGCTGTGGCTCCAGAAGATCGTCTTGGATGTTGCCACCAACTAGAGGGTGTCATGTTTGTGGGATGGTGGTGGTCGGCAAAGAAGAGTTGCAAGGCAACCTCTAGGGACTTAGTGGACATGTGATGAACTTGGGATTTGGTGAGCTCCGGTGAAAAGTCTGCACTGATCGTGGACGGTCCTTGACCATCCTCATTGGGCGAGCTTTGTTTCTTGGTGTTGGCTAGCATTGTCTTGCAGCTTCGTTGATAACTAGATGGGTGTGCAGCCCCGGGAAAGTCGGAGCGGGGCTCCGGAAGATCGTCTTTAGTGTGGTTATTATATTTAGGTGTCAACTCTAGTTACTTTGACAAAATATCCTTCGTCTTTATGTTGTGTGTATCCTCAAATCGATCCGTCAATCCGCCGGCTCAGTATTTTAGAGGTGCTCATAGGGGTAGAGCGTGTGTGCGTTATGGGGTGAGTGTGGGCATACATGTGAGCGTCTACATGTGAACGTCTACGTTTGTACGGTGTTTAAAAAAAAGTTGCTTTCGGCTTTAATAGGAAAAAAAACAAATCCTCTTCGTAAGAGATCAGCATGCCTAGTCGTATTTTGGGTTAATTGGATCTATGCCATTACCCAATTCACAAGTTGAACATATGCCATTACAAAAACTGAAATTAGATATATGCCACTTAAACTTTGTGATACCTCTATCTATGCCATTGTCTCTACCAAATAGAATAACTGGATAAAAAATACATATATTTAACTGCATAGTGCCGTATTTATCATACTACCCCTATACCCAACTTTTTGGCATCAATTTAGCGTCGTCCAGGTACCCAAAAAATATATATATAAAAAGCAAATTTTGACGAAAAGTTGACTTTCTCAGAAAAATCATTTTTATAGAAAATCCAAAACACTAATCTGAGCCTACTATTTAAAAACGAGTCAATTCTGGGTGCATATGGACCATTAACCTGAGTTTTAAGTTTTGTTCAGAACTTTTCAATTTTAACTGTGTATAACGGTGGTATAGATTTTGGTAATGAACACAATGACATAGATAGAAGTACTGAGAATTTTAAGTGGCATATTTCCAACTTCAGTTTTTGTAATGACATACATCTGAATTGGGCAATGACATAGATCCAGTTAACGCTCGTATTTTATGGGTTTTCGACCAATTTTTCCTCATCAACCAAACCGGTGAATTCTCCTCAGATATATTGCTTTGTTAAAGAAGAAATAGGGTCGTTCTGCTTCTGCACCTCACCGCCGGCCACCTTGCCTTCGCCTCCTACACTTTCCAGTCCTCGTCCCCTGGGCGGCCGCCGCAAAGCGCAAGCGAGGCCATCGGACAGCATGTACAGTCTGCACTTGCAGTACCCCGCGCTCACCCTCCACCTCCACCCGCAAGCTCTCCACGGCCGCCATCTCGTGCCACCCAGCCCAGCCACGCCTCCATTCCGCCGCTGCCGCTCACCACCGTCCCCATCGTTCTCCGCGGCCGCCGCAGGTCCCAGGTTCGCCTGTGCCCCGCGCGCCTCCGCCGCCGAAAACCCACACCCCGACCCGAAGGTGACTGTCACTGTGTAGCATCTGACTGAAGACCTTCAATTTCTTGAATTCCCCCATCGCTCCACCAGGCTAAGCTAAGCTGCCTCTAATTTCTTGGTCGATTTGCAGGATGAGGCACGGCCGAAGGGCGGGTTCTGGGACAAGTGGACGGTGAATCAGTCGTCGTTGAATCAACAGGGGAGACTGAAATTGTTTGGTTTATTTGAGCTTTTATGGCTTATGCGGCAATGGATTTGTGGATGTTGTTAGGAATAGACTTGTTGTATTCCAGGAGGCCAAAGGCCACAATATAAAGGACAAGGACATGTATAGGTGTGAATATGCAGGAAACCCCCTAATAGTGGGGAGTTACAATTAGACTATTATACTTCTAACACCCCCCCTCAAACTCATGTTGGGTCAACAACATTGAGTTTGGAGAGAAAGAAAACATGTTGCGCTCTAGTCTGTGCCTTGGTGAAGAAATCCGCTATTTGCAACTCTGAAGGCACATAATGGAGGGTAACAACCCGATCCTGCACATTTGCACGTGTGTAGAAAGCATCAACACCAATATGCTTGGTCAGCTCATGCTTGACCGGATCACGTGCAATACTGATAGCACCTGTACTGTCAGACAAAAGTGGAGTGGTGTCGTAACAGAGACCCCAAAATCTGCAAGTAACCACCGTAACCAGGTCACCTCCGCAATCAACGAGGCCATAGCGCGCAGCTCAGCCTCAACACTCGAGCGAGAAACTGCTTTTTGTTTCTTCGTCTTCCAAGCAACCAGCGAACCACCAAGAAAAACACAGTAAGCAGAAAGAGACGAACGATCCGTGGGATCACTCGCCCACGTAGCGTCCGAGTAGCACTGGAGCTGGAGAGAACTGGAGCTAGGGAAGAAAAGACGACGAGTACTCGTACCACGAAGGTAACGAAGAACACGAAGAAGATGACCGTAGTGAACCGTGGTAGGAGCTGAGACAAACTGACTCAGAATATGAACAGGATAGGAAATATCCGGACGAGTGACGGCGAGATAGACAAGACTCCCAACGAGATGACGATAGCGCGTCGGATCAGAAAGGGGCTCACCATTAGTAGGACGGAGCTTAACATTAAGCTCCATAGGAGTCTCAACAGTGCGCTCATCCCCAAGAGCAGCACGAGCAAGAAGGTCCTGAATATACCTTTCCTGGGAGATGGAAAAACCATCAGAAGTAGAAGAAATCTCAATCCCAAGGAAGTATCGAAGAGGATCAAGATCAGTCATAAGAAACTGATCACGAAGACGAGCCTTAACAGAGGCGATATACTCAGGGTCATCTCCAGTGATGATCATGTCATCAACATAGAGAAGGAGAAGAGTGCGACCACGAGAAGAAGTGTGGATAAAAAGTGCAGCATCATGTGCGCTAGGAGAGAAGCCGGCGGCGGTCACCACAGAGGCGAAACGCTCAAACCAAGCTCGAGGGGCCTGTTTCAGCCCATAGAGAGAACGCCGAAGACGACAAACCATCCCATCAGGAACATAATACCCAGGAGGAGGCTGCATGTAAACCTCCTCACGTAACTCGCCATTAAGGAATGCATTCTGCACATCAAGCTGAGACACGGACCAACGGCGAACAGAGGCAACAGCAAGAAGAGTGCGCACAGTGGTCATATGAGCCACGGGCGCAAAGGTCTCATCGTAGTCACGGCCGTGCTCCTGCTGGAAACCACGAGCTACAAGACGAGCTTTATATCGCTCAAGAGATCCATCAGAGCGGGTCTTAATTTTATAGACCCACTTACACGTGATAGGACGAACACCGGGAGGAGGAGAAACAAGCTCCCAGGTGCCAGTGCGCTCTAGCGCAACAATCTCCTCGGCCATGGCAAGCTGCCAGTGCAGATGACGCTCGGCATCCCTATAAGAAGTCGGCTCGGAGGTAATAGAGAGACCATACTGACTAGGAGAGTAACGGTCTGGAGCACGTCGCAGACGAACAGGTCGTGAAGAGGAAGGCTCATCGGCAGAAAACGACTCATCAGAAGAAGAGGAAGAAGAAACAGGAGAGGAAGAATCCGAAATCGGAGAACGAGGAGAACTAGGGGAACTAGACGGAGGAGTACTAGGAGAGGACGGCGCCGAGGTAGAAGGTGGCGCCGAGGTCGAAGGTGGCGCCGAGATCGAAGGTGGCGCCGAAGTCGAAGGGGGCGCCGCGGTCGAAGAAGACGCCGAGGACGAGGGGATAGTGGGAGGCGTATCCGGAAAAAGAAGAAAGGATATATCACCCACCGGGTAGGTACCCGAGGTGGGGCAAGGATAGAAGGGACGCGTCTCATCAAACGTGACATCACGAGAGATGCGCAGCCTACGACCAACGGGATCCCAACAACGATAGCCCTTATGCTCATCACTGTATCCGAGAAAAACACACTCAACCGACTGAGAAGTCAGTTTGGTGCGTTCGCGAGGAGGGAGAAGGACATAGCAAACACAACCAAATAAACGAAGAGTCGAGTAGTCTGGAGAACTACCAGAGAGACGCTCGAGAGGAATACCACCCTGAATGGCAGCAGAAGGCTGAATGTTAATGAGATGAGTCGCCGTAGCAACAGTCTCAGCCCAGAAATGCGGCGGAAGGGAGGAAGCAATCATCATGGCACGGGTAGTCTCAAGAATATGACGATGCTTACGCTCGGCGACACCATTTTGAGCATGGGCGCCGGGACACGAGAACTGAGCAAGGGTGCCCTGCTCAGCAAGAACACCACGCAGATGCTGGGAGATGTACTCACCTGCAGAATCAGCACGAAAAACACGAATAGGCGTGGAATACTGAGTGTGTACCATGGCCACAAAACGCTGATAAATAGAGAGGACCTCACTGCGAGAGCGCATAAAATATAACCAGGTGTACCGGGAAAAATCATCAATGAATAAAATATAGTAGCGATGACCCCCTTTTGAAGCAAAGGGAGCCGGACCCCAAACATCTGAATGAACTAAATCAAACAGTCGCTGAGATGAAGACACACTAGTAGGATAGGGAAGTTGAATCTGTTTGCCTAACTTACAACCTTGACAATGTAAAGACGCATCTCCTGAGACAGACCCCAGAAGACCACTACGAACTAAAGACGATAAGCGGGAATCACAAAGGTGACCCAGACGATGATGCCACTGCTGAAAAGAGCTGGAGGCGGAAGCAGCAACCGCAGAAGAACTGGTCGATGAAGAAGCAGAAGGTGGAACGCGAAGCCAGTCTAACTCCTAGAGCCCCAGGGACTCACGGCTACGAGGGCCAGCTCCAACCAGGGCCTGAGTGTGGCGGTCCTGAACAGAACAAGAATCAGCGTCAAGGATGATGCGACAACCAGAATCAGTGAGCTGACTAGCAGAGAAAAGATTCATCTTAAGACTAGGAACATGAGAAACATCAGGAACAGAGAAAAAGGAGGTAGAAAGGGAACCTCGACTGGAAACAGGAAGAGAGGTACCATCGGCTGTGATAACACGGACAGGAGAAATAAGAGAACAGAGAGCAGAAAGAATAGAAGACGCAGAAGTCATATGAAAAGAAGCTCCAGAATCCAGATACCACGGGGACGACATACCTGACTGTGTAGAAGATGGTGGGCGCGCAGTGTCAGAAGAGGTAGGCACAGAACCAGCAGTGCCCGACGAGGAAGATCCTGTAGCAGCGAGCAGACCACGAAGACCACGAATAATATCCTGCTCAGAGAGTATAACTGCAGAAGATCCTGACGAAACAACCTGCTGACGAGCAACTGCAGAAGATCCTGACGAACCAGACTGCTGACGAGCAAGGTACTGCAGACGTAAACTGGGATCCCTCTTCTAGCAGCCAGAGAAATCGTGGCCAGTCCGGCCACAGTAGGAGCAGGGAGGACGAGTGGGGCGGGACTGACCACGAGACTGTTGAGTCTGACCCTGACCCTGGACCGGAGGACTGGAGAGGAGCGGCGGTGCTGAAGACCGCAACGAAGGTGCCAGCGCAGGGGGGCCACGAGTGACAAGAACAGAGGAAACCTCAAGAAGTCCAGCACTGCGAAGGCGAGTCTCCTCAGCGCGAAGCTCAGACAGGACCTCAGAGAGCGGTACATGACCGCGAGCAAGCAGCTGGGCACGACGGGGCTCAAACTCCTTGCGGAGCCGAGATAGGAACTCATAGACGCGCTGAAACTCCAGATCCGCGCGCACAGTCAGACAGCAGGGACATATGCCACACACAGCTGTACGAAGGGAATCAAGCTGACGCCAAATAGCAGCACTCTGAGTATAAAACTCGTCAATGGTGGAATCACCCTGCTGAAGAGCATGCTCCTGGCGAACCACAGATAGGTAAAGAGCATCCCCAGACGGTTGATAACGCTGGCGAAGAAAAGCCCACTGAGCAGCAACAGTAGGAAGACTCATGAACTCGGCGGCATACTGAGGCAGAACGCTGGAAGTGAGAACAGCTGCAGCACGGGCATCCTCATCCATCCACTGAGTGAAGTCAGTCAGATCCAGCCGGTAGGTCGAAAGAGCGTCCGAATACTCCTGTACCTGCCGGTCATAAGCCGCCATAGCAGAATCATCAGCACTCCTGGCTGCATCCTTGACCGTTTGAGTAGCGTCAGACGCAAAGGAGACGGGCGTCGGTGGAATAGGCGCCGTGGGAGCAGTGGGGCGCGGCGGACAGGGGACCTCGCCAGACAGCACACCCCAAAGACGAAGACCGTGCATGTGGACGCGCATAAAGGCAGCGAAATCAGGATAATTCGCGCCATCAAAGATCACCGGGCAGCGAGGGATTGCAACGTAGCCTGAAGATGACATAACTCTCTTTCTGTGACGGGCGGGGCGGGCCGGGGCGGGTCCGGAGCTGGCGACGGCGGGGCGGCCGGGGCGCGGCGGTGGCGGCCGGAGGGCGGCGGCGACGTCGGAGAAGCTGGCGACGGCGGGGCGGACGGGGCGGCCGGGGCGCGGCGGTGGCGGCCGGAGGGCGGCGGCGACCGGGGCGCAGCGGCGGCGACGTCGGAGAAGCTGGCGACGGCGGGGCGGCCGGGGCGCGGCGGTGGCGGCCGGAGGGCGGCGGCGACCGGGGCGCAGCGGCGGCGACGTCGGAGAAAAAAAGATTACGATGGCGGCAAGATCTAAAACCGCTCTGATACCATGTTAGGAATAGACTTGTTGTATTCCAAGAGGCCAAAGGCCACAATATAAAGGACATGTACAGGTGTGAATATGCAGGAAACTCCCTAATAGTGGGGAGTTACAATTAGACTACAATTAGACTATTATACTTCTAACAGATGTGTGTAGCTGAAGAGCGCGGAGATGAGGGCGAGGGTGGCCAAGCTCGGCCTGGCCGCCGTGCTGGCCTACGGCCTGTTCGACGCCGTCACCTACACGGCATTCTTCGTGCTCGCCTTCCTCGGCTACGAGAAGAGCACCGGCAAGAACCCCGCGGCCAACATCAAGGCCTTGCTTGGGGTACGGCCTCTATGACTTTCTTTCAGTTACACTGTCATTGATTAATTGCTCATGTGTGCGTCAACTCGTATCTTGCAACAGTTAAGTATTGAAATACGACCATGTGAAATGAAGCATCTACTTCTTCAGTACTTGTGATAGTTGAAACCTAGATGTTGAGCTTAATGTTCATGGCAGTGAATTATGATGAACTGATTGTTTGTACTCAACATTTTCTAGAGCAACATTTGGCACTGCTGCATTGCTAATGAATACAACTTGTTAAAATAACAAATTTGGAACGCGTGTGTAATACTGTCAGGCTCCCATAACTGATCCTCATATGTTTTCTCATGTGTCAGATAGTTATCCTAATGTGGACCGGCAATAACGTTACAAGACCTTTCCGAGTTGCCGGTGCGGCTGCTTTCGCACCAGTCATCGACAGAGGGTTGAAGGGTATTCAGGAGAAGCTTAATCTTCCGAGCCAGATGTACGCCTTTCTACTTGTGATTGGATCTGTGGCTGTGGTGTGCTTCACAGTTGTTGGTTTCCTGATCCTCTCAAAATGGGGAAAGTGAAGAACCAAGAGTCAATCCTATTATGGCAACCTTGTTCGATCCTGGCCCTGATATGGTAAAGTGAATAATGCATCGTTTTGCATGTATTTGCTTTAACCATGGTTTTTCTGAATTGTGGATCCAACTAGGTCAGTTTAGTTGTCTTACAAATCGTATGTTCCTTGTTCTTTTCGAAGGATGCTAGTTTTCCACACATTAGTGACAGGTGGTTATTTGACAACTTGTACAAGTTATGTTGAGCAAGTAAAAATATCCTTGCAATTGGGTGATAATAATTTGGCTCTCCTCTTTTCTCTGTCTTGTGTTCAAACTTTAAATGATTATTTGTGCCTAGGATTCTAGTCAAGTTTCCATCTTCCTGGCCATGAGCATGACTGCATGAGGCCTTGAAAAGGCTGAATATAGTTCAGAAAGAAAATAATATCGAGCTGATGGGTTTATTCTGCTTATCCTGCCAGAAAATTAGCAAAAATGTAGCTTGGTCCGTGCACATAAAAAATATATGCAATATGTGGTAAATACAGGAATTTTTTATATACATATATCTTGCTATTGGATTGCACATGCTCTCTCATTCTCCAGTCTGCACTGTGCACTCTATGGAGTATGGCATATATGTATACAATATAGGCTTCAAGCATTCATGAATTTCTCAAGTAAATTTAACATTATCACCGAGTAAGTAAACTTGTTGCCAGGCAAGCTCTGCCCCTCAAGGAAAAAATCTAATAGCAAATAATGAAACTCCCCTAAACTATCAGTTTGCGGAGATATGTCTCTATTTTTTCTGCCGGTTAATCTCCGTATCTGACTCACACCTTTGCATTCCTTTCGAATACATGTCACATTATCCTTTAATATTCAAGTCTGATAAGAGAAGATCCTCAGTCTTCGGGGCACATCTGACATTCTTAGCCTCCTGACTTTGCACATGGTAGAGCTGAAAATCAAAATTATTATTATTAAGATTGTCATCAGATATAGCTTTTATCATATGTTCACTGTTTTCTTCATACACATGTGTTCCATTGTCCATCAAGCCCGGGAGGGCTATGTTGAAGTCCATGAGCTGTGATCTGGTATTTTCTAGGGCAGCAGATCCATTTGCTCAAAGCAAATGTTTTTCTGAGCTTTCTCTAGTAGTTCCTTTAAATCTCCCTTGAGCCTCTATTCGCATGTGCAGCTTCTTCTGCACCTGATTTCAGACATAAGCATTTTGAACATTTTTAACCTATATGATACAAGGTTTGGGAGTTGGGACTATGGGGACACTGATGCAAAAGCTAACTAACCTCGAGTTGTTCGCACAGTTCTCTTTGGACCTGAATTTGATAGCTGAGTGTATCCTCACGCGGCATTTCCCTGACTCACATAAGATTTTTTTTAAATGGTTTGTTAAACCAAATGCTAAAAAAAACCACTGTAAGAAGACACAGGACAATAAGTAACCAGTATTCAGTATTATTCACATCTATGTGCCTCCATGTATAAGGAACTTTGCAGTTTGCATATATACTTTTGGAAAGGAAAACTTGAACTGTTCGCATCTAAGAAAAGCTAATGCCTGTTATTAACATGTGTACGGTAGTCATATCTGACTTTTCAGTTAAACTTGACTGTCTAGCACCTAGGGCAGACATTTATAGACAAATTCCTGGTTTGAGATTGTTTTATCCATACTTCTTGGTAACGTGATTACTCTTGTACAGTCCTAGTATGAGGCAAACTAAAACACAACGCTTGATTTGTGGATGTCTGATAGACGCTAAGAATTTAGCACTACCACATGGCGTCTAACTGTCGTGATAGGTTCATAGAGGAAACCCAGTGTACTAGCTTGACTTCTTAGCAATTTTTTAATGGACTACTTAACAAATTGCACTAGGGTGGAGTGCATATTTAAACTGAACTCATCATATACTGTTAGTCATAAATGATCATAACCTATCATAGTATATGAAAAAACAGGTATATCACTTGCAGATAGGTTCAGAGGGACAGGAGAATGCCTAGTTACCTTGCGGGGTTGCTTCCAGCGGGAGCAACAAGAGGCACTCCAATTGGAAAGTTCATGTCTCTCCTGGTAAAACCTGATAAAACAGAGTTGACAAGTCTGCAGTACAGAAGGAGAAATGTTTGCTTGAATGCATTTTGGTGTTGACTGTAACTTGTTGCAAGGTAAGTACCGCCGTTGTTGGGTAGTTCCAGGTCCGCGGATTTCTTGGTTTGCTTTCCCATTCTGTATTTCTAAGCAACACAAGAAACAAGCATCGGTGTGTTAATGAAGATGCAGTCTGGGTGTATCAGCGATGGTAGCTCAAAGAGCAGGAGTGGAAGAGCAGAGTGCTAACCTGAAGGTGGCTCTTGAGGTGGTTTTAGAGTGAGGCCTCTCATGGCCATCAGCTTGTAATAAACATGTGGTTTGATCGATGCTCGAGGAAGCAAAGTCAGCCGAGCGTAAGCAAGCCGATTTTAGCTGCGCTGCAGTGACAGTGTTTTGCATGATCATCTTTCTATAGCAGCAGCAGGAGCAGAGGGGATTTTAGGACACTCTTTGGCTTTTGCCTCGGAAAAAAACCCAGGGAAAACTCGCGGACTCCTCAGGATACCGGGCCACCAAAAGCCCTCAGAGGGATATATGGTTCCGGAAATCTTCTCTTCTCCAGACTACTCCGATCGGTCCAACTCAAACCCTAAATTATTTCTCCATGGCCGGCGGCAATTCTTCCGTGGCGGTTCTCGCCAAGGAATGGGATATCGATGAGAAGTTTTGGGAGGATCAGGCGGACGATCCGGTCGACCTGCGATTCAGCTACTACGACCCCAAGAAAGGGGATTTCATCAACACCCGCTTCTACTATAGAAGCTATTTCGACATAGACGAGGAGTGTATGATCCGTCCCCTTTCAGTTTTATATCAGTCTGCTCAATTGATTCTTTTTTGTATTTATGCTCAATTGATTATGCATGTCTAGTTCATTCTGTTTCGGTTTACACCTACCTGTTAGGATCCAATTTGCTCTTCGTTTTACTCTCTTATAAGACATAGTTTTCTTCTCATTTGACAGCACCAGCTGGTCCCATGCGACATACTGATAAGATCTTTAGAGAGGGGTTCCCGTTGAAGAACACTGTCAATGTTGTCTCGGTCAAGATTGTTTCCTCTGACTATGGCTACCCACTCAGTGTGTATGGTACCATCATAGCCAGGGATAGTCTGGATCACAAGTGTGTCTATCTATTCCGGCGTGACCAGGATAATTCCCAGTTCATCACCTCAAAGGTATTACTTACTGCCATCTTCCTTATAATCATAGACACATGAAATGTATCAACGTGTGTTTCTTGTACCGGTACTTTCTCAGATCAGTCATCCCATTTACCAAAAAATAAAAGAGAGGCAAATTCCTGATGGAGAAATTTTAGTTTCGAATTTGTGCACAGCCTCTTTAAATGATTTTTCTTAAATTAAATGCTGTATAGCAGTCATCCTGACTTGGATTTTGTATACTCTACTTAAATAATGAACCTGGTTTCCTATCTGTTTCAATGATGTCGATTTTAACGACAACCGATACTTCAGTTAGCTTCCCTATCACAAATTATGTTAGGAGCCTGGTATTTAACAACGCTTCCCTGGTGCTACAAGGATACAACCCCTGAATAATAAGAAAAAGGAGTAAACAGAATACAGGAACACAGATGTACCATTAAATTATCTAGTCTCTATACGTTATTTCATCATTGAAAACATACTAAGTGAACCCTAAAGCAAGGATTAGTTAACATAGATCGACCTGGAAAATACAGACACATGTATTTATCTTTTCATATTGGTCTTGTAGGAAGATTCGCTGATTTTGACTGGCCCAAAGAGAGGTTTCATGGTATGTGATGATATATTCTTTGAAATCAATCTAAAAGTTAAGGATGCTAATCGGAGGAAGTTCAGTGATGAAAGACTCAGCAAAGGCTTGATGGAGGTGGATGCTATCCGCAGGCTGGCCTGTAAACCCAGTTATGAGGTTGAAACGGAAAAACTTGTCAGCATGCACAGCATATTGGATCTAAACTATACATTTATAAGGGGGGCAGTGGAGGGCACTGTTGCGATCAGGATCCTTGAGGGACCTGTTGATTTCCATGGAAAGGTCAGCGCTGGCACGACCAGCACTCCTTGCGACATTGTGCTACATGATAGCAAAGTTAGTGGCGTGCTAACTGCAGATGATGATGGGGTTCTACAAATAGCGCGGCGCGTAGTAGGAGTCTCGGAGCATGAGAAGCTGTTGCTTACTGTTGCTCTTGCTGGAACTGGTGACGAGTTAACAGCCTGCACTGTTGATTTTACTCCAAAGCGCAACAGTTATATTGAAAAGAAAATCACGTGCGTTGACTATATGATGCTTCTGAAAGTCACTTGGTCAATTTTGCATTTCTGATGTAATTACTGGTTATCCAGACGTGGCGGTCCATACTTTTGATGTAACCAAGTTTTAATTATGGGAACCAGTTATGCTGCATGCTTGAAATATGTGAGTTCACTGACTTCTGGTTGATCAGGTGTGGGCTGAAGACTGCAGACACGTCTTAGTTATCCTGACGTGTCATGTGTCAGATAGTTATCCTAATGTGGACCGGTAATAACGTTACAAGACCGTTCCGAGTTGCCGGTGCGGCTGCTTTCACACCAGTGATCCACAGAGGTTTGAAGGGTATTCAGGAGAAGCTTAATCTTCCGAGCCAGCTGTACGCGTTTCTACTTGTGGTTGGATCTGTGGCTGTGGTGTGTTTCACAGTTGTTGGTTTCCTGATCCTCTCAAAATGGGGAAGTGAAGACCCAAGAGTCAATCCTATTGTGGCAACCTTGTTTGATCCTGCCCTGATATGGTAAAGTGAATAATGCATCGTTTTGCATGTTTTCTGAATTGTGGATCCAACTAGGTCGGTTTTGTTGTCTTACAAATCATATGCTCCTTGTTCTTTTCGAAGGATGCTAGTTTATCCACACATTAGTGACAGGCGGTTATTTGACAACTTGTACAAGTTCTATTGAGCAAGTAAAAAAATCCTTGCAATTGGGTGATAACAATTTGGCTCTCTTTTCTGTGTCTTGTGTTTAAACTTTAAATGATTATTTGCGCCTAGGGTTCTAGTCAAGTTTCCATCTTCCTGGCCATGAGCATGACTGCATGAGGCCTTGGAAAGGCTGAGTATAGTTCAGAAAGGAAATAATATCGAGCTGATGGGTTTATTCTGCTTATCCTAGCAGACAATAGAAAAAATGTAGCTTGGTCCGTGCACATAGAAAGTATGCAATATGTGGTAAATACATGATTTTTTAATATACATATATCTTGCTATTGGATTGTTACATGCTCTCTCATTCTCCAGTCTGCACTCTATGGACTATGGCATATATGATATATGTATACAATATAGGCTTCAAGCATTCATGAATTTCTCAATTCAACATTATAACTGAGTAAGTAAACTTGTTGCCAGGCATGCTCTGCCCCACAAGGAAAAAATGTAATAGCAAATAATGAAACTCCCCTAAACTATCAGCTTGCTGAGATATGTCTCTATTTTCTCTGCCGGTTAATCTTCGTATCTGACTCACACCTTTGCATTCCTCTTGAATACATGTCATATTCCCCTTTAATATTCAAGTCTAATAAGAGCAGGTCTTCAGTTTTCGGGGCACATTTGACATTCTTAGCCTCCTGACTTTGTACATGGTAGAGCTGAAAATCCAAATTATTATTATTAAGATTGTCATCAGATATAGCTTTTATCATATGTTCACTGTTTTCTTCATACACATGTGTTCCATTGTCCATCAAGCCCGGGAGGGCTATGTTGAAGTCCATGAGCTGTGATCTGGTATTTTCTAGGACAGCAGATCCATTGGCCTCAAAGGAAATATTTTTCTGAGCTTTCTCTAGTATTTCCTTTAAATACCTCCCTTGAGCCTCTATTCGCATCTGCAGCTTCTTCTGCACCTGATTTCAGACATAAGCATTTTATATATTTTAAACCTATATGATACAAAGTTTGGGACTATCTGGATAGTGATGCAAAAGCTAACTAACCTCGAGTTGTTCACACAGTTCTCTTTGGACCTGAATTTGATAGCTGAGTGTATCCTCAGGTGGCATTTCCCTGAATCAGATTAGATTTTTATAAATGGTTTGTTAAACCAAATGCTCAAGAAATAATCCCATGTAAGAAGACCCATGACAATAAGTAATCAGTACTATTCACATCCATGTGCCTCCCTGTATAAGGAACTTTGCACATATACTTTTGGAAAGGAAAACATGAACCGTTCGAATCTAAGAAAAGCTAATACTTGTTATTAACATATGAACAGTCATCATATCTGACTTTGCAGTTAAACTTGACTATCTAGCACCTACGGCAGATATTTATGGATGAATTCCTGGTTTGAGATTGTTTTATCCATACTTCTTGGTAACTTGATTACTCTTCTACAGTCCTAGTACTAGCACGAGGCAAAATAAAACACAATGCTTGATTTGTGGATGTCGGATAGATGCTAAGAATTTAGCACTACCACATGTCGTTTAACTGTTGTGATGGGTTCAGAGAGGAAACCCATTGTACTAGCTTGACTTCTTAGCAATTTTTAGTGGACTACTTAATAAATATCACTAGGGCGGAGTGCATATTTAAACTGAACTCATCATATACTGCTAGTCATAAATGAATCATAACCTATCATAGTATACGGAAAAATATACAGGTATATCACTTGCAGAAATGTTAAGAGGGACAGGAGAATGCCTAGTTACCTTGCGCGGTTGCTTCCAGAAGGAGCAATAATAGGCGCACCAATTGGAAAGATCATGTCTCTCCCGGTAAAACCTGATAAAACAGAGTTGGGAAGTCTGGAGTTCAGAAGGAGAAATGATTGCTTGAATGCACTTAGGTGTTCACTGTAACTTGTTGCAAGGCGCATACCGCCATCCTTGGGTAGTTCCAGGTCTGAGGATTTCTTGGTTTGCTTCCCCATTCTGTATTTCTAAGCACACAAGAAACAAGCATCGGTGTGTTAATGAAGATGCAGTCTGGGTGGGACGCCAAAAGAGAAGGAACAGGTGTGTCAGCAATGGTAGCTCAAAGAGCAGGAGCGGGAGAAGCAGAGTGCAAACCTGAAGGTGGCTTTTGAGGTGGTAGAGAGTGAGGCCTTTCATGGCCATCAGCCTGAGCACCGACTTGGGCGTCGCTTCTGTTGCAAGCAACTTATGCAATTGTTAGATTGTAAACAAGTTGTCAGATCAATGCTCAAAGAAGCAAAGTCGGCCGAGAGTTAATCAAGCTGATTTTAGCTGCAGTGACAGTGTTGCGCATGACCATCTCTCTTTCTATAGCAGCAGCAGAGAGGATTTTAGGACACTCTTTGCTCTTTGCCTCTGAAAGAAGCAAACGCTTCGTGAAGACATGAGCACCGGAGAAGAACTACTAATTTTAAGCGGGGTTGCCGGGATAATTAAGCACTCACTGTCGGGGCCGCCGAGCCTGGCAACGGCATGGACGAAGCGCTCATGGAGGTCCGGCGTCCACCGCAGCCGCTGCTTCGGGTCCCTGGACAGCGCCGACGCCGCGCCATCGTTCCCGTAGCTCCCCTCCATCCCGTGAAACATCTCGATCACCGGCCAAGATCGAGCTCCGGCCTGCCGCCGTAGTATATAACCGCAGCAGCAAGTCTAGTCAGTCACTCAGCCTTGCAGTCGCAGCCTGGTGGAGTGTAGTGGTGGTGGTTCTGGCTGCTGAGGAAGGAAAGATACCATGCGCACGGTGTGCAGCAGGAGAAGAGGAGGAGGGAGAAGTCGCGAAGGGGAAGACGACGAGCGGAGAGGGTGGCGGGAAGAGTGGGGGCATCATGTCATGTGTGCGAGTGCGACGAATCTAGGGGACTCCAGCTGCAATGCATCGCAGTCGCAGACGGCAAAAGAAACAAAACAAACAAGCCGCCGACGTAGGCGAGAGCATCTCGGCGACGCAAAGGATGCTTGCTGTATCTACGCCACTTCCGGCGACCAAATCGAGGAGACAAGTTGTGAAGCGAATCTTGCCGTGCATGTTTATCTTTAAGCTCTCAGCAGATTCGCATCGGCTCTACTCTAGGGATGGATGGATGGCTCTGAATTCAACGAGAAGATGAAAAGGATGCGATTTGCATCTGCGGCGTGTTCTCATCTCTCGGTGTGAACCTGTAGCTCTTAACCGAGGAGAGTATTGACCTCGAAAACAAGACGGCCGAAGAAAAAACCGAGTTACTAGTAGCGACACTGTTGCACGCGACGCCGACTCCATATCGCCGGGAATATTCGCGCCAGCTCGGCTTTAATTGACTCGCGACCGGCTGAACGACCCACGAATGGCGCATCGCCCACAATCCGATCGTCGCAATGATCCAATCCAGACTAACTCTACACTGGAGCTGGACAGATTGATTCCAGCATCTCAATTCTTACGCACGCCTTTGTTTTGTCGACGACTCAGTTCCTTCTCTGTAGCGAGATTCGATCCTAACCAGATACTGTATAAGGCATCTCTTCTCCAACTGCTGCTATATAGTATTTCCTGATAGCTCCATCCGTTTACACTTCAGGAAGGCACCGTCATCATCTCAGATTCCAAAACAGCACCAACAGACACATCAGTCGCCTTCACCAGGCTGAATCACACTCACAAAGTATTCATGATATTTTGTCACATACACACACACACATATCGTCCCCTTCTTTTATTTCCTCAGGCCAAAGGGCAAAAAATGTTATTCTTCTTTGTGCTCAATCACTTCCATCCACAGATAATACAGGCATCAGATTCCAGCACCGCAAAGCATTACAGCAGCAGAATCGTGCGATGTACGCAAGACTAGTATTAACCGTATGATCATGGTAAGTGACATCATATATAGGAGTGAGTCTCCTGTCCGCAAATCAAGTTAACACAAACACACGCGTGACAAGACAGACCAACACCACAACACTCCACTACTCACGCAATTATAAGTGGTGTAACTGAATCACAAAAAGGGGAGGTGAGATTGAAGAGAAAACAAATCAATAGGCATATAACGGCGCCCCGCAAAGTAGGGCACACCAGACACTACAAATGCTCTAGCTTCAAAGCTCATTTGAAGCCAAACTGGTACTTGTTGTAGTTCGCCAAGCTCTCGATGCCACCGCCCTGCGTGGACGGAGGAACTCCAGACATCCCTAGACCAGACCCCCCTGCAGCACCCATGTTCCATGAGGGCTGAGCATTGTCGCTGGACCCATCACTGAGGCCGCCCATGATCCCAACATCGGCTAAGTTCACCTTCTTTGCTGCAATTTGCAACGAACACAGAGAAACATCAACACCTTTGCCATGCATGAAGTTACTACATGGGGAAGAGGGGAGTAGGAGGAACTTACGTCCGGTTATGTTCAGATCAATCAATCCACGGCTCAAGGAGTCCGCCCATATGCTAGATTTCACCTGAACATTTTCTTTCTTGGTATTAGGCTTCGGAGCTGCCAGAGGTGTTTGGCTTGTCCTTCCAGCATTAATACTCGAAGAAAGATCAAACGGGTCCTTAGCAGCTTCCTTAGTGTTTGCTACGAAGGCACCAAAATCAGATGCATCAGTTTGGGGAGCTGCTAAAGGTGTTCCTTTGCCAAAATTGCCACTGGAAGAAAAGTCAAAGGGATCTTTAGCTGTGTTCTCGGTGTTCGATTCAAAGGCACCAAAGTCTGATGCTGCATGAAGGTTCTGACTCGATGCGCTGATATTTCCACTGGAACTATGTACAGGTGGTGCTGCACTAGAAGATCCAACATTGGAGCTGAAGTCACCAAATGGGTCTGATCCACCAAAACTGCTTAAAGGAATATCGCCAAAAGGATCAAATGGTTCAGGTACTGTCTTCTTGGACATGAAACTATCAGCAGCAGCAGATGCCCCAGAAATTGGTGGTGGAATAAACCCCGTCTGTGGTGGAAATGCTGGCGCAAAGGATGCATTTCCCGCAAAAAGGTCAACATTGTCCTACAGTATCATTTGATGACCATACCAGGTATCAGTAAATTTGAGAAACTACATGATTTGCCAAAAAAAACAAAGCGCAAGCAACACATGCAAAAGGTAAAAAAAAACTGCTTTCTTTCAATAAATTTACTATTTCAAGTTGATAGCACAACAACAATAGGGTCTTATCCAATTATGCAATCAGTTAAAGGAAGACATAAAGTGTCGGACAATGTTCTCAACATATTTAGCAGCCCAAATATATGGAGAAAGTCGAGAAGCAAACCTGGACATCCTGACGCGCAGCTGTTTCTGCACTTGGGGTTGCCGATTGGAAATCTGCATCAGCAAATAGATCAGCCTGAGGTTGTACAACACCTTTTGTTGCTGCAGTGGCGGCAGGCTCGTCAATGAAATCATCCATCAAGTTGGGGCCAAAAAGATCCACTTCACTAGCCTTCGTATTAGTTGCGTCTGCAGAACAAAAATAAAAATCATTAAATAAAATCAAAAGTAAATTCTATTGGGTAGTTTGAATAGTAATGGTCAAAATGACAAAGGGCATATATGCCGACTTATTTATTTGTGTTACATTATATCCAGTGTAGATTGGTCAGTGCCTATCTCTTTGAGGTTCCAACACATTAGTTCAAATAAAAAAGATATATAATTTCCATAGTCTCAACAAACTATCCGATTTACCTTTTAATAAAAAACTAATCAATCACTTAAACTGTCATTCATTTGATGACCTTTTGAAAGATACTCTGGTTGTACCTGTCAAAAAATAAGACTCTAGTTGTACATGCAAAATTGAGCGTTGAACTAAAGACAGATTTTAATAGACTCATGTGCCAAAAATTGAAAATGCATTCAGTACCAGAGCTAAATAAATTTGTGGTAAGGAAGTAGCATAAGCACAAAAATAGATATAATATTTACCATTTGAAGAAGAGCCACGACCACGAGGATCAAAATCATCGAAGTCGTCCTCGTTGCTTTTTGCGGTAGATGGTGCCTTCGAGGAGCTGGGTGGACATACAGCTTCAGTGAAGGAGTAAATGTATAACAGTAGAATGTAACACTGAGTCTAAAGTACAAAACTTATACAACAGCCCTTTTTGCCAAAGAAATATTGCTGCACTTACTATACTTATGTTCAATAAGATTAAACATAAGGGCCTCCTCCAAGAGGCAATAGCAGTAATAGTATAGTAGAGTAACTGTACTTTCAAAGCAAATTACATCTTACTTGACAATTGAGAGTTGCGAGTTTGTGACCTAATTTATCCATCATACAACCACCTAAACAACTGAAAAACATACCACCATATCCCACCAGCTAACAAACTTTGAATAATATGACAAAATGGATACAACTACTAAAAAATTATTATCGCCCGCAGTTATTGAAAAACCAGCAGTGGTTATTTATAGTAGGTAAACATGTTAAGCAGTGTTAAAATACCTTCTATCATGCTTCACGTCCTTTCTTATCTTGCTGCCAGATTTCTTGCTGCCAGTATGACTTCCAGAGGTTTTAACAGATTCTTTGTCCCTGTTACTGAATGAATCAGCCTCCCTTGTTCCACCAAAACTCCCGTAACGTTCACCTGAACTGTAGTTGCTTCCTACAGAGGCTGAGCTTGATCTATATGATGATCCCATTCCTGTTGAGGATAACCCAACGTACCTTGATCCACAGAAAATATATGTTTCAGTTAAGACTATCGAAGGTGACTATACAACTAAAATAATCAGACGGAGAACTCATTTTCCCAGAACTCACTTGTCACGGTTACTGGCTGCTTTCTCTCTCACAGCCTTTATTCTATCCTTGTCATTTATGATGCCCACAAGAGTTTCGACTTTCTTCCTCACATTTATTCCAGCATCTTTTCCATTAGGTTCCACAAACTCAAAACTTGAAAGAACCTTAATGGACACAACAACAAAAATGTTTAACTACATGTAACCTCCTCAATCAGAAAGAGTTATCCAGTACGCACAGACATAACATACCGAGATCTTTGAATAATGATCAAGAATGTCATCAACCGCCCGCTCAGAACCATTGGCTATCAAGTACTCGATGATCGTCAGAGCCTGTGCATTCATTATTTTTTCTTAGTGAATAACATTACTCATACAAATCTTACACAGTACAAAGGTTTTGTTCGCTATGGTGGTTAGTGTGATTACTGAAGAATTGATGCCAAACAAGGTTAATATTTGCCAAGAAATAAAGAAGCAATCACCTTATAAACATGGCGCCAGTTTGAGTCTCGCTCAGCCAGCCTAGCCCAAAGGACACCCATTACCATCTGACACTCAGAGCTGCACATTTAGAATTTAGAAGCATCATTTGAGCATCA
Source organism: Poa annua (assembly GCA_026929855.1). Taxonomy (NCBI): domain Eukaryota; kingdom Viridiplantae; phylum Streptophyta; class Magnoliopsida; order Poales; family Poaceae; genus Poa; species Poa annua. The sequence goes on along the minus strand of CM049426.1, from coordinate 305,441,793 downwards.
AACCAGGGGGTAGAACTCAAATAAGGCAATGCAAATAAGAGAGTAGAACTTACAATTTCTTGGTGGCCTGCGCTAGCTCTGAAAGAGCACTTCCATGTGGACCCCAAGGTTCATCGCTTGTTGCGTCAAGTACCTAATTTGGTAAGAAATTTTCTCAGTAAAAGGCATATAAGGGTTACTGTACAGTTAAAAATATACCCAGACCTCCAATAGATATAGGTCTACATTAGTTATTGCTACTGTATGTCTGTACCATATTTGAATGTGCACACTAAAATGGAGTGAAGCAGGCATAATTACTTGCATTATACTCTGTACATGTTGGTGTCAAAGTAGGAACATCCACCTGGTACCTCATAACTCCTAAAATGAGGTAAATTACAATGAGAAGAACAATGTATCACAAAATTTTCACTAGTATGTTCATGGACACAGATAATGCTAGAACAAACAACGATAGATCAAAATGACCATTCGTCAGTTGTCAATCGTATCAAAATTCTCAATGCAATCATTGCGGATCCCAGCTTCATTACAGGTAATTCAAAAGTATACTGTGAGGAGTGCGCTCGAGCAGCACAAGTATTTGGACTGATCTAACTCTTAACTTATCAAGGACCAACGCACAATTTGATTTTTCACTCTAAATAGTTAGAAACTTTATTTTTTCTTAAATCACTACTGCACACCCTCTAAATTTTTTACAGGTTTACTGTGAAGTGTATACGAATTATATTAGCACAATTAGACAGTGGAATCACAAGCAAGCATACCTAAAGGGTAAAGGCTAAACTAGACAACTAGGCCAAATTTAGCGCCTCTTCTCCCCCCACATGAACCAATCAGACAATCAAAACTGCAGTACCAGAAAGATGAAACATTTTACAGAGGAGCCAAGCTAAGATCTGGGCGAGATCCAACCTTCTGCTCGAGCTCGGGGACCTTGAGCACCTTCAGATTGACCTCCCTCTTGCTGCAAGACCACGCGCACAGCAAACGGATCAGGATCTCACGGATCGCACTCATCGAACGTCATGCTCCTCGAAAAGAAAATGCAACGGAGACGACGAGACAGAGGTCCGATCGAGAAAACTTACATGTCCCGCACGGTCTGATCGAAGACCTTCATGAAATCCATCGCCGGGACGGGTGGAAGGCTCGCCGGGTACGAAGCTGGGGATCTGGATCCTCAGGCGCCGAGCTGCTGCCGCAGCCAGGCGAGTGGCTCAAGGTGTGTTTGTACGGGACGCGGAAGCGACAGAGGCTCCCCCGATCCCGGTGACCGGCGAGAGCTGAGGAGGAGGAGGAGGGCGGCGCAGCGGCGAGGTTGGAAAAGACCAGTCTTGGAGATGGTGGCGATGGCCGGTGGGTAGTAGCTAACCAGGAAGAGGAACCACACGTATGCATTCACTGGATGGCCAGGATCGACTCGGTAAGATCTGACGGCTCACATGGCGCCAACGGTAAATGGACGACCACGGCCTGCATTAACCCACTGATAATTTTACTCTTGGGATTAATGCCCGGCTAATCTAAAGGTGAGAATCAGAGGGGATTTTTAAGTCAGTGTGGGATCTTTGCTAGTACCATTTTTTTTAAGCACAAACATCATCTGTCATTCTGAAATATGGTTTGTCATCAGTTGCCAGTCCACCAAACTTCGCACAACACACTAAAATTTGAAGCTGACAAAACTTCTAACATGAAGCTCAACATTCTGCTCCAATTTTGTGCGTTTTGAATTCTGGTGGGAAAACAGAAGTTACATGTAATTCTCGAAAAGACAAACAGTGGTGTCACAAAGAACAAGACACAATCGAAAACCGCAAAACCAGTCAATTGTAGGATGCATCAGATGCAAGAGAGAATAGCCTGGGAGGCAAACAACAGCGAATATAACTCTCAAACGGCACAGGTATTTTAGGCACTGCGTTGTTCACATAAATAAAGTATATAACATATATTATCACCGACATCATCAGTATTATACATACATCAAACTAGTCTTGATGTTCCATCTGGATCAATGTAAAATAGCAACTAAAGTTACCAGCATACAAGAAAATTGAAGTTCCATACAGATACATACTTTAGTTCTGTGCAAAGTTTAAGTAAATGTACAATATCAAACCAGCTATTGTATCTAAGTAAACTGGCGCCTCTGATGATCTACAGCTCTGTTACTGGTCTGCATTTGTATCGACAGTTCTGGAATTAGCTCTTGATGGTCCTGAATCTTATCAACAGTTCTGGAACACGTGACGGTCACCTAAGAACTGTCAAAGGGGAATGTATTAGTAGCCAGGCCATGAGTACATGTACATTAAAAAACATGGATCCAAGAGGGATATAATTACCTCACGACGCAACTACTCTCTGCACGTAACCTGCTAGTTTTTGTCAGAATAACACATCAGTCGCGAAGATCTGCAATGATATATATGTGGACACGATATAGTGGTTCCAGTTAATCTGAAGCGCTCTTTGGACATCATATGATTAAATTAAACTAAGGTATGAGAATGGTACAGAAGCGCCAGGAGTAATACCAATGAAGTCCTTTCTCCTTATCGGATATGATTGTAACTGTTGAACATCCCAGTGTGGGAAGTCTTGACTGCAGTCTTAGGAGCATCAGGAGTTCCAAACACATTCCAGAAACGCAGGGTTTCATCTCCTGCAGCAGATGCTACTGTGCAACCATCAGGGCTCTGCAAAGTTACCAAAAGCCAACACAAGATAAGACATTGTGCAAACATGATCTGTGAACCTAACCACAGGGAGCAAAGATTACCTGTGCCATGAAAAGAACACGGGAAGTATGGCCAGTAAGCTCAGCCATCTTATCCATCGACGGGTACTTCCATAAGGTGAGCTGATTCTGAGTGAATCCATGTGAGCTAAGTAGCTCTCTGTCATTCTTGTTCCAGAGCAGAGCACACACTTGTGACCCGGTGTCGACAGAGTTGAGGCATGCGCCAGTCTGTGTGTTCCAGAACTTGATGCACCGGTCACTTCCGCCGCCACCGGATGCCAGCAGGTTGCTCTGGAATGGGCACCATGCAAGCGCCTTCACGGCAGCCATGTGGTCCTCAAGCCTGTGTAACCACTGTGTGCGACCTGCCGATTGCAGAGAGGATGCCATAGACACATCCCATATGTGGAGAAGGTTGTCGTTGCCACCACTGGCCAGCTGTTGTCCTGATCTTGCCCACTTGAGTCCACACACCTCCTGCCCATGCCCGCGGTATGTCTGCACAGCATGGTTCCTAATCCTCACATCGTTGTTCACAATCTTGCCGTCCATACCACCAGAGGTCAGTATGTTGTCATTCCATGCCAGTGAACCAACTCTCGACTCATGCACACCTTGCATTGTTCTCAGCTGCAGAATAGATCAATGATCAGCAACTCAACACAAATGATGCTGCTAATAGAGCATTAACAGGGGAGGCCAAGAAGTACCAACCAGTCGGTTAGAGCTTGAATCCCAGAGCTGGACAGTTGAAGAGTTGAGGCCAACAGCGATGTGCCGGCCATCAGGAGCCCAGCTAACACTAGTGACAGGGCCATTGTCTTCATCAATAGTAACGAGCTCAGATGTAGACCCATTTGAGGCATCCCAGAGGTAAATCGTGTTGCCCAGCGCAATGGAAAGCACATTGCTGCTTCCCCAGTCCAGTAGGTTTAGGTAGTAATCGTCAACAAGGTCTGGTGCATCCAAAGTCCTCTCTGCAGACTGCATAAGGTTTGACACTAATAAGCACTACCATACCTGAGTCAGCTATCATCACAAATTGACACTACTACAACTGCAGCATCAATGAGCACTACCATACATACCTGAGGGATATATCGGCGCTTCTTCGCCGGCTTGGCCTGGATGTAAGCTGCATCAGCACGGAGCTCGGTGAGGATGTTCTCGGTCTCCGGAGGCTTGTTTCGGAAGGCGAGAATTCTGGTGCGGTTGTTGAGGAGCTTCTCAGCCAACAGCTTGCGGTATGCTTCCTTGGCGGGCGACGGCGTGGCCGCGTTCTTCTTGTCCTTCCTCGGCTCCGTCAGAAGGTAATGCGCCATGTCCATATCCATCGCGGATCTGCACGTAATGAACCTGTCCCCCTGCCAAACAAGGAGATTTTTCAGTCATTCCGTCGAACAGCATGCAGGCACAAGCAGAGGGAGCAGGGGATCCGGAACTCACGTAGCACTTGACGGCAGGGTTGTTGCGGGACGCTGAGCATAGGGAGGGCATGTAGGGCCTTGAGCCAGCTTCCCGGAGCGGCGGCCGCGAAGCCGCCGCCGCACACGGCTTGCTCTTCTCCGGTGTCGTCATCAAGTCGGAGCCTGCATCCATGGTCAGAAACAACAACAAGAACAAGCAAGAAAAGGCGATGTTTGTACGTACGCGAGCGAGATCAGCGGCGCAAAGTGAACAATTTTAACCAGATGAAATCTACTACCAGAAATCAACACGGAACAACCAAACCCTAAGTCAAGCAACGAATTCGGGAGCAGACGAATAGATCAATCAATCAACTATGTAAGAACAGGGGCAAGATCGATTTCAGCACAACTCAGAGATTACACCAAAAGAACAGGGGCAAGATCGATTTTAGTTAGCACAGGCCTGGGCGAAATTCAACACCGAGAGGTCGGGATTCAGTAGTAAACCGAACGAGGACCAAGGGGATCGATCTTGCACAGAGCTTTGAGCGCGCGGCGGATCTTCGAGAGCAAGCGAGCGATTGATTCGTTTGTGAGTTCGCTCGCGAGCGATTTCTTGGTGGTGGTTTTCTTTTCTTGGAGGATCCGTGGTAATAATACGAGCACGGGAGGGGATAATAGGCAGGAAGTAATGTCCCAGAAATATAGCCGTTGCCTGGTAAAATCAGTCCAGGTGCACGACACCGCGTTACGAGCAGGCCCAATCAGCGAATGCCACGTGTATTAGTGAAGCCTAAAATTCCTTCTGTTCCTTTGTTAATTAAATCTTCAACAGTATTTTCTTTGTCCCATATATCCTTCCATTCCCCGTGCATACATATATTGCATTTACGGAATACTCCATGCTAGTACGAGTTTTGGCTCATGTTTAGACATGCATTTTTTCCTGATTTCATGCCAGAGTTGAAGTGTTTCTTTCAAATTTGCTGCAAAAAATAATAATGTCAAATCTGAGTTTTTGGATCTATGGCATGTTTGCTTATACCTAACCTTGTGATAACCAAATACGTGCTTAGACCACAAACTCAAGAAGCTCAATGCATTTTTGTAAATTGTCCCATTAGATCAAGTGATAAAAGCTCTGTATTTAAAGATTAATAGAGCTGGTCCTGAGGCCATATACAATCAAACGATACCAAAATATGAAAACATGCATTCAGAGTTTCGGAAACAGAGATAGTGACACATGAATTCTTAAATTTCATTACACGTCATACACCAGATAATTATACCTTTAATTCTAGCCTAGTGTAAGAAGATGTTGACAACATCACTCAGTTTCTCACTTCCTCAGTGAACAGGAGGCAAGCATCAGCTACAAAAGCGCGGGGGCCTTGTACTTGCTCTTTCCGTCTGGTTTACTTGGGTACTTGTTCGCAGCCTTGAACCTCCCAAGGAGACATACATTGTCAGAGTATTTATAGGAGGCAACCTTTGAAGGCTTTCCTTAATGCAGCTTCGTCCAAATTCCTACCAATAAACACAAGCTTATTGATTTTCTTCTCATCAGGCTCCCATGGCTTTGCCGGGCAACCTTCCAACATAGAGTGCACCCCCTACAGGTTTGAGTAGGAGTTAGTAGAGGAATGACACAATTAGAACAGACAAAACTGTAGAGGCACCGAAACAAAAGCTTTATGTGGCAACAAAGGATAACCAAAGGTCGGCAACACGCAACTTGGATCACCCATAATGCGTATGGACTACTTTCAAGAAAAGGGATAGCAGAAGTCGGTTAAATCAGCTAACCTGTGACAACGAAGAGGAACTGGATCAAAAAAAAACGGATAGCTCTCGCGACTGCGGCGTCCATGGCGACGAGGAGCGGGCCAGCGCCGCCGCCGGCCTGATCTCCTCCTCCCGGCGTCCTCTCCATCCTTCGCGACAAGATCCGGCCACCTCTCGCCGTCCTCTCTTCTTCCATCTGCTCAGGATGTGAGGGCGTCTCCCCTGCGCAGTCTGGTACCCCGATGGCAGGGGTGCCTCCGTCCTCCCCCACCAACCACCGGCCCCTACCGGCGGCGGCCGCTCCGGCCCCGTCGGACACCATCTCCCTCCGTCCTCACCAGGTCCCCCCACCCCCGCCAGCCGTGGTTCCGGACGGCTTCTTCCCGCGCGTCGTCTCTCTGTCCGGCACGGTGGAGGCGCCCATGGCCGTGTTGGAAGAGAGGCCCGGGTCCCTGCTGGACCAGGCTGGTCTGCCGCGCCCCGCGCTTCGTTCTATGGTCGTCGGCGACCTCGACTCGCTCGGCGCGGGGACAGGGAGTTGCTCCCTGCTGGAGTCGTCGGGGATGGAGGCTCCTTTGCAAGCCGGTCTCCCCCACGACCTGCCACCTGCTCCTGTTCGGCCGCCGCCCGTGCTTGAGCAGCAGGAGCTGGGGGTGCCGGTGCCGGAGGTTGGGGGCAATGCTCATGCTTGGCAGGAGGTCTGCAACAAGAAGAGTCTGCGGCGGAACCTGCCGCCCCCCTCTTCTCCGCGCAGTGGTGAAGACCGCGCCACGACTTTCAGGCGTCGTGTCAGGGGACGGTGCTTCCGGTGTCTGGCGCCCGGCCATCGTGTGGCTGACTGCCACGGCGACATCCGCTGTCTCGCATGCGGCTGCTCCGGCCACCGGGAGCGGGACTGCGGACAGCAGCAGAACACTAGCCAAGAGCCCCCCGACAACAAGCCGACGACTCCAGTTCCTTGCCGTCCTCTTGACCGCTCCTGGGCCTCTGTTGCAGCGCCCCATCCTAGGCTTGGGGGAAGGGGATCCCCAACTCGTGCTGAGCCACCGACGAGTTCAGTGTCTGCTTCTCTGGGAGATACTCCGGTTGCTTTGTTGAGACTTTTGGTGGTGGAGCAGGCTGCTTTGATGCGGATGGAGGTGCAAGGTTTGCTTGTGTCTCAGCTTCAGGAGATGGTCGCAACTCGGGTCGCGATGACGGAGTCTATGCATAGCTTGCTGGAGCGTTGTGGCAGCTTTTTGGAGAGGGCTGTGAAAGCTCTTGAGAGGATCTCCCTCGCGTCTAATGAGGTTCCGTTGAATGTAGTGTCGCCTTCATTTGCTGAGATCAACGTTGACAGCATGGAGGATGCCATTGAGATGTCTGGTCCTTTCCCCCCTAAAACCATGACCAAGCAGATCTTCAGCTCGGTGAGCTCGGAGCGGGACGTGTGCTACACAATGGAGAACGAGGTGATGCCTGCCAGTCTACGGTGCTACAGGGAGGGAGTGGATGGTGCTCTCTCGGAGGAGAACGAGCAGCCCTGTCGGGTGTTGCTGCTTGATTTGGGGGAGGTTGGAGATCCGTTGTGTAATGATGGGCTTGTCGGCACAGATGAGGATGCTCTGGTTGCTGATGTGATGTTGCTACAGCTGGTGCCTAGCCTCGCTGAGCTAACTCGAGAGGAGATGTTGATGGATGACGCAGCGCGGGCGCATGAAGGGGAGGGAAATGTCGTTCCCAGTTCAGACTCCGCCCTGTTGCCCGATCAGGGGGAACATGTTGGGGAAGAGGAGGCCGAGAAGAAGCTTGAGATGGGCACCGCCTCGCCGGTGCGGACTGTCCCTGAGCAGCAGGACGTGGAGGTGGGTGCACCTCTGTGCCCATTGTCGAGCTTCCTTGCCCAGATCACGGTGCCGCTCGCGACCACCATCTTGGGCACGCCGGCCACAACGTTGGCCCCTGAGGTGGAGGTAGTGGCCCCGTCTGTGTGGAGGAGTGGTAGGCTCGCCAAGCTGCATCCAAATGGCGCCAACATCGAGCAGTTGGCCAGGGAGACCGTGGCACGCCGTCTTGGCTCGCTGCCTGAGGAGGCCCTCTCGGGGCGCCGGCGAGAGGACTTCTTGGCCTTGTTAGATGTCTCGGACCAGCCCTTTTCGGACCAGGCGGTGGTGGCCATCGACGACCTCGTCCTCGCCGTGAAGAAGACCAAGAAGAAGAAGACGACGTCATCAACTAGGATGGAGCGGCAGATGCCGCCAGGGGTAGCTTGTTGATGAAGTTTATGATGTTTGGGCACTCCTCCTTGCAATTGTTGGGAGGAGGTGCTTCATGTGTCTGTGGGGATCTTTTGCCTTTGGAGGTGGCGGATTTGGTGTTGGAGGAGTTTGCGTTGCGGGCGAAAGCCCACACGCAAGATCCCGGAGACTAGTTTTAGTAGTTTTTTTTGCTTTTAGAGGGTTTTTTCTTTAGCCCAAAATTTTGTACATAACACTCTTTTCTATCTAATCGGACGGCGGATTCGACCGCCTGAAACTTCAAAATCAGCTAACCTGGAATACAAAGCGTCCAGTTGATTCATTTACAGATATAACACCCTTTAATCTGTACAGATCTTCACCTTTCTCCTCAACCAGTCTCTCTAGCCAATCATTAACCTTGAAAAGACAGTAGTGACAGTCCATTTACTGAGAAAAAGTTTAGTAGTGAAAGGAAGAACCACTGTACGAGTATTCTTAAGTACATTTTTTACCTCATCGAGATCAAGCACTCCCTCTGAAACAATACTCACACTAGTAACAGCTGAATCATGGACATGATCATGATGGTGTCCTACAAGTCAGCAGAGTAAACTGAACAGACTGAGAAAGGGAGAAAGTTGAAAAAAATAAATGCACGCAGATAAGTAAACTGCAAGTCTGGTTGTCATCTTAATCATTAAGCATTTATCTGCGTCCGTTTCCTCATCAGAAATTTGGATAAAAGGTACAAATCCAAAAGGAAGCCACAAACTAGTGTAAGAATTGGAATGTCTCTAATATTATGGGATTAAGAACACATGGATAATGGAATGTCAACATTACCATGCTGATGTCCCAAGTGACACTGATCTGTCTCTTTGTTTTCGTTCAACTGGATTTCAGCCTCAATCCTGCAGATATATTTTTATATCAATAAGAGAAACACGATATTACGTCTGACTCCCAGGATTAGAGTCCAATATATTATTTTTTAAAAATTGAGCCCGATATATTCTTTAACACACAAGCAAACAAATATACTAACCTATCAAGGTCATAACCCCCAATTCCTAGCACAAAATCCATGTCAACATCGCCAAACTTTGCTTCTCTCATTTGTGCCATCCCATTTATGAGCTGCAATAAGAAAACAAATTCAATTAGTTCAAAAAGAAAATATTTAGTTTGCACTTAATAAAATTTCTTTGTTTTCTGAAGGCATTCCACCAACCTACCTTGATCTTGTTGGTTAATACTTCCAGTTCTCCGTCATCAATCAAATCAATCTGCACAGCAAGAAGCACTTTTTATGATGTATTATTAAAGAAGAAGAAAAAGAAAAAAATATTTGCTTAACTAATAATTATAGTTTTGGAATCCGAGGCTTGTATGTGGTTCTATACCTTGTTCAATATAATCCGGTCTGCATAAGCAACTTGCTCTACTGCCTCATTCACAACCCACCTTGGTTTCACTTCATTCAAATGTTTCATGGCATGCTTACAATCAACCAATGTAACCACACCATCAAGTTTCACATATTTTGAGACCAATTCATCAGAACAAAATGTCTCAATAACAGGACCAGGCTTTGCAAGACCTGGAAAGTGACATCGGTTCTGTCATGCATTAGAAATTCACACTTCTTTTAGGTTAAAAATAATGCCTATATACACTGACAGACTTTGATCCAATGAGATTTACCTGTTGTCTCAATAACAATATGATCAAACTTGTCTCCCTTTTGCTTCACCAACTTCAGAAGCATCTTCACAAGGTCCCCTCGGACAGTGCAGCACAAGCAGCCATTGTTCACCATAACAATGTCCTCGGCAACGGATGAATGGTTAGCGACAAGTGAGCTATCAATATCCACCTCGCCAAACTACACATGGAAACATAATATGTGTTAATTATTCTACATCGCACCACCGAGTCTTGTCGCGTTAAATGGAATATACTGCAAGTATCGGGTCCTTGCAGAACCAAATATCCAAAAATGTTGACAGGCATAAAAAAAGTGCTTCAAGAAACAAGGATCTTGAGGTTAACCTCATTCTCGATGACAGCAATCCTCTTCCCATGCTGTGAAGTTAGAATGTGATTCAGAAGGGTTGTCTGCGAAAGAGAGACTGAAAACAGTTAGCCAACTTAACTGGCAATACTTGGAATTGTATAGACTGCAGCATCATGGAAGTGAAAGCGCATTCCTTTGTTTAAATCCACGTCAACTGAACCAGATTTTACTGATGGCGCATCATCAATTTCTCAAATCTGAACTCATACTAAGACCACGTACTCCTTACTTACTAGACAATCTTTTTTAAAACAAGTTAGTTTCTTTGAAACAAGTACTTACTAGACAATCGGATTTTACATTGGTCAACTAAAAGAAAATATGGAGCGAGTTCAAAGTTCAGAGTATACTGCACCAGTTCGTAAGGATTCAGAAATTAAAGGTAAGTCAGCGAGGCGGAGCAGACCTTGCCGGAGCCTAGGAATCCGGTAATTACGGTGGCGGGGACGCGGGTGTCCAGCGCCTGCGCGTCGAAGGTAGCATTATCGGAGAGGTGCCGTCGGAAGACGGTGGACGGCAGCCGCGGGAGGGGCGGCTCGAGGCTTCGGGGGCACCTGGGAAAGGAGTCGAGAGGGCGGTGGAGAAAAGCGTAGGAGGAGGAGGATGCCGCGGCTCTGGTCGCCCTGGGGAGCAACAGCCGTGTAGCCGCAGCCGCCATGCCGGACACCCAGAGAGCTCCGCGGAAGGGTTGTGGGGACGTTTCTTGGGCTTATTCAGCTACGCGTTTCCGGAAGCCCATCAACAGATCCCATAGCTATAAGGCCATCAGGTATCACTACGGGAAGCCTTCGCGAAGGTCAGTTTTGGGCCGCGCGCCACCCCTCGTATGAAACGTGGGTCCGTTCCATATAGATTCAGATCTAACTGTATATAAGATGTATAAACCCACACAACACTATGTATAAAAACAAACTTAATTAGTACAACTACATAGTTAAACAACTACACTATGTACAACTACACACCACGTTGTACAGATCACGTTGTACAATTAAATAACAGATTGTACAGATCAGGTCGTACAACTATACAGATCAGGTTGTATAAAACATGATTGAACGTATAACTGTATAACTATACAGATTACAGACCAGGTTGTACGTACCACTAGAATCAGGTTCAGTTCTATGTACAACTACGCATAACAGGTTGTACGAACTATACACAATCCGAAGTAAAAAAAAAAGTTCGCCGAAACCTGTCAACAATGGATCTAGTTTTGAAGATCTTGACGCAAGGAGTTCAAAAATAAAAAAACGGTTTGTAATTCGGATAAACGGTTCTCAAGATATTTCATTTAAAAAAACGAATATCAAAATAATGCACGTACAACACACTCTCCACCACCAGGAAGCTGCCACTTGTTACGCGTGGAGAAAAAGTGGGGACTGAAGACGAAAAAAATTGCGACACGTGTCAGATTTAGAATGGACGAAACTAGCCCTTCATAAAGGTAAGCCTTTTTCTAAGAATTTCCCCATCAGCGTCGCGTTATTCCAGCACGGCTATAGGCCTTGTCTACTACAAGCCCATCAACAGATCCCCTAAGGACTAAACGCCGGGTGCCCCTACTTCACAACCTGGTCGTGCGGTAGTAGGGACCACTATGTTTCGTTGTCAGCTTTGGACGGAACCAAATATTTTTTTATTTTTAATAATTTTTAAATTTGGAAGATATTCGTGTATGATTTTTTTTAAATATGAACAATTTCTAAACTTTAGCAATTTTCTAATATGAAACTTTTTAATTTGAATAATTTTAAATGTGAATAATTTTTGAATTTGAACAATTTTTTAATATGAATATTTTCAAATTAGTAATTTTTTATGTCAATACAAAAAAATCCAATGAACAAAAAATACTATGAACATAAAAATAATAATGAAAAAGAATTTAAAAATTCGTAAAATTATAATAAATGAAAATTTAAACAAAAAAGAAAATATTTAAAAAGAAAAAGGAAAAAAGAAACATCCGAAAAAATAAAACATAAAAGAAATATAAACATAAAAAAGAAAAGAAACTAGAAAAAGGGAAAAATAAAAAATTAGAAGAAAAAAGCCAGGCTGGCGCTATTGGGCCGACCCACCTCGCCCCGAAGGGGGTGGGCGTGCGCCAATAGCGCACAACCTGGTCGTCAAAATGATTTCCCCCTAAACGGCATTCCAAACCTCGAGGAAACAAATGGTAGGGAGTACGGCTACATGTTGACATGCATTCACACTAACTAGTGCAAAGTAAAAAATTAAATATGGAGTATTTTCATAGGTAGCTACTACAAAAGAGGCTTTTTTACATTAATTTATAAGGGTTGTGATATACACAATATTTACACCTTTTTATCTGCCATTTTCTGAAGTTCTTATATTCTACTAGTCTGGTTCATTTGGACAAGCTGCGTCCATATCAATTTTATAGGGATCAGAACTTGAAGGCATAAATACCACAAGGGGTGAGATGAGAAGGAAAAGAATTAACTTGTGAAGAAAGAAGCGAGGAGGGACAAAAAAAAAATGCAAGAGACCCATCGTGTGGGTTAGGACATCTCCTACGGGGCTGCTCAATTGCCCCGGACCGGCCAAATTTGAATAGTCCCGGACAAAACCAAGCCCCTACGGGGCTGCCTAAACGGACAGCGGTCCGTTTTTTGTCCGGGACTGCCTAAAGCTGGACCAAATTTGGTCTAGATTTGAGCAGCCCCCGGACACGGAGTGGACACCGAAAGTGTCCTCTTTTTCCCACACTACCCCACCGCACAGAGACCTCTCCTCCCACCTCGCGCCCACCCCGTTCCGCCGCGACCCACCCCGGCCACCCCCCGCCGCCGTTCGACCTCCTCCGGCCACCGCGAGCACCCCCCCCCACCTCTATCCCCTCCCGCCGCCGCTCCCGGAGTCGTTTCGCCGGCCAGCCACCGCCCGGTGCAACTCCCACCTCCCCACCCCGACGGGACGCACACAAGGTGTTCGTCCATTGCTCTGCCCGACCTCGGGAGGGGAAAAATGACGGACAGCGGCGACGAGTTCTTCTTCAACAACATGATCATGTACTCGTCGTCGTCAGACTCGGAGACAGACGATGAGAGTGACGTCCTCGTTGCCACGGCCGTGGTCAATCACCACATTGCATGTCAGCGGCCGTTGTTCCGAGGTTCCCTGCCCGGCCATGCTGCGGCCTTGGAGAGGGACAGAGATGGTGGGCATGCCCGGCTGTACAAGGACTACTTCCATCCAACCAATCCGGTGTTCACGGCGAAGCTATTCCGGCGCCGTTTCCGGATGAAAAGGGACATGTTCAACCGCATTCGACTTGGGGTGCTGGATTATGATGAATGGTTCAAGTGCAAGCCGGATGCCACTGGTAAGCTTGGCTTCTCTTCTTATCAGAAATGCGCCGCGGCAGTCCGAATGCTAGCATATGGAGTAGCTGGTGATCTGGTTGATGAGTACTTGCGCATGAGTGAGACCATATGCCTTGAGTCCATGTACAAGTTTTGTGCAGCTGTGGTTCAGGTCTTTGGCCCGGAGTACTTGAGGGAACCAACTGTTGCTGACACTCAGCGGTTTTTGTCGATCAACGAGAGCAGAGGTTGGCCTGGGATGCTTGGAAGCATCGATTGTATGCACTGGGAGTGGAAGAACTGCCCATTTGGCTGGCGGGGGTAGTACAAGGGCCATGTTGGTGAGGGCACTGTTATTCTCGAGGCAGTTGCCTCGCATGATCTGTGGATTTGGCACTCGTTCTTTGGCATGGCAGGTTCACACAATGATATCAACGTGCTCCAGCGCTCTCCAGTGTTTGGCAGACTTGCCATAGGTAACTCTCCGGAGGTGAGCTACGATGTCAATGGCCACCACTACACAAAGGGATATTATCTGGCTGATGGTATCTACCTCCGTGGCTACTTTTGTGAAGACCATTTCCGCTCCTCAAGGTGAGATGAGGAAACAATTTGTTCAAGAGCAGGAGAGTGCCCGGAAGGATGTGGAGCGTGCTTTTGGTGCGCTTCAGTCTCGATGGGCTATTGTTCGGCACCCTGCTAGAACATGGAGCCCGAAGATTATGTGGTCGGTGATGACTGCTTGTGTGATCATGCACAACATGATCATAGAGGATGAGCGTGATGACAACGTGTACGGCGAGAACTGGTTGTTTCAGGGTGAGAATGTGGAGCCCCAGCCAGGAGTGGCAAATTTCCAGCAGTTCATCGACTTCGCGTACGAGCTGCGTGATGTGGGAACCCACATTGCACTTCAGGATGATTTGGTTCAGCACATCTGGAACTTCGTAGGACACCAGTAGAGTTTGAATTATGTTTGAAAAATATTTATGTTTGAATTATATTTATGTTTGAATTATATTTAAAGAATATTTATGTTTGAAAATCTGGAAAAAACTAACCCGGGCAACTAAATGAGCAGCCCCGTAGGGCGCATGGCTACAGTACGGGCTGCTCAAACGGATAAAAATCCGGACCAAATCGGTCCGGATTTGAGGGAGATGTCCTTAAATCCCTACCGTAGATCAAGGTGGCCTGGCACTTCTATCCCTAACCCCCTTGCTTCTGCTCCAACTCCGGCCGCCGCCGCGGCAGGCAGGCGTGGCGTCGTGCCACCCACCACCACCATCACAAGCTCCAACCCCTGCCCCTGCAGTTCCTCTTCATCAACGAACCAGGAAGTCGACGACCTCTCCCTGCAGCTCCTCTTTCTCCAACCCCAAGTGCTGCTTTGTGCCTCTGCCCCCTGTCTCCATTGTGCTGCTGCTCTACAACAACTCCGGCGCCGACCTCCTCTTCATCAACGAACCAGCGACGAGTACGGCAACTTCTCCTTCCTCACATCTCCTGCTGATCTGGCTTGTCTTACTCGTGTTGGTGCTCTTCACCAACTCCAGAAATACCAGTAGGTGTTTGTTGTAATGCTCAAATGATTTGGTGGCGAATTTCACTCTATGTTTGTCTTCTTCTCTGCTGACCTTGTCTAATTACTTGAACCGTGTCAAATTGTATTGAGCTATTGCATCATTATCTATAATAAATTCATACTTGTGTTCCCCTGTTTCAGTTCAACTATTTTGTCGTATTATATGTTTGTGGCGTGATCTACAAATTGCTTCTGCCCCTATCTTGAATGTTTGCTAGTTGACTTGTCTTTACGAGTGTTGTTACATTGATGGTATAAGAGTGATCTTGTGATGTTGTATATCCCTGTTGTGTCTAGTTTTCTCATGTGACCATTGCATGGTTTGATTAGCCTAGATTTAAATTCTTGCAAAGTCCCAAAACCTGTTTGAGTTACCTAGCTTTAGCTGAGCGCAATCGTCGATGTCGCCTAGTCCCTGTGGAGAACACGACACTCGCAGCTTTGGGCGAATTACCCAATGCTATTCTGCATTGATCAGGCTACAAGCTCCTGATGGGCACAATTAACTGATGAAACTTGGGAGAAAAAACTTGTGTGTATTTCCAAGTCATGGAGCACCATGTATGGTTGAACCACAACACATGATGCACGTGCTGATTGAGTATATGAGTGTATAGGAGTGTGACAAATACAATCATTTAAACATAGAAGACTAACGTATTTCACTAACACACTTGACACTCATCATCATTTTGAGACGAGCCCGACCCGTACGCGTCTAATATCTCTTACTCATCATCTCTAGAATCATCATTCTCATCCTTTTTAGCATCATCGCCATCTTTTTCCTCCTTAGAATTATCACCGTACTTTTTTTTAGCATCATCGCCATCTTCGTCCTCTTTATTATCTTTCTTTGACTTGAGGAGCTCGATAAGATCAAGGAGCGCGACACGGGGTATTTCGCTCCTCATCAAGGTCTCGGCGACCTCTGCAGGTGTGACTTCCACCTCCACGATGAGCTCCTCAATCTCCGTCATGAGCGCCTCGATCTCCTTTTTATCAGCTAATAATTTATCATCATCAACATCAGTAGAAGAATCTGTTGTGTCAGGGTTGTCGATGGAGTGGTAGTTGTTGATCAAAATCCTGACGGCCTCGACGGTACAATATCCCATGTAGAGGTGCATGTCCATCCTGCCGGGCCGTAGAAGAGCAGGGTCGAGACGGTCCTTGTAGTTGGTAGTGAAGACGATGATCCTCTCCTCCCCGGTTGTGGACCATAAGCCATCGACGAAATTGAGAAGCCCGGACAAGGTCACCTTCTCGTCTTTGATACTAGGAGTAGAATCATCGGAGGAATCTCGTTGTTTGAACTCAATGGTACAGTCGATGTCTTCGATGAGGAGGATGGACTTGTTGGACATCCCGAGAAGAAGCTTGGTGAGCTGCGAGTTGTTGTCGACCCCGGTGAGCTCGAGGTCGTAGATGTCAAACCTGAGGTGGTTGGCCATGGCGGCGACGAGGCTGGACTTGCCGGTCCCGGGCGGGCCGTAGAGGAGGTAGCCCCTCTTCCAGGCCTTGCCGATCCTCTTGTAGTAGTCTTTCCTCTTGATGAACTTGTCGAGGTCGTCGATGATGGCCTGCTTGGGCGCGCGGTCCATGGCGAGCGTGTCGAAGGTGAAGGGGTGGTAGTGGTTGAACTCGGTCCACTCGGAGCCCTCGTTCATGTATATGGTGAGGGGCATCTCCCTGTTCCTGATCTCCTTGGCGGTGGTGACGATGAAGGGGACGTACTGCGTGAGGGCCTTCTCCTTGTGGTCCTTGTGGAAGGTGAGCTCGTAGTACTGCTTGCGGGCGCGGCCGGTGGTGACGATGGAGTCGCCTTGGGGGTCGCGGTGGGTGTAGAGGCTCCACCGGAACTCCGTGCCGTCGTACACGTCGGGCATCTCCTCGCCCTCCTCCATGCCCACGACGAGCTTGTCCTGGTCCTCGTCGTCATGATCCGCGCTGCTCAGGCGCAGGCGCTGCAGCGCCAAGGCGGTGCCGGTGGCCTCCATGCGCGAGGCGAGGTAGGTCTTGACGGCGTAGAAGACGTTGTTGGTGTACCAGCCCTCGTTCTGGTCGATGGTGATGGTGTGGCGCCACGTCGTGCGGGAGCGCAGGCCGGCGAGGCCGGAGTGGAGCATGTCGAGCGCCTCGTGCGGGAGCAGCTCGTTAGCGAGGCTGCGCGCCAGCATTAGGGACGCCGCCACGGATGTGGCCATCGCCATGGCCTCCTTGGCCTTCTCGTAGTAGTAGGTCGACGACGAAGCCATTGCAGCGAGGCTCTCGAGATATGGCAATCTTCTGATTCTGATGATCTCTGTGCTCGATCAATCGCCTCGAACTTACGGCCTGCCGGCCGGCCACTCTTATACTAACCATAGGAGCGCGTAGTACGTGGTGCAAGTCTCCGAATATGACACAAACTCTCAGCATGCCCTGTCTAGCTGCTCTGAATCCAACACGGACACACTGCCCCGAGGCTGTGGGAAGTACCAAACATGTCCGTATGGGTACGGGTTCGTTGTTTCCATCGTAAGCGTCTAGGTTTTGTAGTTTGAGTCGTTTCGGTTTCCGGGTACGAGTCAAAACACGGTAGGATGGGTTGGACTATGGAGAATGTCCTGGCTCTACTGGCCAGCGCCAACTGCACATTTGAATGGGCCGTTGTTCGGACCTGCAGGTTCTGCAAACGCGCAGTAACCTCTCCTCCCCTTGCGATGGCGGCGAATCAATCTGCCGGGATGGCCTCCGGCAACGCGTCACTCCCGGCGGCACGGGACCCAACGCAGCCTGCCGTGGCATCCGGCGGCGCCGCCGGTTCACTCCCAGAGGCGCAGGAGGCGAGCCTCGCGGTGAAGTACAGCGAGATGGACTTCAACACTGACGACATGGACACCAACGGCGGCGAGATGGATGAGGATGACGAGGAGGAGGAGGAGGAGGTCTTAGGCTTCGTCTCTCGGTTCAAGTCGCTGCGCGCCCGGGAGGAGCGCCTGTCCCTGATCGCCGCCGACCTGCGCCGGATGAAGGAGCAGCGCGGCTCGAACGCCCCATCCTTCATCGAGCTGGCGGCCTACGTCCTCCTACGCGAGATCGCCGCCGCCTCCCTCGAAGGACTCCCCACCACCCTCTCATCGCGGTCGATGTATGGTTAAGTGGTTATTAGCATTGTTGTTACAGTACTAATTTGATGCTGTGTGCTTGATGTTGCAATAGTTTATCTGTGTGGATTTACTGCGGAAAATTTCGATGCTTTCTACAGTACTCAAGGGCAACGCAGAGAACTAAATGGATTCCAAATGTTGAGAGACTTTTTATATTGAATAGGTTTACATGTAATTTGTTTTGCCTCCGGCGCCGGCTACGTTGGACAACTATCATCTCTAGCAGATCTTTTAACTTCAAAATAACCGCTTTTTACAGTTTTGAGCGTTAAAAAGACACATTTCATACCCTGTAAAAAGAGCCTCCAATACATTTCTATAGGCAGAGCCTAACCGGTGGTAGCAGGCTAGCTAGCAGCCATTGCAATTCTCCAAAAACTTTTTTTTTAGATAAAAGGGTTCCACCCTGATTTCATTGAAATCAAACAGGTACAACAAAGTTTTAAACGCGCCCGAGCCACTCCGAGCGAGTGTACCAGGAAACCAACAACAAAACGACATAAACGACCACCAAGCTACAAGACATAAACTCTGTGCCACCAGCAACAAATTCTCCAAAAACTTCGCTTATAAAGTTAAGAACAATTCAGAATTTTCCAAGTCTAATATACCTAACCCAACGACCAACGTGATCATTAAATAGGTTGGAAAACTACAATATGCCAGCTTACCAGGTAACACGTTTTCACATTTCTATCATTCTTTCCAAGTAATCTGCTCCTCTGGTTCTTCACGCATTTGCGACCAAGAGGCTCTCGAGATATTTCTCGACAACATCAAGGCCACAGAGCTCCTTGACTGCAACCATTGTTGTTGGCACATCCATCTGAAACGTTGCCGGGGATTTTGCAGGTCCTGTGCAAATCGAGAACTCCTTCCTGGCTGCTCTGATGGCTTCCCTCATTGCACAGTGCACTGAGGATGCAAGGAGCAAGGGTGGCTCACCAGAGGCTGTAAGCAAGATACGACCACAAAATGTCAAGATAGCTGCAGCCAGCAAGCTCAAGAGTTGCAGAGCTCTCATGAATGGAACCATGCTAGAGAGATCGCAAGTTTCACCTTTTGAGGAGAGGACGTGTTTCTGACCGCGAGAGGTGTTGAAGAGCTCGACGTTGAGCTCCTTCGGGATGGTGTCCACTGTAGGGATCTTGTATGTCCATGTGCCGTCGTTGATGACCAGGCCGTCGGAGTTGGTTCTGTACTCTTCGTTTGTGAAGAATCCTATCCCTTGCACGAATGCACCTTCAACCTGAGTAAAATCAAGAACATAATTCAGAGCAGCCACATTACATCCAGACAATGATGCGTGTCTCAGAGCTAACCTGGCCCAAGTCTACCGCAGGATTTAGGCTTTGCCCACAGTCATAAACCAGATCGCTCCTGAGGATCGTGGTTGCTCCAGTCAGAACATCAACTTCCACCTGC
This sequence comes from Poa annua, assembly GCA_026929855.1. Lineage (NCBI taxonomy): Eukaryota > Viridiplantae > Streptophyta > Magnoliopsida > Poales > Poaceae > Poa > Poa annua. The sequence continues at coordinate 305,422,042 of CM049426.1, read as the reverse complement.
AATGTTCATATGTAGGTTGCAAATCAGACATGCATCATCATCTAGCACAACTACTGCGATTTGATCAGGGTACCTCACTAACAGCTGCTCCATAGTTCAAGTAGCTTGTGGAAGTTGGGTCAGGGGTCCAGTAGGCTTGCGCCGACAAGTTCACACTTGCCATTGCGGCCTGCAAACAAGGAGCATATGCCATTAACGACCAAGTAATCTGACAAATCAACCCAGAGGGAATTCTTGCCATGTTACTGAAAGAATCAGATTTCAAAAGATTTGTCCTCACCTGAGCAATCAAGGAGCTCCATACCACCATGCCAGACTTAGGCTCCAGGTCCTCTTTGATAGGTTTAAGCCTCTCAACAAGTGCAGCACACGACAGTCGTACTGCCTCGCAGCTAGCTTCAGAGGTGGTGCTCCCGGCGGTCCAGCCTCCCTGGATCATGCTCAGCGTGTCAGCCTGGATGACCCGCACCTTGTCGAGGAGGCTTTCGCCACCATCGGGGCATAGCTGCCCCAACTCAAACGCGGTCATCTGTTTCACTTTGGTCCACAACCCTTGGCCTATCTCGACTCCGCCGACCTCGACGGCGATGGAACCATCGTTCAAGATGGACACCCTCCCCGGAGTTGGCCGAAGAGACACTTCATATGTGATTGGAACGCAAGAAATGCCACGCTTCTTCCACCGGTTGCCGCTGTTGAAACGCTCAACCATCGCAGCCCTGCGCTGGTAGTCAGGTGACAAGGCCAGCTTGTCGAAGATGGTGACAAGGCTATAGGTTGAGTCCTCACCCGCACTGCCCCCAAGAAACACATTAAGGCTCTCAAAGTTATGGAGGTTCTTCTTTCTGATAGTGTTGGTGTCGGCTGAGAGCGATGAGGCGACATGCTCGATGATAGCTTCTGCGATAAAGGAGCCCTGCAGTTCACCGGGAGCACGCATCGCAGACTTGGACGACAAGTTAGTCTTGCAAACCTTTATTTCAAAGGCGAGGGCGCCCCAGTTGTATTTCTTCAGAGACCCTATAACAGCATTTGGCATAACTGGACTGTAATCCGGCGATATTCCGGCATTGATGGCGAGATCAAGGTGCAAGGCCGTTAACCTGCCGTCCGACTTGAACCCAACTGAGTACTTCACCATCATCGGGTGCCGCCCTCCAGCCATTATCATGTCCGTCTTCCGGTCAAGGTACATTCGAACAGGGCGCTGCAGCTTGAATGCTGCAACTGCACATGCACATGCAACCTGATATTTACCAACAATTTCCTGATCAGATTGCGCCAGCTTAAATATTTCAAATGCATAAAAAATGGTTTTATAGTTCGGGCACATACATGAATTGCTTTCATTGCCTTCCCACCAAAGCCACCTCCAACTCTTCTTGTGATGACACGAACGTTGTGGAATGGTATGCCGAGGCACCTTGCAATGACACTTTGCGTAGCCTCAGGCATTTGCGCGGAGGAGTAGACGGTGATACAGTTATCTTCGTCGGGAATAGCTAAAGCGACTTGCGTCTCCATGTAGAAATAGTACTGGGATTCAAGTTTCACCTGTGCAAGCAAATACATTGGGCATGAGTATTCTTATCAGTAAACTTAGGGCGTACAGCATATTCCACAAAATCAAGCCCGTGTACCTCTGCTGATAAAATCTTGTGATCAGCTTCATGCATTCCTTTACTAAAGTCGCCAACTGGCTTAGGAGCTAAAAAACGGGGAGGATGGAAGTAGCTATTATACTGGATGGCATCCTCTATCGTAAGAATTGGTGGCTCAAGGTTTTCAGTGCTATACTCGATATCAGCTTGTTTCGCCGCCATATTGGCATACTTTTGTGTTTCAGCAATCTGAGTCATAAACAACACAATAAATGATTAATATTTTTTTTGGATCAATGTAACCACCTTTATCACAAAGAAAGGAAATCGAAGTTTTTAATGTTTTAAGCAGTACCACAATGCCAATATTTTGACCAGCAAATTCTGAAACCGAATCAGTGAAAAGTGCTTCATCTCCAAATATTGCGAAGGTGGATCCAATATTTTCTCCGCCACTTGGAATATCCTTTGCATCAATGACCGCGATCACCTTTTGAGAAGCCAAAGATGATCTAAACTTGATACCTTTTATACGAGCATGAGGATGTGTGCTGTAGATAAATGCTCCATAGAGGCAACCTTTCGGAGCAGGGATGTCATCAACGTACACAGCTTCCCCTGTGCAAGAAGGAAGAATAGTGTCAAATGCATGTTCTCAGATAGAATTGTGAGTTCTAGAAACAAAAAAAGTTCTAAATACGAGGATAAAGGGATACGACAATTTCATATGGTTCGCCATTAACCACCAAATGTACTAAAGATGAACAAAAGGACTATAACATGATTCTTTTATGAAATTTGCGGAAGAATATATTGTCAATAAACACTACTCATAAGTTCCATAAATCTGAAAAGTTGAAGTGCCAAGGCATTAAGTTGCAAAGATTGATCAACACTATCAATCACTATCAGGTCAAAGAGCTAGAGTGCAAGATAACTGAATGGAACACCTATAAGCTAGCTTTAAGACATGTGTTCGAGAGTATATACCAGAAGCTTGTAGCTCTGCACCAGCTTTCTTGATCGGCTTGCCAACTGGTTTGTATTTCTCTGTGGAAACCAGTTCCTGCCTTGAGCGAATTGGCAAATTGTCGATATCAACCTTAACATATTTGTACGGTGAGGATTCAGCTCCACCATTCATGATTCCATTAGTATCAGACCCACTCGAAGCATCAGTCCTTTCCGGTTCGTTCAGGTTGCTAGCAAGGGAAGACAGGAAACTGAACATGAAGCTGACTGCCAAGCTAACTCTGTATTCAGGATGTGTGGTTCCTACTGATGGTGAAATAGCATCTTTAAGCAACTTGATAGCTTCAAGTATAACAGACGCACTCATTGATTTCCCCCTCAGGAAGTCCTCAACATTCCTAGCTCTCAAAGCGTGTTTGTTTCCATAAGCACCAAATGCCAGGCATATATCCTTAATGATAAGCTCCCCTGAAGATGGAGCCTCTGTTATCCTAGCAAGGAATGCAGAGTTGATATATGAGACAGCATTGCCGAATGGGCGAGGAGATGCTCTGGAAGTCTCAAATGTCACATTATCGGAGCCCCAGTCTGGGACAAATATGCTGAGCAGCAGGGTCGTAGAGTCACAAGGTGGCTGCTCCAAGAAGTCGTCCAATGTAAAACACTGCCTCTTGGAATCCACCTGGATGCTGACAGTTGAACCTACAGCCAGAAGAACAGTTGCAATATCTGACGGGAACTGCAGCCTTTGTGCCATGATTATGTTTCCGCCGATGCTCGCCGTGTTCCGAACAAATGGTGTAGCCACCTTGTTTAGATGATCAGCAATCTTTGTAAAAACCAGGTTTCCATCGGAGAAAACATCAATAGCTTTGGAGATGGAAACAGCTGCTCCGATTTCAACCCCCTTGCTGCTTCTGTTGATGACTGAAAGCTCTGGAATTCCTTTGATGTCGATGTACTTGTCATATAAGTCTTGCTCCTTGTACACACCAGAGCCAGTGTTTGAAGCCACAATCTTCACTGAGTTTTTACCAAACCAGTTGGAACCCAACAGCACTTGAAACTCGGCTGTGCTCCTAGGATGGTACCAGCTTGCATCATCAGATATATCAACTGGGACATTGTCCATTTGGTTAATAGAAGACTTGATCTCAGATTTGAGGAACTCCGGGAAGGTGCAGATGGTGCCACTAGTGTAGGGCGGCAGCTTGGTAACATCTGCAGGGTCTGCACCTTTACTCCAGAAGGAGTTAAGGCCCAAGTCTTCGAGGTCAATATCGGCCGCAAAGCTCTTGCAGGCATCGATGATGGGCCTATAGCCGGTACACCGGCACAGGTTGCCAGAGATGGCCTTCTCGGCTTCGGAGGTGGTCAGCTTGGAGAACCCCTTAGGAGGAGCAGGGCGGGCAGCGGCCTTATCGGCCTTGGCGAGTGCAGAGAAGATGGACATGCACATGCCTGGGGTGCAGAAACCGCACTGCGTGGCGTGGAAACCAGCGAGGCGCTGCTGCACAGGGTGGAAGCCATCTTTGGTGTTGCCGATACCCTCACTGGTGGTCACCGCACAGAGGTTTAAACTGCCAAGGAGTGTCAAACAGGAGCTTGCCGAGAACTCGGTCACCTCGTTAGTGGACGGGTCATACTTGGATATCAGGACGACGCATGCACCACATCCACCTGCAGCAACAATGAATTTGTACATCAGAAACATTGCAAATTAACAATATTATCAGAAACGTTGTTATCTTGTGCACTAGGAAACTTAATTTTATTTCCTTTGTTTGTGTTCCATGCACTTTGCATTATGCACTGTTTAGAGCAAGGAAGTATCAGATAGGCACACAAGATCTCTTAATTCAAGTAAGAATGCTCAATAACACTGCAAACTACATATCACGCACAGGGAATATGAATTGCCGTCATCGATTACCTTTTCCTCTTTAAATAATAGAATCCGCTATGAGAAAGTGGGTAAAGAAGAAGGATATGACAAGAAAGAAACTGAAAATGTTGTCTTACCAGGACACTGCTTGTTGACAGGAACACATGAATCGGTCAATACAGGATGGCAAAAACATAAGTCGTTAGTTTTCGGCCTCCGTTCAGGCAAGATCCAGCACGCGCCACACTTGTGTTGCTCTCGCGCATATCGTCGAGCAGGTGGTGATCATAGCGGCGCGAGCGCCGCCATAGGCGACGGAGAGGTTATCAGAAATCAAGGAGCGTTGCCGCTGCGACCTGCGAGACGCTTGGCACTCAAGTCGCTCACGCATCCATACGCATCCTCGTGCTGGACGCATGCTGCTGGTGGGCGTGGGCGGTGGCGTCCTGCCGGGGAGTCGGGACGGGAGAGCTGGGGAGGAAGAAAGGGAATAGAAGGCCATGGCCCATGGAGGTTGACTCTGACAAGTGGGCTCCCGCGAATTTGGCTTCGGGAACTGACTGGTGCTCCGTGTGCCAAAACAATTCAAAAAAGAAAAAAAACTTTGTACTGCAAAAAGTCGCTCAAACATTCTTAAGTAAAATTAGAGATACTTTACCATTACAAAACGTTAGGGAAAATAATAATTAAAATTGTGCAGCCTGTGCAAAACTAACAAGCAGCAAAGGTGAAATTTTGAAGAAAAAAATACAAATTTGAATCAAAGTGTCACACTCGCACTTGTTGTTTTGCACAAGTCTCACACGTTAGAATCACTTTCTAAATTGTAAATTCAACAAAAAGATGTTGATAGCTAACTCTGGAGCTTTTTTTTAATAAAAAGGATAATTTTGAAAAAAAAAACAGTTGGCGCCAACTGTCATTGCGACCCATTATGCATTACCGGTAATATTTCTATCTGAAAAAACTGTTTTATGGACTTTAAAAAAGACTTTCTTGCTACCTCAACTTCAATTTACGAAGGCTTTATCTGTTTGGTTATGTCCGTTGGCAAGACTATTTTCATCTAAGAAGAATTTGCCCCCCCCCCCCCCCCCCCCCCCCCCGAAAAGGTTGTGTTCCTGTTGTTTACCAAGAAAAACATCTTGTTGACTGAGATGTTTAGCAAACTATACAAAACAAATCACCTGATTAATTTATAAATAAATTAAAAAAGGTTATCTTATTGATGCTACTAGATAGGCTAACGTAAGTAATGATCTCGCATCCTGAATAAATTCATAATTTATGCCACTTTGTCTCCTAGTTACTCGTCGCTTACCGTATGTTGTCATTGTCAATCATCCCACCATGATAACCTCATCCAAGGAAAGTACACTGGCTAATAGTACTTTTCAACAGCATGTGCTCCACTATGAGGAAAGTATTATCACTTCGTCACCATGTGCTCCATGCGTTGTCAAACTGCTCACTACTTGTATTTTTCTTAGGCGGCTGTGATGGACTAAAATAATTCCATTTGCAAAACCAGTGTTTTTTGTTTGATCTTTCGTTTGTCTATGGAACGCAGACTTAACATGCTGTAAAATAAGCACATCACAACATAGTTCAACACTTAAAGTATTAGCTTGAAACTAGAAATGTCGATGAGAGTTCATTATTTTAGCCACACACCCTCTTCCGTAACTATTAGCTAAGAAGATGATCCGGCGAAGTCGAAGAAGGTCAATGCGCGAAAAAAAAGCTTTATCATTGCTGAAATCAAAGTTGTCTTATCTTTATTAGATGAACAAGAACAAGCTATCTCTTATATCTTCATCGTATTAACTTTAAAATCTATGATACATAGTTCTAAAAACTCTCAAAAGGATCATAGATAGCGTACATGAAGGCATGAATAGATTGTACATAAATCAGGCATATTCAGACGGACGAGAAGCCAAGAACATCGCCGAAAGCAACTATTGCGTGATGTGTGACGAGCTAGCGTCCGTTGAGGAGGAGAAGGATCGGGCAAGCGAAGCAGGAGGACGGATTGGTGTGGAGGACCTCACCTTCGCCGCAGCCAAGCTTGGGGCCCCTGACGGGCGTCCGTGTGCGCAGGAACTCGAGCAGCGACATGGAGAGGTCGGCGCCGGCCTCCTCGTGCCGCGCGCCGTTCACTGCCAGCACCACCCGGTGCCGCCCTGCCGCCGGCGCATCCTTCTTCCCCGACGACCCCATCTCCACACGACCTCCAGCTATAGCTATCCGAGCAGAAGCTGGACTGGAGGACTCCTCTCCCGTGCTGACTTCCTTCGAAATACTGTGGTACTGTGAGACGAGGTCAGTGAGGACTGAGGACTGAGTAGTACCTACATTACATGGTGACTTGGTGAGTGAGTAGTTGACCTTCCACTCTCGATCAGCTGATCGCATCTGCCATCCACGTTGTCCGAACGTGCCAGTGGCCGGCCTCACGGGTCGTGCTAGTCCGCAGATCCCACATCGCGCGGATCGGCATGCTAGAGCTGGACTGCTCTTGGAATGGATGAGCCGGCCGGCGTCCCACATCCGGAAAAAGACTCTACGATGCAAGCCAAGCAGGCAAGCATGCATGATAAGGCAAAAAAGATGTCCTTTTCCCCACATGGTCGACCCCCGCCGTGATATGTTCTTTTCCTCATATCTCGTGGAACTCATGTTGGAGTATTCAGCCATCTACTCACTCTGGAATTCTCGCATCAACGCCAAGCGCGAATATTTTGTCCTAGCGTGCCGTCGTAATATTTTCCTTCATGGTCTGTCCAAAAACAGGGCAAACCATTGTTTTTTTTTTACCATGCAAGAGCCTTGCATGTATACAAAGTAGATGAGGGAACTCCACCAGAGTGGTAGAAGTTTAATTAAACCATAACATGTATTCCCTACGTTTCACAATATAATACTACCTCCGATCCATAAAAAGTGTCGACCATTTTATACTAAGCTAGTACAAACATTGTATTAGATGAGCGACATTTTTATGGATCGGAGGGAGTATTTTATCCATCTTTTACATTCACATGTATTTAAATATGTTTTAGTGTATATGTGCACTCATTTTTGTCAGGATTTATATAACATGTATTGAACCTAAAACATCTTACATCGTGAAAAAAAAATCATTATTTGCAGGTTATTCACAAGGTGTGCTATTGGATCCACTAATGGTCACTAGCTGAATGCCCGTGCGTTGCAACGGGTTAACAACATCTTATGGTTATTAATTATTGTACTTACTTTCTCGTAATTATGGTCCTGACAATTGACATGTACAAAATTCACAATTATCCGACGTCTATCTACTATGGTCACTCATGATCAACATAAGTCATAGCTTAAAACCGCGAGCAATCAAACACAATAAATTTATCATCGCAACTCAACAAAAACAATTTCTTACTTCTCGTCGTCAGTTCACAATGACCTACCAGATAATTTCTTACTCGTCATTTCGATGTCCTCCAATTAGCTATCCAATAAAAGAAACTTATATTTATATCCCCCTCTTTTTGCCAAGTCACCCTTGATATTTTTGCTACAAGAGCTCCTCTTTATACTATGTTTCAACCATCTCACCACCCGCTTCGCCTACGCTGCCATCACCATGTTGTCGGCATGACCTTCCCCTTCTTCGACGTTCCCTCCTCGGCTTCTTTCGTGCATCATCTGACTCAAGCTCCACAAGCCCACACGCTACACTGCCACATGGTTCATCAATTGGTTATGCATCGTCCTCGGAGTTCTGCTAATGTTCTCTCCCATTGGTGGGTTGTGTTGCTACGGGGAAAAAGAGTATGCGTTGTGTAGGCTTACGAAGTAAGTTCTTGTTGGTACAGTCACAACATGTTATGGCTGTTTGGTTAGGATTAAAGCAGAGGAAAATCGTTGGGGGAGGAGTCTCTATGTAGATTCATTCCATCATCCCCTCCAACATTGGCGACGTCGGAGGCTTCACCAACAAACTGATCATTATTAAAGACATGTCAGTTGGCACGATACAAAATCTGAATAATATTATTGGTATTTAGCTAAACTGGTTCTACTTGACACTAAACCATGCATTTCAAATTTAAGTATATTTTTTAGAGACAAAAACATGGCATATACACCATGTACAATTTGTTCCCTCCAAAACTGAGATCACTATGACTTTGTAACAATCAATTAGGACAATTCTACAACCAATCAAACATGTTTTCACAATCAAACTGTGTTGGTATAGAGTACCGTAGAATGAACTTTTAAATGACACTAACAAACTCAACAATCACGGATCGACCTTGCCACAAAACAACACAGTTGTTCTCTATGCCTACATGATTTGTGGGATAAGATTAACCCACTATCAAAGATCCCCCACCTGCAACAACAATATTCAACAAAGTCTAGTTGAGGGATGAAGGACATTAACCTGATAAAATACCATAGAATTATAACATTTTAATTTTTTGGAAACAGGTGCAACTGCTTGAACGTTGGAATGAGCATAGAGTCATAGACTGTATCGTCCATTGGCTAATCAAGATTTCAGTTAACAAATTAGCAGAAGCAATTCTCTTTTGGCTGATATAGAGCTTTATGAGAAAACAGCGGCTAAGAAGTTTTCTAGGATAATAAGTATTAAAAGTGCATGGATCTTCAATGCAAGCAGTTGGAAAATCAGAATTTCAATTATAATAACAAATAAATCCAACATTTCAACTAAAATGATTGTTCAATTTTCAGATCATTTGATTCATGTCTATGCTAAATTGAGTATGGACGGTCCAGATTTTAGAAACAGAAACATCACATCATGTCGTTCACTTTCTATTTAGACGGTTTGTTTACATATTCAAAAGGGTTCATGATAGAAAGCAGTTCATGATACCAAATTGTGGATTTCAATTTTTGTTTCTCATACAAGTTCATTTGGTACAATATGAAGGTATAGATATTGCTGATAAAATTGCAATTCATCCTGGCGAAGTTCTGTTCGCAAACTCTTTCTAAGTTTGATGCACTTACTTTCATTCCTCGGCGACCACAAAGATGTGTTGTAGCAGAACGAGCTAGTTGCAGCGGCGTCGGCTTCCTGTGATGGAGTAGGCGTCGAAAGCGGCAGCGCGACGTCGACGCACTACATGGCAAGGCGAGGCGAGCGGCAGCGGCGTCGGCTGACTGAGCTGAGCGGTAGCGGCGTCGGCTGACTGAGGCGACCGGCAGTGGCGTCGGCGAGCTGTGGTGGAGTAGGATAGGCGAGGCGAGGCGAGTAAAGTTTGTTAGGGTCAAGCAAAATTTGCTAGGGTCCGGTTATTGTGCATGCGTGCGGAGTTTTGTTTTTTGAATTTCGTGCGGAGTGTGTTGTCAATATAGTGAATACTGATTATAGGAAATCAAAACCAAGCACGGAAAGAATCCATGGGCATGCCTGTTGTTTTCATCATTTGTGAGGAGATCAGATAGCAGCGTTGAAGGAGCCGAATGCTCTCGTGGAGATACATGCAGCTGGCGGAGGTTCAGCCGCTGATGCCTTGAGCTAGTCTCATCACGAATCATTTTACTCCGGGCCGGTAGACGCCGATACGGTGGTGACAACGACGACAAGGATAGAAGGAGTAGAGGAACCTACACGAATGGACGAGTTGTTACAGAAATTTGCTTACGGACGAAGCCTCCTTATCCTTTCTTCGGGGTTGTCAGTTTGTTTAGATTACGGTTTGAAACACTAACAGATAAATCGTGTTTGTTGAGCGAAATAAGTGTGAATAATCTGTTATTATTATTAATCGTGTTTCTTTTTTTCCTTCCTTTCTCTCCTCTTTTTTCCTTCCTTTTTTGTTTCTTTTCCTTCTGAACAGGTATCCACTTATAGGTGGCATGGTATGTAATTAAATCAAAATATGAGGGTATTTGGCTTGTGACACCATTTGGATTGTGACACCATACCACGCATTCTACTTTAATAGTAAAGATTCCTACTTCCCGCGGACCAGCGTGGACTTATGGATGCCGGTTGTACCTGTATTCTGACGATCATGCACACTACCTTCAACCGGGGTGGATGACTTCAACCTAGACGTGATGCTTAATAATCATTTGTTCGAGTGGTTGATCTTTGTAGCTACCTTAAGCGATCCATGAATTGTGAACTTGTATTCTTAGATGGTTAATTAATTACGGGTGGCTGTGTGCATCTTTTGGATGCAGAAGCCGGGATCCACACCCCCTTATGGCCTTATCTAAAAAAATCTTACATCGTGAAATGGAGGGAGTACTATGTACCAATTCTATGTACAAATAGACTTCTATAATGATATGGATGAACGTGATCTAAAATGTTTTAAACCCAATCTTTCACTTTGATTGAACAATCAAGTAGGATAGGAACGTTGGACCTGACTACAGTTAACTCCACGCATGGTAAAACACCAGATCTCAAAACACAACGACCAAAATACCGATAAGGATAGAATGGACGCAGCCAAAATCCTAAATAGGGTGACTCCACACGCCTAGTTGGGTCCTACTAGTAATTGTGCACGTGCAATGCACGTGTAACCTCAGGCAATATTAATATTTATGTGAGCAAAAGTCAAACCCCCTTTATTGTCCAATTTATTTTATTATTATGACAATATTTTTAAATTCATGAAAATCGGTTAACCAATTCAATTAGTCTATCATGGCACGATGAAAAAATTGATGAAGCAATATCAATAACTAATCACCATGAGGTTAATTCGTTATTTTGTATCAGTCATGTCATTTTTACATGCGTGTCTTTAAAATTGTGGTGATTTTTCAATTACCATGGTTTAATATGGAGATGAAAGAGTGAAAAGGGAGCCCTAATCTTTCTCATTTTGATCCGCAATTAAATAATGTTATTTGAAAATACCAGCATTTCTAAAGTGAAATGTCCAAGATAAATTTCATGTGTACTTAAATGTTAGCTATAAATGTAAAAAAATAACACTAACTCACCAAATGACAAACATCTATTGTACGAAATAGTTGCTTCAAGTCAGGGACTGGAAAGCGAAAATAATACATAGTGCAAAATATATGCATACAACCTTATCCAGAATCAGAAAAATAATTGAGGTATTCACCTATGTACACATGACCAACAACTAATAGAAAAGTTCTAGTCAAGTTATATTCGATTAAAAAAGCATGAAACATATATATGTTGTGGATGGTCAGCGAAAAGAACCACAATGCCTGAATGCAATCGAACTAAATTTTCAATGAAAGTAGAAGAAAACCATAAAGCAAGCAGAGCACTCCTTTCCAGACTGCTACTTGGGCTGCTGCGCTCAAGGGGCTGCGCTTGATCCCAGGCCTGAAGATTGATATCGAAAACACTTTGTCAAACTCTAAGAAGCCAAATGCTCAAACTCACTCTGAGAGGTGAGCACCCCATCGTGCATCCTTCTAAAGAACAGAAAACCTCAATCCACTTGTAATTATAATAAATTTTGGTGTTCTGCTCCTCTATAGATTAGATAGTGCTTTCCTGACAAGATAAACTTCAGTAATTTCTTATGAGTTTTCATGGAAATCATTACTATTCACTACCCGGCTTCTAACTGTAATATGTCAATAGGAAACAACACAAAAAACATTTTATTTCCATAAATATATATTTCATAAGAATTGAATAGTGCAACAATGTGGTTTTTACTGACACCTTTATCACTACAATCAAGAATAGTTTCAGTAGAGGAACGACAACTACTCTGTTCAACTCTTTTCACTATTTATGATGCAGCTAAAGTAACTTATATTTTCTTAAAGGGAATTGAAGGAGATATGCCCTAAAGGCAAATAAATAAGTAGTATTTATTGCATTATCTCATAGGTTTATAATAGGTTTGTGTATTATGGTATAACTGTATTAATCAGAATTATTAATACACGTGTGATACATAGACAACCAGGTCCCTAGCAAGCCTCTATATGAGCTAGTCCATTGGGCAACAGTTGATCGAGATTCCCGATCAAGGACAATGACGTCGGTTGACAATGGGGTCATCTTGTTAGTTGAATAAGGTGATGGACATACACAAAGTATTGCAATAAGATCGTATTACGATGTTTGTCATTTGCAATAGATAAGAGTATGATAGCTTATTCCTTAAACCGTGAGACCGTACTTATTAATGCTTCGTAGGGATGCTTTGAGAGCATCAAACGTTGTGTCTTATATAGCATGACAATAACGGTGTCCATCTTGGGTATTCCGAAAGAGCATCAAGACATAAGGATCAAGAGCGGGATTTGTTCATTCTTGTAATGGAAAGATACTCTGGGCCCACTCGGTGATATTGCATCTATGTAGCTGCGCAGCTTATGACTAGGCCATGGGGATGTAATATCGCAGACGAGTTAATAACCTTCGTCGGTAACGAGATACAACAAAGACATCGGTGTGTCTACGATCATATCTCGGACAAGGTAGTATCGCAGAGACAAAGAGAATGGATGTCATATTTATGGTTCAACGATGATATTCGTGGAATGCACAGGGGTCGTCATATACTTCCAGGTATCCCTGACGGTCATTGGTGAGCGGAGTGTCTCGACCATGTCTGGAGTGTTCTCGAACCGTAGCGTAACAAACTTAAAGTCTTAGCGACGCTAGGAGATAGGTTCTGGAATATTATAGGACTTTGTTGGAGAGAGAGAAATGATCCGGAAAGAGTTCCGGTGGTCCAGAAGGAGTTCCGGGAAGGTATGGAATGGTTCCGGGAATGTCCGAAAGTTGTTCGGGTGGTTCCGAAATAGTTTCGGAGTCATGGGATATTGAATTATATATAAATATATTAATTATGAATTAATGGGAATTTTATATTAATTAAATAAAGGAAAAAGGGGGCTCCCACCTACATGGGCCCTAAGAGGGCCCAAGAGGGGGGAGCCGCACTCCACAAGGAAGGGAGGCTTGGGCCTCCTAGTCCGAGTTGGACTAGGCGTAGGAAAGCCCAAGGGGGGTTCGGCCGAACCCCCCCCCCCCCCCCCCCTCCCCTCTCCTCCTTTAGTCCCACATGGAGGAGCCAAGGGGTTTGCACACCCCCTTCCCCCTTTATATACCAAGGCATATTAATTGATTTAATTCATTGAAAAATACAATTAATTGTATGCAGGCCGGCCGAGCTGTTTCTCCGCTCGTTTTGCCCCCTCTCTCCACCTAAGCTATACCGCAGAGCGCCGTTGCTCTGCGGAATTCCAGATAAGATCTACCCCTGCGATTTCAGCTGGATCTGAATGACCGGGGGTTGTCGCTAAGCTCCGTATGTTTGCGAGTGCTCAGAGGTAACTCTTTTGAGTAGCCTGGGCGACGTCGTCTCGCCCCTGCAGCCGCCGCGCCTCCCCCCCCCTATGCTGCCGGCGCACCAGCCCCGGTGCTGGCGCTCTGCCTTCTTCCGCCCGACGCCCGTCGACGCAGATCATCATCGACACCCCGGCGTCATCGACTTCGACATCGCGGCAAGTTCTTCGCGACCTCGAGGTCGGCTACGTACGACTTCATCGTCAACGCTTGTGCGGGAGCGTAATCCCCGCTATCGGTCTACATGGAGGTAATGTAACCCGTTCCGCCACCGTTATCACATGTACTAGATAGATAGATCCTGACTAGTTAGGGTTTCGTTCGCTAGAAAAATTATTGTTTTCTGCACCGTAACCCCTTCAGTGGTATCAGAGCCGATCTATGCGTAGTACTGCTGGTACAGTTAGAACTCATGTTGAATGAGGGCGTCTTTCTTATATTTGCTACCCTCTAGCGTGCACTTGCGATGCCTTCGGTATTGAGTTGATGAAGCGGCCCGGACCGACTTTACGCGTACGCTTACGCGAGACTGGTTCCACTACTGACATACGGCTTGCACCGTATCTGTGGCTGGCGGATGTCTGTTTCTCTCTCTCTCTCTAGTCGGAAAATATAAGAAAGGCACCCTCATTCAACATGAGTTCTAACCGTACCAGCAGTACTACGCATAGATCGGCTCTGATACCACTGAAGGGGTTACGGTGCAGAAAACAATAATTTTTCTAGCAAACGGAACCCTAACTAGCCAGGATCTATCTATCTAGTACATGCGATAACGGTGGCGGAACGGGTTACATTAGCTCCATGTAGACCGATAGCGGGGATTAGGCTCCCGCACAAGCGTTGACGATGAAGTCGTACGTAGCCGACCTCGAGGTCGCGGAGAACTTGCCGCGATGTCGGAGTCGATGACGCCGGGGTGTCGACGATGATCTGCGTCGACGGGCGTCGGGCGGAAGAAGGCAGAGCGCCAGCATCGGGGCTGGTGCGCCGGCAGCAGAGGGGGGAGGCGCGGCGGCTGCAGGGGGCGAGACGACGTCGCCCAAGCTCCTCAATAGAGTAGCCTCCGAGCACTCGCAAACATACGGAGCCTAGCGACAACTCCCGGTCATTCAGATCCAGCTGAAATCGCAGGAGTAGATCTTATCTGGAACCCCGCAGAGCAACGGCGCTCTGCGGTATGGCTTAGGTGGAGAGAGACCCCCTTCCTCAGCTCGGCGCGGCTCCAACTTGGGAACCACGAGATCGAGAGAGAAATTGGGAATTAATTGAATTTCCTGTGTATTAAATCAATTAATATGCCTTGCTATATAAAGGGGGAAGGGGGTGTGCAAACCCCTTGGCTCCCCCATGTGGGACTAAACAAAGGACATGGGAGGGGGGGTTCGGCCCCCACATGGGCTGGCCGAACCAGCCAATGGGGCCCTCCCCCCTTTGAGGTGCGGCTCCCCCTCTTGGGCCCTCTTAGGGCCCATATAGGTGGGAGCCCCCTTTTTCCTTTATTTAATTAATATTAAATTAATATAAAAATCCCATTAATTCATAATTAATATATTTATATATAATTCAATATCCCGTGACTCAGAAAACTCTTTCGGACCACCCGAACAACTTTCGGACATTCCTGGAACCATTCCAGACCTCTCCGGAACTCCTTCCGGACCACCGGAACTCTTTCCGGATCATTTCTCTCTCTTCAACAAAAACCTATAAAATCCCAGAACCTATCTCTTAGCGTCGCTAAGACCTTAAGTTTGTTACGCTACGGTTCGGGAACACTCCAGACATGGTCGAGACACTCCGCTCACCAATGATCGTCAGGGATACCTGGAAATATATGACGACCCCTGTGCATTCCACGAATATCGTCGTTGAACCATAAATATGATATTCATTCCCTTTGTCTCTGCGATACTACCTTGTCCGAGATATGATCGTAGACACACCGATGCCTTTGCTGTATCTCGTTACCGACGAAGGTTATTAACTCGTCTGCGATATCACATCTCCATGACCTAGTCATAAGCTGCAGCTATATAGATGCAATATCACCGAGTGGGCCCAGAGTATCTTTCCATTACAAGAATGAACAAATCCCGCTCTTGATCCTTACGTCTCGATGCTCTTTCGGAATACCCAAGATGGACACCGTTATTGTCATGCTATATAAGACACAACGTTTGATGCTCTCAAAGCACTCCTACGAAGCAACAATAAGTACGGTCTCACGGTCTAAGGAATAAGCTATCATACTCTTATCTATTGCAAATGACAAACATCGTAATACGATCTTATTGCAATACTTTGCGTATGTCCACCACCTTATTCAACTAACAAGATGACCCCATTGTCAACCGACGTCATTGTCCTTGATCGGGAATCTCGATCAACTGCTGCCCAATGGACTAGCTCATATAGAGGCTTGCTAGGGACCTGGTTGTCTATGTATCACACGTGTATTAACAATTCCGATTAATACAGTTATAGCATAATACACAAACCTATTATAAACTTATGAGATAACGCAATAAATACTACTTATTTATTTGCCTCTAGGGCATATCTCCTTCAGTCTCCCACTTGCACTAGAGTACAAATAAACTAGCTGCATTTTACTTTATCAGAATCCCTTATCAAATAACAATCATTTGATAATGCTTGCTCGTGGAAAAGTGTTACTGCACAATTCATGATTGTACATGCTTTTGCGATTCACGGGCATCAACTTGTTTGATATCACCATGTTGTCTAACAACATATATGCAAATACCGTAACTAAGTAAGACTTCTACTTCCCAGCGCTTACTCTGATTATACTAACCAGATAACTGCCCTGAAAAACACACTCAGCCATGCAGAGCCTCTTGTAACAATTACAAACTCGCGATATCTACATACTTTCACACCAATGTAGAAAACTTGACATTCAAATGTCAATCCCTTAACTAACGCACTTCTACTTCCAGTAAATTCCAAATTTACTTTCATAACTGTTCTTTACTCCAAGAACATCGGTTATATTTTATCGAGCAGATAATATGGTTTCTGTATGATGTCTAATATATACACAATAGACCCACATGTCATACAACCATTACCTTCATGCATCATTACTCTTAATGACCAATTGGATTCCAAAGGACCATCCTTTTGATTCTATTCTGACTCCTCAGATATAATCCAACACAACTCGACTAACTATTTAAAATTCCCGTTCTATTTCAAAATAGACACTAACTTTTAAATAGTTTTACAACTTCATCCTATTCTATTGGTACAGTTTCACAATGTGTTAACTACACAAGATGAATTCGACTCCCACTCAAATTATGTCTCCACATATTTGATAACACGAGCTCCCACTCAAAAACATGTTATCCACATATTTGAGTTCCCAAGCTCCCACTCAAAAATATTTTCTTCACATATTTCTCCTGAGTGAACTAACTATGACTCCCACTTAAATCGACATCTTGGTTAACCCAAAATCATTGATCTACTATCAATTCGAATTTAATACAAACCACAGTATTACATTAATACAAATCCCTTAGACTTCAAGCATGTCTACATAAATGTAGTCAACAAATTTGATCTTGTCCAAGACACATTTCTCGACAAGACATGCTACCGCGTCTTTCTTATAGTCACATTTCTCATATAACACCTTATATGACGATTAAACAATCTTATTCCTCTAATAAGAATTGCAGCAACAATTACTCTCTTAATCCTTTCAAATGCAACTTTGGATTTCCAGGCTCAAAAAGCCTTTGTTCGTATTCCGATATTTTCTCAACTTTCTTTGTATTCATAAAGTGCACCTTGATCTGTCAACAAGATCTGAAATACTTAATACAGTGCTGTGACCTGACAGCAATATTAAATATAACAACACTTTATTTAGAAGTTTCTTTCATGAAAATATTATGATCTTTATGAAGAGGATTGCAAGCAGAAAACAATTTTCTAGTCTCCCTCACTCTTAATCACTAAACTTTCATTAGCAGACATATACTCTTTGGAACATCTTCCAACATAAGTCTGACACTTTATTCCAAACTTCTAATTTCAATCCATAAACCATAATTCGAAAAGTTATCTTTTCTCGGAATTACATAGACAACAAACTGAACTTTGTTTCTAATTGATTCTGCAATACACTCTCGTCCAATGCGAGCAATCTACAAAGAACTACTCATGTATATACCGAATTATCGCATAATCATGTACACGTCGACATTACTGTCGATCATATGAATTCTTGTTGAGAAAAATATCTATTTTCTAAAGTGGACATCGACTATAATGTTTCGAACATATTAGGAGATTCTAAGACTGATTCTGACAGACCACACTTTATTTATTTAAAAATAGAGCATAATTATAATTCCCCACATATCACCATATATGACATTATAATATTGTGAAAACAAATTTCCACAAGTCATTTGTGTTGAAACCATGATTAAAAATATTGTCCTTTGATCGAATCTTGTGAATACAATATTCACTAATCTTTCTTCTGGAAAACCCCATTTGATCTATTATCAAATTAATTTCAGACTCCATAATTTATCGGGCAAATACTCCTATTTACCAAAATCATAGAAGAATTCGGATCAAGCAAAACACCATTGATTAATCATTAAAAATGACTCACAATCAATTTCCTCTAGTATTGCAACTTCAATACTGCATTTCAAACTTAATCAATTTTGGCACTCGAAATACTTAAATGGACCAAAAATATCCATTACTTCTTTCATTGCCTTTATGACTAAATTCGATGGTGTTTGTTCTTTGGACACACAATTTTATCATTCCCGCTATTATAAATGTATATCATACGCATAATGTAATTGAGATGTGATGCAAATTACTCATAACATGAAACAACTGCTTTGTTTCATAACATAAAACAACTGATGTGTTCTATATGAATAATTATGTCTTGTTACATTCAAGACACCAAACTAGATCACATTCTCACTATTACAAAATGTCTTATCAAAAACTATTGATGATAACTAATATGATATCTCGAGGGCGTGAGCACTACTGGCCATTAACTTGCCATCACTTGTGCACTGTCACGTCACCCTTCGCCACATACTTGTGATAATCAGGGACTGTTTCACAAACATAACAATTATCAAACACTTTTCATCAAGTATGATAAGAATACATTTATATCTTCGTATATCAAATATACCCATAGCGTCGAAGAACTCTTCTTCGATGAATCAACTTTTAGAGATTTGAATTTGTTCACGAACGTGAAGAAGCTCACCGTGTCTCTATAGCATATTCACGCACATGCTATTCACAGCTAGGAGGTAAAGCGCAATCTCTATTGCACTGGAGTTCGCTATCTAGAAATCGTAGATATTCGTAAGCCTGAAGTAGATGTCACACAATTTCTTCAACTGAGTCTCCAGACAGGTATGCTCCCCATGTGAATGGTCCGGAACTTTCTAAGCTGTCTGAACTTCTCAAGACTCAATTCATCTTTGAAGTGACCTTTGATCGCATCAATCACAACATATGGCTCCAGGTGTTGAATACAACTTTCAACTCTGGTGCTAGGCATACGTTCATGACGACCTTCACTTCCATGAAAATATCATGATGCTTACGGAACTCATCATCTTTCTCCTTGCTATCAGAATCATCTGGTCTAATTCCTAACTAATGTTCTAGCACATATAGGATGTTTGTTGTGTTTGGAGAAATGTTTCTAAAACCAATGCACCAGCTGATGAAGTTGGACCCGTCGGCTTCCAAGGTAGAATCCGAGCTCTTGAAGAAGTAACCGAAGCGTAGTTCCGCAGTCTCCAGATGTGATCGCAAAAGAGGTAAGATAAGTTTATAATATATAGGTGAGTTTAGTTTTATAATCTCATTATCAAAAACACACCACACCAAGATTATTATCCCTAAAATAATAATGGCGATTACACGACCCTCATCCACCACACTACCCCCGATCATCACGGCCGGCAGCACGGCTTCAAAGGTGGACATAAAATGTCGATCATAACAACTCTATGACTCGTGCTCGATCTTTCGATCTTCCCGTGTTCCGAGGCCATACCTCTGAGTATGCTAGGCTCGCCAATCAAACCTCGAAGACCTGCGCGTGCAACATGGCTTACACCCACTGTATGCGAACGACGAGATGTGTGACACCCGATCATCACGGCCTGCCTCATAACGTAGAACTTTCTTGGTGGTGCGCAACGAGGGAGAACACAATTTTGGTATTTGTTAGGGATCATCCTATTTATGATGCTACCGTTGTATATCTAGCATATAAGCAATCAATAGGATGCACACACAACAGCACACAATAATGATGCAATGAAGTGCGATGTGACATGGTCGATGCGCCTGGACCTTCATGGCGCCATGTGCCTGGCCCCCGGCGCCCCGGCATGGCTCTGAGTCTACAGAGCTTTCCATTGCCTCCGACAGTACGAGTAATATCAAAGCTTACCGTAACCATGTCACATAAAATAACGCCTCTGCAAAACAAAGTTAGACGCCTCTAGCTTTATCTAGTTTTGCAAGTTTTACGTGGCATATAGGCTTATTCGTAGGAGAACCGCTTCCCTACCTACGAACTTTGTATCACAACGTCGATCGTATAATTGCATGTTTAAGCATCCCTTTCGGGCCCTCCATTGAAAATGCTTTACCGACTAGAGAGAGAGAAACAGACACCCGCCAGCCACAGATACGGTGCAAGCCGTATGTCAGTAGTGGAACCAGTCTCGCGTAAGCGTACGCGTAAAGTCGGTCTGGGCCGCTTCATCAACTCAATACCGAAAGCATCGCAAGTGCACGCTAGAGGGTAGCAAATATAAGAAAGACGCCCTCATTCAACATGAGTTCTAACCGTACCAGCAGTACTACGCATAGATCGGCTCTGATACCACTGAAGAGGTTACGGTGCAGAAAACAATAATTTTTCTAGCAAACGGAACCCTAACTAGCCAGGATCTATCTATCTAGTACATGCGATAACGGTGGCGGAACGGGTTACATTACCTCCATGTAGACCGATAGCGGGGATTACGCTCCCGCACAAGCGTTGACGATGAAGTCGTACGTAGCCGACCTCGAGGTCGCGGAGAACTTGCCGCGATGTCGGAGTCGATTACGCCGGGGTGTCGACGATGATCTGCGTCGACGGGCGTCGGGCGGAAGAAGGCAGAGCGCCAGCATCGGGGCTGGTGCGCCGGCAGCAGAGGGGGGAGGCGCGGCGGCTGCAGGGGGCGAGACGACGTCGCCCAAGCTCCTCAATAGAGTAGCCTCCGAGCACTCGCAAACATACGGAGCCTAGCGACAACTCCCGGTCATTCAGATCCAGCTGAAATCGCAGGAGTAGATCTTATCTGGAATCCCGCAGAGCAACGACGCTCTGCGGTATGGCTTAGGTGGAGAGAGACCCCCTTCCTCAGCTCGGCGCGGCTCCAACTTGGAAACCACGAGATCGAGAGAGAAATTGGGAATTAATTGAATTTCCTGTGTATTAAATCAATTAATATGCCTTGCTATATAAAGGGGAAGGGGGTGTGCAAACCCCTTGGCTCCCCCATGTGGGACTAAACAAAGGACATGGGAGGGGGGGTTCGGCCCCCACATGGGCTGGCCGAACCAGCCAATGGGGCCCACCCCCCTTTGAGGTGCGGCTCCCCCTCTTGGGCCCTCTTAGGGCCCATATAGGTGGGAGCCCCATTTTTCCTTTATTTAATTAATATTAAATTAATATAAAAATCCCATTAATTCATAATTAATATATTTATATATAATTCAATATCCCGTGACTCAGAAAACTCTTTCGGACCACCCGAACAACTTTCGGACATTCCTGGAACCATTCCAAACCTCTCCGGAACTCCTTCCGGACCACCGGAACTCTTTCCGGATCATTTCTCTCTCTTCAACAAAAACCTATAAAATCCCAGAACCTATCTCTTAGCGTCGCTAAGACCTTAAGTTTGTTACGCTACGGTTCGGGAACACTCCAGACATGGTCGAGACACTCCGCTCACCAATGATCGTCAGGGATACCTGGAAATATATGACGACCCCTGTGCATTCCACGAATATCGTCGTTGAACCATAAATATGATATTCATTCCCTTTGTCTCTGCGATACTACCTTGTCCAAGATATGATCGTAGACACACCGATGCCTTTGCTGTATCTCGTTACCGACGAAGGTTATTAACTCGTCTGCGATATCACATCTCCATGACCTAGTCATAAGCTGCAGCTATATAGATGCAATATCACCGAGTGGGCCCAGAGTATCTTTCCATTACAAGAATGAACAAATCCCGCTCTTGATCCTTACGTCTCGATGCTCTTTCGGAATACCCAAGATGGACACCGTTATTGTCATGCTATATAAGACACAACGTTTGATGCTCTCAAAACACTCCTACGAAGCAACAATAAGTACGGTCTCACGGTCTAAGGAATAAGCTATCATACTCTTATCTATTGCAAATGACAAACATCGTAATACGATCTTATTGCAATACTTTGCGTATGTCCACCACCTTATTCAACTAACAAGATGACCCCATTGTCAACCGACGTCATTGTCCTTGATCGGGAATCTCGATCAACTGTTGCCCAATGGACTAGCTCATATAGAGGCTTGCTAGGGACCTGGTTGTCTATGTATCACACGTGTATTAACAATTCCGATTAATACAGTTATAGCATAATACACAAACCTATTATAAACTTATGAGATAACGCAATAAATACTACTTATTTATTTGCCTCTAGGGCATATCTCCTTCATGGGGGTCGTGGCATCACCATTATTATTTTTAGGGATAATAATCTTGGTGTGGTGTGTTTTAGATATTGAGATTATAAGACTAAAACTCACCTACATATTATAAACTTTATCTTACCTCCTTTTGCGATCGCATCTGTAGACTACGCAACTATACTTCGGTTACTTCCTCAAGAGCCCGGATGCTACATTAGAAGCCGACGGGTCCAACTTCATCAGATGGTACAACGGTTTTAGAAACATTCTCGAACACAACAACATTCTATATGTTCTCGATGAACCGTTAGGAGAAGGACCAGGAGATTCTGCTAGCGAGGAGGAGGAAGATGATTTCCGTAGGCGTCGAGACATATTCATTGAAGTGGAGATCACCATGACCGTATGCCTGGCACCCGAGTTGAAAGAGTTGTTTCGACGCAAGGAGCCAAGCGTCATGATGGATGCGATAAAGACACACTTCGGGGATGAATTAAAGCGTGAGCAATTCAGGCAGCTTAGAATGTTCCAGACCATTCACATGGAGGAGCATACCTGTTTGAAGACACATTTGAAGAGATTGTATGGCATCTACTTCCAGCTGACGATGGTCTTCGATTACTGGATGGCAGATTCCTGTGCCATTCGGACTGTCCTGATATCTCTACCTCCTAGCTATGAGAAGCATGTGCGCAAGTACATTTTGAAGGCCGACGATATGAACTTCTACAAGTTAGTACGTGAGTTTCAATCTCTGAAGGTTGATTCCATCGAAGGAGAGATCTTCGATGCTACAGGTATATATTTGATATATGCAGAATTATGAATTTGCCTCTTGGTATATGATGAAGTATTTGATACTTGTTCTGTTTGTGAAACAGGTCCTAATTATCACATATATGCGGCGCAGTTTGATGTGACCTGGCGCTGAAGCTGGTAATCAAGGAGTTGATGACCTTTTGGTGTTCACGTCCTCAAGTTATCATAGTTATCATTAATAGTTTTTGATAAGATCTTTTGTAATAAGTGAGCAAGTGTGTGTGTCTTGATTGTTGCAAGACAAAGTTATTCATGTAATAAGACAAGTTCAGTTGTTTTATGTAATGGAACAAGTCAGTTGTTTTATGTTATGAATAAAGATTCCACATCTCAGTTGCATTGATTGTATGATAAGTATTCATGATTGTAGAAATGATAAAATAGCGTGTCCTATGAATAAGAGTTCTATTACTAGAACAAAACACCGTCGAGTTTAGTCATAAAAGCAATGAAAGAAGTAATGGATGTTATGGTCCATTTAAGTATTTCGAGTGCTGAGTTGATTGAGCTTGAAATCAAGTATTGAAGTTGCAATACTAGCGAAAATTAATTGAGTGTCATTCTTAATGATTAATTAATGGTGTTTACTACTTGATCCGAATTCTTCCATGATTTTGGTAAATAGGAGTATTTGCCCGATAGATTATGGAGTCTGAAATTAATTTGATAATAGATCAAATGGGGTTTTTCAGAATAAAGATTAGTGAACATTGTATTCACAAGATTTGATCAAAGGACAATATTTTTGAATTATGGTTTCAACACAAAAGACTTGTGGAAATTCGTTTCACAAAATTATAATGTCATATATAGTGATATATGGGGAATTATAATCATGCTCTATTTTAAATAAAGTGTGGTCTGTTAGAATCTGTCTTAGAATCTCCTAATATGTTCGAAACATTATAGTCAATGTCCACTTCAGAAAATAGATATTTTTCTCAACGAGAATTCGTAGGATCGACAGTAGTGTCGACGTGTATATGATTATGCGATAATTCAGAGTATACATGAATAGTTCTTTGTAGATTACTCACATTGGATGAGAGTCTGTTCCCAAACCAAGTAGAAACAAAACTCAGTTTGTTGTCTATATAATTCCGAGGAAAATATGAATTTTCGAATTATGGTTTATGGATTGGTGTCAGACCTATGTTGGAAGGTGTTCCAAAGAGTATATGTCTGCTAATGAAAGTTTAGTGATTAAGAGTGAGGGAGACTAGAAAATTGTTTTCTGCTTGCAATCCTCTTCATAAAGGTCATAATGTTTTCATGAAAGAAACTTCTTAATAAAGTGTTGTTATATTTAATATTGCTGTCAGGTCACAACACTGTATTAAGTATTTCAGATCTTGTTGACAGATCAAGGTGCACTTTATGAATACAAAGAAAGTTGAGAAAATATAGGAATACGAACAAAGGCTTTTCGAGCTTGGAAATCCAAAAGTTGCATTTGAAAGGATTAAGAGAGTAATTTTTGCGGCAATTCTTATTAGAGGAATAAGATTGTTTAATCGTCATATAAGGTGTTATATGAGAAATGTGACTATAAGAAAGATGCGGTAGCATGTCTTGTCAAGAAATGTGTCTTGGACAAGATCAAATTTGTTGACTACATTTGTGTAGACATGCTTGAAGTCTGAGGGATTTGTATTAATGTAATACTGTAGTTTGTATTAAACTCGAATTGATAATAGATCAATGATTTTGGTTTGACCAAAATGTCGATTTAAGTGGTAGTCAATGATAGTTTACTCAGGTGGAATATGTAAAGTGCATCTTTTTGAGTGGGAGCTCAGGAACTCAAATATGTGGATGACACGTTTCTGAGTGGGAGCTCGTGTTATCAAATATGTGGAGACATAATTTGAGTGGGAGTCGAATTCATCTTGTGTGGTTAACACATTGTGAAACTGTACCAATAGAATAGGATGAAGTTGTGAAACTATTTTAAAGCTAGTGTCTATTTGGAAATAGAACGGGAATTTTAAATAGTTAATCGAGTTGATTTGGATTATATCTGAGGAGTCAGAATAGAATCAAAATGATGGTTCTTTGGAATCCAATTGATCATTAGGAGTAATGATGCATGAAAGTGATGGTTGTATGACATGTGGGTCTATTATGTAATATTAGACATCATACAGAAACCATATTATCTGCTCGATGAAGTATAACCGATGTTCTTGGAAGAAGAGCAGTTATAAAAGTAAAATTTGGAATTTACTGGAAGTAGAAGTGCGTTAGTTAAAGGGTTGACATTAGAATGTCAAGTTTTCTACATTGGTGTGAAAGTATGTAGATATCGCGAGTTTGTAATTGTTACAAGGGGCTCTGCATGGCTGAGTGTGTTTTTCAGGGCAGTTATCTGGTTAGTATAATCAGAGTAAGCGCTGGGAAACAGAAGTCTCACTTAGTTACGGTATTTGCATATATGTTGTTGGACAACATGGTGATATCAAGCTAGGTTATATCAGTGAATCGCAAAAGTTTGCACAAATCGTTTGTTGTGCAGATTGTTAGAGTAACACTCTTCCACAAGCAAGCATCATTGAATGATTCTTATTTGATAAGGGATTTTGATAAAGTAAAATGCAGCTGGTTTATTTATACTCTAGTGCAAGTGGGAGACTGAAGGAGATATGCCCTAGAGGCAAATAAATAAGTAGTATTTATTGCATTATCCCATAGGTTTATACAACGCGGATTTCCTGCCCACGGGGATAGCTGCGCATATGGTGGCTACCGTAGGATACATAGAGTAAAGTAAGTCTGATAAGAAGCGCATTGGAACGACGAGCTGTAACAACCCAACTTTGTGTAATATAAGTTGTGTTCCAAGCATTTCATGCATTGCATTTTAATTGTGCAAGAATTCCAATTAAAAATTTGAACATTTGATATCAAAACAAATGGTTAAACTCTTGCTTCTTATGAGAAATTTTAAATATTCAAAATTTTCAAAATCCTTTGATGCCATTGGCTTCCTTGCAAAATTCTGAATCTAGAGGTATTTTCTACAAATTTTCTGTTTGCAAAAAGGCCCTCAAACTCTCTGTTTTCCAGCCAGGGGCCTATCTGTGAAATGTTTTAGCAAATAATAAAATTTCCCAGGGGGGTTTTCAGAAAATGGTTATCGTCTTCTTCTTCGCCACTGCCTCCCGTGCGCCGGTGGCGTTGCTCCGGCCGTCCGCCGCCCCGATGCGAGGAGATTCACGCCGCCGCCCTCCCCTGGACTACAAGAGGCCGCCGCCGCTCCGGAGAAACCCTAGGACTACCCCATTTCGCTCCCTTCCTCTTCTTCTTCTCCCCTTTTCCGCCGAACCCTAGTCTCGGGTCTCCGGCGATAGCTCCGAACTCCGGCCACCTCCTGTTCCGGAGAGAAGACCAGGAGCTCCGCCGCGCTCCTCTCTTCCTCCTCCTTGAGTTGCTCGTGCCAGGAAGCCGCGAAGCCAGTGAAATCGATTGATTTCCTCCGCCGGTCCGCCGCCGTCGAGCTCGTTTTCCGGCCATCCCCGAGCTCCCCTCGCCTCCTCGACACTCCCACGAGCTCCAGGTGGTTCCTGCGGTCCTCCCCGTGCCCTCCTCTCTCCCCCTTTCTCTCTGGTTAGTCTGTTCGTCGAGCACCGCCGCCGTGCTCCGCTCCGGCGAGGCACCGGAGCAACTCCGGTGACCATTTGGTCCCAGCGCCGCCACTTTCTGGTTCGCCTCGGCCTCCTCTTCCTACTGCTAGTACTCAATCGCCCCAATCCTCTCTGGATCGAGAGATTCGTGATCAGCAGAGGGGATTTGGCCGTGGGTGACGTCAGCTGACGTCACCTGTTCTTGATTTTCTGTTTTTCCTTTTAATTTCCTGATTTAATTAATTATTTTCTGTATTATTTAATTATGACAGGTGGGGCCATATTTCCAGAATTTTGTTAATTCTTCTATTCAATTACCAAATGTTTTGAATTATGAAATATGAAATAATTTATTTAAATAAATTTGAATTTGAATTTAAATATTCAAATTTTGGAAATTCATAACTAATTCAAATTTAATCAGAAAAATATGATTTTTATATCAAAATGTTCATAAAAACAAATTCTTTTCAAATATAATATAACCATACATATTTCATGTATGCAATTAAATGTTTAGTTTCCCACTAATAAACCCTAATTCTAATTATGGGTATGTTTTCCAAACCCATTTAAATTGATGATTGCATCTAGGGCTCCCTCAAATGACATCTCATTCATGTGATTGCGCATTGCATTAACATGTATTGATTGAATCCTTCCTTTCCGGTATTTGGTTCTTCGCGATAGGATTCGAGCCCGAGTGTACCGACAACACCTCCGAAGATCTGTATCCAGCTACTGAAGAGCAAGGCAAGCATAACCTCTATCTGCACATAAGATTTCAAAAGTATTTGATTCTGATGTTATGCATAGGATTCAAAGATGTTTTGGTTAAGTATAGAGTGTCAGTTGTCATTGCATCGCCGCTTATATCTGCTTAGCTTTTCCTGTCCATCCAGTCGATGAGTTCGAGGTGGAATGGGTATACATGGTGTACATGGTGTATTAAATTATGCTAAAGGCTTGGATGGGAGGCCACATTGGGATTGTGGTGTTTGTTCCATTCTTGCCGACCTAGGAACCGAGTTCTCGTCTTTGGAACCAAGACTATTCGTGCATCCACACAGGGCATTCATTTTCCCCTCGACTCCAACTTGCCTAGCCTACTACGTGAAGCCACTAGTTCGAGTGTTTCATGCGCATGTGGGGATGATTAGGAGCTAGGGCAACAGGGCTGCGGTCCAGATGTTGACCCTAGTAACGTGCACTAGGGACCGCTGCGGTGGTCAGACCTACTGCTGTGGCTCATGGACATAGGCGAATCTTGGGAAAGGTCGTGGCCAACCCTTCTGCCGGCACTCCTCGGAAGAGTGCTAATGTCTGGCGCAAGGATTGGTTGGCGTGTGTGGGTAGTTACACCCCCTGCAGGGTAAATCTTTTCGGAAAGCCGTGTCCACGGTTATGGACGACTTGGTACCTCATGTCTGATGATCATAGACAACATTAATTGATATGCTAAAACTTGACAACTAAGGGTGGTTAGAATTACTTCCTCGGGTTGAGCGAGGGGGTGGTTCTGTGGGTGGTGCAAACGATGACATTCTGGTGGCTACAGAAGACGGAGGAAGACGACAGGTGTTACATCCTTATCTCATTTCAAAAGGTCTACTGATACGAGATTCTCCCCTTTCTCGATTTAAAAGAAAGTTGGCTTTATGCAAAGAACGTCATCACTATTCCATGAACGGGCAGATAAAGGGCAGGTTATGTAAGTCTTGTTGAGTACTTTGTACTCAGCCTTGCGCACTTTTGGACAGGTGAAGGCTCCTACTCCGGTGAAGGCTTCTTCATGGACATCGACGAGTGAATCGGGGTTCCCGGGCAGCAGCCTGGAATAAGTGGGCGGGACGTCGCCTTAAGTTATGGCCTCTTAGGCCTTTTGGATCTTGCTATGTAGCATAACAATATTTGCTTTCGTTGTTTGGTGTACTGTTAGGTCAGTGACCTAAGTTTGTAATATTTGCTATCTTTACTCTGCTAAGAGTTGTATAATATCGCTTTCGAGTCGTAGAGTCACTGTGATGTTACCGAATGTTCAACTGTTGGCTCTCGAGATCGAGGTTAGGCTTATATCAGATGAAGATCTGGGATTTGTCTAGCTTGGCTCTCGGGGGTGCTACACGAGCGGGCAGAGAAGTTTCTTTCACGGAGGCGTTAAACGCTCCGTAAGCCGTTCCCATGTCATATACTCGGTGCATCACATCATTTACGCAGGCATGGGCTACCAAGCTTCCCATGATAATGATGCCAACCGGTGTCCATGAAAACACGCGACCGTCCATCACAAATCAACCATGGGGACCGTGAAATAACGCTACCGTCCATCACACATAAAGTTGTGCACTGCGTGTTTTCTCTCCACACCACCATGGTGATGTCTAGTTTTGTCTAGCATTATTTCACTCCACACCACGGTGGTGATAAGTACTAGCCAGCATGTGTTCTCTCCACAACACGGTGTTGATGTATAATTCTGGCTAGCATGATTTCTCTCCACCCGACGGTGTTGATGAGTTATGGCTAGCATGATTTCTCTCCACTACACGGTGGCAGCGTGAATCTCATTTTCCGTATACAAAAAATCATGGTCATCGGCTAGCGGTCTAGTTGCGTGAAAGACGTGTGTAAGAATTCGTTCTCTCGTTACGACGTTCATAGCAAGCTCCGTCGAATGTCTGTTAACTATGAGGTTGCAATGTCTCCGGGGAAGTTCACTCAATATCGCGTATGGATGGTTGGATGTTGGTGCGCAGCTATCACCATGGGCATCCCACTATTTCCCTAGGTTTATAATAGGTTTGTGTATTATGCTATAACTGTATTAATCGGAATTATTAATATACGTGTGATACATAGACAACCAGGTCCCTAGCAAGCCTCTATATGAGCTAGTCCATTGGGCAACAGTTGATCGAGATTCCCGATCAAGGACAATGACGTCGGTTGACAATGGGGTCATCTTGTTAGTTGAATAAGGTGATGGACATACGCAAAGTATTGCAATAAGATCGTATTACGATGTTTGTCATTTGCAATAGATAAGAGTATGATAGCTTATTCCTTAGACCGTGAGACCGTACTTATTAATGCTTCGTAGGGATGCTTTGAGAGCATCAAACGTTGTGTCTTATATAGCATGACAATAACGGTGTCCATCTTGGGTATTCCGAAAGAGCATCAAGACGTAAGGATCAAGAGCGGGATTTGTTCATTCTTGTAATGGAAAGATACTCTGGGCCCACTCGGTGATATTGCATCTATATAGCTGCGCAGCTTATGACTAGGTCATGGGGATGTAATATCGCAGACGAGTTAATATTAATTAAATAAAGGAAAAAAGGGGTCTCCCACCTACATGGGCCCTAAGAGGGCCCAAGAGGGGGGAGCCACACTCCACAAGGAAGGGAGGCTTGGGCCTCCTAGTCCGAGTTGGACTAGGAGTAGGAAAGCCCAAGGGGGGTTCGGCCGAACCCCCCTCCCCTCTCCTCCTTTAGTCCCACATGGGGGAGCCAAGGGGTTTGCACACCCCCTTCCCCCTTTATATACCAAGGCATATTAATTGATTTAATTCATTGAAAAATACAATTAATTGTATGCAGGCCGGCCGAGCTGTTTCTCCGCCCGTTTTGCCCCCTCTCTCCACCTAAGCTATACCGCAGAGCGCCGTTGCTCTGCGGAATTCCAGATAAGATCTACCCCTGCGATTTCAGCTGGATCTGAATGACCGGGGGTTGTCGCTAAGCTCCGTATGTTTGCGAGTGCTCGGAAGTAACTCTTTTGAGTAGCCTGGGCGACGTCGTCTCGCCCCTGCAGCCGCCGCGCCTCCCCCCCCCCCTGCTGCCGGCGCACCAGCCCCGGTGCTGGCGCTCTGCCTTCTTCCGCCCGACGCCCGTCGACGCAGATCATCATCGACACCCCGGCGTCATCGACTTCGACATCGCGGCAAGTTCTTCGCGACCTCGAGGTCGGCTACGTACGACTTCATCGTCAACGCTTGTGCGGGAGCGTAATCCCCGCTATCGGTCTACATGGAGGTAATGTAACCCGTTCCGCCACCGTTATCACATGTACTAGATAGATAGATCCTGACTAGTTAGGGTTTCGTTCGCTAGAAAAAATTATTGTTTTCTGCACCGTAACCCCTTCAGGAATATGCAAGACAAATCTTTTGCATAATTTCAGTCACAAGCCTACTCCAAAGTCCAAACACATGTGAGTATCTGACCGGGTGATGTTGTGATGCATGAAACAAACAAGCAGCTATCAAATCACACTAAGTACCCGACTGCATATTTCTTTTCCAAATGTGGGTACCCAGCCACACAAAGCAAACAAGAAAAAATAGTATAAATTGATCTTACCTTCAGTGACTTGCATTTAGTACTTGACCATTGTGGACAAAGATCCACCAACTATAGTTCCAGAAGCATGCAGGTTTAACACTAACAATGTATTGGATTTGGCTTAACTTAAATAAATAGATAAGATATAACTTCCATTAGCAGAGCAGATGCATTCGACACAGAAGATCATACATAAGCAAAAAACATTGTTTTTTACCATGATGATGTTGGTTATGTTCATGATGATGGAGACACGCCAACAATCTGAAGACCACCCCCGTTTGCATCCTTCTTCTGTTCGCAGGCTATGCGTTGCCTTTGTAAATATTCCTCTTTTTTCATGCTTCAATCGAATGTACCACCCTTTTCCATTCTATTGTTCTTGACCTTTGCGACTCTGATAATTACAATTGTTGGTTAGGTCCGTAAATGGGACACGCTCAGCAGATCACGTAAGAATATTCTCCCGGTTGTTGCTCCATATGCGATAGACTGTTTCTGGACGAAATAGACAGACATAGTATATGCAGAAACAACAACTTTTGAAATAGGCCATCATTTTTACATTTAAAGATAATTGTACTTTAACATGATCTCTATAAACTTCGAAAATCATTTATTGTAACATATACAATTTGTGGGTGTGGGATATATATATATTACATTTTCAGATTGTGTTGGTACATTAAAATTACAGAGGGTAGAAAAGCTGAATGTGGATGATGTAAGGTGTTTCTCTCATATTCTATTTTCACGCAGATGTAGTCATATGAAAAACTGAATATAGTACTGGTAACCACTAACCAGTACACAATATGTGTCAAATTAATAGATGGTACTGAGCCGACTCTTGGATAATACAGAAAACTACCTATGAAGCTAGAATTCCTTGAGTACTATCTTCCTCATGTTCAGTATTCTTTCAGATAAAAAAGTCGAACTGAAATATGTAGCAAAGAAACATGTCATTGTTATTAAAATCTCCATGATTTGACGGACCATCTAACAGTAATAAAGACAACAATTTTGACCAAGGTTGTCAAGAACATCATTATTCATTGAACAATCTATAAAGTAATGAACCTGACAACTGAATATAATTATGGGAGATAATTCAAAAAGCAATGAGCCTGACTGCCTGACCGAGATGCAAGGACGCGTGTGGGAGGAGATGCAAGGACTCGGGTGCGAGGTCTGGCCGGGGACGATGAGATCAGGATGTGTGGGTGGCGAGTCCAATAGGCGGCGGCGCTGGCTGCGGGTCCAAGCGGCGAGGCGCGGCGGAGGGTCCAGGAGGCGAGGCGCGGCGGCTTGTCCAGGAGGCGGCGGCGAGGCGCGGCGGCTGGTCCAAGAGGCAGCGGCAAGGCGCGGAGGCGGTGCAGGCGGCGGCGATGAGCGGAGGCGGGTCCAGGAGGCGGGGGCGAGGCGTGGATGCAGAGCGTCGCGGCGGAAGGGGTGTCGGCGGTAGGGAGGAAAGCGTGCGTGCGTCGTGGGCGGTGGGGAGGTTTTCATTCGTGCGGTCTTGAACCGTTTTTCTTTCGATCGAGAGAAAAGAAGAGCTCAATATACAACATTAGATGATTTTAGTACGTTCGATCTAGGTTTGTGGACGGTCCAGATCCTCCGGATCTAGCAGTCTGGGTCTTTTAATATTAGTGGAGATAGTCCCCACGCCAACATAAAAGCCCAACTGGCCAAACAAGAATTGGTTTTGGACAAGCCCCAAAACCATCATACGGAAATAAAAAGATAAAACACTTTTTTTTTGAGAAAGATAAAACACTTCAGGCTCATATTAAACATGAAATGAAAGACACAATGGTCTAAAAAACCTACACCGAGGTAAAATCAACTTTTACTTAACTTTGGCCACTCCTTGACCAAGCTGAACGAAAATGGGGATCATCTCTTCCTTAGGAGTGCCTCCCCTCATCAACGCGCATAGCGATCCAAACTTCATATGGAGGTGGACACAATAGTGGAAGTAAGAGATATCATCTCCTCATCACATAAGACCCAAAATAATGTTGGACACAATTTTCTGCTTGAAGGAGCAGATCCTCATGGCAAGGCCATGATCCCCCACCTTGCACCTACCTTGGGCTACCAGTTACATCATACCGCATACGGGGCGCGACTACCAGGCTGGAGGTAAATCACTTTACCAAGACATGAAGGATTGTACTTTGGCGACTAGTTCCTACCATCTTATGGTGTTCAAGCTCCCCAAGTGGGTTTTGAGAACAATCAGGAAGATTAAGCGGACCTTTGACTAGCAAAATATAAACCCAATATCGGGCATCGGGAGTCAGTGGACAACTAGGTATTCTTCTTAAGGAGTGGGGTATATATGGACATCCTCGACATGAAGAAGTTCGGTTTACCCTCTGCATGTGATGTCCATGGTACTTGTGGACGAAGACTTCATGGTCATGGCATGGCTCGTCCTTATATACTCTACAATTCAAAATAAAAGCTATATACTCTAGAATTTTCTATAAATTTCTTATAAGTTGAAACAGTACAAGGCGGTATTAACATATTTTTTAGAGTAATAGTCAATATATACGTCTCACCAATATTAAGCACAAATATTAAGGATAATTAAT
Organism: Poa annua; assembly: GCA_026929855.1. NCBI lineage: Eukaryota > Viridiplantae > Streptophyta > Magnoliopsida > Poales > Poaceae > Poa > Poa annua. The sequence goes on along the minus strand of CM049426.1, from coordinate 305,388,050 downwards.
TAATTATTGTACATAAAAATGAGATGGCGTGCAATTATTTTCAATTTTGAGTTTATGTAACTTATATTAGATGTACATTACAACAGAAGAAGGTACATATAAGATTTATATTTAATTAATGACTACATACTGAGAAGATATAATATGCGCCAAAGAGAGAACATATATACTATATGATTGTAATATATACATACTGAGAAGATATAATATGCGCCAAAGAGAGAACATATATACTATATGATTGTAATATATAATAAAATTATGTTATATTTAAGTACAAGAATTTGATTTAATTACATTTATTACTTAACTCGCCCGGGGCCCTGTTCGTAAGGTTGGAAAATGACCGGATATTAGTTCATATCTTATCCTAGTTGTGTTGTTGATTTAAGGTGTCCTCATTTTCAATAGTTATGTTTCAAGTTTCAAGAATGCAGCGACGGTCCTTTTTCCATGAATTATTGAATAAAAAATGCAATAGATGTAGGCATCATAACACGGTAATTTCAAAGCCGGTACATATAATTTAGCTATGACAGCACATTCATTTATTATTATAAAAATAAACTATTGGTGATCTTAGGCGTATATCTGATGGGTAGCTTACAATCATCTGCAATAGTAACACCAAAGCTTACTAATCCTCCTTTTATCCAATCTTAAGTTTGTTGATCAGATGTGAAGCACACATTTATGTTGTTTAAAATTGACAACAATAGATAATATGAGGAGCAACCGCCTCTAATAGCCATAGCCGTGAGGAAACTCCATAGTTCTTAATCCATCTCTACTCCGTGTTCTCGCTATGTTGAGTGAATGCTTTCACATTTCAACGTTTCATACATTTCTCATTGTTGTGAGGACATTCTTCTTCTTGGGACAGTCCATTTGCTTGAACTGTAGTTACCTTTCATAAATTTCATCATATCAACTCTAGCTTTGTTTCATGTGGAACCAAAAATAATCAGTATCCCATATTCTGACTGTGGTTGCACCTGCATGTTAGTTGACACCAAATAAGTCTAGTATGCACAAAATCTACAATCTAACAAGTACACAGCAAGTAGGAAGCACAAGAGCGATAATCAGATGTTCAAATATTCAAAACCAAACGACCATTTGGTTCAAGGCACTCACTGCACTAACAAATCCATGCTCAACACATCAGCACAACCAGAAACCACATGGACCGACACATAGCAACAACCCAATCTAAGGATATATGACACACATACTCATCCAAACAGAGCAATCGAGGTTAACTCCTACTTTTGGTCAACAGACTTCAGTGGAGCTCCGTTCTCGTCAAGACCTGCCATGGCATTCCAGTCCCTCTGGATCCTCCTCTGGCACTCCTGGGGATTGCTGTACTCAGCGATGAAGTTGTCCTTCCCTATCTCAATGGCCCTGCCCATGTCACGCCACATGAAAAGGGCCTTGATGATTGGCCCCCTAGCCTCCCTGAGCTCCTCCGGCAACTTATCCCCGAGCTTCAAGCCGATGTCACGCTGGTGCCTGACGTAGGCGGCGTCGCGGCGCTGGAAGACGATCCGGTTGACTAGACGTGCGGCCAGACACCTCCGGTAGAAGAGGAGCTCGTCGTGGTTCTTGCGCAGAGCATCGCGCTCCTCACACAGCACTTGCAACTCCCTGAGCACCGACCCGTGCTGCTCCTTCAGGCGCTTGACCTTGCTCCGCTCCTCGTCCGTCATCGGCACGGGGCGGCGCTTCTTCTTCACTGCACCAAAAGTAAAGAATAAAACTGGCGTTGCATTGCACGTTGGTCGTGGATTAATAAGGGTTCGAGGGAAGGGATTGGTGTTACCTGGATTGGCGAGGTTCTCAGGAGTGTTGGCAATGGCAGGCACAGAGAGGCACGGTGCACTCTCCTTCCCTGCGATCGAGAAGACAAACAGAGAAGTAGAGAGATGCATGAGTGTAGATGAGGCAAATAATTAACGGAAACCTATGTTGTGATGGCCGTGGGGTGAGTACGTAGATCGGACAACCTGCTGCAGGGCCGGTGATCACCGCCTCGGGGTCGGACGGTCGGGACGAGGTGTCCATGGGTGGCCGGAGGGGTCACGACGAGAAGCAGATCAGATGGCTCTTTGCGGTTTGCGGCGGACCGGCGGCGCGACAATTGCGGGGATCGTCGACGAAGGGATGCCTCCAGTGGACGAAGCAGATCAGCCTGCTTAGTTATCTTCATGGGCTGCCCCGATTTTGGTCCAGTAAAAGTACTGTCCATTTTTTGTTTTTCTGTTTTTATAGTAAAGAAGAAGAGAATAAAAATCATATGGGCATCACGGATCCCAAGAGATGGCTGCATCGACGTCCAGCGCCGCCGGCAAGGATTCCACGGTATGCATATGCATGATTTCCCTCGGACCCAACGATCGCTGATCGGGATGCATGCCACTAGGCATTGCTGATCAAAATCAACTAGGGTTTTCACGTTCATGCATGTCACGCAGAGTGCTCCCGCGGAATCGGAAAGGAAGGCGCTGGTGGACGCCAAGATCCAGGAAGGGTTGTTCAAGGTGACGATGCTAGGAAGACATTCAGACAAAACAGAGAGCGAGATCGAGGCGCTGAGGAAGCAGGTGGAGGACATGGCGGCGTGCATGGAGCTCGAGTTGCGGCTCGACGAGTACTGCTCCGACCTCGGGGACATGCACAAGGCGCGCCAGGACTACCACGGCCCCTCCCTCTCCGAAGCGGAGCGGCGGTCCCTCCAAGAAATCCACGACCTCGCCGCCTCCGCCATCGCCGACTACGAAGCCCAAGTCGGACCCGTCCCGGCCTTCAACGACACCATCACCGGGCTTAACGACGCCATGCCCTTGGAGTTCCCGGCACCCTTTACTTCTCCTCCCTTCTGGTGAGTTCTCTTTTGTACCAGCACTGATATAGCCACTATGATGGCCACGGTTAGAAATAGTTAGTCTTTGACCATTTCAGAATTCAGTGTTGTATATATTGTTCTATATGCCGAGTAGTACACATAGTTCTATATTCAGAGTGGTATACGTTGATGTATCATCAACATCGTCCTGTATATGTCTTGCCATTTTCAACTCAACAGATAAGTAAACGTAATGGGAGATTTGGGAATGTTCTGGCCCGTTCCTAGTCAATTCATGTTAGCCAGTAAAGAACTAGAACCTTTATTGCTGTGGCTAGGACATTATTAAGTGATCCTCCAGTTTCGTGTTAGCAGAGAAACAATGTGACCGTCCAGCTCGAATTAGTGAGTCCTGTTTCTTGATTATCTACTTCAGTTAATATCAGGTTCACGGTCGATTTTATGTCGCCTTGGCTTGTGCTGTGGACAGTGCCTTCAGACACTTCCATTCTAGCTGCAGTTCTCTCGAGGTTCTATAATCTATCGTCCTCCGATCCTGGCATTAGTTCACTGGACACATAGTGATAATTGTTCGAACTAGATATGAATTGCTTTGGCACGATAGGTTTATTCACGGGTTTTTGAAAATGAGACATGAAGAAGTGGAGAACAAATTTTGTTGGGGAGACAAATTACTAAATCTGCTTCTTTTCAGCAAACAAATTATGTTTATAATGTTGCTACATAATGTTTGTGCGTGATATATATTCAGCGTTTTCTTACTGTCCTATAGGCCTGCTGCGGTCAATGGAGGGGAGGACAAATGCTAAGAGATTGTCACCTGGATCCTGGAGCACCCCCATCCCTTCTTTTTTCACCTCCCACTGTTATCCAAGTTGGTTCTCATGGCTCTAGGGCTTTGATCCTATTGTAAGCATGTCTGCAGTTTGACTGAAGTTGATCTGAACTTGGAGCTCTGAGATTCTTAATTAGCATGGGTGTAGTAATGAACATCTCTGATGTATGCAAACATGTTGGCTGTGAAGTCTGTGGAGCATGCTCACATGACTGTGTCTTCGTGAATTTTTTTTAGATACGTCTTCGTGAACTAATAATACTACCATCACATGATTCCACTGCTAGTAGTTAATTAATGAGTGAAAGGCGTGGGCGGTCACGAAGTTGCACAGGAAGTTGGTATTGGTCACCAAGTTGAAAAACGTCAAGTTTTAGTCACGAAGTTGGAAATTAGCGTCAATTCGTCTCTCCGTCACTGCGGCCGTCTGAAGTGCTGACGTGGCACCGTTAGAGGTCACATTTTTTAAAAAACCCCCCGGCAAGTTATTCTTAAGGCCTTATCCCCTTCTGCTCGTTCCCCAAAACGACATAACCCTAAATCGAAGAACATGGGCGGCGGCGTTGGCGATTGCGGCGGCGGCGGCGGGAGCGTGAGTGCCGACAGCGAGTCTTCTGTGGCCGGCGGCGGGAACGTAGGGCGCGGCACCACCGTTCCTTGGTCCCGCGTCCGCGACGGCCGGTATTTCTTGGAAGAGGTGTGGCATCGGGGCGAGCCGGATATGCGACCGGAGTGCGGCCGCATCGTCCTGGCGCGCACGACGGGGATGGCGGCGCTGGAGGAAAGGTACCGCGGCCGCGCCCTGCTTGCGACAGTGCATGGGGAGAAGCACGTGACGCCGGAGGCCCTGCTGGCTGCTATGGAGTTGGAGTGTGGTGTTGCGCAGCCGACGGTGAAGGTGGAGGTAACAAGCCCACCTTACCATTTCTTTGTCAGTTTCGACTCGACGGAAGACTGTAGTGCAGTGGCGTTGTCGGACATGCGTTCCGGCGACACCCGCATCCGTTTCCGCCGTTGGAGCCGTTGCGCTCGTGGCACGCCGGGGAAGTTTGAGTTCAAGACCACTCTGAGCTTCGAGGGAGTGCCAGAGGAGGCGCAAGAGCTTGAGGCCATTACTCTCCTCGTTGCGGGGCTGGACGGTGAGGTTATTGAGGTGCTTCCGGCGACAGATCGTTGGGTGGTTACGGTGACTGCGTGGCTGCGTGACCCCTGCAGGGTGCCGAAGGTGCTCACTGTGACGGTGCCTGCTCCTCTTCTTCATCGCATTGATCCTGATACCGACGAAGATGTCGAGTCGCCGCCACCTCCAACCTCTCCAAGGCAGAAGAGTACCATGGAGTATCAGCTCATTGTGCATGTGAAAGAAGTGATTGACCGTGGTGATCTGCTAACCGATTGTGTCCCGGCGAAGTATCTACCTGAAGAAGGGGAAGACCTGAGCCGTCGTCACACTTTCCAGACCTGGCGCGGCAAGATCGATGGATCAGGTCCTGGGAGCAGTGGGTTTGCTTGAGAGTACTGAGTCAGGTCCTGGGTTTAATCTTGAGTACTCTTTAATCTTTATCTGTAATAGGTTGTCCCAGTTATGTGTTCGTGGATTTGAGACTGGAATGTAGTATGGATCGTGTATTCGTGTAATGTTATGTTTGAATTCGTGTGATCTCTGAATTTATGTAATGTCTGAATTGAGTTGAAATTGTATTGTGGTTTAATGTGAAACTGCATTGTGGTACTATTTCGACGACCATTTGGTCTGTGATGTCTGGATTCAGTCGAACAAGAATTCAGTTGAACTTCAATTTAGTTTTGATCCGAGCAAAAGAATTACACCGATTCAGTTTGCTCAATGAGTACACAAAATAGATCATGAGATTCTAAATAGCAACTGAAGTACACCAATTCAGTTTGCTCAAGAACTACACAAAATAGATCATGGTGAACTAAACAGCAACTGAAGTACACCTATTCAGTTTGCTTAAGAGGTACACAAAATAGATCATGATGAACACATCAATTCTCACTCCGAGTTGTCGTCAGGTGCACTCTGCGAATTGATAGTCTCGACATTCTGATATTCTTCCGCGTTAGGTTGCTGGCCTTCACCCCACAACCAATATGGGCCACCTCTTCCTCCACCTCTTCCTCGACCTCTTCCTCTTTCTGTGCCTCTCCCTGTGCCTATGCCTCTTCCTCGACCCCTTCCCCCCCCTCTTGCTCTGCCTCTTCGTGATGCGGCTGTAGCTGCTGCAGCTGCAGCACCTGTTGCAGTACTCCTCCAGGACGCAATAGCTGTTGTAGTTCTGTCAGGTGGAGGTAAGTCCGACATGTACTGTTGTACAAATGAAGATTCGGGCATTTCCTCGGCCTGAGCAGGAGGCAACCTTGTGGGGACCTGAACATGAGTGCTCTGTCAGCAAGTATTGAGTTCAACAATAGGCAAATGATCATGAAATTGAACAGGAGCTTACATCATGTGAGAGTTGGTACACAAGTGTGTTTTTGAGCTGAGATGGATCATGAGACTGAACTAGATGCTTCCGAGTGATATGCTGCCAAGAAAAATGATAGAATTTATGAAATTAATGCTATTCTACAATGTATTTATTTTCTAAACTATATACGTACCTGTAGAATGCTGGGATCATCAATATCACCATTCTCATCAAAGGTCTTTGCTTTTTTCCTAAGTTGCTGGTACACTATGTCTGCTTCTTGCTGTTCTCTCACTTTAAGACTAGGATTTCTTTTCCTTCTAGATTTAGTTGGTTGCTGCACTGTAGGGTTCTCACTTGAGCGCTCTGGAGCTGCTTGCTGCTGTTCTGGTTGCTGCTGTTCTGGTTGCTCAGCTGGTTGGTGTGCTACTGGTTGTTGTGCTGGTTGTTGCTCAGCTGGTTCCTGCATTTCCTCATGTCCTTCCTCGGCTGCTACATCTGCCTTGAACTTGGAGCAATTCCTCTTGGTGTGGTTTGGATCTCTGCAATATCCACAATGCATCTTCACGCCATGTTTGCTTAATTTGGTGCCACCTGCAAGTTCCTCTGGAGTCTTCCTTCTACTCTTCCTCGGCCTTCCACATTTTTTCTCATAGAATGGTGGAAAAATGTCAGGACCATTTGTCTTTGCCCACTCTGATTTGTCAGCAACAGGAAATATGGTAGAACTATAGGCTTCAACATAAGTTTCTAGTTGGTAGCACTTAGCAACCATCAGGTCAGGTCTCACTCTCTCATGTCTCAAACAAGAAATGACATGAGAACAAGGAATTCCAGTGAGTTGCCATCTTCTACAAGTACAAGCCTTATTTTTTAGCTCAACAATGTATGTCATTTGATTTGACATCACCTCAAACACACTCATGCCATGGACAGGAGCAGGATTTGTTGAACAATTAGCAGCAAAATCTGTATTCTTTCTAACCTTCTGCCTTATTTTAGGGCATATTGTGCCACCCCACTTCCCAGCTTCTTTCAACTTGTCATAGAATCCGGTCATTATTATGCACCTTATCTGTTCCCACATTGCGAGGACACATAACTCCCTTGCATCTAAAATCATCCTACAACAAGTACATTAAATCATTAGTGTGTAATTAGTAAGCAGAAAATTCATGAGTTGTACCAAAATAATAGCTCTCTGCCTTACTTATTCCAGACTTCACATGCATTGTTCAAAAGGAGGTCACACTTGCTGAAATCATTGAAGAAGGCCCGACACCAAGTATTGGGTGGGATTTGTTCCAGAAAAGCAAATGCAGCTGGGCAATCAACTTTTAGCTTCTCCATGTTCCTCTCCCACTGTGGAATTGTTGTTGATCTTGCACACCTCCACAAATGGTTTTTAAGTGTCTCTCCGGTCCAACCATGTTGATTCATATTGCTCCACAGATGTCGCACACAAAATCTGTGCTCCGAGTGAGCCCACACTTCCATCACAGCTTTAATGAGGCCCTGAATGTAAACATTTAAATTAGAAGCTGAATATAGAACAAATACAACATGACTGTGAAAGTTGATGTGTTAATCACCTTTTGCTTGTCACTCATGATTGTGAAAGCTGATGTGTTAATAACATTGAGGTCATCCTTTAGTGTAGTAAGAAACCACTTCCAGCTAGAGTAGCACTCAATCTCTACCACTGCCATTGCTATAGGAAATATTGCATCATTGCCATCGATAGCTACTGCTGTCAATAATTGTCCACCATATTTGTGTTTCAAATGTGTTCCATCTAAGCAAATAACCGGTCTACAGCCCTTCAAAAAACCTCTCTTACAAGCATCTAGAGAAAAGTAACATGTGCTGAAAACTCCAGGGTTGCCTACTGTCCTTAGGTAGAAAGATGTACCTGGGTTTCTTCTCCTCAATTCCTCACCATAGTCCCATAAACTATTGTATTGGACCATCTCATCACCATGGATCATTTCTAGAGCTGCATATTTAGCTTTTGAGAGCTTAAACTTGCTAGGTAACAAGTTAAGCTCACTTTGAACATGCTTCCCAAATGCTTTAGCTGATACATCCTCATTATCTCTGAAAAATTCAACAAATCTTTTGGCCAGATACAAATATGTCAATTCTTTAATATTCCAAACACACTCACAAGTATGCTCAGAAACATACTCCTTGACCAAATACTGATTTGTCCTGTTGTCCTTGGAAACAACTAGCTTCCAGGTGCAATCCACGTCACAATGGGCTTCTAGTCTCTTGCTGTTGTTCCTTCCCTTCTTCACTTGCACTCTGTTTTTAATAGCATATTGGGCTACTGCATTCCTAACCTCCTGCATTGAAGAAAAGGCCATGGCAAGCTTAAAAACAGGGTCTTCCATGTCAACCTCCGAGTTAAAAATTCTAGGCTTCAATATCATATCATCTTCGGCCCCAAGAGGCTGCAAATACTCCTGCTCTGCTCCAACATCATCTTCCCACACCCTCTTATCTAGCTTGTCATCTTCCACAGCTTCATCAATGTATTTTGCATACTCATTATCATCCTCATCATCACCACTTTCCTCCCCCTCTTGTTCACTAAACTGATAGTCGCTATCGTCAATGTCGGATTCAGCTCTGTTGATTTCTACATCACTGCCTGTTTCTGGTGCACTAGTGCCTTCTCTCCTCCTTAATTCTTTCTTAAGTGGAGAAACAAGAACAGTAGGCAATACGGCAACTGGTCCATCTAGTATATCATCTAGCGACTCCTCTGATGCAACATCTTCAACATATAGTCGTACCTGCTTATCAGAACAACCAGCTGCTGTCATCTTCACCATAGTTGCTTCTTTCTCTGCGTCCCCTTCCCATTTGAGAGCTCGCAACCCATGCGCAATCCCATAGCCTGGCTCCAGCCAGTGCACATTAGCCAAAGAGCTGGTTGCTGCATATCCCAAATCGGACAAAATGCACTGGATTGCAGCCTCACTCCATGTATCCGCATCACAATGATCAAACACTGATGAAGCCCTTGTTCCTACCGACTCCGCAGAAAAATCCACCGTAATTGACCACAACACTGAATTTTCTAGGCCAGAACTCTACAGTGGAACGGAAAAACGAAATTAGACTCATTTTCGTCAGAAACCCTAGATCATACGGGGTCTGACCAAATCAGTTGAAACCCCAAATCCTACGAACTCACCGTAGTCGGGCTCCGGGGCGCCGCCCTCTCTTCGACGCGGAGGGATGAAATCGACGACTTGACGGGCCATCTCCGCCGCCGCCGTAGGGGTCGCCGTCTCCGACGAATTCTTACTCCGTCGGGGTCGCCGTCTCCGACGATTTCTGAATCGCCATGGGCCTCTGCGGGTGGTGTTTGAAAGGGGAAAGGACCAACTAATGCCAAGACAATACTAGCCAGGGGGGTTGTTGCAAAAATCCGCCTCAGGATCTGCCTCACGTGTTATCCACGTGACCTCTAACGGTGCCACGTCAGCACTTCAGACGGCCGCAGTGACGGAGAGACGAATTGACGCTAATTTCCAACTTCGTGACTAAAACTTGACGTTTTTCAACTTGGTGACCAATACCAACTTCCTGTGCAACTTCGTGACCGCCCACGCCTTTCACACTTAATTAATCTTTGACCTTTCAGAGTACGTGGTATTGCATTGTTCTGTATGCAGTAATATAAGTAGATGTTTTGACACCTTTAACTCAAAAGATTAGTACTGATGTAAACGCAATGCGAGATTTGGAAATCTTGTGCGCCGTTCAACTGTAGTCAATTCATTGGAGATTTTTTATAATATATTTTTAAATGACAAATTCAGAATTGGTTGAACGGGGTTGATAAGAAGACCAAACTTAGGATTCGTATTGGCGTTTCAGCTATCTGTTGGTCTCTTAGGAATTGTAGGAACAGTTTGGTTTTTAACAGAAAATAAAATTTTCATGTATTATAGGTTATTCATATGGCGTCGCACTGGATCCAGCTATGGGCTTTACTGCTTCCTTCGGACCAGAGGGAACTTATGGTTGTTAGATGCTCAAGACTCCTGGTAGTGGCGTGAGATTTTTTTCTCCCGGTGGCAACATATTAGTAGACTTTTATAGTTGTTGTTTTAGTTTCTACGGTCGGTTGAGCTTCGTCTTAGTATCTAGGTGATTCATGGTGACTCGTGAGATGTAAACCTTTATTACTTGTAGATTTAGATTTTGTAATAAATGGTTGTGTGCATGCAGAGGCCGGGACACCCCTTTTCTAAATAAAATGACAAATTCGGACGGTAGTATGCGCGGTAGCGTAATTTGAAAAATAGTGTGCCATCGGTCCCGAGCGGGTTGAAAGCCAGCCTTCGGTTCCCTCCCGACCGAAAGTCCCCTGTCGGGTTGGCTAAGAGACGAGAGATGCATGCGTCTGCATGCGCGGTAGGCTGAGGCTCGCGACTTTTGTCGCAGAGCAAATTGAAACCCCACTTTCGGCTCGTAGAGGAGCGAAATCTCGGAGATAAGATTCCCGGTCGCGCCCACTCCTCGACACGCTCTCTCTCTCTCTCTCTCTCTCCACTTTCCTGTTCCTCTTCCTCTGTGTTTGTCCCTCCACCAAAGGAGCACCGGATCTTTCCAAAAAAATTGCTGCAAGTGATTAGATTGCTAAGAAAGAAGATAAAAGGGCCGGGGTATCTAGGATTAGTTGATGAGAGGTTTTTTTTTGAGTTGTTAGAGGTGTGGAGGTGGAGGATTGAGAGCAATGGTGGATAATGGTGGTGTGAGATAGTGTTTGAGCAGGTGGTGATGTGATGGAGAAGTGGGATGCGACAACAGTGCGCTCTGACATGCTTGTCACCTTCCGGACCTCGACTGAGAAGACAACGCAACAGTCCTCAGATCGATGAGGAGCGATACTTCTATCTATTTACCATTATGTACTAGACATATTTCTATCTATGTATCTGTATCATTATGTACTAGACATATTTCTACCTATGTATCATTATGTACTAGACATATTTCTATTTGACATATTTCTACATATGTACCATTATGTACGAGACATATTTCAATTGAGACATCTTTGTACCATTCGACATTGATACTGAAAATAAGATACAACACAAGTCGAGTCCATACCGATCACACCACACAACAAATGAAGGTACAACTTCAAATTAATCGATACTCAAAGTAAGATACAACACAAGTCAAACAAAGACTCTAGCTATCTCCCGTAGTCTACACCATCCGCCGATTTAGCACCCTTGCCGTTGGACGAAGATTCTGCCTTCTTGTCTTTGCCCTTGAACGAAGCTTCAGGCTTGTTGCCATTACCCTTGCTCGATACTTGAGCCTTCTTCTCCTTGCCCTTCATCAGTGCTTCAACCCTCCTTTCCTTTGATGACGCATGAAATTGTCGTCATCATCTTTGTCAACTACCCAGAGATAGGAATGACCGTACAAATCACGGTCAGCTTTGGTTCGGTGGAACGGACTATTCGTAACTTTCTGATCAAATTTATCTGCAAGCCTCATCATTTATGTATGGGTTTGTCACGGGTCCTGTACGGAAACCCATCGCGGCATAGCCTCGCCCCAAGCAAAGCGCGGTCAGTGGAAATCATAGCGAGATGCTCGGATGCGGCAATGTGAAACCCGGACACACACTTCCCACAATGAACAATACACACCATGCTTGCGGTCAAGTGAGTACCATGCCTAGCTTCGAGTGAGTTTTATAGGACAACTGGTGGTGGGAAGAAATTGGACACGAACGAAGGCGGCATTTGGCGGGAAACGGTGGCGGGAACTATATTGGGAAAATTCTGACGGGAAAGGTGGCGGGACCGAAATTGGCATAAAACGGTGGTGGGAAGAAATTTGGTGGGGGAATTACGGCGAAGATGCGGAAGCGAGAAGATGGTTTCGGTTCGGCGCGCAGGTCGAAAGTTGGCTGGGCTGACACGGCTGTTGTGGCCCATGCAGCTCTTGACGCTTTCGAGGCCGACGGAAGGCTCACCCGAGACAGACGGCATGCTAAATTTCAAATTTCGCTACCACCAATACTACCTTCCGAATTTGTCATTTAAAACAATATTATTAAAAAATCTCTAATTCATTGTTGAGGTGTGCTAGTAGTCTAGTACCTCGATCAGTAAAGATGTGAAAATACAAAATGGGGGAAAAGTGGAACAAATGGGTCTCATTTTCACATCACATGATTCTACTGTTGTAGACCCGAGTCAAGTTTCAGGTTTTAGCAATGTCCTTCGAGTTTCGATGAAAGTCTAGCTGAAACATCACAATGATGGGTACAACTGTGGCAACGGCAAAATAGACAGCCTGCAGTTGTGAAGCATGAACAACGGTAAACATGATATTCTTGTATGCAGAAGCACAAGTTTGACGAGTACCCATATAAGCTCACACAACTACAGTTCACATCGAACAACCAACCGTATCTGATTAAATTGACATCAAAGGAGTACAAGAACATATACACGGTTGTACCTAGTTTCCGCTGTCGACCCTGTTAGTTAGGTCCAAACTAGATCCGTTCCTTCTTGAACATACATTACAATGGTCACTGAACTCAGGATTAAGTCAACCAACACATGGTCTGATCCTTCCTTGGAACAGTAGTCACAACAAAAGGGATCACTAATGTAATCGCTCAGCGTACTTTTTTTTTAAAGGCAGATGCATAAGCCTTTAGTACATCAAAGCGTAATCCGTTGGTTTGACAGCCATGGGTTACATAACAAGTTTTTACACGACTGGCATGGCTACAGCCATAGCCACAGCAACTCACTTCCTGCCACGGCCCTTCGCCTTTTTGGGTTTCTTCTTGCTCTTCTGCTTCTGCGCCGTCTTCGTCGAGGTCGGGCCAGCCCCAGGCGCTTCTCTGTTGTCAGCTTCATCGTCCGAACATTCAGTCCCTTTGTCCCTTCCGTCAGTGTGGGACTGGACAGCTGCAGCAGCAACATTGCTTCTGTCATAGTCTTTCGCGGATGCCTTTTGAGAACGCAGAAACCTGATCATTGTCTGCAGCTTGTTCTCGCCATCTTGCCACCTTGAGTACAGAACCCCGATAGTCAGAGAGGCTCTCTTATCCGTCCTGTGATGACAAACCATTTTCATGTGCAAACGATAAATTTTCAGGAGACATGGGGATAACCTAGTCATGTTTATATTAGCAGCTACTCCCTCCGTTTTTTAATTTTCAGGGGACATGGGGATAACCTAGTACATATCATGCAGATAAAGGGGACGTTATTACAAGGCTCCGTTTTTATTTGCCCGTCAATTGCATTACGGCATTTTTTACTATCAGTAAGAGATCTATAGTTGGTGCTAATTTAACATTTGCTTACCTGGCAGAAGGTTCTTTGAACTCACTGCAGATGTGTCTGACCTCCTCGAGCAATTGTGCATGAAAGCCTGTTAGCTCCAGCCATGGGAGGGCACTTCTAAGGAATTGAACAACAATCCTTGCATCTTTCTGCAAAAATTAGCTTTTATACTAACTTGCAACTGCAAAGCACTGGGACAAACTGGGTGGTAAGAAAATAAGCATTACAAACTCACCTGGCCTTGATTATTCCCTTGAAAAATCTCAAACTTCTCCCAGAAGGGAGTACTCTCGTCACTTAAATCTATCTCACATGTACCCTCCATCTTAGTACCTCGTACAGCCTTAGGAATCTTTCCAGAATTAACATTCCAGGACTTGTTACCATCAGATTCCACTGGCAATGGTAGCTCTTGCTCTGCAGAGCTTGGTTCTTCAGGACGCAGAAGAGCCATTACCTTGGGAACATCAAACATATCTTCCTTGCTAATCATATAAGCATTTAAGTTTCGAACAATCGCTGGGCCTTTTGGTGAACCGACAATTACCATGTGATCTCCGATTGCGGCGAGTGCATCAGCAAGCACTTTTATGAAGTTGCTCGGCGTGCGAGACCTCATTTGTAAAGCATGTACAATCTTCTGAGAGAACTCCAAAGGTAAATCCTTAAATACTTCAGACCTCAGAAGGTTATTTGTGACCTCATAGCAACTCACCAAAGAAAGAGTAAGGATCAGTGGATAAAGTGTGACAACTAGTCTCAGGAGGATTGATTTGTATGAACTACTAGAAGACGTTGTTGAAGTCCTGTGTACCCATTCCTGGAGATTTTGCTTGCTCATCAAGATGGCCAAAATTTTCTGATATACGAAACGCCCTGATGTCACTCCCAAATTTTCAAGATCGCCATCTGGGCTGGAATCAGATAGCAGGCAGCTGTCAAGGTAAACCTTGCTGGTACGGCACTCCAGCATATTGACCAACAAAGATTTCGTGCAGCATATAAAATCCTTCTGCAGTAAGTGTAATGAAGCCAAGAAACCAAGGCACTCCATAAGACCTACATAGCACATTGGGGATATGTAGTCTGGCTCGTTCATCCACTTTACATTGAAGGTAAAGTCAAGAGCAACCCTATAGTTATTGATCAGGGAGGATCTATCACTACCACTGTCAAGAAAAATTTTCAAAGAACGGAAAAAATCAGCCCACTCAGAACTATCGTCCAGGTACTGTAATAGTCTTGAAACTAGTGCATCATCCAATCGTGCTGCATGGAGCAGAAGCATGGTTATTCTCCCTAAATGCCCATAAGTCAAGTTTTTATTTGTTGGCCGAAGATTTGCACCAAGGGAATCAGCAATCAAACCATATGCAGCTGGTGAGTCAAGCAAACGCAACAGGCTCCTCGTCGTTCCATCTCTCCAGACAAGAAACACTAACTCAAAGAAGCGACGCTCACAGAGAACAAAAAAGCTTCTCAACTTCATGGCACTTTTTGGCATACTGAACTCAGATTCTTCCAAGAACTTTGCTATCTCATTTATAAAAAGTATAGTTCTCACCAGGGCATACGAAGATGCCGGCTTTGGAGGAATTTGAACAATGGACTCTAACTTCTTAAGTACACTCAAACCAACAGAAGACAGCTCATTTATCCAGTAATACTGTGCACATGAATGACACTGAGGGGCATCCAATAAACATCTATTGCCATCTTGCTGCAAAGAATTTCTGCCAGCATTAGAAATCCAACTTGAGTTCATGTTAAGCACCACATATCGGCCAGCATCTCCATCTTTTCTCAACCCGAAGTACTTGGCGCAGAGATCTCCAGCTGCATGATCATTTAGTTCTGGAGCATCAGTGTGGCGAAGATGAGATAGTACTTTGATTATGATCGACTTCCAGTGATTCCAGACATACAACAGAGTTTGGGGTGATATCTGATTGCAAGCCAGCAAATCATTACAGCTATTTTCATCTTCAGATTCTGGACCTGATTCCAAATTGTATCCAGAGGGTCGAGACTGGAGATGAAAATCAAGAATCAAACGGGAAGCAATAAGTTCAACTAACAAGTTTGCACATTTTCTGCCCTCAAGCAAAGTGCAAGTTAAATTGGGAAGAGACTTATTCACATCTGACAGTGCATCAGCTTCCAGGCAAACAAAGCAGTAGAAGCACTCAGAGACCTTCTTCGCCATCTCCTTTGCTTTTTCAAGCAACTGCTCCTTCTCTGTATATCTTTTGGGAGGCCACCCTCTACCATTTGAAGACCACAGGGAGTCTACAATAATATGGAGGAGGAGAAGCTGCGTTGCATCCTCAAGCAAATCTGCCTTCTCAAGCATGTCTACCTCCAGTGAGACGTCTCCTTTATGCTTTGCTATTGCTGCAGCTTCTAGGAAATTGCCCATTTCCATCTCTAAACTCAACAGTTCATCAACAAGATTCCTAGAATTAAGAAATGTCCGTATATGATCCATAGAGCTGAAAGCTTTCACAAAAGGCATCATATGCTTTATGTCACCACACTCAAAATAATGTTGAGCACAGTTATCCAGATACTTTTTTCTAACTGCAGAAACCTCTAAGGATTTTGAATTCTCAAGAGAATGCTCCTCTTCCAATTGTTGCATAAACTGCAAGCCCAGATTGAATAATCGTTTTCCTTTCGAACACATGGAGAAACACTTGGTGTAACATTTAGCTTTGAAGTACACTTCAGCTGCCTCCGGCCAGCATTCAGCCATAGCAAAACAGTCACCAGCATCCTCAAGTCTAGAAGTACTACACTTCTGCATATAGACCATACCTAAGGCAATGCAAGGAACACAATGTTTAGTCAGATAGAGCTTCGTGGAGCGTGATATAAAACTATTTGTATGAAAGCTAAAAATTAGCATCTCTGCAATTTAAGAAGGAATATCATTTGAACCAACGTTTTAAATTTGATGGCATTTACTTATACAGGAACTCTTTAAGAACAACTTGTCATTTGTAAAACATTATGGAATGAAGTAAAGTAAGGATGCAGCTTGGAATAATGGACAGTTGGCAGACCTGCTCTTTTGCAGTCACCTAATTTGATATAGCAATTAGCAGCTTTCTCATGCATGCCTATGGACTCGTAGATCTCTGATGCTGTTTGCAGAGAAGCCTTGCCCAACTCCAAATTTGAGGACATGACGCGGTCAGCAGTTGATACAAGTCCGGAAGCTCTTGCCCACTTTTCTCTGTGTGCATCACCAGCCTTCTCGAAACACATAGTAGCCATCTCGAATTGCCCTTCATTAAATAACTACAATAAAGAGAACTTATGACATGCAGTAACAACGGTAAAACTTAAGTACGAAAAAAACTGTACGTAGGTATGCCGCATGACCTAACAAAGAATTGGTGTGCATAGAACAATTGTGAGATAAAAAACCATGAATTGAGATTAAAAATACAAAAAGAATCACCCACTAGGCAACATAATGCGTAACACAATAAGCAAAAACTGGCTATACAGATCAAACACGTAAAGATCACTAACCTTGGTTCCCCGTAGCCTCCAATCATCACTGCTACTCCCTGATTGCATTGCCTGAATGAGGGAAGAATCAAGTAATCTAACTTCCACAAGGCACAGCTTCTTCCAGTAGTCAAACATTGGTCGACAATAATCGTCCGTATTTTCACATATCCACAGTCTTTGCCTAGTGCGTGTGATTGCAACATAGAGTTGCTTCAGCTCTGAACAGAGCAGATAATGCTTGCTTCTGTCAAAATCCGGATGGGATATCTCCTCAGAGTGTGCTATAATATCTTTATCTTTCATGTAGCCATACAAAACTCTCCACTTGTTTCTTAATGGTGATGAACCAAAAAAGTTGTACAAAAGCACATCCTGCACAAAAAAATTTAAACAATGGTTAAAAAAACATTTTGAAATGCCTTTATACAATTAAATTATTTGCAAAATGAACACAGATTAAAATGAATTTGTAAGCTCATACCTGAAACTCAAGGCCTTTACATTCAACGATAGTCAACACAAGAGCTTGTTTACCAACAAGATCAATAATTTGTTTTCTGGTAGCATCATCACGAACCAATATGACTTGCTCAGCACCAAAACCATGCAGGTTACCATGTTTACTTTTGCTTTCTCCAAAAATAGTCATGATTGCATTTTCATCGTTATCAGACTCCAAAAGCACAGGAGCTTCTCCATATACAAGTCCAGTCTCTGGATTAAGCTTGTCAACACTAGACGGGAAAAAGAAGTACAGAAGGCTCATGATACTATGTGCCATACGGAGGATGCCACAATGTGTGCGGAAATTTTGGGACAGTTGGAACATATCAGAGAGATGGACCTTTTTTCCATGTTTAAGTCCTTGATTAAACCCTTCAGTTTCTGCCAGGAATGCAGTATAAAAAAGTGAACGGATATCTTCAAACCTGAAATCAATACCCCTTGCTATAGTCTGTGCAGTGTCACCAGCAAAAAGGAAGCCTTCCTTGATGTTCTTGCAGACATACTTAAGAAGTGCTATTTGTGTCATGGTGAGATCCTGTACCTCATCTATGTAAACAAAATCCACCATATCTCCATTGTAACCCTCAGATACAAGGCTACTGTGAAGACTATTGACAAAATCAGACAAATCAAACTCCCTGGCAGTGCATTTCATACTCTCATATTCAAGGAATAAATCATAAATTGTCGCTCTCTTCTCACTGTTCAAAGATGAAAATCTTTTATCTGAGAGCATCACATAATCTTGCCTTCCCAGTTTGCTAGTATAAGGCCGAATTGCTTGATATGCACCCTTTATATGAGAAATTATTTCAGTGAAGACAGTCGACGCATCAAATTTCTTTGTAAGGTCTGCATTAAAACGAGGCCAGTAGAAAGTAGCAAATTTCTCATAGGTAACTTCTTTCAATTCAATAAAAGTTTGCACTGCACGAGATTTCGAATGGCCTTTCTCAATGCTAGACTTCATTTCACCATAAAACGCCTCAAAAAATGATGTTCGACGTGTTCCATCAAGCATCATCAAGAACTTTCGATATGTTATAGTAAGAGGATAGTGCTCATGAGGTAGATCACAAAAGTTGTCAGGAATTTCAGTAAACTGTTGCAGGTCATCCATGATGTCATGCATGTGAAGAATACTAGTCTGATCAGAGACATCACCAGCACCAAATCTATAAGGGTCAAAATAAATTGGAATTAACATCAGGATCTTCTTCGCATAAACCATAAAATAAGCGAATTAAATATTTTTCAAAGAAATCACTGAACCAGCTTGCAATGTATAATTAAGAAAATAAGCAGCAAGATCAGTCGGTAAGCTAGTCATGTGACCGTGTGAGTGCATGCCTAGCGTACTGGCATTCCAGGCCTAGCAGTGGTGGAGCTTCACAGAAATATCTGGGCGGGCCGGACCAAAAAAGAGCAGAACTTTTTAGACTAAATATAAAATTTTGGGGAAACTTGAGTAAAAATCGTGCTATTAAACAGCTAACTAAAATTTGGAGAAGGAAAAAAATTACGCATCCTAGACTAACAAAAGCACATGATCAATAAAACTTACTTGATAACAAAGATGGAGTAGGTAGCTACGAACGACACTTCTCTGTCAAGATGTAGTCAAACAGCGTGCTGTGTGTTCATGGCCTTTTTTGGGTGCATTGTTGTGTCCTTTTAGCCAGATGTTGATGCTCGTTGCCTGTGTGGGGCACTGGGCAGCTCTGAATGGATGTGAGGCTGCTAGGCTGACTAGTGTGTTTGGTGCTTTGGAAGTTTGCTTGGTGCTTGTTTGCTGGCTCGGAATGGGTATGTAGTGGTATTTTGTTGGGCCATCAATGCATAGGCATAGATGTATTTTTTACACAAATCCTGGGCGGGCCACGGCCCAGGTTGGCTCCTACAGTCCTGCGTAGCTCCTCCAGTGAGGCCTAGCCTGTGGAACGATGCTCATGGTTTGTACTCCCCTTTAAAACAAAACCACTGGGGTAGTCATGATATGCGTAGTGTTTTTTTCTAATTTGTAAGAATATATCTTAAAGAGAAAATTCACTTCAGACAGAGTATATGACAAAGGGTCTAAGAGCCTCAGGTTAAGAGATACAGTAGAGCAGAGTACAGTGAGAAGTATTTAAGCCAACTCGTGCACACTTTTCTATCCACTTTACATAGCTGTACTAAAATCATTCACAAAATGGTACAGACATATAATAGTTTTAAATAGGGTTGAATTCAAAAGACTTACCTTTTAAGCTTGCAGATGTGATTTTTTATGGCTGAACATAACTTTGGGCTTACAGTGATAAACACTTGTTTTACACAATTTTCTCCCCCATTCTTTAGTGGCACAGATTCAGCTCCACCAAAACCTTGGGATGCAATCAATGACTGCTGCTCTTTTTGAATCAATTTCATCGTCAATACGGTGGTTTTTCCGGTGCCGGACCTCCCAAGTATAAAACTAGTGAGAGGAAATTGGATTATCACCTGCTCTTCATCAGTCAGTTCAAAAGGGATGTCCATTTCAGACCCATCAGTAGCTGTCAGCAAATGCTTTGCCACTCCAGATGATAAAGAGTAGAACTTCATCAGCAAGAAGCTTTCGCTAACTTTTGAATTCTCCATGGCATATGATGTATCCACGATATCACGCTCTTCCTGAGCATCAACTTTGTAATCTTTGTTATAGCGTATAATATCATGCTCAATATCCCAAACCACAGGAACCTCCAATTTCCTGTTATCCACGACAAAAGGAGGGAAATATTAGAATTATGTCTACATTATTTGTGGGCATGGGAACTATTTACAAACAGTTGATCTCTAAGCATATTAGGTAAAAACAAATCCAATGAAACGGAGTATAGTTCATTAACAATAAACAACTCATACCCCTGAGTCTGCACTCTCCTGCAGTGATCCAGGTAATCATCTGTGTACATGGAAAACAGATTCTCGAGACGTTGGATAGTTCTTGCAAGATTTTGCTGTGAGAGTAGGTCCCAAATTCTTATGATCTGAATATACCTTCTTTCGGTTTTTTCCACGTCAGTACTCCAAACAAGATACAGGTCCCTGACTTTGTATACTTTTGTAAGATGAGAAATACCAGGTATATCAAGGTTCTTAACTGTTGTCCTCCAACCATCTCCAAGTCTGATAAGCTTTTGAAGTACTTCCCTCCTGAGCTGTGATGATTTTAGTTTGGTAAAAGACTTTCTGAACTCGTCGCTAAGAACGACCTGTTGAATTTACAAATACAAAAAATATAACCTGAGAAAAATTGTATTCAAGGAAAATGAAATAATAGTATAGTGTTCAAGAAAACTAGGAGGTTCAGAACATAGTATTAGTACACTCTATAGAAAATAACCATAATAATTGACATATCATGGGACAAAGTACTACCTCCGTTCCAGAATATAAGCCCTTTTGGCAAACTGTTTTACCAAGCCAAAACTGCTTATTTTATGGAATAGACTGATAGCACATGTTCCAGAATATCATTAGAAACCTCTCCGGCATCTCACAATAGAATTACAGAGCAAATGGCCTAGCAGAGACAGGTGAACCACATACATGATTCCAAAAAGTAAAGACGCATCTATTCATGAACACAAACATCACATTATAGAATGAAGTGTATATTCAGAAAACCCAAATTCCCTGACAACAAGCATGAGTCTCAAAAGACACATACGCATACATGTTGTTTGTGTTCTGGGCAATTTAAGTGCAGCGACATAGAGAACAACAAAGTATGTTCAAAGTCAAACTGGCTCAGACCATGGTACTTACCTTCCATCGAGTATTGCTGAAAACTGCTGAGTCAGCATTTAGAAGATCATCAAGTTCATCAAGCTCTTGCTTTACTTGCAAAACCAACTTACAGATTGTTGCGTCATTAGTGGCACTGAAAACACATTTACGGTTCTCCGCGTCAGTTACAACGTCAGTCCATTCGGTTCCACTTTTATACAGTGTATGAGCATTCCCAACAATCCAAAGACAGTGCCTGCATGAAATAGAGCATCCATCAGATGATTTATATCACCAATCTGACACTTTCAACAGCAATTAACAAGGATTCTAAAAAAAAATCGATGCACACCTTGCTCTAGTAAGAGCGACATTTGTTCTTTGGTTATCAGCAAGAAATCCAACAACTCCTCTCACATTGGATCTAACAGTTGACAGTATTATTATATCATCCTCTTCTCCTTGGAAACCATCAATGGACTTCACCCGCACATGAAATCCATCTGATGTATCATATTTTTCGCCAAGTCGAGTTTTAATTGCATAGACTTGAGCATTATATGGAGAGACCACGCCGATGCTGAGCCCTTGGCCTGTCCTTTTCCAAACTGCAGAACAAACTAAAGTGTTACTGATCTTGAGGATATGTATCACCAACTAATTGATATATCACTGCTTTTCCACTCTGAATATGATAGAAGTTACTAAAAATAGGTCCATGCAGTGGCCGACGATTCTAATAAAGAATAATGTTTTATGTTTCATGTCATCTACTTTATTGTTCTGCTTTTTCTAAAATGAAAATTCAACATTATCTGCCGAACAGGGTAGCAAAATTGAATTTTCATAAAGCCGGATTGGTGCAATTATCACAAGTTACACATATATAAAACTGGACTCTTGAAGATAGATTAGTGTAGTGAACACATTTCTACCAATGAAGGCTATGCAGTATGCAGAAAATGGAAGGAACACCATTTAAGCTTCTAAAGATCCCATGTTACATGAGCCATGTAGCTTCATAACAAAAATAACTAGAAAGGATATTAAGGTTAAAGGAATGAAGTTCAGCTTAGACATACATTTAAAGATGGTGTGGATTAGGTGCAAAACAACAGCAACTTCAACCATGTTTCTCCGACTGTTTCCCGCGCCCTCTTTGTCTTCCCTTCCGTCAGTGACATTTATAAACGTGTAGCTGCCAAAAGGGAGGCATGTGTAATCCTTACTATAGCTAGGAGACAGGACATTGGGACTATCCAAAATCTTCCTATCATAAAATTGAGCATTTGGAAATAAGCTGATACGAGGATTCATTCGATACTGTATATTCAACAAATGTTTCTCAAATTTGAGCATAACCAATCTTCCATAAAGACTCGTCCCAAATCCAATTTCTTTACATACCTAGAGATAAACAATGGAAGGTAAGAATTAAGATTATAAAAAACAGAGGAATAAAAAGGAACATAAAATATATGGCCTTCACAGTTGCTTAAGAAAAGCATATTGTGGCATTTTACTACCAGAAGTTCTTGTCGATAAATGCACCAATGACTAAATAAATGAAACAAGACAGTACAAAGAGGTGAGAAAAAACCTTACTTTGCTTTTAACCATTGCGCTCAGCTGACAGTCATCTCCTACCAAAACAACATGTTTCACCCAATGCAGACGTAGTGGGATCACCAATTCACACTCCCGCACCTGAGCAGCCTCATCAACAACTAATACATCCAGAGGTGCAATCTCCATGTGATGTAACCGATACGAGCTAGAGACAGTAGAGAAAAGAAGTGTTGCATTACAGATGCAGTAGCTATGCACCCAGTTTTTGTCTACTCCAATGGGTAAATTAAGCGAGTGTAGCAGATCTTTAAGCAATTTAAGGCATGTAGACCTTGCTCCATCCAGTTCTTTCTCAATAGAAGATATAGGCTGCGGACAAACAGAGTTTTCAGTTGACAAACAACCAAGGCCCCTTCTCAAGCCCTCATCGGTCAAGTCTACGTCACACAGAAGGGCACCAAATCTTTTCAGCATACTGAGAAATGTAGATATACTTATGACACTATCACGAGAAAAGCACCTTCCAGGAAGGTGAACCCACAAATTCATTACGCATCTTTCAAGAGCTGTTGCTGTCGCATCAAATTGCTTCTTTATAAAGTCCAGAAAGCACACTGGGTCAATTTTGTCATCATCCACAAGAAGCATATCATAACGTGAAACGCAGTCTTCAAAAAAGGATACCATTGAAGCTATTCTATACTTCCATCCAGACAAGGATGAAAAGCATTCCACAAGTTCATCGACACGGAAATCTAAGAAAACATCCTGAAGATCGTCAGTCATGTCCATGTTAGACCTGCTTCCAAATAGCAATATATCTCCAAGAGAAACAGGTAGACCATTGCCATCACTGTACCCATTGAAATCTTTCAAGTTTTGAAGAAAACGAGTGCAAACTCCAACCACAGCAACATTTGTGGGAGCACAAGTAAGAGTTCTGCATTTCAAACATGCCAGAACCCACAGTAAAGCGCTAACCGTCTTGGTCTTTCCAGTACCTGGTGGGCCCCATATAAGCTTCATGAGGTCCACATGCCTACATAGTACAGCTGAGATGACAGATTCAATAGCGTCCACTTGCGATCGATTAAGCTTAATTGACTGTAGTTGCTCTGTAAAAGAAGCCAAGCAGCCTCCTTCCTGTTTAACACAGATACCACAAGCATCATCACCCTGCAACAGAGCCAACATAGAGGAGCTCAACAAGTTAGTACGGTACATAATTTATATTGGAAATGAAAATGGCAAGTAGAACAAAAACACGAGTAGTCATGTCAAATTACCAAATTTGTTGGGGCTAAGAGCGACTTGATGACTGTGAAATTGTTATTCATGTGTGCATCGAAGGTAAGTGCTTTCCATATCCGCATGTTTGTGGTGATATTATTCAGAAATATTGCATGTTTGAGTTTATTCAAGTCTTCTTCCAAACCAATATCCTTTGCAACTTTGACTCTGAAGCCCTTCTGATACTCATCATCCATAGAAACCTCAGTAACCATTGCCAAGCAATATGTCACACCATGGCGGTTTAAGTCCTCTGCAGCTTCAGGTTTCATGCTAGACAAAATAAATATGTCACCATTCCTCGCAGCATAAGCCTCAGTAGAATAACCAGCCTCATTGTCCCAAAAGTCCACATCCATAAAGTATGATCCAGATTTTCCCGCTACCTCCATGGAAAGTATTTTCGACGAGGGTGCTTCCCTGAGAAGTTCAAGGCATGAGCACAGATCTGACCTTGTTTCTTCAATCAGAGGGGCACGGTATGATGTGAGATAGTGATCAAGTGACTTGAAGTTGCAGGGAATAATCTCAACCTAAACACAGAAGAGAAGATGGTATAAATGAAACATGGTTATAGGTAGCAAAAGATTCTCCAAAAGTTCCTTCAGCACAAAAATGGCATGCAGTTTATACTAACAGAAACTGTCTACTAATTATCATCTACTGCAATAAGAGGCAAGGACCAATACAGGGCTTAGGCTATCACAAAGACAAGGAGGTACTGTACTCAACCTTTCACATAACTTGTCAATGCGATCTAATTTCCAATTTCTGCCAGGAAAACTAAACGACATCACAGCATGTATCTCTCTTTTTCGACAGACAATATATATCATCTCACTAGGATACATGATTTACATACCTAACATCTGCCAACAGCCATTAACAACTTACCACATGTATCATCTAAAGCTTTTTGGAACAAGACAGGCTAACTGATGCTACGACCCACTTAAACACTTCCCAAATTACGGTGCGCCACGGGCATAGCAAATCAGCAGTGGGCACCTCCACCGGTAACACACAATAATGCATAACATTTATAGTTATGCCCAAGTCAGTCACTCATATAAGGCACCAGCAGAAACATGTAATCTCCTGAATGCCATGTATCACCACCAGTGTGTGCAGAAGTTATGTGACTAACTCACTGCAATGCTTGTCAAAACAAAACAAAACAAGGCACTCAGCACAACGCCAATCGAACTTCCACTGGTACGTGCACATAAAACCCTAGCACACGGACCAAACCACGCAGACAGAGCACCAATATCTGGAGCATCGTCCAGCTGCCCAACTTTGATCACACGGAAAAACAGCCAACAGCGGTACACTAAAGTAGTAAACGCGGTTAACTAAGAAAAAGTCACTGGATTTCAGCGTGAAGAGAAACCCATCACAAGGAGGTTACTTCACTCAACCATACACATAACTGGTCAAAGCAATATAATTTCTAATTTCTGCCGAGAAAACTGTACAACATCACAGCATGTATCGCTTTTCTTTCAACTGGGTGCAGGTACCTCTCTCACTAGCATACATGAATCACACTCCTAGCATCTCCCAACAGCCATTAACAACTTACCGCACGTCTCATCTAAAGTTTTCTTTGGAACAAGCAGGGGGGCTAACTGATGCAACAACCCACTAAAACACTTCCCAAACGATGGTGTGTCACTGGCATAGCAAATCAGTGTGTCATTATTTTCAAACAGCAATGTGCACCTCCATCAGTGATACGAAATCATGCATGTAGCATCTACAGTTAGTCCAAATAGTCACACTCACGTAAGGCACCAACAGCAACGTTTAATTTCCTGAATGTGATGTACAGTATCACCACCAAGTGTGCAGCAATAATTACGTAACTAACTCACTGCAAAATGTCAAAACAAAATAAAACAACACAAAACAAGGCATTCGGCAAAAGCCTAAACCCTAGTATCAGCACCAAGTGCGCAGCAGCAATAATCACGCAGCCAACTCACAGCGCAAAATGTCAAAACGAAATAAAACAAGACAAAACAAGGGGCACTCAGCAAAAGCCAATCGAAGTTCCCAGTTCCCTGGGCACGTGCACGTAAACCCCCCTCTAAACCCTAGCTAGCGCACGGACCAAACGACGCGATTAACAGCAAGCAGAGAGAAACCGCTAACAGCACTACACGACCAAACCGCTAAAGCCAAGGAAATCAATCGATCAATGGCATAATTGCTTTGAAGTCCACATTAGATCTTTATTTTGCTGTCAAGTATATATTGGGTATTTTACAAATGTACAATCAACTCTGGGTACATGATCCAAGGCTGCTCAACTTGTGGGTAAAAAACCAATTTTCCCCTAAAAAAAAGTCGCCGGATTTCTTCAGCGCGAAGAGAAACCCAGCGCGCGCGCGCGCGCGCGCGCGCGCGCGCATGCGTGCGCATGGCCGGCCCGGAGTCCGAACGCGCGCACGGCGCACGGGCACGGATTCGAAAGGGGGGAAAAGGAGGGCGAGGCGGCGCGGCGCAAGCTCGCGGCGCCACCCGCACAAACCGCCGTCGTTCGTCGGGAAGTAGTGTAAGTAACCGAGGGGCCCCGACCCGACCGATGACGCATCGGAGCCCGGACGTTAAGGCAGATTCGAAAAAAAGGGGGAGTTCGAGACAGCCCGCGGCGGCGCGCCCGCGCAGCACGAACTAGCGGCGGCGCGCGGCAGCGGAAGCAGGGGAGGACCGATGACGCACGCACCTTGTCCCGGTAGAGGTCGTCGTCGTTGATCTCCGGGACGGACCAGGCGAGCACGACGTCGTCCAAATCCGCCTGGGCCATGCCGCACGGCCTCCTCGTCGTCCCGCAGCCCTAGCCTAGCCGCCGCTCACGCGCGAGCACCGGACCGAGCCGGCGGCATGCGCGAGGAGGAGGAGGAGGAGGGGGTCTCCGCCGCCTGTTGGTGGAGGAGCGGTGGTGGTGGCAGTGGTGCTGCTGCTGTGGCCGGGTTTTGCGGAGAAAAGTGGAGGGAGCGATCAGCTTGGAGGAGGGGGGAATGGGAGTGGGATTACTGCGCTGCGCTGCGCTGCGCAGAAATCTTTTGCCTCTGGGAGAGAAGATGCTAGAGGAGGCTTTCAAGGCTTTTGGGGTTCTAGGGGCTCCTACGGTAAAAACACCATGGTAAAAAAGAGGACCGAACGGTAAAAACTCCATGGTTCTCACTTCTACTTCTAGCGCTCTCTCGGTCTGGTCTTCTCCTTTCCACAGCCTGTCCTTCTTTTTCTTTCCACAGGTGGTTTTGTTTCTATCCCCCTTCTCCGGAGGGAGGTTGCCTTCCTTCCTTTTCGAAAAAGAATAGAGGAAAGACTGTACGTATCTTTTGTTCGGGTGTGGGATCTCCTTCTCTCGTTCAAAATGATATCTGCTAGGAACATCCGCAACATGCAGAACCGGTTTCCCATCCACTTTTAAATCGGTCCAAAAATGTTTATGCCACAAGGTTGTGTGTCTCGGACGGGGAATTAAATGAGACGTCGTATAATTGACGACTCTGTGTATGCCTTGATGGCTGGAAAAAAAAACTTGTAGGGTTCAAAACAGAAGTGGGTGAATAGGGAATTTTCTTACGGTGGCACTCCACATCCGTTTGGTTCGAAAGAATTCAGCGGAGATTTTGTATTCACTTCTTCGGATGTGGGATGTTCAATTACCTCCTTTGGCTTTCTCGCGCAGCGGATACCTAGGAAATATAGAGTCCGGTTTTCATTCACTTTTACATAAGTGAAATGAAACCATTTATACAACAAGATGTGTTTTAGCGGAAAAGTAAATGAGATGCCGTATACGCGACGGCTCATCTATACTCTATATTAAGCCTTCATTATATGCCATAATCGTTAAAACTAGTTTGTAGGGCTTCTTTGGTTTAATAGAAAAGTGGAGGAATAAGGTGGAATAGGCAATTTTCTCATGGTGACATTGTTCATCCGTTTAGTTCAAAATAATTGAGCAAGAGAAAAATATGAGATCTTTTCTATCAACTTAGCTTTAAAGGAAAATGCAATAATTTTACAATCTGTTGTGATTCGTGGCCTCCTTTTCAAAATCCTATGCACGGTGAACAAGAACGATGTCTTTGTGACGTGATAACATGCTAATTATACTTCCTCAAGGTGTTTGACTTTGATTTGACCTAGATTATTAGGAAATCATATGTTTTTCTTATTCCTATGTTGTACAAAATTATTGTGTTTGCAAATCCTCTATGTTGTACAGGCATTCCTATTTTCCCTCGCCTTTTTCCTAATGCTCATAATGGAAAATAATAGAACAAACATTCATAAATTGAAACAAAGGGTAATACGATAAAATAAAGTTCAGCCTATCTCAAACTCAAACGAGAGCGTCATTTTTTAACATTCATGATAACATTTGTCAAAGATATTTTACTAATAGTTGAAAATGATAGCTCAAGAGCGTGCTAGGAAGCACAAAATTAATATTACTGTTTTTGTAACAAAAATGACACATTGGTGTTAATTGTTTCTCTACGCCAGAATCTCGAGTCAAAATAAAGCATACGTCCTTCTAACGGTTCATTGCTTCCTCATCCTGAACCATGGCCTAATTGATTATAATAATAAAAACATGGTGGGAAAGTGGTGTACTCCCTAATCATTTGTATCCTATAAAACACATTTTATTATGAAAAAGATGATCATGCAACTGTTTAACTTACACCCTATAATTTTCTAATATTTTCGTACATAATCATGCACCACATCACTTTGTTAAGATATTTGTTAGGGCTTAGGAATACCTACCAAAAAAGTTATAATATTTTGTTAGGGCAGGGCTTTCCATGCTAGGGTAGTCTACAGCCAGACTGGGCTCTGATACCACTCTGTAACACCCCTCCCTGGCACCACTTGCCAGCGAGGCGGTCGTCCCGTGCGCCAGGCCAAGATATCTGGCCGCACGTCGCGACAGTGTAACATATAGGATATCATTACACAACAGGCAAATAAGTGCTACAAAAAGAGGTTTACAAGGCCATTAGGGCACGACAAAATATCGAGCCAAGCATGGCACATGTCAGAGTTTAACTGGCAGCGGAAGAAGGTATTGAGGCAACGGCTTGGAGCGACTCCATTCCACAGGCATCTGGCTGGACTACGGATTCCTAGCACGCACGCTCTTGCTCCATCTCCTTGCTAGGGTAGAAGATGAATCCTCGCCGATATCTGGCCACATTGAGGCCCGTGAGTACATTAAATATGCACTCAGCAAGAGGTAGTCCCTTGCTACAAACAATCCAACAATCATGCAGCGAACAATCATGTGACAAGTTATTCATTGATGAACAGTCTAAAGCATGACCAAACCAACGTGAAGCACGACATAATATGGTAGCATGGCATAGTTCAGAATATAGCATGTCATATGTTCAGAATATCGCATGGCATATACTCAGAAAATAAGATGTATCGTCCACATGGGTAAGATCACAATTCCTGGCACTCCGGCCTCTCGCCAACTCTGACGCAACACATAGACTCCACGAGTCTCACAAACTGTTTCAGCGACCTGTTTCAGTAACTTCTTTCAAGTTCATTTGCAAAAGTTTTCCCCGTGACAAGACCGACTCTAAGTGTGACTCGATCCAAACGTGTCCCGTGACCTTGGGACTAGGCTAGAATCTAGATTGACACGCTCGAGAGGTTGCAACAATACACACGCTGGAGTGCTAACAGATCCCGTCGGAAAAGTCCACACTCCCCAACGCTCCACAAAATCAAGACGCCCCATGTATAGTTACCGACATGCCCTAGGGCCTTGCCTTAGGCTGAACTACAATTTCGGCACGTCCCCAACCAATGAGCGACGCCGAGCTCCGGAACCATCACAAGACTAGCCCCGACCACACAGGTAACCGACTAGACTCACCAAGGGGTGACATCAAAGGGGAATCTCGATAATGCTACTAAGTTGGGTCTACCCATTCCGACGACGCGTGACTGAGCTAAAAAGTTTGATGAATGGCACCGATGACTCAATCTAGTCGAGGGAGGTGATTAATTTATTAGTCAAGTTTGTCAAGATCTTTCCAAAGATGTTTCCACCACAATGATTGTAAAACCAACATCTCCAATGCAGCAATAAAACAGGGTTAGGATGATAACAGTCGAGTATAATGAGCACAACATTCACATATATTCATACCACAAACAAGAAACACTCAAGTCAATTGAACCGACCGGGTATTCGTGGCGGGTGTGCCGGAATTTCCACGTGTCGTCTTTAGTGTGTTATTAACAGTAATATTATCCACAAACAGAAACAACCAAAAACAATTGATCCGACCGGGTATTCGCGGCGGGTGTGACGGAATTGCCACGTGTCGTCTTTAGTGGGTTATTAACAGTGATAATATCCACAAACAAGAAAACAATCAAAACAATTTATCCGACCGGGTATTCGCGGCGGGTGTGCCGGAATTTCCACGTGTCGCCTTTAGTGGGTTATTAACAGATAAATAAGTCAGCGGGTTAGATGAGTCAGCAAGTTAGATATACCACGCAACACACAAACACACGACAAGATAATAGCAAACAAGAAAATAGACAATCAAACATTGCGGGACAGATCATAGCAAGTGGTTAGCTTGACTTAGAAGACGGTTTCAAATGCTCCGAAAAGTCTCAGCGTCGTCGTGCGTCGGAAACTCGAAAAACAAACAACGACAGATAACGCGTTTGAAAATGACTGCAAAATAATATGTTTTCAAATGAAACAAAACTGGTATCAACTTGTACCTCTCGTCGAGACAAAGATTTAGAAATTTGAATCACTCAAAACGGAGTTACGGTTCAAAAGTTACGGAGGTTTGAAAATCTATCCAGCAGAGAAAAAAAACAGACGCGCGAAAAAAACTGCACGGGCCGCGCGAGCTGGGCCGGAAACGGCCCGCGGTCGCGCACTGCGCGCCGCACGCGCGCTGCGCTAGCTGGGCCGCTGGCAGGCCGCGCTGGCTGCAGGCCAGCTGGGCTGAAATACGTTTGGCAAGAAAAAAAAAAGGACGAAAACAGGAGGTCGTCTTCCTCCCAAGCACACGCGTACTGGAACGCGAGACTGCCGGCCGGGGATGGCCAAAAGGCACGCCCGGAGGACGGCCGGTGGCGGGGACGAGACGGAGGCGGCGTACCGCGGCCGAGGGAGGCATGGCAGGGGCGGGGACGGCCTCCTGCGCCCGCGCCCGAGCTCGAGGAGCTCCGGCCATGGTGGCCATGGTTGACATTTTTGGTGGAGATTTTTCCCTCACTCATTGAGCTGAACGAAGATGGCAGGGGATATGGAGAGGATAGGAATGTCTAGGGTTTCCGGCGCTGCTCCTTGGAAGGGTTTAAATAGAGGGAGGAGAGGAGAGTTAGGTGGTGGCCATTGATGACCTTGAGGTCATGGATGACGTCTTCTAGCCACAGTGAGGAGATAGGAACGAGGGGAGGAGGTTGGGTGTCTGTGGGGGAGTAAAGGGACTGTTTAGGGAGAGGGATTAGGTGGGATTCGGTGCTAGGTGGAATTTAGGGTAATGTCGATGTGTGCGTCCCGAACGTCCCGGTGGGACACGAGCGGCATCGTCGCATTCCCGGAGACTCGGAGCTCAAAATGCGAAAACAAGGGTACCTATGGCTTGCTAAGGAGAATACCTACGCCACTGCACTGGTCTCACACTCGAACGATGCACTTGGCAGAACAAAGTTTTTCGAAAACTCCACGTACAGAAGGTGTTCGACGAAACGACAGAGGTTTCACTGAACTCAGAAAGATCCCAAATAAATACCACAGGGTACTCTGGGTTTATGGAGAGTGTATATGGAGTTTGAGATCATTTGGAGGTGTGGAAAAAGGTTTTGCAATTATACGCTAAGTCGCGTACCGACATCGGTGTTTGGCTTACAAAGGAAGTAGGTCATGACTTGCTCAAATGGATTCGGGTTCAACTAAAGAAGTGTAAGAAATACGAAAATATGCATCCTCCCAAAAGATGAGAATTTTCCGAGACTCCTACGTTGACGGAATAAATTGAGGCGAGGAACGACACTCGATAGTTAACTCCGAAATTGAAAATCTGGGATTGGAGTATGGAATATTTTTGGGCGGGTCTTTTAAAATAAGACAGGGGGTCCTCCGGTAGATAAGCGAGAGAAAACCCTAAGTCAACTTGTGTCAAAAGATTTTAGGGACATTTATCCGAAATAGAAACGTTTTCTGATGTTAAATAAATTTTAAATTCGGTCTAAATTTTCGGTGCGTTACAGTATTGGTACATCCAAAACGTATATATGATTTTGATGGATCCATGTTATTATTATATAATTGTTGCATACTTTTGCTACTATTTATATCGATTTACTTCATTTTTATCGAATTAAGCTATTCAATTAAAGCCAGTTGTGAGTTATTTTTCTATCTATTTATGCATCGCAAAAGGAAACAATGGCAACAATGGTTTCGTTTTCTCCACATTGGAATTATCCTCTTCCTACTAAATATATCTTAAATGCACCCCTGGAATATTCTTAGAAGATAGACATATACTAGCAAGTAAATATATAGGACACTTTGCCTTCCTTTCAGGAAAAAAGAGGAAATGCTATCTTTTGGATGTGAGATTCGTTCCTTGGTTCGTCATACACCACGGGTATTGATACGTCTCCAGCGTATATATAATTTTTTATGTTCTATGCTATATTATACCATGTTATTACATGTTTTGTATGCATTTTATATAGTTTTATGCATTTTCTGAGACTTATCTATTAACAAGATGCCACAGTGTCAGTCCTCTGTTTTCTGCTGGTTTTGGTTTTAGGAAAGTATGTAAGGAAATATTATCGGACTTGAACAATTTCTTTTCTAAATTCTATTTTTAATTGGGAACATTCCAGAAGACCGAAGATGACACGAAGTGTGGCACCGAGGCGTCGTCACCCCGTGCTTGCGCGGCAGCAAGTGGGGCCACATGAGCACCAGGTGTGGGGCCCTCGGGCCTCCACCGCCTTCGCCTTTTCGCCTACTTAAAGTCCCCGTAAACCTAAAATACCTACGGTGTGCATGATGCACACGGTGGGTGTGTTGTTTTGAGACCCCAAGAGGAAGGTATGAAATAGTGCAGCAGCAAATTTCACTCAGTTATGAAACCAAGGTTATAGGAGATGAAGAATTCCCTCGAGGTATCAACGGCGTCAGAGAAGAACTTCCTGGTGGTTGACATGGAGACTGCACACAAACAACAAGATATTTTGCCCCAACTTAACAGTGAGGTTGTCAATCTCACTGGCTTGCTGTAACAAAGGATTAAACGTATGTGTGGAAGAAAGATGTTTGTTTGCAGAAAGTAACATGTTCAACTGTGGTTTTATCAGATTAATGAGAAGGACCGGTGTTCACAGTTCACTAGTGGTGTCTCTTCATAAATAATAACATTCATCCATGAGTGGTAAACAAATTGTAGCTGGACAATTGATAGAATAATGATGAGCAAACCAATGCACATACTAACGTTATGATGTCTAGTGAGATTCATTCGGACATTACAACAATATATATAAACCGTTCCAACCGCATCTATGACTAATAATCCACCTTCCGGGTAGCGTCTGCACCCCTTTCAGTATTAAGTTGCATGCAACAGATTATCGCCTTAAGCATTGTGTGTAAAGTAAGTAAGTAACATCATCCTTAGACAAATAACTACTGTTTTATCTCTAGTAGCAATAGTACATCTACACCTTAGAGCTTTCTATCACTGCCCCAGATTAAATAGAGACATGAACCTACCATCGATAACACAATTAATGTTACTATTTTTGTAACACAAATCGACATCTTACTACGTATTAACTATTGTCAAAACAACAATCCCTACTCAAACATTAATCATACACCTCAGCATAAGCAATATGATGATGCATTTTTTCAACAGTTCATTGCTTCCTCGTTCTGAAGCATAGCCTAGCTGATTGTAGCAAACATAACAGTTCATTGCTTCCTCGTTCTGAAACATAAATGTTGTTGTACTCCATTGATGTACGCATGTTTCACCCATAGTACGTACTAGGTAACATGGCGCGGCCACGCCGCGCCCGTGGCGAGAAATTGCAGCGTCGGTCTGTTTTTTAAAACAAAATGCTTGTTTGCTAAATAATTATATAAAGTATAATCGATAATGAGGATTATGGTGTTGTACGAAGAAGCGGTGCGTAGCAGCATATAAACATAGTTACATTAGCTAACATGATGATCGTTTGTACAAATGCCTGTGAGTGAACTTAAGTATATTACTATGTGATTTCTTTGAAGCACTCTAATTTCTGCGGGGTGACACTCGTATTCATGTTGCCGTCGCTGCAGGAACTTGTGTCGATGTCGTTGTCGCACAGCCCCATGACAATGCCATCATCGCAACCCCGTGTTGTTGTCACCACAACAACCCCTCAACGATATTGTCGTCATCATCACCACAACCTCGTGTCAATGCCGTCAGTGTTGTTAGTCAATGTTGTCGCTGCCATCTCAAAGAAACTCGATCAGAACTGATCACACAAAATTAAAATGAAAGCAACATATGGTCAAGCTGCAAGCAGTTTGCAAGATAATTACATGCTCTTGTCACTAAATAATCGATCAATTAAAGAATGCTAGCAGGAAAAAACATTTATATCCATTGACGGACTGAGAAAACTGTAGGCTCACGTAAGTTTACAGGATAGTCACCAATGAAAGAAAAGACAGTTAATATTCTTTTGCTCTCAAAGCTGTCAAGAAATTACATGCATGCATGTAATTTTTTCCTTCTGACAGAAAAGAAAAGATACATATTACAAACACAATCAGTTTACGTCGTAGGTGAACCTCACTCTTTTGCATATCAACCACATAATTTCTTTGAAAGGTGAATAGTAGACGAATAGCCTATTGTACCAGATAATCTAGGCCATTTATATACTAAATTCTTATGAAAAGAGGCAGCCAACATATTCTTAATGATACTATGTGTTGAACTGTAGTTGTTGTGAGTCAAGATATTTTCAGCATATATGTAAAGGCAAACTAACACTAAAAGAATGAATGGTCTCCATGTCTATGTTTTGAATTTGGGGCATAACACACATATAATCTTAAAAAAAAGGGTGTGCTACAACAGGTCTACTGTATTAAGCTGACATATAACTAAAAGGTAGTCAAAATAATGAGTGAATTGACAGAACACATTGGTGAATAATCACCACATAGTGCCAGAAGCTTAAAAAAGTGTAAAACACTCATCAAAACAAAATGAACAACACAAAGTAAAAATAGAGCATATCGAATTTAGCAGAGCTAAATGATATGTGAGCTCAAGCATTGTATATAGAATTTACACAGGTCGCATGTCTTGAGCAAATAAATCCACATAGCCTAATCCCTTTAGAAAGTCTAGCCATAGATAAATTGCTCAAAGGTCAAGGAAATATGTACAACAGAGCAAGCCAGTGGACTGAAAATATGGTCGGTATGCACATATCTATTACAATCCAAACTGAACACTGCACATCATTTTCAGAAGGTAAGTGGTATGGCCTCTTGTATAAAAAATTGGAGTTGTGTGACGTGGCCAGTCAAGCCACTTAAGCCTGCTAAAGCGTCTAATAAAATGGGAACAAACCATTTTGTTATTTCTTAGTCTCTGTTAGACCTCCAAAGCACATGGATAGCAAGACCATAGTATTTCCAATGCATAGTGAATTCCATATTTGTGTCGACTGAATTGGTTAGCATCTTCCTAGTTGATTTATGTGCCTTTGAGAACATTGGCAGCCATATGATCAGTAGGATTTAGAATAGGAAATAAGAGTACAAAGCAGCCAGCTAGACATGAGCGCAAGCTATTCCAGATATACAGCAAGTGGAATTGCAACCCAGCACACGACCTACTCTGAGATTTCTAGCCTACATGTATCTTAACTTCCATACATCTCACTCAAACATATGAAAGATATTATAAATGATAAAATGGCACAATAATTTCACTTACCAAAGGATCGATCATCCTCCATGTTCTCCTACCACAGTCATAGAGGAAGCGAGTCCATACATCCAGGCTAGAAATGGCAGAATCAAAAAAATATAGGAAGCGAGTCCATGAGCTCACTTGACCTGGGAATGGAGGTGCGGGGACAACAACAGCCTTGTCTGGCCCAGCTGCTTCTCCCTTTCCCGGCCGCCGCGCCCTGCCCGACCGCCTCTCCCACCCGGCCACCGCCGTTGGCCGGCCGCCTCTCCCAGCCTACACGCGTATCTGGTCGTCTTCGAGCCTCCTTGAGCGAGAGAGAGAGAGAGAGAGAGAGAGAGAGAGAGAGAGAGAGAGAGAAGGCAAGCAGAGAGAGGAGGAGGCCGAGGCGGCGGGTTGCTGCAGACTCTACTCGATGCTCCGTCGCCACGGCCACCGGTGATGAGAGACGGGAGCTCCAAGGGAAGGAATCCGTCCAAACCCTAGGAAAGCTTGGGTTGTCTGTGCACTTGAGGAAAGGAGATGGGATGAGGTAGAAGGCACCGGGCGGGGCGAGTGGATAGCGTCATCCATCAATCTGGCCGGCATATGCGTCGCATTGTTTCCCTTCAATCTGTGGGGGAGGGGCGCAGCCGCGGCGTGCGGCGGCGACGATTCAGAGGTCACACAGGAGAGAGAAAGGGAGGAGGGGGATTTCGGCGGGACGTTTTGTACTAATAGCTTGCGCTCATGGCTAGCTGGCTATCTTGGCGCCGAAGATGAGGAGGCCTCACCTCCTCTAGGTGCTGTTCTGGCACTAGGAGGGGTGGAGACCTCGGACCTGCGCAGGACGTTAGACAAGGGTACTTAATGTTAGAGTTTGGTGTTCGTTGTTGTCTTCTTTGTCAATGGAGATGACATCGTTTGCAATAAGTGATCTTTCGTGATTTGGTCGTCGTCGAGA
Source organism: Poa annua (assembly GCA_026929855.1). Taxonomy (NCBI): domain Eukaryota; kingdom Viridiplantae; phylum Streptophyta; class Magnoliopsida; order Poales; family Poaceae; genus Poa; species Poa annua. The sequence continues at coordinate 305,350,952 of CM049426.1, read as the reverse complement.
TCTCCTTCTCCACATCAATGATGGCTTTGAAAGATTAAATTTGTCTAGGTATGATTTTTCAGATCTTGCTTTGCCAGATCAATCTTGGATGGTTTCTCATGGTTGCCGCGAGGAGGTTTGGCCTCGCGTTATCTATCCCGACTACTACGTCTTTGGCAATGGTGATTCGTTCTCTTGGCTCCCAGCGTCGTCGACAAAGTGTCTCGGTTATTTGTTCCTATAATATCAGTGGTGGTGCTCTTACCGATGTTGCTCGATTAATTTAATGGTTGCGTGCGTGCACAAAGTCTTAGCATTGTGGCTCAAATTAAAAAAGAAGAACCTTCGGTGAATACGGTATTCACAAGTGTGTGATTTGATGGTTTTGACGTTGTTCTGCTGCTGTTTTTAGAAAAGTATAAGATTATGTCATGGATAAAGAAAGGGCTTGAAAATTTCATAGATTTGCTAGTCTATTTCACCTTTATTTTCATAATCGATTTAATCATGTACTCTTTATTAGTTTAATATATGTAATATTTTTTTAAAATAAGTAATTTCGGTTCAGTCGATAACAGCAATGTACCGTACCCAATGTACAGGGTGGGGTTGGGGAGTTGGCTTGGTTTCCTGCGGAAATGCTGGGTTCGTACAGTGAAAACTTGATGGTACAGTGCTACAGTTCAAAATACGGGTCAACACGCATGTTCTCGGTCTGGTACTGGACAATTCGGTCGGTCTGGTACAATGAAAACTTGATGGTACGTAGTACAAAACTGAGGTATTAGCACCATCCATACAACAACTTGTCATGTGGGAGCAAAAACATATAAGAATTTGAAAATTGGGTTAAAGTGGTACATAAACTTGTTAAGTTGAAGCAAATTCATACAAATCCACCCAGAACACGACGTAGACAAGCCACGCCGGATTTACGCAAAATTTTCCAAAAACCCCAAAAAATGTGAATCAACACGTACGCGTCCAGAACAGAAAGTCTCCAAATCATGAAAAATCGCTCCGATTTATTACACAATAGCGAATGTAACATCATCATGTTTAACGATCAACCCAAATCCAAGTGATTTCCTGAGCACAACTACCTTCCATCATGGCGCCCGACAACCCTACTTCAACCCACAACCGCGGTGGAGAAAGAAACATCAATTCAGAGGAGGTCGAGACACCTATGATACTCTGGAGGCTTCATGTCGTACCTACGGTACACGGGATCGTTCGTCATTGGCGCCGCTGTTGACGAGGCACGACGAGATTCCAGAAGGAGCGGCGCAGCCTTCACGACCATCTAAAGTGAGAAAAATACGACGAATCAATCGGTCTCCTTTCCTTTATACGCAGACTTCAGGGATTTATGTGTAAACTGAAAAGAAAACGAGCAGCTTAATGATTAATCATACACGCCCAACTATTATGTGGATTGGAAAATTAGTTCCTTAAAATCCGAGGGCTTTTTTGCATAAAAATGTGTCCACCGTGGCAACCAAGTGACAGAAACATGTCGTGATGAGTAGATTTATATGAATTTACTCCAACTTGACAAGTTTATGCACCACTCCAACATCATTTGTATGATTTTCCTCCCACCCGACAAGTTGTTGATGGCTAGTGCTAATACCTCTACAAAACTTGATCAACAATTCAGTAGCCCCAAACCGAGCTCATTTTATCCCGTCGTAATCCTAAGAAAACAATTAAAATATTCCTCATCAAAAATGAAGTGCAGAATTACTCCGAGAGAAAGAAAAAGCAGAAGGGAAAGGTGGAGGCCATCGTTTTAGAATGGAGCGGGAAGGAAAAAGAAAAAGCGCGGAAAAGGAAGAGCAGAAGAACTTTGTCGCGACGTGCAAAGCCCACAGCCTTTCGGCCTGCAGGCTTCTTTTTCTTCGCGGCTACCAAACCGCCTGATCGCTCCAGAAGCACTCCTGTACGCACGGCTTCCTGTCCTCACTCCTTTGATTTGATAAAGTAAATGTATCCATTTCCCTCTCTCCGACTAAAGTTGTAGCAATATTTTTAGAATATGAATTTGAGGCCACCCCATTTTATTGTTAATGTAAAAAATGTATTTATTTGCCGTAGGAAAAACAAGAATTGTCTCCTTTTTAGATAGAAAACAACAATATATTTGGCAAGTTAATAATACATGGAGGAAAAAAAGAGTTCATCCTGCTCCTGCCCCCCCCCCCCCCCCCCCCCTCCTTCAGCGGCGAAGGGACGAAACCCTACCATGCAGTCATGTGGACCTCCTTCTCCCTCCCCTCTCGCCGCATATCATATGAATTATGAATAACCTTGTCGTTAAACAAAAAAAAGAAAATAATATTTAATAGGTACGGTCTCTAAACTACCGGTGAAAGTATCATTTTGCCGATATTTTCTAGTTTCTACTCTGCTCACCATGTTTTCACAATATAAGATGTTTTAGACATTTTTCACATTCACATGCATATATACATGTTTTCATGCACATATCCACTTGTTTTACTTTAAATCTAGACAACATGTGAAACATCTAAAACATCTTATATTGTGAAACAAAGTGAGTATCATAAAAGAGTTATATTACAAAACATGCTATATGTCAAAACAAGAACAAACTTGTGGTTGAAGGGCTAGCTAGAAGGGTGGTCATACCCCAGCCCATCAGAATGGACATCTCCTAAAAGTCGTCAAAGGGAGGCGATATTCATGTCAACATCGAAGCCTCTATGGTGACTTTGACTTCGGCAATTACAAAACCCTCAATCCGTTTCAAGACTAGATATCTCGGCTTAATTAGTCTCTCGAAAGTCCTTATAGCGTGTGCATGCATTCACTATATAGATGATTCCCAATTGAGTACTAGCCCGAACTCGAGCTCCTCATGCCCTCTCAGCGAAAAATCGGGCTCCTCATGCCCTCTCAGCGAACAATCCGGTAGGGGAAGCAGCCATGTTTCCACGGTGTTCACGTTTGGACACGTGACATGTGACGCGCCAGGTAGGGGGTGTGCGAGCTCTTGCTTCGCCAATGAGTGGAGATGCCATATTGTATTTCCCTATAGAATTGTACTCGCTCTTGATGTGTAACCAAGCATGTACAATATCATTCTTAGCCTGGTAAATGGGTAGTAATGCAAGCAAGTAGCACTGCACAATGCTAACCTAAGTAGATTCCGATGTATTGCTTTGCGTATTTTTTTATGTTGGTAAATATTTTCTTAGTAAAACTTATATCATTGTTGTTAAATTTCTTGTGCATTACTTTGGGTGATAATTTATTTGTCACCGGTGAGCAGCCTCCTCGACGAGCCCACACTTATGATGACATGTATGTCGACCTCCGTGGGCTAGGTTATTTGCTGGTTTTTGTTGGGAGTGAGCACGAAATAGGCTTTCGCCCCGCTTTATAAATAAAACAAACAACCAACATACAACCAACCACACCCGCACACACAAACACAACACACACCACACAAGTTGGGGCAACAGCAAACACAACGCCCAAAACAGTAAGAAAGGAAACACGCACCGAATCGACGAAGCAAGGAAGACCCGCCACCGCTGCGCCCTCTGAAGTTTCCACCACACTCCAATCGCTCTAAAGTATCCAGTACCAAGTAGCATATTCCAGAGGGTCACCGTCGACATGACGCTGCTACTCGGACCAGTTGGTCCTATGGTTTCCCCCGACACTAAGTGTATGGTGAACTCGGGCTATGTGATGACCTGCCATGCTACCGCATGATTGCAGCACACAGGACATCGATGTAAAACTCACGGAACACCGTTCCGCAAATTTCACACCATCAGAGTGGCACAACAGAAACATTGCATGGGTCCAACGGTCATACACATATTATTACAAGTCAAAAGTGTACAAATTCAGAAAGATCCTCTTTGGTCCACCGAGGATCCGCACTACTAGGTTCTATTTGTAAACTTAAGGGTTTAGAAACAAGGGGTACTAACAAACTTCAAACCATGGAGCTCAGCAACTTATTTAGTAAAGTTCTATGTTGCTCGGCTCACTAACTACACTAGGGATTTGCTCTAGTAATCTTCCGTCTCTTCCTCTTGGCCGCCGTAGGTGATGAGGTAGTCGACACCTTCGACTCCACCTCATAGGTCTGGCTCGTCGTAGACCAGATTGTCCTGGTTGTAGATGTCGTATCCTCCTTCGTCTCCTGTGGCCTCAAGGTCTAGAAAGGGGTTTAAGGCAAGGGTGAGTAACAACGTTACCCCGCAAGTTCATTATGGTAAGGTGGGAGGTTTGATGCACTAGCTACAGCCACAGACAATGGATTGTCGTAGGCTAATGCAATTTTTATAAACATTTCTTCGAAGGTTGCTTTTATTCTGAAGAGCTATGTCCGTCAGGAGTCACAGGGCTAGGGCTTTGAGGAGCCTCCTTTCCTGCTGCGTTCGTCGTTCCGTCCTGGAACGTGGAGTAACATGTCACATTTATACACTCTGCAGAGGTGTGCTGCTTTACCCATAAGAGATCAATACCTTGTTGCACAACCGGGCGAATCATTCCCGTCCACACTTCCTTGGCGTGGGGCCCAGTCAGTAATCCAAGCCAATCATTGCGCCTTTCCACCATCCCTACACACCCCCCATTACTTCAGTTTACAGGTTGATGGGAAGTCCAACTTTCAACCTGATGACCATTTGAAGCCTGTCTCAAACTGGTCCTGAAGCCAACCTTCAATAGATACTAGACATTCGGCCGTTGTGATTCACAGGATAGACATCTCCCGATAATACGGCTTTATCCTGGAACTGCGAACTCGCAACGTCAAACAAGCCCACCGATAGACATCTCCCGGAAATACGGCTTTACCGGTGGCTTGTACGCACTACCCGACCCAGAATAGTACCCGTTGGTGTACGAGAGGAAAAGGGTACAACTGACTTCTCCGTCCCATTTCAGATCTCATGGTTGCGCGTAATATTCGGCGCAAGAATCACTGGCGACATTTGTTGTTAAGTCCTAGGTGATACTTTTTCTTGCAAATGAAACCTCCACCACAACATTCTTACCGTGGTCCCATCTGCCAGCCATATGAGATTACCACCTCGCCGGTGGATAACCATAGTCATATTATTATAAAATAAGTTTTCTGCCCTTTTTGTAGTGCATGTGATAATAGCATTTTGATAATAGTTTTTTAACAAATATTTCAAGAGGACGTGATTAAAAGGGATGAACTTGCCCGCTGGCTGAGAGATGGTGTAACGTGAAGGTTCAGACTGACCCGGGACCTCGGGTTCTGAAATAAATATCATTGCCTCATAAGACAATGTTTAAAGAGGCAATGGATGCTATGATGCATGTTAATGCTATGCATGATTTAAATTTGAGTCTAGAGATTTAGCGTTGTTTTGGTTATGGCTTTTATTATTTTTGTCTATTTTCAACTATTTGATTTAAATCTTAAAAGGTATGAATTATTTTTTATAACTCAGAATTGTGTAGTAAGGTAAATAATTGGATTAAATATTTATTTTTAATGAATTAATCAATGTTTATTGAATTTGGAATTTAAATCTTTTATTTGAATAAATAGGCTATATAAATAGTTTTATTGCAAAATTTACTTTAAAATTCAAAGTAGAATAGTTTTGAATATATTATATTTTTCTGAATTCAAAACTTATTTTTATTGAAAAATTTAAGTTTTTTATTTATGTGCAATATTTTTGTTTTATTTCTTTCATTGTGTATTCCATAATATTTTTGGCTGGGAGAGAAAAAAAAATAAGTGGGCTTGGCCCACTGGCTGGTGGGCCAGCCACACGGTCTAACCAGACCGGCTAGACCGACCGAGTCGGTCAGTTGACCACACCCGAACCCACCTCCTTCACCTCGTGATCCCCTCTTCTCTCTAGCGATAGGAATCGACGGCGGCGTCGCCGCCCCGCTCCGGCCAACTCCGGCCGCTTCCGTCGCCGCCACCACATGCATACGATGCGCCGCGCCGCGACCTACCTTTTGATCCCCTTCTTTTTTCCGCGCGCGTCCGCGGCTCGTCGCCCCCTCCAAGATCTGGAGCGAGGGTTTCGGACTCCGGCGTCCTCTGCTGCTAACTCCGGCGGTCCACTGGTGGCTCTGATGCACGGGGAAGGCTTCCCTGTGCGGCGCTGCGACGGCCGCGTGGGCACTGCCCCACCACGCCGATGTGGTTGCACACGGGCGCAGGTACGGTTCCTCTGCCCTCTCTCTCTCACCATTTGGGCCCGAGGCCGTGCTCTGTGTTGATTGATGCAATCCATGATTAGTGGCTACTATGGTTGTGTCTTGCTGCTGGTATCTCCTGAAAGTGTGCCCAGTGGCAAGATCATGACCAATGATCTGCTACTGGTGTGTTGCTCTCTATTGCTTACTGAAATTATTTCAGTTGTGCTAAAACTATGTGACTCCTGTAATGCTTACTGGAACTGATCCAGTTGTGCTATACTGAATTTCTGATAATGGAGGGTGCAGTTTACTGAAAGTGTTATTATGTATGTGTGTGCTACTCTGAAATCTTATGTTCAGAGATGAGCTACATGCCTTAACTGAATTAAGTTCTTCAGTTAGATAAAGAACATTGATTTATTGCTCAACATGTTTGATTCCTGGGGTTTTTACTCCCAGGAAGATGATACTATTATTAAATGGGTGACTGGTCTCTTTGATTAATTTTTGGATTGTGTTTGTGGTGCTCTTTCCTTAGAGAATTAGTGCCCAGCAAGCCTGTTTTTTAATCAAGCTGATGGATGGACTCAAACTTAGTTGCCTAGCTAATTATCTTAGCAGGGAATTAATTTGTGTTGTCTCAGCCAGTGATGTTTAGGCTGAGGCTTCTTTGAGATAAGATCAGATGCAATTTATTTTGCATGTTTGGATCGTTGCCAATAGCCTGTGATGCACAAGCTGAGGCTTGTATTGCTTGGAAAGTATATTTGGGGCTTGCTGTGTAATTATTTGTTGCCCCATGCCTATGATGCAAAGACCGAGGTAGTATTAAGCTAAGAACATATGCATGCTTGATTTACTTTGATTAAGTTAAAGCCCTGTGATGAGCCATGCATAGCATTTTATGCACGTCTGAGGGATTTATCCACTACAAGCTTTCTCTTGCTTGCATAGTTAACTAGAAGTTGGAATCAACCTTTAATTGATGGTGGTGTGGCACTGGAGCTTGTGGTGATGTAGTGGTAGCAGAACTTGATCAACTGATCTTGTGGATTCTTGCTCTTCAGCTCCTAGTTGGCTTCTGGTTGCTTCCCTCCTCCTCCTGGTTTGTACTCAGCCCTTCTCCTCCACTTGTGCTCAGCCCTTCTCCTCCTTGTTCTAGCTCAGCCCTTCTCCTCCTGATTGTTGTTGGCCATCTTCTTGACTTGCTTTTGGCAAGGTTGGGATATGGTTGGCTGGTGATTCATGGTGAAGTGGTGGATTGGCTGATGAACTGGTGTTTTGGGGATGAACAAATGAGATGGTTCGGGAATAGTGATGAACAGGTGCCTGTATGTTTGCTACTCCAGATATTTTGGGAAGTGGATAGGCTTCGGCTGGTTTTGGTATTATCCTGTCCCTGTCTTTATTTGGGTTGCCAAGTGTAATATGTTGTCTAAACCTGTGATGTTGATCAGAGGTTGTTTAAACTATGAGAACAGATGCTAAACCTTGATTAAGGCCTAAACTCAATGATGTGATCAGCAGTGCATTTCACTGCCAAACTGAGAGTAATCCTACACTAACCCACCTTGTGTATTTTCTATATTTTTTTTCTTTTCTTTTTATCTTTCAGGAAGAAGGTTGGTGCAAGATGAGATGATCAAAAGATATGAAGAATCAGGATGCAAGAATTAGTCTACTTAGGAATTTTATTTCTCTTATGTAATTCCTTATTTATTTGATTTCCATTTGATTATTTGTAAAGACAATGTATTATTGTTGTAAATCAATAAAGCAATTCTTGTTGTGTTTCATAATTGTAACATATGTTTGTAATTATTTAATTTATGAATCACTTCTTTATTTATTATTTACTTATCATTTATTTTTGTTTGTTTCAAATTCAAATTATTTGATTATTTGAATTTTCTCAAATTCCCTCAAACAGGTAAAATACCTAAAGGTCATATCAAAATTTATCACAATCACCTCAATTGAACTGTACACAACTCAATGAGTTGAAAGAAACTTTGATCGCTTCAGGTTTTTAAGTCGCGAAAAATTTATTCAGGTTTTCAGATGCATGAATGCAGATGCACAATTTCTATTTCTATCCTCCGTGGTTTTCTAAACGCTGGGACGTTACAGTCTTTCCCCCTTAACCAGAACTTCGTCCCGAAGTTATCCGCTTTGGTATATTGTCCGGCCTCCCTCCATATTCCGAATGGATATTGTCTTATCCTCCAGTTGATTACTCACCATACGGTATGCCAAGCGATCATCCTTGGTATTGTATACATATGCTTTGTTGGTATCCATATAGGTTGACATACTATGCCTGCCCACAGATCATAATGACCTGCTCTTCTTTCATCTGGGTGGCTGTAAGTATCTTTCCTGCTGACCTTAAAGTGGTTGATGTTCTTAAAATCCTATGTCTAAGCCCATATCTATCTATAAGTTAGGATGCCGTAAAAGAAATAGCGGCTCCAGTATCAAATAATTACTTGCCGGGATGAATTAGAATTTTAAGCATACCTATGACAGCCTGGTCTGAACGATTCGCCTCCTCTAAAGTGGTACAATTAAGCTTTTCATACGGTTTGCCTCCGTTCCCATTGCCATTCTTGCCCGAGCTTCCACCCCTTGGTGGTCCACTTCCTCCTGGACGACCTCCTCCAATTCCTGGTCTTCCTCCTGGGTTCTGGTTCGGGCAATCTGGCTTGATGTGTCCCTCCTGTCCGCAACCATAACATATAACCTTGGGAGTCCTGCAGTCACTCTGATAGTGCCCTCGCATACCGCATTTATGTAATGTTGCGTTTCAACTCCAGGCTCCTAGGGTTGGGTCTATTGCTTGCCACGAAAGAACGAGGTTTGAAAACCAACTTAGGTGTTGGTTTGGTGGATTGCACTCTCGTTGGCTCCCCCCTTCATCCTCTTATTCCTCTCATCCTGGACTTGCTTGAAGTCGTCTTCCCAGGTGATGGCCGCATCTACCAGCTCTTCAAAATTGGTTGCCTTGGTCAGTCTGATCTGCATCTTCATGTAAGGATGCAGTCCTCGAAGGAACCTCTTCTTCCTTTTCTCAGGTGTATTAACCTCATCCTCAGCATATCGAGAAAGAATGTTAAACTCTTGAATGTACTTCTGAACCACAGATTGTTCTGCCTAAGGTTCTCAAACTCACGTCGCTTCAACTCCATCACACTCTCTGGGATGTGTGCTTCACGAAATTTCCGCTGGAGCTCCTCCCAGGTGAATACCTTATCCACTGGGTATACATTCACCAAATTCTCCCACCATGCGGCTGCTGGTCCCGCTAATAGATGAACATCATAGCGTACGTTCTCTTGGTCAGAACATCCCACCGTTGTCAGCTTCCTTGCGGTATCACGGATCCAATCCTCCGCATCCATTGGCTCTGTTGCCATTGCAAACGGTAGTGGTTTTGCCTCTTGGAAATTCTTTAAAGTAATACCCCGAACTCACTCGGAATACCTCTCTCCTCCTGCCTTTTGTAGCAGGGCCTCCATGAACTTATTCTGGTTCTCCTGATCTTTCCTGCGGTTTTCCTCCATCGTCAGCAGATATTGTGTAAACTGTTGCAATGTCATCAAGGGTGGTGGTTGTGGTAGCCCTCCTTGTCCGAGTTCAGCTTCCTCCTTTTGCTTAGTCTCTCTCTCCATCCGGGCCCTCTCCTCTTCCGTGATTTCTAACGCCATTTTCCCCCACGTCCTGTACAAAAAGCGAAACTCATATACACCATGCAATGCTTTCTGAGCTCAACTCAATGCACAGTGCGTGTCACAGAAAGAACCAAATCCAAATAGAATCAGCGATATATTACACATACAACGAACACACATAATCTAGGGTTCGTACAGTACCTCACTAAGGACATATTACAAGCTCACCCGGTATACTACACAGTTTGCCCCGGGTTCTGGGAGAACTCGCTCCCCATTATTATAACATAAACATATACCCTCTAAAGGACTAGATAGTAATACTATCTCTTCTCATCGCACCATCATGCGTCTGGTCTGTCACTCTTCGCGATACCTCCCCGAAGTTCACCCCTGGTGACGTGAAGTCCGGCGCACTGAGTCTGGAGTGTAGAGCCTCCCTGGTGGAACATAGTTGGTATAGGAGGTGTCAAGAAACAGTCCTCCCATGCCGACATAGCTCGCGGCATCCTGCCCAGCCTGGTATGCGTTCACATGCTCATCCTCGTCGGAAGAGATATTTATCACTATGTGATCTGCCCCCGCGCCTGCAGCCTTCCCTGGTGGTGCGATATCCACCACACTGTCGTCGGTGTCGTAGACGGGCACTGGATCCTGGTTCGTGCCAGCGTACCAGTTGTACCTCCAGCCATCCGAGTTCTCCATAGGAGTCTCGGCATCATAAGCTCCCACTGGTGTAAGTGGATCGCTATGTGCTATCTCTGGATAAAAGATAGGTTCTGGCGTGGGCGAATAACAGAATGGCACATACTGTGATGGCCTCCTCGATGTACCTTCTTCCTGTACCCTACTAGGCTCTCCTGTCTCCGGAACTACCTTCTTCTCCTGTCTCTTCCTTCTCCGAGGATCCTCTCGGTCCTCGATCATCACGTCCTTGTCTTCCACCATAACACAATGGGTGTTGTACAAGGATCCCACCACCTGTCTATACCTGTCTAGCAACCTAGTCGCTAGACGAGGCTTGGTCTTAACCAAGACTGAGTGGTCTACCATTTCCTCCGTGGAATGAGTACTATGGGGCAAGGCTATGAAACTTGTACCCTCCAACTCTACTGCCCTATTCTCACGAATAGTAGCGATCGCCTCCAAAACAGCCTCATTATAAGCTGCGGTGACACTCAATCCTTCCCCTCTAGGTGGAAATGGACACGGTGTAAACTCCTTAGGTATTATTACTAATACCTGATACTTCACTAACTCCTCTCCCTCCGTAAAGGTATAGGTGTTGACAGGAATATCTATGGGATATCCAAAGACTCTAAGCAGTGACCGCAACTGCTCGGTAAATGTCCCCTGGAACAGATCCAACGTATCATGTTGAGCCCATGTCGACTTCTCGGAAGCCATCGTCTTTGGAGTACTGTATAAGAATTTATAATTAGTACTAATGCATCATAATAAAGAATTATCACACTAAAAATATGACAATGTTATTCTCAAGTGAATATTCATCATATTCCTAGAGAACTCTTTATCGTTGCTCATTAACCCTACAGGTTCTATCCCATTACTAGGTTTCCAACCTAAGGTCAAAGCAATTGCTCTAATACCAGCTGTGATGACCCGCCATGCTACCGCATGATTGCAGCACGCAAGACATCGACGTAAAACTCACGGAACACCATTCCACAAATTTCACACCATCAGAGTGGCACAATAGAAACATTGCATGGGTCCAACGGTCATACACATATTATTACAAGCCAAAAGTGTACAAATTCAGAAAGATCCTCTTCGGTCCTTCGAGGATCCGCACTACTAGGTTCTATTTGTAAACTTAAGGGTTTACAAACAAGGGGTATTAAAAAACTTCAAACCATGGAGCTCAGCAACTTATTTAGTAAAGTTCTATGTTGCTCGGCTCACTAACTACACTAGGGATTTGCTCTAGTAATCTTCCGTCTCTTCCTCTTGGCCGCCGTAGGTGATGAGGTAGTCGACACCTTCGACTCCACCTCATAGGTCTGGCTCGTCGTAGACTAGATTGTCCTGGTTGTAGATGTCGTATCCTCCTTCGTCTCCTCTGGCCTCAAGGTCTAGAAAGGGGTTTAAGGCAAGGGTGAGTAACAGCGTTACCCCGCAAGTTCATTATGGTAAGGTGGGAAATTTGATGCACTAGCTACAGCCACAGACAATGGATTGTCGTAGGCTAATGCAATTTTTATAAACATTTCTTCAAAGGTTGCTTTTATTCTGAAGAGTTATGTCCGTCAGGAGTCACAGGGCTAGGGCTTTGAGGAGCCTCCTTTCCTGCTGCGTTCGTCGTTCCGTCCTGGAACGTGGAGTAACATGTCACATTTATACACTCTGTAGAGTTGCGCTTCTTTACCCATAAGAGATCAAGACCTTGTTGCACAACCGGACGAATCTTTCCCGTCCACACTTCCTTAGTGTGGGGCCCAGTCAGTAATCCAAGCCAATCACTGCGCCTTTCCACCATCCCCGCACACCCCCCATTACTTCAGTTTATAGGGTGATGGGAAGTCCAACTTTCAACCTGATAACCATTTGAAGCCCGTCTCAAACTGGTCCTGAAGCCAACCTTCAATAGATACTAGACATTCGGCCGTTGTGATTCACAGGATAGACATCTCCCGGTAATACAGCTTTATCCTGGAACTGCAAACTCGCAACGTCAAACAAGCCCACCGATAGACATCTCCCGGCAATACGGCTTTACCGGTGGCTTGTACGCACTACCCGGCCCAGAATAGTACCCGTTGGTGTACGAGAGAAAAAGGGTACAACTGACTTCTCCGTCCCATTTTAGATCTCATGGTTGCGCGTAATATTCGGCGCAAGAATCACTGGCGACATTTGTTGTTAAGTCCTAGGTGATACTTTCCCTTGCAAATGGAATCTCCACCACAACATTCTTACCGTGGTCCCATCTGCCAGCCATATGAGATTACCACCTCACCGGTGGATAACCATAGTCATATTATTATAAAATAAGTTTTCTGCCCTTTTTGTAATGCATGTGATAATAGCATTTTGATAATAGTTTTTTAACAAATATTTCAAGAGGACGTGATTAAAAGGGATGAACTTGCCTACTGGCTGAGAGATGGTGTAACGTGAAGGTTCATACTGACCCGGGACCTCGGGTTCTGAAATAAATATCATTGCCTCATAAGACAATGTTTAAAGAGGCAATGGATGCTATGATGCATGTTAATGCTATGCATGATTTAAATTTGAGTCTAGAGATTTAGCGTTGTTTTGGTTATGGCTTTTATTATTTTTGTCGATTTTCAACTATTTGATTTAAATCTTAAAAGGTATGAATTATTTTTTATAACTCAGAATTGTGTAGTAAGGTAAATAATTGGATTAAATATTTATTTTTAATGAATTAATCAATGTTTATTGAATTTGGAATATAAATCTTTTATTTGAATAAATAGGCTATATAAATAGTTTTATTGCAAAATTTACTTTAAAATTCAAAGTAGAATAGTTTTGAATATATTATATTTTTCTGAATTCAAAACTTATTTTTATTGAAAAATTTAAGTTTTTTATTTATGTGCAATATTTTTGTTTTATTTCTTTCATTGTGTATTCCATGATATTTTTGGCTGGGAGAGAAAAAAAATAAGTGGGCTTGGCCCACTGGCTGGTGGGCCAGCCACACGGTCTAACCAGACCGGCTCGACCGACCGAGTCGGTCAGTTGACCACACCCGAACCCACCTCCTTCACCTCGCGATCCCCTCTTCTCTCTAGCGATAGGAATCGTCGGCGGCGTCGCCGCCCCGCTCCGGCCAACTCCGGTCGCTTCCGCCGCCGCCACCACATGCATACGATGCGCCGCGCCGCGACCTACCTTTTGATCCCCTTCTTTTTTCCGCGCGCGTCCGCGGCTCGTCGCCCCCTCCAAGATCTGGAGCTAGGGTTTCGGACTCCGGCGCCCTCTGCTGCTAACTCCGGCGGTCCACTGGTGGCTCTGATGCACGGGGAAGGCTTCCCTGTGCGGCGCTGCGACGGCTGCGTGGGCACTGCCCCACCACGCCGCCGTGGTTGCACACGGGCGCAGGTACGGTTCCTCTGCCCTCTCTCTCTCACCATTTGGGCCCGAGGCCGTGCTCTGTGTTGATTGATGCAGTCCATGATTAGTGGCTACTATGGTTGTGTCTTGCTGCTGGTATCTCCTGGAAGTGTGCCTAGTGGCAAGATCATGACCAATGATCTGCTACTGGTGTGTTGCTCTCTATTGCTTACTGAAATTATTTCAGTTGTGCTAAAACTATGTGACTCCTGTAATGCTTACTGGAACTGATCCAGTTGTGCTATACTGAATTTCTGATAATGGAGGGTGCAGTTTACTGAAAGTGTTATTATGTATGTGTGTGCTACTCTGAAATCTTATGGTCAGAGATGAGCTACATGCCTTAACTAAATTAAGTTCTTCAGTTAGCTAAAGAACATTGATTTATTGCTCAACATGTTTGATTCCTGGGGTTTTTACTTCCAGGAAGATGATACTATTATTAAATGGGTGACTGGTCTCTTTGATTAATTTTTGGATTGTGTTTGTGGTGCTCTTTCCTTAGAGAATTAGTGCCCAGCAAGCCTGTTTTTTAATCAAGCTGATGGATGGACTCAAACTTAGTTGCCTAGCTAATTATCTTAGCAGGGAATTAATTTGTGTTGTCTCAGCCAGTGATGTTTAGGCTGAGGCTTCTTTGAGATAAGATCAGATGCAATTTATTTTGCATGTTTGGATCGTTGCCAATAGCCTATGATGCACAAGCTAAGGCTTGTATTGCTTGGAAAGTATATTTGGGGCTTGCTGTGTAATTATTTGTTGCCTCATGCCTATGATGCAAAGACTGAGGTAGTATTAAGATAAGAACATATGCATGATTGATTTACTTTGATTAAGTTAAAGCCCTGTGATGAGCCATGCATAGCATTTTATGCACGTCTGAGTGATTTATTCACTACAAGCTTTCTCTTGCTTGCATAGTTAACTAGAAGTTGGAATCAACCTTTAGTTGATGGTTGTGTGGCACTTGAGCTTGTGGTGATGTAGTGGTAGCAGAACTTGATCAATTGATCTTGTGGATTCTTGCTCTTCAGCTCCTAGTTGGCTTCTGGTTGCTTCCCTCCTCCTCCTGGTTTGTACTCAGCCCTTCTCCTCCACTTGTGCTCAGCCCTTCTCCTCCTTGTTCTAGCTCAGCCCTTCTCCTCCTGATTGTTGTTGGCCATCTTCTTGACTTGCTTTTGGCAAGTTTGGGATATGGTTGGCTGGTGATTCGTGGTGAAGTGGTGGATTGGCTGATGAACTGGTGTTTTGGGGATGAACAGATGAGATGGTTTGGGAATAGTGATGAACAGGTGCAATACTGGTGTATGCGTGTGTGTGTGCTGAGGTGCTCAAATGGTTTTGGCCCTCCTGATTGCTTCGGCAGCTAGTCTAATCTGTTCCTGTGAGCATCCTTGTGTTGACAGCAATTCCATGCATTTGAGCTGCTTGTGAGCTGCCTGTATGTTTGCTACTCCAGATATTTTGAGAAGTGGATAGGCTTTGGCTGGTTTTGGTATTATCCTGTCCCTGCCTTTATTTTGGGTTGCCAAGTGTAATATGTTGCCTAAACCTGTGATGTTGATCAGAGGTTGTTTAAACTATGAGAACAGATGCTAAACCTTGATTAAGGTCTAAACTCAATGATGTGATCAGCAGTGCATTTCACTGCCAAACTGAGAGTAATCCTACACTAACCCACCTTGTGTATTTTCTATATTTGTTTTGTTTTGTTTTTATCTTTCAGGAAGAAGGTTGGTGCAAGATGAGATGATCAAAAGATATGAAGAATCAAGGATGCAAGAATTAGTCTACTTAGGAATTTTATTTCTCTTATGTAATTCCTTATTTATTTGATTTCCATTTGATTATTTGTAAAGACAATGTATTATTGTTGTAAATTAATAAAGCAATTCTTGTTGTGTTTCATAATTGTAAATTATGTTTGTAATTTTTTAATTTATGAATTACTTCTTTATTTATTATTTACTTATCATTTATTTTTGTTTGTTTCAAATTCAAATTATTTGATTATTTGAATTTTCTCAAATTCCCTCAAACAGGTAAAATACCTAAAGGTTATATTAAAATTTATCACAATCACCTCAATTGAACTGTACACAACTCAATGAGTTGAAAGAAACTTTGATCTCTTCAGTTTTTAAAGTCGCGAAAAATTTATTTAGATTTTCAGATGCATGAATGCAGATGCACAATTTCTCTTTCTACCCTCCGTGGTTTCCTAAATGCTGGGACGTTACAGGCTACCCACGACACCCTCCAACAAGGAATGGTGCTACCCGAAGGCAGCACCGCGTCGGTGTCAAACTCAGTCGACATGGGTTTCTCCTACCACGACGCCCTCCAACAAGGAATGGCGCCACCCCGAAGGCGGCACCGCGTCGGCATCAAATTGAGTCAACATGGATTTCTCCCAGAGCCCGAGGCACACAAACAACGGGACACAACCGGAACACCACCATCTGCTTCTCAGCCCACCAACATGCGCCAGCGCGATCTTGCTATCATCCTGGTCATCTCTTCATGAGCTCTAGATAGCGGTCTGCAAGCTTGAGCAGACAACTTCGCCGGAGCGAGGGACAACAGGGCCGCAGGCCCAAGAACAATCTCCACCACCGTGAGGCGGTAGTCGACCGAATAGAGTTGCCAGAGCAAAACCAGGCCCACCTGACCCGGTAAAGCTCCCGCCGCCCTGCTGCAGTTTTGTTGGGAGTGAGAATAGGATGAAAAATGACATGTAAATTTTGGTGCAACCTATGGTAGGACTATTCCATTCACGGACGTCCGCGCGTCTGGACCTTATCTCCCGCGTCCATTTCTCGATGGGATCTGTGCCAGCGCAAGAGGGAAATCAGCTCGTTTGACCCCTACCCCCTCCACCTATCCCCTATGCATACGGCTAGGGTTCGTATATTTCTACGACGTGAGGGCTGACAATCGTCCGGATATGTCCTTTCTCAGATTCCCATCTGGACCCATCACCATTTCAAATTTGAATCGTCTAGCCTCAACCTTCGGACGCTTGAGACCAGGACTATCGATCTAGATCCTCTTGCGGCGGCGCCCCGGCAGCTCCAGTTTCCTTCTGGCGAACTTCATCAACAACTCGGGGTAATCCATATGGAGGTCCATGGCGGAGAAATGTTGTTCACCGATTTTCTTCTCAGGTCAGTTTTGGTTGAACGATAGTGGATTTTTAAAATATGTTTGGTCGATGATGTTAGATAGACTGTATTAATAGAATTTAGTCAATAATAGAACAATTCTGATCAACTCTACATAAACTATTTAGCCCCCTTGCGAAACCATGGCAGTAGCTGATGTGCCTTGACATTGAAGACTTGTAGTGGAGGAATGCAGCAAACACATAAACATCCGCAATACAGGACTTCTTATCCGGTGGTGCTGCCAATAGTTTGATTACATAGATGATACACTGTTTGACACAGAATTTAGTTTCTACGCATGTTTTCCATTGCTCCTTTGACAAATGTATGAAACTAAAATCTATCTCTCTGAATATGATGTTCCTCCGAAGCGTCGTCAGGCCATCTGCCTGACTAGAATTCGTTTGAAGATTCTTGGATTGATCATATCCTAGCTAGGACTGTGATTGCTCTGGATGCCCCATCTCTTCTCAGACATCGCCCTGTCCTGCTCCTGCAGCCGCCCTGTTGCTCTCAGGTGACGATCCTGCTGCCGCCGCCCTCTTAACGCCCCTGCTGCTGGAGCTTGACTCGGAGTGGCCGGACGCAGACGACGAAGGCGAAGGATCATCTTCGGCGCGCTTCCTCTTGCGGTGATGAGCCGGGAGGATCTGATCCAGCACGTAGGACGGCAGGTCCTTCCTTCGGGCGTGCTTGACCTCTAGCTCCATTCCCGGCCTCCAGAACTCGTACATGTACACCTCCTGCTTGAACCCCTCCGTCGTCGCACGGAGGTCGAACTGCACCTGCTCCTGCATTTGCTGCTGCTGCTGCGGCGGCGGCTTGGACAGACCCACGAAGAACGATGACGTGCATTGCAGATCGTTGGGCTTGGCGGCGTACGCTTGCGGGTTGGGATGGCAGAGCAGCTTGCCGGCCGTGGCCACCTCGACCCTGATCACCAGCTGCCTCAGCCTTGACTCCACCCACCCCTTCCACTCCCGGAGATCGGCCTCTCCGCCGGCGACGTTCACGTCAACCTGTAGGTAGCTCTTGTACGCGTTGAAGAAGTGAAACGGCTGGAACAGCGCCTCCCACCCGCGGGCGCCGCCGGACTCGGCGATCTCCTGGCTGATGACGCGGCCGACCTCGAGCTGCTCCCTGATGATCCGTAGTGTGGCCTGTGAGACGTTGTAGCAGGAGTTCATGCACGGGTACGCCGGGGTGATGACGGGCATGAGGTGGCTCCTGTCGCGGGGGTTCCTCCTCGGGTCCCAGACCGGCAGCCCGAGCGCGAGATCGCCGTCGTCGTCGTGCTCGATGGCCTCCAGCAGCACCGGGTTGGGCCACTTCCACTGCGCGAAGATCTTGAAGAAGCGGGGCACCAGCATGGTCGGCGCGGCGTTGGGGTAGAGCTGGCACACGCGCGCCACGAGGATGGCCCATCCGACGCCGCCGAGGAACCCCATCACGTTCGAGTAGACGCCCCGCGCCTTGGCCCAGTGCTTGACGCAGCGCAGCGTCGTGCGGAACGCGGCGGCGTCCGGGACGAGGCGCATGAGCGCGTCGGCGACGCGCACGCCGTTGAGGCTGCGGGTGGTGGCAAGGTCCATGCCCCGGAGCACGGCGCGGCCGCCACATAGGTCGATGTCCTTGGGCACCACGGGGAGGCACACGCTGGCGTAGAGGAGGTCCACCGGCACGCCGCGGAACCTCATCTTGATCACCGGCACGTGCGCGCGCGGCACGGGCTGCAGCTCCGTCACGGCCTCCGTCTCGGCGAGCACGCCGCCGAGCACGTCGAAGAAGTCGTGGTCGCGGTCGATGTAGGAGGGGCCGACGACGAGGGCGTCGATGTCGGAGCCACGGCCGTGAACGCCGATGCGGTAGGAGCCGAAAGGGAGGAGCAGGGCCGTGGCCTGGTCGACCATGCCGTCGGGGTACCCTCGCTGGGCGGTAAGGCGCTTCACCCAGCGATCGAGGACGCCTTGCAGATCCCGCAGCACGGCCTCGCGGGCAGCCGACTCGCCGGAGTTCTCGTACAGACCGGCTTCACGAAGGAACGTTTCTAGCCGCGAGGTGCTCTCCAGGTCGGCCGGCGTCGGGCTGACAAGAGAAATTGGCTGGTTGATGGCGTCGATCGCCATTGTAGAGGTTGAGCAAGGAATGCAAGGAGAATTGGATGAGGTCCTGGCTTCTGGGTGATGGATCTTTATAGCGAGAACGAGAACGTCGTAAATCCTAGCGCTAGTCGGACTCAGAGTGGAAATCGAACTAAACTTACCAAAAGTTAGTAGATGGTAAGGTTAAGCTAGTTCTCGCGAGCTAATTGTACTTGTACAGGTTGGTTGAGTACATGTTGGAGTCGGACAGGGGCTAGCTAGGTGTCAGTACTAGTCACGGATTGTTTCCGACTTAAGAGTTGTAGACTTGGGAAGTCTTGCCGTATGCGTTTCTGTCAAGCTATTTGGGCTAGGTTGCCGTACGTGTCCAGTTCAGTACGAGTCCTACACCGCCTCCACTGATCCCCCTATTTTATACTCCTACATTATAGCTACCACTGATCCGCCTCCACAGATTCTTATACAGGGCACGTACGCTTGCATCCTGAGAGACAATATAGCTACTCCCTCCGATCCATATTAGTGCGCATAACTTTGTCTAGATACACATGTATCTAGTCTAAATACTTAACTAGATACATATGAATTTAGATAAAGCTATGCCCACTAATATGGATCGGAGGGAGTACCACTTTTCTGCATTTTCATACCCAGTTAAGCACAAACTAGAACAAATCCTTCCCCGAAAGGTAATGCACAAGATCAAAAGGATACACTCTACTAAGCACTAAAGTCACGTAAGTCAGCTAGTGGCTTTAAGGCAGCGTCATATCATTCAGGGAAGATAGGATATACGTAGTAGAAGTTTCTCCAATGCGGGCAACATTTTGCAGCTGAGAAACTACACCACGGGCTACAGCTGCAGCTGCAGCAGCTCACTTCCTGCGACCCTTATGTTTCTTGGATTTCTTGCTCTTCTGCTGCTTCGGCGCCACCTTCTGTGAGCCCGAGGCGACAGCTTCCGCTTCTTCCGTGACTGGTTCCACCTCGTCACGTCCTCCTGTGTCAGGTTCATTGTCTGAACATCCAGTCTTTTTGCCCGCTCTGCCGGTCTGCATCTGGGTAAAGAGTGCAGCTACATTCCTTCTGCCGGCTTCCTTCATGGATGCACATTCTGAAGCCAGAACGCTGATGATCGTTTGCAGTTTGTTTTCCCCATCTTGCCACATCGAGTATAGGTCCTCTATAGTCAGACAGGCTCCCTTCTCCGACCTGTGATCACAAATCATTTTCACAAGCAAAAGAAAAAATTCAGAAGATATGAGGATAAACTGCTCATTCCATGCATCTTAGGCAAAACCAGGGAACATAATGGTGAAGAAAGAGGATTGTATTGCCACTAAAACTCAAGAGTCGGTGAAAATTTAACATTATCTTACCTTGCAGAACGGACTTCGAACTCATTGCAGACGTGCCTGACCTCTTCCAATAATTGCACGTCAGTCTTTTCTTGAGGGCCTCTTTGCTCCAGCCACGATACAGTATCTCTAAGAAACTGAACGATGGCGCTTGCATCTTTCTGCAAAACATAGCTTTTAGAACAACTCGCTAATGGCGAAGCCAAACAGGAACATAACCAAACAGTGTTAGAATGTACAAAACTCACATGGGCCTCCTCGTTGGCTTGAAAAGCCGCAAACTTTTTCAAGAAGAAAGTACTCTGATAAATTAAATCTATGTCACTTGTACTCTCCATCTTATTATCTACAACAGATTTGGGAATGTTTCCAGTAACATTGCAGAGATTGTTACCATCAGTTGCTTCTGGCAGTGCAGTCTCTTGCTTTACAGGACTTGGCTCTTCAGGACAAAGAAGAGTCATTACCTTCGCAACATCACGCAAATCCGCTGTGCTAATCGTATAAGCGCTTAGGTTTAGGTTTCGGCAGATTTCTGGGCCTTTGGGACCCATAACTACCATATGATCTCCGATTGCAGCGAGTGCATCAGTAAGCACTCTTATGAAGTTGCCCGGCGTGCGATTCCTCATTTGCAAAGTTGGTACGATCTTCTGTGAGAACTTGTAAGGTAGATCCTTAAAGACCATATACTTCAGAAGAGTATTTGTGACCTCATAGCAACTCCCCAGATCATGAGTTAGCAACAGTGGATAAAGTGTGACCACTAGTCTCAGGAGGACTGCAGTGGGTGAACTACTAGGAGTTGAAGTCCTCCGTGCCCACTCCCAGAGCATATCCTTGTCAGTCAAGATATCCATAATTGTCTTGCATATGAAACGCCCAGATGAGTATGCCATATGATCAAGATCGGAAACTGGGCTCGGATTAGATACCAGGAAGGTGTCAAGGAAAAGCTTGCTGGTACGGCACTCTAGCATGTTGACCAACACAGATTTTGTGCAGTATACCCGACCTTTCTGTAGAAGGTATGAAGAAGACAAGAAACCAAGGAACTCCAGAAGACCTACATAGCACATTGGGGATATGTAGTCCAGTTCATCCCTCCACCTCACACCGTTGAAGGTAAAGTCCAGAGCAACCTTAAAGTTCAGGATCAAAGAGGATCTATCAAGACCATTGTCAAGAAATCTCTTTAAAGATTGAAAAAAATCTGCCCACTCAGAACTATTATCCAGGTACTGTAGTAGCCTTGAAAGTAATGCCTCATCCAATCGCCCGACATGGAGCAGTAGCATGGCTGTTCTACCAAGATGCCCATGAGTCAAATTTTTATTTTTTGGCTGAAGTTTTGCACAAAGGGAATCAGCAATCAGACCATATGCAGCTGGTGAGTCAAGTATCGTAGGCAAGAGGCTCCTTGTTGTCCCATCACTCCAGACAAGAAAAACTAACTCAAAGAAGCGACCCATGCAGAGAACAAAGAAGCTTCTTAACTTCATGGCACTTTTCTGCAGGCTGAACTCTGGTTCTTCCAAAAACTTAGCTATCTCATTTATAATTAGGATGATTTTCACCAGGGAATATGAAGATGCCTGCTTTGGAGGAATTTCAACAATGGACTCCAACTTCTTAAGCACACTCAGACCAACAGAAGACAGCTCATTCATCAAGAAAGACTGAGCACGTGAATGGAACTGAAGAAAATCCAGCCAACATCTGTTGCCATCTTGCTGCAAAGAAGTTCTGCCTGCACTATAGAGCCAACTTGAGTTCATGTCAAGCACAACATATCT
Organism: Poa annua; assembly: GCA_026929855.1. Taxonomy (NCBI): domain Eukaryota; kingdom Viridiplantae; phylum Streptophyta; class Magnoliopsida; order Poales; family Poaceae; genus Poa; species Poa annua. Next base: position 305,328,586 of record CM049426.1, on the reverse strand, counting down.
GTCATTATCACCATCTTTCCTCAATCCAAAGTACTTAGCACAAAAATCTTCATGCATAACTTCATCATCATTTAATTCAGGTCCATCAGTGTGTCGAAGATGAGATAGTACGTTGACTATGATCGACTTCCAGTGATTCCAGGCATACGCTAGAGTATGTGGTGATATCTGGTTACAAGCCACCATATCATTACAGCTACATACATCTTCAGAGCCTGGTCCTAATTCCAAATCGTATTCAGAGACTCGAGACTGAAGATGAACATCGAGGATCAAGCGGGAAGCAATAAATTCAACGAACAAGTTTCCACAGTTTCTACCGTCAAATAATGTACAATTTAATCTGGAAAGAGACTTGCGCTCATCTGACAGTGCATCAGCTTCCAGGCTAGCAAAGGAGTAGAAGCACTCAGAGACATTCGTCGCCATTTTTTTGGCTTCTGCAAGCAATCGTTCCTTCTCTGCATATTTTTTAAGAGGCCAGCCTCTACTATTTGAAGACCACAGGGAATCTACAACGATGTGGAGGAGGAGAAGCCGTGTTGCATCCTCAAATGAACCTGCCTTCTCGAGCATTTCTACCTCCAGCAGGACATTTCCTTTATGCTTTGCTATTCCTGCAGCTTCAAAGAAATTGCCCTTTTCCATCTCTAAACTTAACAGTTCATCAACAAGATTCCTAGAGTTTAAGAATTCTCGTACATGATCCATAGAACTGAAAGCCTTAACGAAAGGCATCATATGTTTTATGTCATGGCGCTCAAAATAATGCTGAGCACAATTTTCAAGGTAAGTCTTTCTAATTGAAGAAACCTCCAACTTGGAATTCTCGAGCAAATGTTCCTCCTCCAACTGTTGCAGGAACTGCAAGCCAAGATTAAATAATTGCTTTCCCTTCGAGCACATCGACAAACACTTGGTGTAACGTTCAGCTCTGAAGTACACTTCAGCGGCCTCAGGCCAGCACTCAGCCCAGGCAAAACAGTCACCGGCATTCTCAAACCTGGCAGCACCACATTTTTGCATATAGACCATACCTATGAGTGAAAATGCACGGAAAACAATGTTTAGTCAGACGGAGCTGTGTGGAGTTTACGTGTGTGGTCTTCATAGATGTTTAAATTTTTGAAAGTGGTTATGTATACGGTAACTCTTTAGGAACAAGTTGTAAACCGTTGTGGAATTGATAAATCTCAGAAGTATGGAGAGTCTGAGTACCTGCTCTTTTGAAGTCACGTAATTTGATATAGCAGGTTGCAGCTTTCTCATGCATGCCTATAGACTCATAGATTTCTGATGCTGTTTGCAATGAAGCATTTCTCTTCTCTAAATTTGTGTCCTTTGCACGGTCAGCAGTTGCTACAAGTCCAGCAGCTCTTGCCCACTTCTCTCTATATGCATCACCAGCTTTTTCAAAACACATCGTAGCCATTTCGAATTGCCCCTCGTTGAACAACTACAAGAAAAAATAACATTTCTGGGATGGAATAACAACTTTGGAGACAATTAGAGTAAAACTGTAACTAGGTATACATCCATCTAGAAAGAATTTTTGTGCACAGATTGTTAGACAAAAAAGGCACATAAATTTCATTAGACTAAAAGTCCAGAAACATAACTGACTCTCCACACGAGATAATTCAAGATAACTAACCTTGGTTCCCCGTAACCTCCAATCATCAGTACTACTTCCTGTCCGCATTGCTTCAATGAGAGAAGAATCAAGTAATCTAACCTCTACAAGACACAACTTCTTCCAGTAGTCAAACATTGGTCGACAGTAATCATCCGTATTTTCACAAATCCACAGCCTTTGCCTAGTGCGTGTGATTGCAACATATAGTTGCTTCAGCTCTGAGCAGAGAAGATGATGCTTGCTTCTGTCGAAATCCGGATGAGATATCTCCTCAGATTGTGCAATAACATTTTTATCTTTCATGTAGCCATACAGAACTCTCCATTTGTTTCTTAAAGGCGATGAGCCAAAGAAGTTGTACAACAGCACATCCTATAAAATGTCTTTAAGTAAGTAAGAATACTCAAAATCCTAAAACATGTCATTTTAGTTCATATAGTAAATTGCAGAATGAACATAGCTGGACTGAATTTATATGGTCATACCTGGAACTCGAGGCCCTTACATTCAACAATGGTCAAAATAAGAGCCTGTTTACCAACAAGATCAACAATTTGCTTTTTGGTAACATCATCACGAACTAATATGACTTGCTCAGCACCAAACCCATGCATGCTACCATGGGTACTTTTGATTGCTCCAAAGATAGTCATGATTGCATTTTCATCATTACCAGATTCCAGCAACACAGGAGCTTCACCATATACAAGTCCAGTCTCTGGATTGAGTTTGTCAACACTTGACGGGAAAAAGAAGTACAACAGGCTCATGATACTTTGTGCCATATGAAGGATGCCACAGTGTGTGCGGAAATTTTGAGTAAGTTGGAACATATCAGAAAGTTGTACTTGTTTTCCATGCCCTTCAGTCTCTGAGAGAAATGCAGTATAGAAAAGTGAACGGATATCTTCAAACCTGAAGTCAATGCCCCTTGCTATAGTTTGTGCAGTGTCACCAGCAAAAAGGAAGCCTTCCTTGAAGTTCCTGCAGACATACTTAAGAAGTGCTATTTGTGTCATAGTTAGATCCTGCACCTCATCTATGTAAACAAAATCCACCAGATCTCCATTGTAGCCCTCGGATACAAGACTGGTGTGAAGACTACTGACAAAATCTGACAAATCAAACTCTCTGGCAGTCGATTTCATACTCTCGTAAGTAATGAAAATACTGTAAATCCTATCTCTCTTCTCACTGTCCAGCGACGAAAATCTTTTATCTGCGAGCATCACATAATCTTGTCTTCCAAGCTTGCTGGTATAAGGCATGCTAGCTTGATATCTACCCTTTATATGAGAAATTATTTCGGTAAAGACAATGGATGCATCAATATTTTTGGTCAGGTCTGCATTAAAACGAGGCCAGTAGAAAGCAGCAAATTTCTCATACGTGACTTCCTTCGATTCAATATATATTTGCAGTGCGCGTGATTTTGACTGCCCTCTCTCAGTGCTAGAGTCAAGTTCACCAACAAACCCATCAAAAAAGGATGTCTGACAAGTTCCATCAAGCATCATCAAGAACTTTCGATATGTTATAGTAAGAGGATAGTGCTCATGAGGTAGATCGCTGAAATTGTCAGGTATTTCTGTAAACTCTTCCTGGTCATCAATGATGTCGTGCATGTGAAGAATGCTAGGCTGACAAGAGACATCACCAGTGCCGAACCTACAAAGGATTGAAATAAATTATCACTAATATGAGGAACATGGTTGATCTAACTCATTACAAAAATTTCTCGGTTAGCTAGTCGCGTCAGAGCAAGCGCAGCGCACTCACGTTCAAGGACTTGCCCATGAAGTGTATGGTTGTGGTTTCCTTCAATATAAGGCCACAAGGGCTAGTCCATTAGGATAATGTTATTTACAATTATTAGAGTACTTCAGATGGATAAAACGTTAACCCTTGGAAAGGGGCAAAGTATATGCCATAGAAAAAAACTGATCTGTTTTAAGTTAAATATAAAATACCCTCACACAGAAAAAAAAAGTTCAAATTCAGTAGAATGGATAGTGGGAAAAAATCTTGAATCAACTCAGATACATATTTCTGTCCATTTTAAGTACATGTAAAAACAACAATTTCAAAAATACTAAACATGTGTAAATTACTAAAGTAAACATGGCTCTAGTTCACGAGACTTACCTTTTAAGTCCGGAAATGTGATTCTTTATGGCTGAACACAACTTTGGGCTTACAGTGATAAATACTTGTTTCACAAAACTTTCTTCACCATTCAGTGGCATAATACTTTTGTTGTCCAACCCAGACAAATCATCTTTATCCAAATTTAGACCTTGGGAGGCAATTAATGACTGTTGCTCTTTTTGTATCAGTTTCATTGTCAATACAGTGGTTTTTCCGGTGCCTGACCTCCCAAGTATAAAGCTAGTGCGCGGGAACTGGATAATATCCTTCTCTTCATCAGTCAGTTCAAAGGGGATATCTATTTCAGAACCATCACAAGCTGTCAGCAAATGCTGAGCCACTCCAGAAGATAATGAGTAGAATTTCATCAGCAAGAAGCTTTCGCTAACTTTTGAATTTTCCATAGCATATGATGTATCCACGAGATCATGATCTTCCTCAGCATCAACTTTACAATCCTTATTATAGCGAATAATTTCATGATCAATATCCCAAACCATAGGAACCTCCAGTTTCCTGTTATCCACCAAAGAAAGGAGGCAGAAAATAAGAAAAATGTCTACAAATGGTTCATTTTGAAGCATCAAAGGTGAAAGAATCCAAGGAACCTGAGAAAAACCAGTAACAATGAACAACACATACCCGAGTGTCTGCACTCTTTTGCAGTGATCCAGATAATCTTCTGTGTACATGGAAAAAAGGTACTCGAGACGGCGTACTGTTCTTTCAACATGTTGTTGCGACAGTAGGTCCCAAATTCTTATCATCTGGAAATACCTGCCTTCCCTTTTCTCCACGTCAGTACTCCAAATAAGATAAAGGTCTCTGATCCTATATACTTTTGCAAGATTCGAAACACCAGATATATCTAAGTTCCTAACTGTTGTTCTCCAACCACCACCAAGTTTGATAAGCTTTTGGAGTATTTCCCTCCTGAGCTGTGATGATTTTAGCTTGGTGAAGGATTTTCTAAACTCATCACTCACAATGACCTGTTGAATTTACCAATACACAAATTGGAGCTTGGGAATGAATTCAAAAAATAACAAGAGCAGGTATGTTTTAAGCAAATCAGAGATTCCTAGGATGGTTTGTAAGCTATAGAAAGAACCATATATTGACATACCATGGTGCAACGTAGCACATGTCCCTGTAGCCTTAATTACAAACTTCTCGAATTACTAACAGCATAAGAAGATAAGTAAATCACAATGATGGTTTCAAAAAGTCGCACATTTGTTCATGACCACGAAAATAAATCACATGCTATAAAGGAATTGTATAGTCAATAAGGATTGAGTACTCCCAGGCAATAAGCATGAGTCTCATCACACACATGTGCGTGCATGTAGTTTGCATTCCAGCAAACTAAATGCACATAACCAAACATGTGTGCTTTGAATAGCAGAAGGTCAGCAAAAATGGCACAAAGCTACACAGCCATAAGGTGGCGAGAACCCAACAGAGGAAAACACTGCAAAACTAAAATAGTAGTAAAATGAAAAGGATGAAAAGGCACAATTAGAGGGAGCGCATGACAGTAAGGTCAACATCAAACTGATTAAACATCACTATGTTACTTACCTTCCATCTGGTATTGCTGAAAACAGCCGAATCAGCATTTAGAAGATCATCAAGCTGATCAAGCTCTTGCTTTACTTGCAAAATAACCTTACATATGGCCGCATCATTGGTGGCATTGAAAAGACATCTACGTCTCTGAGCATCGGTAACAAGGTCTGTCCAGACAGTCCCACTTTTGTGCAGTGTATGAGCATTCCCAATAATCCAAAGACAGTGCCTGAATCAAATAAAGCATCCATCAGATGATTTATATTATTAGTCTGACATATTTTGAGCAGTAATAAAACAAAGGCCCGCAGAAAAAAAACAATACTCACTTTGCTCTGGTAAGAGCAACATTTGTTCTTTGCTTATCAGCAAGAAATCCAACAACTCCTCTGTCATTGGATCTAACCGTTGATAGTATTATTATATCATCCTCTTCTCCTTGGAAACCATCGATACTCTTGATGCGCACATGAAAGCCATCACATGTGTCGTATTTTTTGCCAAGTATACCTTTAATTGCATCAACTTGAGAACTATATGGAGAGACCACACCTACGCTGAGCCTTTGTCCTGTACTTTTCCAGCCTGCAGAATAAACTTTAATAGTAATTTACTGATCTTTTGGTCTCGGTTTTGCACAACGCTTGCGAGAGAAAAAAAAATATAAACTAATAATAGAGCAACTGAAACTTTTCTGTTCTGAAAAGTGAAAACTAATAATAAAGCGGGTTCCATGTAGTGGCAAACAACTCTAATAGAGCAAGATTTGTCATCTTTCATGTGTCTACTTTCATGTTCTCAGTTTCCTGAATTATAAATGCAACATTATCTATTAAAAAGGAAGGTAGATGAAAAGGACTAGCTGGCAGACATATGTATGGAATTGAATTGTCATAAACCTAGATTGATGGAGGTAACACATCACAAGATACACAAGTAAGAAGCTGGATTGTTGAGCATAAACTATTGCGGAGAACATCTTTCTATCAGTGAAGGTAAAACAAGAATGAAAGATCCTATAAGCTTATATAGATGTCATGTTATATCAGGCAACTAGCTTCATATAGCCTTTCTATATGATGTCATGTTATGTTATGTCAGCCAAGTAGATTCATATAGCCTTTCAATCATTGAAGGTTATACAACACATAAAACAAGAAAGGAAAACCCTATATATAAGCTTCTAAAGATGTCATGTTATATCAGCCAAGTAGCTTCATATAGAAACTAATTAGTACGGAGTAACTACCAAGGATATCGAGGCAGAATATTAAGGTTGCAAGAAAGGATATGGTTCAGCTTAGACATACATCTAAAGATGGTTTGGATCAGATGAAGAACAACAGCAGCTTCAACCATGTTTCTTCGACTGTTTCCTGCACCCTCTTTGTCTTCCCTTCCATCAGTGACATTTATAAAAGTGTAGCTGCCAAATGGGAGGCATGTGTAATCCTTATTATAGCTAAGAGACAGCACATTTGAGCCATCTAAAATCTTCCTCTCATAAAACTGTGCATTTGGAAACAAGCTGATACAAGGATTCATGCGATATTGTATATTCAGCAAATGTTTTTCGAATTGTAACATAACCAATCTCCCAAAAAGACTTGTAGCAAATCCAGCTTCTTTGCATACCTAAAGATAAAAAATGAAAGGTAAGAACTAAGATTATCATGAATAGACCAGTAACAAGGGAACATATATAAAAGATAAAGCTAAAGCCTTCACAATTTTCATGCAAAATTTGTTGTGGCATTTCAGTATCAGAAGTTCATCTCCACTAATATGAAAAAAGCACCAGTTTGGTAGATCCAACACATATCAACCATCCAACCACGTCAAAACAACAATGCATGAATATGCAGATTGCTCAAACATTGAGCGCTCAACCCGTGCCTGTAAAATAATACTCCCACGAGCTGAATGTGCCTACTTTGTTGCTTCAGAAACAAAAAAAATGAACGTAGTATGGTAAAATTGTAAAAAAAAGGGAATATGTTAGACAAGATGTGCATATGGAGTTGCATTGATACCATATTTAAAGTGCACGCATCAGGCAGTTCACCCAAAAGTCTAAGCTGATGGAGATGGGTGGACAAGATATTTCAATAGTGTGTTGCTTCGAAGTTACTTGTGTTGTAGACAAACACAACAATGACTGAAACGTTACTATCTAACGTTGATGTCATAGACAAATGCACCTATAACTATGGAATGGCAGTATGACACCATACAGTATAAAGAGGGTAAGGTGAAACTTACTTGACTTTTAACCATTGCACTCAGCTGACAGTCATCTCCTACCAAAACAACATGCTTTAACCAATGCAGCCGTAGTGGGATCACTAACTCACACTCCCGCACTTGAGCAGCCTCGTCAACAATTAAGACATCAAGGGGTGCCATCTCCATGTGATGCAACCGGTAAGAGCTAGAGGTAGTACAGAAAAGAAGTGTAGCATTACGTATGCAGTAGCGCTGGACCCAGTTCTTGTCTACTCCAGTGGGTAAATCAAGTGAGTGTTGCAGACCTTTAAGCAATTCAAGGCATGCAGACCTAGCTCCATCCACTTCCTTCTCAACAGAAGACTGTAGACAAACATAGTTTTCATTTGACAGACAACCAAGGCCCCTTTTCAAGCTTTCATCTGTCAAGTCTTCGTTGCACAGAAGGGTGCCAAATTTTTCGATCATATTAAGCAGTGTAGATACATTTATGACACTATCATGAGAAAAGCGCCTTCGAGGAAGGTGAACCCACAGATTCACTATGCATGTCTTAAGAGCTACTGCTGTCACATCAAATTGCTTCTTTACGAAGTCCACAAAGCTCACAGGATCATTTTCTGCATCATCCTCAAGAAGCATATCGTACCGTGAAGCACAGTCATCGAAAAAGGATACCATTGAAGCTATTCTGTACTTCCATCCAGACAACGATGAAAAGCACTCAACAAGTTCGTCCACACGAAAATCCAAGAAGACCTCCTGAAGATCCTCAGTGATGTCCATGTTATACTTGTTCCCAAATAGCAAGATGTCTCCAAGAGAAACAGGTAAACTACTTTCATCATTGTGCTCATTGAATTCTTTCAAGTTTTGAAGGAAACGAGTGCAAACTCCAACAACAGCAACATTTGTGGGAGCACAAGTAAGAGTTCTGCATTTCAAACACGCCAAAACCCACAGTAAAGTGCTGACCGTTTTGGTCTTCCCAGTACCCGGGGGACCCCATATAAGCTTCATGAGGTTCCTATGCCTACATCGTACAGCTGAGATCACAGATTCAATAGCATCCACTTGAGATTGATTAAGTTTAATAGATAGTAGTTGCTCTGTCAAAGAAGCCAAACAGCCTCCTTCCTGTTTAATACAGATACCACAAACATCCTCGCCCTGCAATAGAGACAACATAGAGGAGCTCAAGAAAGGCAGATATCAAATAATAATGGTTAAATAAAAGAGCAATGTAAACTAAAATGCAAGTATCAAGGTTATATTACCAAATTTGTGGGGGCTAAAAGCGACTTGATGACTGCAAAATTGTTGCCCATGTCCGTGTCAAAGGAAAGTGCTTTCCATATCCTTATATTTGTCATGATGTTATTGAGAAATACTGCATGTCTGAGTTTACTTAAATCTTCTTCCAAACCAATATCCTTGGTAACTTTAACTCTGAAACCCTTCTGGTATTCATCATCCAAGGAAACCTCAGTAACCATTGCCAAGCAATGTGTCACACCATAGCGGTTTAAGTCCTCTGCAGCTTGAGGTTTTGAACTGGACAAAATAAATATATCGCCATTCCTTGCGGTATATGCTTCAGCAGAAAAACCAGCCCCATTGTCCCAAAAGTCCACATCCATGTAGTACAACCCCGTCTTCCCTGCTACCTCCATAGAAAGTATTTTCGACGAGGGCGCTTCATTGACGAGCTCAAGGCATGAGCATAGATCTGACCTTGTTTCTTCAATCAGGGGCACACGATACGCTTGGAGATAGTGATCAACTGACTTGAAATTGCAAGGAATAATCTCAACCTACACATAAAAAAAAGGTTATAAATGAGAATAAGATAACAGATTCTTTGATGATTGATTGAGCACACAAATGGCATGCAATTAATTAAAAAGGCACCTTCTAAAAAAAGGTAATGCCACGCAGCACAGGCATGTGGTCAGTTCCGTGTACTACAATATCAACCAAACATAAATACAGGGCGTAAGCCGCTATATCACCAAGGAGGTTACCGCACGTAATCGACCAAACACACAACTAGTCTTGAAAAATAACTGATAATCTGTGTCACCAATATATACAACATGGCAAAATATACATGTCTCATTAGGAAACCTGTCTAGCCACATGCGTGTTATCTACAGTTCTTTTTTTCTTTCAGAATGATACAGCTAGCCTGGATTATAGTAACACTTCACAAATGACAGCGCATCATGGACATGGTAGAAAATTAGGGCGTAATTGTTCTGAACAGCAGCGCATTGACACTGACTCCGTGTCTAATTTGAAGATCATACATAACCAACATATATGAATCGGCGGTCAGAAATAATGGCACCAATTGACAAGCACCAGCCAGCAACGTGTGATTTCCTGGAATACCATGCGTCACGAGCTGGTGTGCAAGTGCAACGATTACGTGGATCAGAGTGTGAAAACACGCCAAGTGCACTTCACTGACACGTGAGGTCCAAATAGCCAACGTGAGGTCCAAACACGCCAAGTGCACTTCACTGACACGCATCAACAAGCAAAAGTGCACTACAAGCGACTAATCGAATAATCCAATAATCAATCGATCGCCAAATATAAGCACGTACGAGTAGAACCCTATATATGCGCACGCCAAGCACGCACAGATTCGGACGGAACAAGAGCGAATGGGAGGCAACCGCGCGCGCGCGCGGCCGCCGCCGCAGATAGCGATACTAACCACCATTCCGGAACAAGCGGGGATGGAGCAGGACGCACCTTGCCCCTGTAGAGGTCGTCGTCGGCGATCTGCTGGATGGACCAGGACAGCACCACGTCGCCCAAGTCCTCCATCTCCTCCTCCGCCATGTCGCTTCTTCTCGCGGGCGCCCTAGCAGCCAGCGAGCTCACGCGCGTACACCGCCGGAGCAAGCAGGCGGCATTCGCGAGGGTTGGGGCTTGAGAGGAAGGAAGGGGTAGTCCGTCGGCGAGAGGAGGAGGAGTCGGTTCTGAGACGAGGAAGGTGGCGGCGGAGTGGAGAGACCGAGGTCGAGGGAGGCGAGGCGAGAGTGATCAATGTGAGAAAGAAAGAAATCTTTTGCTTCTGCAAAGGAGATGCTAGTACTATCTAGGGGGGAAGGCTTTTTTACGGGGAAGGTAAAGAGAGCGGTGCGGCGTGAATGCTGAATGGACTGCACATTGATCACGGATTCACGGGGCGCCGGTTTTACGGCGCGTGGGGAAGTGGGCTGCGCAGTAAAAACTTTGTTTTGGTGGTGGTGAAAATACGAGACATGGGAGACGTGCTCCACCTCCACCGCGTTGTGTGGTCTTTGCGACGGGTCCTTCCTTTTTCTCGTCACCGGGTCGTGCGGCGCCGGCGTATGATCTTGCTACTCATGCATGCCCTATAGGACTGTTGGGACGGGGATTCTCTCATGTACTAGCGTGCAGTCACTGCAATGTGAGCCTGGTGCCCGCAGGTCAGTGACGTACGTTAGTGGAGCTGCATCCAAAGCGTTGCTTCGAGATTAAGTATTTGGGGCCTTTTTACATGCACGTACATCTTCCGCGTGGTTTGTAAAAAAGCTACTACAGTAGTATTTTGGATCTATGGAAACATGGACATGTTTGAGCCGTGTGAATTCCATTAAAAAAAGTATGTGTGAATTGGTAAGGTTTTGGGTCATGTTCTCAGTTGTCCATCAAATTACACTGATCTGTGTGGTTGACTGGGCTCACCCACGTTGTTGCACGGCACGGTTCCACCGTTGGGCCTTACCCGAGGGGAACGTCTGAATCAGCCGTTTCCAGCGATCCATCCACAGTTGATGTTGAGGCGATGCCAAAGTTGCACGAGCGGGGATGCTAAGGGAGATGGCGCGAGCTGCGGCGTGCATCACCAAACAGCGAAAATGGGGGCGGGAAGAATTAGGTAACCTACCGCCGCGGGCCATCCTCTATCTATATCCCCTCCCTCACCACCTTGTTAGAATCCTCCCCTCTCCCAATTTTTCCCGTCGACAAGCACGTAAGCAATGCTCACAGCTCCGGTCGCCGAGGGCGGCGGCGGCTGTATCTCGATTTCATCTTCTTCCTCATGCAGCTATACACCTCCAGAGATGAATGTAAGGAAACACTCACCCTGGTTGCTCGGTTAAGGTTAGATCTTGATTAGGAGTTGTCAAGTATGCCTACGGTTTGATCTTGCTATTGTATAACATGATGTTGCTATGGTTTGTATTGTCCACATTACTCATGTATTTGTTCCCAAGTAGATTCACGTTCTCTGTATTACGATCTACGTAGGACTCTTGTTGCACTGACTTTATCCAGTCCCTTGTCTACGTTGGGGATCCCGTCACAAGTTCTCGATTCACAGTCGTCGGTCACCACTTTGCTGGTCGGTATGATCTTGTGGCTCAAGTAGCGGTAGAGGTGGCAGCAAGGTTGGCCATCACAAAGAGGAACAATGCCGAGAACCGCAATGACGTGGAGAATGCCTTTAAGGCCGCACAAAAGGGGACCATGAAATGGTGAGGCTGCTGCTCACACACATGGTGGCATTTTTTTCTGTTGTTGGGTATCATCTATCAGTGTTTGTGGGTCATGTTTGTATTGTCGGAACAAAAATGAGGAACCTGAATAGCATGAATTGGGTGTTAAAATATTGGAGGCTTCGATTGAAAATAAGTGTGGAGGTTTCCCCTCTGCCAATGTTGCCAGTCCTATATTCCGTGCATTTTTCAACTGAAGCTACCATTTAGATTTTGTTTAAACCTATTTTCCAAGTCAATTGTATGCATATTTTAACTTGTACATATTATGGGCTGCAAAGAGATGGATGGTGCCGATGGTCAAAATGGCATAGGCACTGCTCAAAATAAAATGACATAGCCCCGGAGACAATAGTGTTGGAAGGAGACAAAAACTAGCTAAATACATGTAAATTTCATATGATTGATCTCCTAATTTGGGGATATGGGATGTCACTATGTCCTATTCCTCATCACTTGCTTCTTCGCTTGTCTTAGGTAATACTAGATCATGTAGGCACCCGTTGCCGCACCCGTCTATTAGGTAAATAGATTTATACTGTCTGACAATATATTTATATTTTTTTAGATGGAGAACCACCTAGTAGAGAATAATATTAAACCAATGATAATAATTTGTCAATAAATCAAGTCGAGCAATACCAAGATGAAAATAACAAATAAAAATAGATATGAAAACACATTCCTATTTTAGAGGGTTGAAAAGAAATACGAAAACTATTATTTTCTAAAGATTTACTCACAATACTTACATCCAAAGAAAAGTAATAGTATTAGTAGCTACATCTACACTATTTACAATACAAAACTTAATCAGTTTTAAGTTTGACCCTTACAGTGAAAAACAAATTGGTTAGATAACCAAATTATGTAAAACGACACTACTTTTGGCCAAATCTAAATGAGCAGAGTAGAGAGTAAGAGGTTAGGAAGCTGATTCTAAATCAGAATTAGAAAAAAATATAAGATTTGCACCTGAGTTGTTTACTACGTAGGTCGCTTATATGCACCCATCAGATCTTTCTGAAATATCACAACGAAATTCGACGATTGTTATAGATTGGTCAATATTTAGTCGAATTTAAAATAAAATCATGAAAAAATGGAGCTCTACTTCAAAGAATATCGAAGAAAAAATCATTTGCAATCCAAGTATACTATGCAAAGTTCTTTATTGCTTCTACCTGAAAGATATAAAAACTTACCCTAGATGTTGTGAAGTTAGTATGTAGTAACATATTCCATATACGATATGGTCGTTTGGTTCACCGGCCCAACTAACCAGGATGCGGGAATTTGATGCGGGGAGTAGCGTCCCATAGGGATTTCAATAAACGGACGTGATTAGCAAAGTATATCAATCCAACGGTTAAGAAAGGTAATGGCCTGAGAAGGCTCCAATTTGTGCCAGTTATAATCTCTACTATATAATATCTCTTAAGGTGAGGCGTCGTACGTCGATGTATGTTTTGCAGTTTAGCCCATATGTTTTCCAAAAATTAACCCGCAACATTTAGGGCTGAAACGTTTTTTTCCGTACGCTGGATAAGAATCCCCAATTTCTCATCCAAACGCCCGCACGAACCCTGGCTCCTCCGCACGCCCGCTCCAGTGCCTCATGCGCCCTCACACCAGCACCACCGCCCGCCGCCGCCGCCCGAAGACCTCGAGGTCGAGCACCCTGTCTCCTCCGCACGCTCGATCCAGCGCCTCCTACGCTCTCACTCCAGCGCCGCCGCCGCCGCTGCGCCTTAGTGCCCGCCGCCGCCCGCCCCTTAGTGCCCGCCGCCGCCACCCGAAAACCTCGAGGTCGAGCTGGATTGCCGTTGCGTCGCCGCCGTCGGACCTGCTGCAGGCCGACCTCGCCATGGCCTCCTCCCAGCCGCGAGTATTAGCCGTCGAGGCAGCCGCGATTGCTGGATTCCGCCGCTGCGGTTGGAGTAGGGCCGGTTGAACGGGAATCCGGCACCTAGAGGGGGGGTGAATAGGTGCTATTACAAATTTTAGGTCTTTTTAAATTTAGGCTCAACACAAAGGTAAATTCTCTAGATATGCAACTACGATGAATTTACCTAAATGAGAATCTAAGCAATAACAAGATAAGCAAGTAAGGGAGCAAAGGGTAAAGGTGAAGGAGATATGCCCTAGAGGCAAATAAATAAGTAGTATTTATTGCATTATCTCATAAGTTTATAATAGATTTGTGTATTATGCTATAACTGTATTAATCGGAATTGTTAATACACATGTGATACATAGACAACCAGGTCCCTAGCAAGCCTCTATATGAGCTAGTCCATTGGGCAACAGTTGATCGAGATTCCCGATCAAGGACAATGACGTCGGTTGACAATGGGGTCATCTTGTTAGTTGAATAAGGTGGTGGACATACGCAAAGTATTGCAATAAGATCGTATTACGATGTTTGTCATTTGCAATAGATAAGAGTATGATAGCTTATTTCTTAGACCGTGAGACCGTACTTATTGTTGCTTCGTAGGAGTGCTTTGAGAGCATCAAACGTTGTGTCTTATATAGCATGACAATAACGGTGTCCATCTTGGGTATTCCGAAAGAGCATCGAGACGTAAGGATCAAGAGCGGGATTTGTTCATTCTTGTAATGGAAAGATACTCTGGGCCCACTCGGTGATATTGCATCTATATAGCTGCAGCTTATGACTAGGTCATGGAGATGTAATATCACAGACGAGTTAATAACCTTCGTCGGTAACGAGATACAGCAAAGGCATCGGTGTGTCTACGATCATATCTCGGACAAGGTAGTATCGCAGAGACAAAGGGAATGAATATCATACTTATGGTTCAACGACGATATTCGTGGAATGCACAGGGGTCGTCATATATTTCCAGGTATCCCTGACGATCATTGGTGAGCGGAGTGTCTCGACCATGTCTGGAGTGTTCCCGAACCGTAGCGTAACAAACTTAAGGTCTTAGCGACGCTAGGAGATAGGTTCTGGAATTTTATAGGTTTTTGTTGGAGAGAGAGAAATGATCCGGAAAGAGTTCCGGTGGTCCGGAAGGAGTTCCGGAGAGGTCTGGAATGGTTCCAGGAATGTACGAAAGTTGTTCGGGTGGTCCGAAAGAGTTTTCGGAGTCACGGGATATTGAATTATATATAAATATATTAATTATAAATTAATGGGATTTTTATATTAATTTAATATTAATTAAATAAAGGAAAAAGGGGGCTCCCACCTATATGGGCCCTGAGAGGGCCCAAGAGGGGGAGCCGCACCTCAAAGGGGGGTGGGCCCCATTGGCTGGTTCGGCCAGCCCATGTGGGGGCCGAACCCCCCCTCCCATGTCCTTTGTTTAGTCCCACATGGGGGAGCCAAGGGGTTTGCACACCCCCTTCCCCCTTTATATAGCAAGGCATATTAATTGATTTAATTCATAGGAAATTCAATTAATTCCCAATTTCTCTCTCGATCTCGTGGTTCCCAAGTCGGAGCCGCGCCGAGCTGAGGAAGGGGGTCTCTCTCCACCTAAGCCATACCGTAGAGCGCCGTTGCTCTGCGGGATTCCAGATAAGATCTACTCCTGTGATTTCAGCTGGATCTGAATGACCGGGAGTTGTCGCTAGGCTCCGTATGTTTGCGAGTGCTCGGAGGCTACTCTATTGAGGAGCTTGGGCGACGTCGTCTCGCCCCCTGCAGCCGCCGCGCCTTCCCCCTCTGCTGCCGGCGCGCCAGCCCTGGTGCTGGCGCTCTGCCTTCTTCCGCCCGACGCCCGTCGACGCAGATCATCATCGACACCCCGGCGTCATCGACTTCGACATCGCGGAAGGTTCTTCACGACCTCGAGGTCGGCTACGTACGACTTCATCGTCAACGCTTGTGCGGGAGCGTAATCCCCGCTATCGGTCTACATGGAGGTAATGTAACCCGTTCCGCCACCGTTATCGCATGTACTAGATAGATAGATCCTTGCTAGTTAGGGTTTCGTTCGCTAGAAAATTATTGTTTTCTGCACCGTAACCCCTTCAGTGGTATCAGAGCCAATCTATGCGTAGTACTGCTGGTACGGTTAGAACTCATGTTGAATGAGGGCGTCTTTCTTATATTTGCTACCCTCTAGCGTGTACTTGCGATGCCTTCGGTATTGAGTTGATGAAGCGGCCCGGACCGACTTTACGCGTACGCTTACGCGAGACTGGTTCCATTACTGACATACGGCTTGCACCGTATCTGTGGCTGGCGGGTGTCTGTTTCTCTCTCTCTAGTCGGCAAAGCATTTTCAATGGAGGGCCCGAAAGGGATGCTTAAACATGCAATTATACGATCGACGTTGTGGTACAAAGTTCGTAGGTTGGGAAGCGGTTCTCCTACGAATAAGCCTATATGCCACGTAAAACTTGCAATACTAGATAAAGCTAGAGGCGTCTAACTTTGTTTTGCAGAGGCGTTATTTTATGTGACATGGTTACGGTAAGTTTTGATATTACTCGTACTGTCGGAGGCAATGGAGGGCTCTGTAGACTCAGAGCCATGCCGGGGCGCCGGGGGCCAGGCACATGGCGCCATGAAGGTCCAGGCGCATCGACCATGTCACATCGCACTTCATTGCATCATTATTGTGTGCTGTTGTGTGTGCATCCTATTGATTGCTTATATGCTAGATATACAACGGTAGCATCATAAATAGGATGATCCCTAACAAATACCAAAATTGTGTTCTCCCTCGTTGCGCACCACCAAGAAAGTTCTACGTTATGAGGCAGGCCGTGATGATCGGGTGTCACACATATCGTCGTTCGCAGACAGTGGGTGTAAGCCATGTTGCACGCGCAGGGTCTTCGAGGTTTGATTGGCGAGCCTAGCATACTCAGAGGTATGGCCTCGGAACACGGGAAGATCGAAAGATCGAGCACGAGTCATAGAGTTGTTATGATCGACATTTTATGTCCACCTTTGAAGCCGTGCTGCCGGCCGTGATGATCGGGGGTAGTGTGGTGGATGAGGGTCGTGTAATCGCCATTATTAGTTTAGGGATAATAATCTTGGTGTGGTGTGTTTTTGATAATGAGATTATAAAACTAAAACTCACCTATATATTATAAACTTATCTTACCTCTTTTGCGATCACATCTGGAGACTGCGGAACTACGCTTCGGTTACTTCTTCAAGAGCTCGGATTCTACCTTGGAAGCCGACGGGTCCAACTTCATCAGCTGGTGCATTGGTTTTAGAAACATTCTCCAAACACAACAAACATCCTATATGTGCTAGAACATTAGTTAGGAATTAGACCAGATGATTCTGATAGCAAGGAGCAAGATGATGAGTTCCGTAAGCATCATGACATGTTCATGGAAGTGACGATCGTCATGAGCGTATGCCTAGCACCTGAGTTGAAAGTTGTTTCAACACATGGAGCCATATGTCGTGATTGATGCGATCAGAGGTCACTTCAAAGATGAATTGAGTCTTGAGCAGTTCAGACAGCTTAGAAAGCTCCGGACCATTCACATGGGGAGCATACCTGTCTGGAGACTCAGTTGAAGAAGTTGTGTGACATCTACTTCAGGCTTACGAATATCTACGATTTCTAGATAGCGAACTCCAGTGCAATGGAGATTGTGCTTTACCTCCTAGCTGTGAATAGCATGTGCGTGAATATGCTATAGAGACACGGTGAGCTTCTTCACGTTCGTGAACAAGTTCAAATCTCTAAAAGTTGATTCATCGAAGAAGAGTTCTTCGACGCTATGATGAAAAGTGTTTGATAATTGTTCTGTTTGTGAAACAGTCCCTGATTATCACAAGTATGTGGCGAAGGGTGACATGACAGTGCACAAGTGATGGCAAGTTAATGGCCAGTAGTGCTCACGCCCTCGAGATATCATATTAGTTATCATCAATAGTTTTTGATAAGACATTTTGTAATAGTGAGAGTGTGATCTAGTTTGGTGTCTTGAATGTTGCAAGACATAATTATTCATATAGAACACATCAGTTGTTTTGTGTTATGAAGCAAAGCAGTTGTTTCATATTATGAGTAATTTGCATCACATCTCAATTACATTATGCGTATGATATACATTTATAGCGGGAATGATAAAATTATGTGTCCAAAGAACAACCACCATCGAATTTAGTCATAAAGGCAGTGAAAGAAGTAATGGATAATTTTTGCTCCATTTAAGTATTTCGAGTGCCAAAATTGATTAAGTTTGAAATGCAGTATTGAAGTTGCAATACTAGAGGAAATTGATTGAGAGTCATTTTTAATGATTAATCAATGGTGTTATTGCATGATCCGAATTCTTCCATGATTTTGGTAAATAGGAGTATTTGCCCGATAAATTATGGAGTCTGAAATTAATTTGATAATAGATCAAATGGGGTTTTTCAGAAGAAGGATTAGTGAATATTGTATTCACAAGATTCGATCAAAGGACAATATTTTTAATCATGGTTTCAACACAAAAGACTTGTGGAAATTTGTTTTCACAATATTATAATGTCATATATGGTGATATGTGGGGAATTATAATTATGCTCTATTTTAAATAAATAAAGTGTGGTCTGTCAGAATCAGTCTTAGAATCTCCTAATATGTTCGAAACATTATAGTCGATGTCCACTTTAGAAAATAGATATTTTCCTCAACAAAAATTCATAGGATCGACAGTAATGTCGACGTGTATATGATTATGCGATAATTCGGAATATACATGAGTAGTTCTTTGTAGATTGCTCGCATTGGACGAGAGTGTATTCCAGAATCAATTAGAAACAAAGTTCAGTTTGTTGTCTATGTAATTCCGAGAAAAGATGACTTTTCGAATTATGGTTTATGGATTGAAATTAGAAGTTTGGAATAAAGTGTCAGACTTATGTTGGAAGATGTTCCAAAGAGTATATGTCTGCTAATGAAAGTTTAGTGATTGAGAGTGAGGGAGACTAGAAAATTGTTTTCTGCTTGCAATCCTCTTCATAAAGATCATAATATTTTCATGAAATAAACTTCTAAATAAAGTGTTGTTATATTTAATATTGCTGTCAGGTCACAGCACTGTATTAAGTATTTCAGATCTTGTTGACAGATCAAGGTGCACTTTATGAATACAAAGAAAGTTGAGAAAATATCGGAATACGAACAAAGGCTTTTTGAGCCTGGAAATCCAAAGTTGCATTTGAAAGGATTAAGAGAGTAATTGTTGCTGCAATTCTTATTAGAGGAATAAGATTGTTTAATCGTCATATAAGGTGTTATATGAGAAATGTGACTATAAGAAAGACGCGGTAGCATGTCTTGTCGAGAAATGTGTCTTGGACAAGATCAAATTTGTTGACTACATTTATATAGACATGCTTGAAGTTTGAGAGATTTGTATTAATGTAATACTGTAGTTTGTATTAAATTCGAATTGATAGTAGATCAATGATTTTGGTTTAACCAAGATGTCGATTTAAGTGGGAGTCATAGTTAATTCACTCAGGAGAAATATGTGAAGAACATATTTTTGAGTGGGAGCTTGGGAACTCAAATATGTGGATAACATGTTTTTGAGTGGGAGCTCGTGTTATCAAATATGTGGAGACATAATTTGAGTGGGAGTCGAATTCATCTTGTGTAGTTAACACATTGTGAAACTGTACCAATAGAATAGGATGAAGTTGTAAAACTATTTAAAAGTTAGTGTCTATTTTGAAATAGAACGGGAATTTTAAATAGTTAGTCGAGTTGTGTTGGATTATATCTGAGGAGTCAGAATAGAATCAAAAGGATGGTCCTTTGGAATCCAATTGGTCATTAAGAGTAATGATGCATGAAGATAATGGTTGTATGACATGTGTGTCTATTATGTATATATTAGACATCATACAGAAACTGTATTATTTGCTCGATAAAATATAACCGATGTTCTTGGAGTAAAGAACAGTTATGAAAGTAAATTTGGAATTTACTGGAAGTAGAAGTACGTTAGTTAAGAGATTGACATTTGGATGTCAAGTTTTCTACATTGGTGTGAAAGTATGTAGATATCGCGAGTTTGTAATTGTTACAAGGGGCTCTGCATGGCTGAATGTGTTTTTCAGTGCAGTTATCTGGTTAGTATAATCAGAGTAAGCGCTGGGAAGCAGAAGTGTCACTTAGTTACGGTATTTGCATATATGTTGTTAGACAACATGGTGATATCAAACAAGTTGATGCCAGTGAATCGCAAAAGCATGTACAATCATGGATTGTGCAGTAACACTTTTCCACGAGCAAGCATTATCAAATGATTCTTATTTGATAAGGGATTCTGATAAAGTAAAATGCAGCTAGTTTATTTGTACTCTAGTGCAAGTGGGAGACTGAAGGAGATATGCCCTAGAGGCAAATAAATAAATAGTATTTATTGCATTATCTCATAAGTTTATAATAGGTTTGTGTATTATGCTATAACTGTATTAATCGGAATTGTTAATACACGTGTGATACATAGACAACCAGGTCCCTAGCAAGCCTCTATATGAGCTAGTCCATTGGGCAACAGTTGATCGAGATTCCCGATCAAGGACAATGACGTCGGTTGACAATGGGGTCATCTTGTTAGTTGAATAAGGTGGTGGACATACGCAAAGTATTGCAATAAGATCGTATTACGATGTTTGTCATTTACAATAGATAAGAGTATGATAGTTTATTCCTTAGACCGTGAGACCGTACTTATTGTTGCTTCGTAGGAGTGCTTTGAGAGCATCAAACGTTGTGTCTTATATAGCATGACAATAACGGTGTCCATCTTGGGTATTCCGAAAGAGCATCGAGACGTAAGGATCAAGAGCGGGATTTGTTCATTCTTGTAATGGAAAGATACTCTGGGCCCACTCGGTGATATTGCATCTATATAGCTGCAGCTTATGACTAGGTCATGGAGATGTAATATCACAGACGAGTTAATAACCTTCGTCGGTAACGAGATACAGCAAAGGCATCGGTGTGTCTACGATTATATCTCGGACAAGGTAGTATCGCAGAGACAAAGGGAATGAATATCATACTTATGGTTCAACGAGGATATTCGTGGAATGCACAGGGGTCGTCATATATTTCCAGGTATCCCTGACGATCATTGGTGAGCGGAGTGTCTCGACCATGTCTGGAGTGTTCCCGAACCGTAGCGTAACAAACTTAAGGTCTTAGCGACGCTAGGAGATAGGTTCTGGAATTTTATAGGTTTTTGTTGGAGAGAGACAAATGATCCGGAAAGAGTTCCGGTGGTCCGGAAGGAGTTCCGGAGAGGTCTGGAATGGTTCCAGGAATGTCCGAAAGTTGTTCGGGTGGTCCGAAAGAGTTTTCGGAGTCACGGGATATTGAATTATATATAAATATATTAATTATGAATTAATGGGATTTTTATATTAATTTAATATTAATTAAATAAAGGAAAAAGGGGGCTCCCACCTATATGGGCCCTGAGAGGGCCCAAGAGGGGGAGCCGCACCTCAAAGGGGGGTGGGCCCCATTGGCTGGTTCGGCCAGCCCATGTGGGGGCCGAACCCCCCCTCCCATGTCCTTTGTTTAGTCCCACATGGGGGAGCCAAGGGGTTTGCACACCCCCTTCCCCCTTTATATAGCAAGGCATATTAATTGATTTAATTCATAGGAAATTCAATTAATTCCCAATTTCTCTCTCGATCTCGTGGTTCCCAAGTCGGAGCCGCGCCGAGCTGAGGAAGGGGGTCTCTCTCCACCTAAGCCATACCGCAGAGCGCCGTTGCTCTGCGGGATTCCAGATAAGATCTACTCCTGTGATTTCAGCTGGATCTGAATGACCGGGAGTTGTCGCTAGGCTCCGTATGTTTGCGAGTGCTCGGAGGCTACTCTATTGAGGAGCTTGGGCGACGTCGTCTCGCCCCCTGCAGCCGCCGCGCCTTCCCCCTCTGCTGCCGGCGCGCCAGCCCCGGTGCTGGCGCTCTGCCTTCTTCCGCCCGACGCCCGTCGACGCAGATCATCATCGACACCCCGGCGTCATCGACTTCGACATCGCGGCAAGTTCTTCGCGACCTCGAGGTCGGCTACGTACGAATTCATCGTCAACGCTTGTGCGGGAGCGTAATCCCCGCTATCGGTCTACATGGAGGTAATGTAACCCGTTCCGCCACCGTTATCGCATGTACTAGATAGATAGATCCTGGCTAGTTAGGGTTTCGTTCGCTAGAAAATTATTGTTTTCTGCACCGTAACCCCTTCAAAAGGGAACCAAGTGAAGCACACGGAGATGAAGATGTAATCCCGAGTTCCACCCAAGGGTGTACGTCTCGTTTGGAGAGGTGTGCGCTACCACAACAGGTTAGCCGCAACGCCACAAAGGCTGACCTTCTTCTCCGATGAACTCAACCACAAAGGTTTCGAGTCCACCTTCCACTATTGATCCCCTTTTAGGGCGGAGATCGAATCCCTTATAAACGCTTGAGGCACACACCCACAACTGAATTGGGGGCTCCCAAGAAGACCACAAAAGGTCAAGGACCACAAAAGGTCAAGGTAACACCAAGAGTACAACAATGGTTACCTAGGTTTTCCCACCGGAAACCCTAGCCACGAAGTCCCCAAGTGAATGGGGGAGAAATGCAAATCCCTTCGGTGAGGATGTAGATCCGGGCCTTCTCCTCCACTCCTCCAAAGATCTATGAATTTGGGTGGGGGGATTGGGAGATCTTGATGATTTGAGCTTTCAAGAATGGTAGGAGAGAGAAAATCTGAGAGCTCACTGTTCTTGAGTGAGTGAGGGGGTATTTATACTCCCCCTCAAAATCTGGCCGTTGGCTGTCTTGGTCACCCGGAAATTCCGGTATAAGTACCACCGGAAATTCCGGTGCCCCGGAATATCCGGGTCTTTGAAAATATCCGAGCTGAATTTCCGGTTGAGATCAGAACCACTTCTGAACTTGTCTTAGTCGATTTTCTGAGGTTGACTCGGAATATCCGAGTCCTTGAAATTTCCGAGCTGAATTTCCGATTGGAGTCAGTGCCACTTCTGAATCTTGACTTAGCCAATTTTCTTGAGGTTGACTCGGAATATCCGGGTTGGTGAACCGGAATATCCGAATCCTTGAAATTTCCGAGCTGATTTTCCGATTGGAGTCAGTACCACTTCTGAATCTTGACTTAGCCAATTTTCTTGAGGTTGACTCGGAATATCCGGGTTGGTGAACCGGAATATCCGGGTCCTTGAAATTTCCGAGCTGATTTTCCGATTGAAGTCAGTAGTACTTCTGAACTTGACTTAGCCAATTTTCTGGGGATGACCCGGAATATCCGGGTTGGTGAACCGGAATATCCGGGTCTGGGAAGAATTCCAGAAACTCTTTTTCTCTACAATTTGGCTTTAGGATTTGTGATATGAGTTTCACCCAAACTGAAATACTTAGCAATAGGATTAGTATCATTGGTATTGTTAACTAACACACAAAACATTAGGGATTAAGAAATGTTCTTTCAATCTCCCCCTTTTTGGTGTTAGATGACAATACCAAGATTTGCATAGAAACAAACAGCAATATCATGTTTTTGGCAGAAAATGGCTCCCCCTAAATAAATGCAAGTATGCAACACAAAATAACAAAGGATAGGAGCAATTTTATAACAATAACCACAAGATATCACAAAGGAGAAACGAGACAAAATGTAAGATTATGGAAGCACTTGAGACTAGATAGATTTTCATACCTTGTGCATATAGAATATGAAGAGAATACCAACACAATCAATTCGAAGTCTCAAGCATAATATAATGATAGCATCAACCATTGTCTCAATACAAAGATATCACAAATGACAAAAGGAGAGTTTCACAAGTAACTAAAAAACACGATAAATGGACACAAGCGCAAAAAAATGATAAACGCATAAGCTTGTGCCCGACCCTTGCAAATCCCCGAAGAAGTCCTAGTAGAGCAACTTCTCCCCCTTTGGCATCAAAACGCCAAAAAGGAAGAAGAGCGATGCTACGTCCCATGGAAGTCTTCAGTCCGAGGGGTCCTCCTCCTCATCATCATCAGCATCAGCCTCCTCCTCCTCATCATCATCCTCGTCCTCATACTCCTCAGACGCTGCCTCCTCATCCTCATCTTCATCCTCCTCATCATAGTCATAGCATGTGGTGTACGAGCTGCCACCAAGGTCCTGGTCAATCAGTGTCCAAGGAGCCAAGGAACCCTGGTTCCACTGAGCAAAGGACAGGGGCTCAGACAGATCAGCAGGAGCAGGAGAGCCAGAAGCATGGTGAAGGATCAAGTCTTGCTTGTAGTCCTGCTGACGGCGATCCTTGTAGGCACTGTATTGCTCCTTGCGGATGTCCACATTCATGCAAAGGATGTTGCGCTGGAACCAGTTCAGCTTCTTGACATGCGCATGAGTAGTGGGAACATGAGTAGAGGTAGCAGCAGCCCTCCTAGCATCACCCATGAAAGATCCACCTGGAGCTGATGTAGTCGAAGGCCTAGGAGGGGGCTTGACCCCAGTCTTCTTCACATAGAGCTTCTTGAAGTCATGTGGCACCAAATCACTGCTGCTGACGTTGAGGTTAGGGAACTTAAACAGGAGAAGCTTCATTATGTACGGAGCATAAGGAATGGAGACCCTGGTGGTCATAGCCGCATACATCTCATTGTAGATGTAATCCATCACATCTACTCTCCAGTCAGTATCAGAACCCGAGTCCTCCACAATGCGGTTGGCGTGAAGGAGCAGGTTGCAGAGAGGGGTAACCACGTTGTCATTGTTGCCACCACTCGGTGCAATGTTCTCACGCAGGATGCGCACAAGAACATCATACAAAGGCAGCAAGTCACGAGTGAATCCAGGAGTGGCTCCCACACCATATAAGTGAGCTGTCTCCTTCTTGTTGAGCTTGTATGGGGAGTGCATGCGAGTGCCTTGGGGATTTTCACCATCAAACCTGTAGCCCAGTACCTTGCCAAACTCCTCGAAGTTGGACTCACAGTAAGATTCCCCAGTCATCCATTTCATGGTCTTCTTCGAGTCACCCTTGATCACTAGGGTGGCGAAGAACTGCATAACAAGCTGCGCGTTGTAGGCATAACGGATGAGCGCCAATCTCTCCAAACCCATGGTCTTGACAATGTGGATGGCCTCTGAAAAAGCAGTTTTCTTCTGTAGTGATGCAAAGTCGAACGGGTGCATGGGTCGAATTGGCTTCGACCGAGAGAGATATAGATCCACAAATATATGCTCTTGTGCTTGGTACCAAAAACTGCGATCATCGAGAGAGGTGTCTCTTGCGCTGAGGTACCAGTCCCCCTGCCTCAGCTGAGAGTAAACAACAGAATGCATCTTGGAATAGTTCGGACGTTGGGGACTAGGAGCATTCTTTCTCTTCTTAGATGAGGGCTTGCTGGCAACAGCTTTCTTCTTCCTCTGAGGTGCAAGGCCCTTTCCTTTGTTGACTGAATGCTTGGAGACAGGTGCTCTACCAGTGTGCCTTGATCCCCCTGCGGACGGACTTCCTCCTGAACCTGTGAATTTGAGCATAGATGGTAGCATAAGGTAAGTGCACACAAGTCAGGAGATAATACACACATTGGATAGGCATTCGATGGATCATATGTAGTTAAACATGAGTTAATCTTAAAACTGCAGTGTTTGGCTCGGAATATCCGGGTCAGACATGACCGGAAATTCCGGGGGACCGGAAATTCCGAGTCAATCTGGACCGGATATTCCGAGTCAGACAGAAACTGCAGATTTGAGATTTGACTCGATCTAAAACTAGATTGATTCAATGTAATGCAAAACTAATGTATGTAGAAGGCAGGGAATAGTCCTAGGAACAATCTCTACCAAGCAACATTGAAACAAATAACTCCACATCAAGATCCAAGTGCAAGCACATAAGGAAGAAGAAAAGTGAAGTTACCCTCATCCATTGAGGCCATTGCTTGGAGGAGTGAGTTCCCGGGGCGGAGGAGGAGCAGATCCGGCCGAGAAAGAGGTTCCCCGGCGGACGGAGTGCTCCGGAGGGGCTTGGGAACAGCAGGGGCGGCGGCTGGAGGAGAGGGAGGTCGGGGGTGGAAGAAAGGCACTAATGAGCCCTTCACCCCGAGCCTGCCCTTATATTTCTGGACAAACTGCCATACCGGATATTCCGGTATAAGTTACACCGGATATTCCTAGTCACCGATTATTCCGGTTCAAAATGAACCGGATATTCCGACCTGCTGAACCAAAATCCCAGTTTTCAAAAGGATGACTTGTGTGCAATAGAGAGAAATGTTTTCAGGGGAAAGTAGGCTTGGGATAGATTTCGAAACTGATATTGGTACACCATACTCAACTCACAACAACCAAATCGAACCAAAAGAGCCAAGTTGAGTAGGTTTCCCACATGCATGAAAAGGAGGGCAAATAGCAACATAAAGCTCCAAATAACATCAACTCTTCAAGGAGAAGAGGTCGGTGGCCGAGGCCACCATGTAGGAGTGTATGGCATGTTACCGCGAAGATGTATCTTGGGTACATAACCAATACTTGTCGTTTTAGCTCATTAGTCACAAGAATGAATATAGAGATAAAAGAACACTTGCTATCGGCATAATGGGGGGAGGGATGGTCCAATGTATTAGGACCGCACTCCCCTATTTCCATGCCTACATCTAAACTAGATAAGATGCAATTACGCCCTAGGTGAGTGTGCAAGCGATCAAGCTAAGGACCTCGAATCAATGATATTAAGCTCATTCCTCAAAAAGCAAAACCTTCCTTCCTCAAGGGGCTTCGTGAAGATATCCGCCAATTGATCCCTTGTGCCCACATATGATAAGTCAATGTCTCCACGGGCCACATGATCTCTTATGAAATGATGGCGGGTCTCAATATGCTTGGTTCTTGAATGTTGCACCGGGTTGTAGGCAATCTTGATGGCACTTTCGTTGTCACATAAAAGAGGCACTTTGTCGCAATCGACTCCGTACTCCTTTAAAGTTTGCCTCATCCATAGTAACTGAGTGCAACAACTAGCGGCTGCAACATATTCGGCTTCGGCGGTGGAGAGAGATATGCAATTTTGCTTCTTAGAATACCAACTCACCAAGGACCTCCCAATAAATATACAAGCACCGGAGGTTGACTTCCTATCATCATGATCTCCCGCCCAATCGGAATCCGTGAATCCACATAATGAGAAATTTGCATCCTTGGGATACCACAATCCATAAGTTGGGGTATAAGCCAAATATCGAAAGATTCTCTTGACCGCCACATCATGACTTTCTTTAGGAGCCGCTTGATATCTTGCACACACTCCTACGGCTAGCACTATATCCGGTCTAGATGCACAAAGGTAGAGGAGAGATCCAATCATGGAGCGGTATACCTTTTGATCCACATCCTTACCCTTCGGGTTGAGCTCAAGGTGGCATTTGGTTTGCATTGGAGTAGAGGCACCCTTGAGATCAAGCAACTCGTACTTCTTGAGCATGTCTTGAATGTAATTTACTTGGTTGATGAACGTTCCTTCCCTCAATTGTTTGATCTCAAATCCGAGGAAGAACTTCATCTCGCCCATCATAGACATCTCAAACCTGTCAGTCATAAGCTTAGAGAATTCTTCGTTAAATGCTTTGTTAGTCGATCCAAATATAATGTCATCCACATATAATTGAAAAATGAAAAGCTCCCCATTAACTTTCTTAGTGAAAAGTGTGGGGTCGATTTCCCCAACTTGGAATCCACGGTCTACAAGTAGTTCTCTAAGGTGCTCGTACCACGCTCGTGGGGCTTGTTTAAGGCCATAGAGTGCCTTATCCAACTTGTAGACATGGTTCGGATACTTGAGGTCCTCGAACCCTGGTGGTTGCTTAACATAAACAAGTTCATTTAGTGGACCATTTAGAAAAGCGGATTTAACATCCATTTGTTGCAACTTAAAGTTATGGTGAGAGGCATAGGCAAGAAGAATACGGATTGACTCAAGTCGAGCCACGGGCGCGTAGGTTTCTCCAAAGTCAATGCCTTCAATTTGTGAGTAACCTTGAGCCACCAATCTTGCCTTGTTCCTTATCACCATGCCATGTTCATCTTGCTTGTTCTTGAATATCCACTTGGTGCCGATAACATTGCGGCAATCTTTGGGTCTTTCCACCAACTTCCACACTTTGTTGCGCTCGAAGTTGTTGAGCTCTTCATGCATGGCATCAAGCCAATCTTTATCTTCAAGAGCTTCAAAGACCTTCTTGGGTTCCACCATGGAGATGTGAGCTTGATGTTCACTAAAGCTTGCGAGTTGTCTTCGGGTAGAGACCTTGCTTCTCACATCACCAAGCACCTTGTCAAGAGATAGAGCTCTTAATTCTTGTGAGGTGCCAACCCTATTCAAGCGGCGGATCTCGATTTCCCTCCGAGTGGTGGGAGGAATCGCTTGATCATCTTGATCATTCATGTCTCCGCCTTGACTGAATTGATGGCCTTGATCAACCATTAGAGTGGTGTCCATTGGTGAGGGAGAGGGTCGATCTTGGCCTTACGAATTGCCACCGGGAATGTCAGCAGGACCGGATATTCTGGGTTCAGGAACCGGAAATTCCGGACCACCGGAATTTCCGAGTCCATCTTGACCCGGATATTCCGAGCTATCACAATAAGTGCACGAAGGCTATCACAATGTAAAGTGCATAAGTAAAGAGCTCGGGTATAGAAATAACCGAGGCACGCGGAGACGAGGATGTATTCCCGAGTTCCACCCAAAGGTGTACGTCTCGTTTGGAGAGGTGTGCGCAACCACAACAGGTTAGCCGCAACGCCACAAAGGCTCACCTTCTTCTCCTGATGAACTCAACCACAAAAGGTTCGAGTTCACCTTCCACTATTGATCTCTTTTGGGGCGGAGATCGAATCCCGTACAACTCTTGAGGCACACACCCACAACTTAATTGGGGGCTCCCAAGTCTTGAGGCACACACCCACAACTTAATTGGGGGCTCTCAAGTGACCACAAAAGGTCTTGGCCACAAAAGGCCGGCCACAAAAGGCGTCTAGGGTCCAAAGACCCAAGAGTAACAAGCTCACAAGTAACACCACCACGAATCCTCGTGGAGGGCTCAAACCGATGCTAATGCAATGGCAAGAGCACACGAAGTGCTCAAGTCCTTCACTCTCAAATTCCAACACAACAACAAATGTTTATGGGGGAATAAGAGAGGAAGAACAAAGGAAACCACAAAGGAGTCAAATCCTTCACTCCCAAATCCCACCAAAAGCAACTAATGCTTATGGGGGGAGAAGAGAGGAAGAACAAAGAAGAAGAACCACAAAGGAACTCCAAGAACTAGATCCACTAAGTTCCCCTCACGTAGAGGAGAGATGGATTGGTAGGATTGTAGATCTAGATCTCCTCTCAACTTTCCCTAAAGAATATGGAAGATTCAATGGAGGGATTGAGAGGGAAGTGAGCTTTCCAAGGTCAACAATGGAGTAGGAGAGAGGGGAAAGTCGTGCTGCCTTGGATTGGCTTGGGAGGAAGAAGGGGAGGGGTATTTATACCCCTCCAGGAAATATAGCCGTTGGCTGTTTCGACACTCGGAAATTTCGGTATAAGTGAGACTTGGAAATTCTGGTCATCCGGAAATTCCGGTCTAAGAGAGACTCGGAAATTCCGGTCACCCGGAAATTCCGAGTCCATGAAATTTCCGAGCTGAAATTTCGGATGGAGTCAGAAGGAAAACCAAACTTTTCCTTAGCCATTTCTGGGGGCACTCGGAAATTCCGGTAGACGGAAATTTCCGAGCACAATTTCCGACTGGAGTCAGAACCCTTTTTCTCCTTTCATTAGCCGTTTCTTGGATGAGCTGGGGAACCGGAAATTCCGGTAGGGCGGAATATCCGACCCCAATAATCCGAATCAGCAGAACACCGAAACGAAAACCGCTATAACTTTTGCAAATGAACTCCAAATGAGGTGAGACCAATTTTGTTGGAAAGATAGCGATGATGAGTACCCAACAAAAATATTGCATCCCATAAATAGAGTAAAATCTCCACACATGGCAAGGTGTGGGACTTTCCTCAAGGAAGAACCGGCAATATTTCCGCCACCGAAAACGCAACAAGTTGTCCAAAGTAAAACCGATTTCGATGAACTAGAGCTTGACATGGAGATGAACCAAGCTCTAACTCCTCACCAACATAAAAGCCAAATAAGAACCAAGAAACATGATATGCCAAGTATGCAAAGGTTTGAGCTCTCCACAAGAATGCGATCAAGTTAATAACTTGAGAGCCCCTCTTGATAGTACGCCTATCTATACTATAGCCCTATCAAGATCATACCTTTGCCTTGAGCATTCCACTTGAGTTGGATGATGACTATCTTGATTTCTTCAAGTGGATCATCTTTCTTGATTGCGCGTCCAAACACTTGCTTGATGAAGACTTCTCCAAATACTCCCCCATGCTCACAATGGGAGAGTCTCGCTAAGCTTCGTCTTCATGTATCCATTGCAAGCACCAAGCATAGGATCTCTTCAAGAAGCTTCTCTTGGTCTTGGTCTTGCACAACTCATCTTTTCTTCACTAAGATGATGTCTTGAATCTTCAAGACATGCTTGCAATAAGCTTCACTCAACACATGAGCTTCAAGAGTTCAACACATGAACTCCACAAATCCATGGACATGATCTATAAAGATATCTCAATGCAAACATTAGTCCATAGAGATTGTCATTCAATTACCAAAACCACACATGAGGGAAAATGCTCTTTCACTTGCCCCCTCTCAAATCCTCCCATGATTCTTGCATATCTTTGAGGGAAAAGTGAGAGGAGATCTAGATCTACAATTCTACCAATCCATCTCTCCTCTAAGTGAGGGGAACATAGTTGATCTAGATCTTTGAGTTCCTTTGTGGTTCTCCCCCTTTGTTCTTGTTCTCTCTTATCCCCCCATAAGCATTAGTTGCTTGTGGTGGGATTTGGGAGTGTAGGATTTGTCTCCTTTGTGGTTTCTTGGTCTTCCTCTCTTATTCCCCCATAAGCATTTGTTGCTTTGTTGAAATTTGATAGTGAAGGACTTGATCACTTTGTGTGTTCTTTCCATTGCATCTTGCATCGGTTTGAGCTCTCCACGAGGATTCGTGGTGGTGAAATTCGTGAGCTTGTTACTCTTGGGTCTTGGACCCTAGACGCCTTAGTGGCCGCCTTTGTGGCATAGGACCTTTTGTGGTCAAGGCCTTTGTGGCTAGTTGGGACCTTTGTGGTCATTTGGGAGCCCCCAATTCGGTTGTGGGTGTGTGCCCCAAGGTTGTTGTACGAGATTGTTCTCCGCCCCAAAGGAGTTCATAGTGGAAGGTGGACTCGGACCTTTGTGGTCGAGTTCATCGGAGAAGAAGGTGAAGCCTTTGTGGCATTGAGCAAACCTGTTGTGATTGATCACACCTCTCCAACGAGACATACACCTTTTGTGGTGGATCTCGGGAATACATCCTCGTCTCCGCGTGCCTCGGTTATCCCTATACCCGAGCTCTTTACTTATGCACTTTACTTTGTGATAGCCATTGTGCTTGAGGTCCTTTACCTTGCTATACCTTTGTTGTTTGTGTTGCATAGCATAAGTTGTTGGTGCATATAGGCGAACCTAGTATATTTAGGTTGTGTCATTGATAAGTTAAACACTAAGTTTTATTCCGCATTTATCAAGGCTAAATTGTTAAAAGTGTTCCTCGCCTATTCACCCCCCTCTAGGCGATGTCTTTCCTTTCAGGAACACTTCAATATAGTCACTTGTAACTTACTGAATTTGTATTTATTATTGTTAACAGGAGAAGATTACTGGAAATATTTTTGCTTCTTTCACCAAGAAAGCAAGACGATCAAAACAAATGGTATGAGAAGTTCTTCGGCATATCAGGAAGAATGTTTTACATGTACCGACAAGTATAAGTCCGAACATAAATGCCCAAGGAATATTTCTCTCCAAGTTATTGAAGAACGAGTTGGTGTTCTCGATCTTGATAATGAGTCTTACGAAGCTAAACCTATAAATGCTCATGCCGAACCAAAAGACATGGAGCCCCTTATCCGAATGTACCATGAAGGACGCTAAATGTCCTAACAAAGTTTTTTGCATCATTATAATTGGTTATCACCAGTGTTGGCTCTTGTTTGATATGATAGCCTCTTTTTTTTACTCGTTCTTTTAATTTAGGCACAATATCCGTTTGAATTATTTGAGTAAATTTGGATTGTGCCGACATTTTTTTTATTATAAAAATATGATTTTTCTGCCCGTAGCAGTGCACGGGCACGCGAGTATTAGCCGTCAAGGCAACCACGATTGCCGGATTCCGGCGCCGCGGTTGGAGTAGGGTCGGTTCAGAGCAGGAAGGTGGGATGAGGCGCCATCGACATGGGGTTTCTCACCACAGAGCAGGCGAAGGATCTGGGACCTTCAAGAATGCCTTCTCTCGCCGGTAGAGCACCATATCTTGATTCTTCTCGTTTTTTCCATGATCTTGATTGCTCCTTCATGTGCCGTTTTCGTTACCACGTGGAACCAAACAGAATAACAAAAAGTCCAATCAACTGCAGTGTATATTGTGGCATGGTTAGATGAGTTTGAATTTAGGGGTGTTATGGACATTTCATAATGCAAAACATCAAACAATCCAATTTTCAAAAGCCAAAAAAAAGGGTGGAACCTGTTTCTACGAGATTCTCCCCACCACAACATTTTCACATAATTTGTCAAAAGCTAGTTTCAGCTTTTTCACATAATTTATCAAAAGCTAGCTTCTCTAGAATCACAAGCTGAAAAGAAGGGGGCCTTAGACTGGTACAGAAAATTGGCCAAGTTCAATGAATATTGGTTCAAACTTTTTGGTAGCGAATCAGTTGGACATAGCTAGCCATTTGTACAAGTGTTGCAGATGGAGTTTTGTGCCATCTAAGGCTCTAAGCCATTTATATTATCAGACTTAGCAGCAAAATGTTTTCTCCCTATATGGCTGATGAGAGCATTTTTTTCTTTGCAATCAGGCGTTGAACTATGTATGTGATCTGGCCCGGGATTTTATGTCTGGGTTGGGTCTGGCTGTATGGGTCGCGCTGCCCGTGATCTCAAAGTTGGCCTCTCTCCAAAACTATTTCCAAATCTGGAGGATCGCGCCAAACTTGTACATGCCGGGTCCATCCTTTTGGCGCTGACCCCGTTTAAAAAAATTTAAGTCCTTACAAAAATTATAAACTTTCTAGATGCCATCGAACCGAACATAGTTGGGCTCCATCTTCTTTGGCGCCGACTTTAACAGATTCGATTTAAAAATAGATTTAAGAAGAGGACTTATATGTGTTTAGTTGCTCAAAAGGACCGAATTCGTCAAAAAATACAACCCTGCAAAGTTTAGGTTGGCATACCTCAGGGCATGTGACATAACTTGTGGAAAAGTTATATATTTCAATAGGATTGGTTTCCGTCAAACTTGCAACAAAGAAACGTCATAGATTATTTGATATTTTTGGCAAGTTGCATGCGAGTTTAGTGAAAGGTTTACTCACCTTCTGGTTATTATGCATTCGAATGAGTGGTTCAGGAGAAGGTATGAAGGGTAACAACCTAAAGCTAATTTCCTGAAATTCATTCGAGATAAATCCATTTGATTCTAAATAATGAAAGAAAATTCTATTTCTCTAAAATATAACTGGATTTGTGTACAAAAAATGTGATATTAACAAAACTGAAAAATGATTAGTGTGCTATAATGTCCCATATCGCTAACACTAGAGAGGTCAAACAATTTTCTTTTACACCTTTATTGAAATGTGTCTAAATTTGTTCACCCGTTGCAACGCACGGATATTTTACTAGTATCCCTAATATGTAGTAACAGATTTCATATACGATATGGCCGTTCGGTTCACCGTCTCAACTAACCAGGATGCGGGAATTTGATGCGGGGAGTAGCATCTCCTAGGGACTTCAATAAACGGACGTGATTAGCAAAGTATATCAATCCAACGGTTAAGAAAGGTAATGGACTAAAAAGGCTCCAATTTATGCCAGTTATAATATCCTTAATTATGATCTTATTACAGTTTTGAATTGGTAAATCAGATTTACGACTTGGAACCATGTGCAGGATGGTTTGCCAGATGGCTTCGAGAGTCCTGCATGGCGATTTTCTGGACTATGTGCGCTTCGCGCTCTCTGCCTGCGTGGCCGCGGCGTCACGGATCCACGCTTCCACCCGCGCCGCTGGATGATGCTGCCGGAGGGCCAAGGTCTCTACCCCGGTCACGGCAAGCTGCGTGGCTACGTCCGTTTCTTCAACCTCGACACAGGAACCTTCGTCCGCGTCAAGATCCCGCTCTTCAAGAACCACTGCGCCCTCGACTACGTCGATGGCCTCCTTCTTCTCCAGAGAGACGGGGATACCGGCATCCGCCTCCTCCACCCTTTCACCGGCGACATTGTTGACCTCCCACCACTCGCCACCCTCGTCCCACAGCTGGAGGAAGACGCCTCGTTTCCTCGCAGATATTCTGATCCTGACTGGTGGTGGTCCCTTATCAGATAATGCGTCTGTGCTTGTGTGTCCTGTAGCAGTTCTGGAGCCATCACCGTCATGCTTGCATTCCTTCGTCTGCATCGTGTAGCCTTCGCTACCTCCGCAGAGATCCACGATGGTCAATGACAAGCTGGGATATCCCAGGAAATATTGCACCCTTATCGCTGCAAGGCAAACTATACGTGGTGCAAGTGCAACAACCTCCATTTAATCTTAACGGCTCCCTGATCTTCAGGGTGGACCCTCCCTTAGGCCTTGTTTGGTACGGGATGTTTTCCATCCCCAAAGGGGTTGGGGATTGTAGGGGATTTGGTGATCCCCTTCCCTTCACCCAATCTTCTAAATTCCCCACTAATTCCAAACCCCTCTAATCCCTGACCACTATTTGGTAAACAAGGTTTGTTAAAATTGGCAGACAGGGTTTGATGCATTACACGTTCAGAACAAGGCATCAATGAATATCAGCATAGGTTATGAAAGATGCAATTTTTATTGCAGACCATGAACAAAACCTTTCAAAAATCAACGAGTAAACAGTTCCCAACAGGCTCTATCACATAATTCAAAACATTAGTATATGCACAAACAAAGCAACAACTCTCAAGCATGACTAGACTAAAACTACTTATCGTTGATCTGACCATAAAGGGCCAGAACACATGAACATACTGCTGCTAACGGCTTTTGATGCTCAAACTGAACAATATCAATGTCTCAACCACACGACAAACAAAATTCAAGTGGGAATGGTTGGCATTTCTTCTCCAAAATGCATTACATTGGACGATTTTGGATATCCAACATGAAACAGATTTGCAAGTGAAAAATCGGAGGTCATGACAGCATGTAGAACCAGCGTAATTCAATCTTTGACAATGGTTCGTTGCATTCATGGATGTGCCTGGACCAACAGAATAATATAATCCAAGTGAGATTCATCAAAATCAGAAAATAAAACAGAGAGAAGAACTAGAGGATGAGTGGCAGCCAACTTAGGCTGATTCAATCAAGTTGAATAAGAAATCTACCCATGCGACTCTACAGATTCTTGTACAGATGCATGAATTATTCTCCCATGAATAGATGCTAGTGACATAAAACAAGGAAGCATCCAGTAAGCTCATCAAAGAGAGGGTCAACACGTGAATAAAACTAGACTAAGTTATGAAAGGGTGCTGGTTAAGCTCAGAGCATGTGCACCTACAGTTTGGAACCAATGATGAACAAAGAGATATACGACTAGAGAAATTAACAGATAATAAGATTACAGTAGCTAATACGACACAATAACTATACAATTACATGGGCTTACAAAACAAGTAGTATAGATAATAAAAGCAAGCATACCAAAGTTAGGCGTGCATATTGAATCCCACGACGGCGGCGGCTCGCCCACTCCGACAAGAACTGGATCAGCGGGTATCTACAACCAATCTATTATGTAGCGATTCACAGAGGTTACAACTGACACTACTGAGTAATGGAGTTCAACCAGACGCAACTCACGGGTTAAGTAATCAAAAACATATGACACCTAACCACAACTGGAACAGTTCTTTTGAACCTCAAAATATGCCCCTGAACTGAAACACATGACAACCTCTATCCATGCTCATCTAGGTGGTTACCTATCGAATCAGTTAAATGCATCAATGACACAACATAGCAATATAGCATCAGATCGGCTACACTCTGGGAAAATAATATAGCTACTCGCCTTGTCCCTGCAGTTCCTTTGGTCATTTTTAAAACTACTTTACCCAAGCTAGCTACCCATCTCATTTTCCAATCAAGTTGCTACCGAGATATTTACTGCCACAACAGACCGACATCTAAATTTCTCTGTCCAGCTGAAGCTACATGCACGGCGCTCTGCGCGCTGAACAAATCAGGCTGAGACTGAGAGCAAAGCCCAAATCGAAGGAAAAATCTTGCTCCCCCAGCACCGGCGGCACCAATTGACGCCGGCGTCCCGGCGGATCTTTACTGCAAGATTTGCAAGGATGTAATGGAAGGGGGATTACCGGTGAGAATCCAAGGGAGGAGGTGGCACATGTCGTGTAGTAGGCGGCGGTGACGATGACTATGAGCGAGGAGTAGGCGGCGTCGGCGTCGAGGGAGGCTGCGGTGGCGCCCGTCGTGGTGGTGAAGGAGGCGGCGGCGGCGCCTCGCTCATAGTCGTCGCCGCCTACTGTCATGGCTGAAACAGTTGTCTACACCCATCCAAGAAACCGCCATTTTTGCACAATACAACCTAAGTACCGGAGCTTGGTTTCAACCAATCGATGGTTATGGACTAGATGGTGTTAACCCGGGTCCTTGTAGCCTCATCCAACATGTCATTAGCTGCTGCATTCACAATATCTGGTATGCTAGTGCCCCAACGTATGCTTTTTTTTCTCGACACCGTTTCTTGTCATCACAATTGTTCCTTGGATTATCTATTCATTAGGTTATATACTCCCTCCGCCAGCAAAGGATGTCTTGAATTTTGTCAAAAAGAGTGTGTATCTAGACATGATTTAGTGTATAGATATATACTCTTTTTTGACAAAGTCAAGACATACTTTGTTGGACAGAGGGAGTAATACATTCTCCTTGTGGCTCTTGTAGGAACAAAGGGCTGATATTGAGGAAAGAAAAAAACCTAGATGGCTTCGTTGGAAGGTGAAGAGAAAGCTTCGTCTTTGGGTAAACCTTACTCACAATTTATCCTTTACTTTTGTACAACAACATGATAGTGGTACTTAATTACCTCCTGATAAATAAAGAACCAAGCACAATTGTTTCTGTTGATCAAATGTCAACAGCCAAAATACTCATAATTCAGGAGCAGTTTTGAAGAGTTGTTCCTGCTACTTACAATCCACATGTTTTCTGTACAGGTATGAGCTATCCACTAGCTTCTTTAGTTTTCTTACACAATCAATCAACCGGTTGTCGAGTAATTATTAATGGCATGTGTTCATTGGTAACTTGTTGTGTTTTTCTGTTCTTGGTATTAATGCTCACTAAGTGTTTGCAGAATTTGTGCATATATAATATCCGGGAACTTTTGTCTAGTTGGAGACCATATACTCCGTTAGTTATTTTACGAAAACAAGCTAAATAATTATGCTAGCGGAAAGAGGAATCTGCTAGTTAACTGCCCTTCTGGGGTGAAGTTATTGCAGATTTAGCAGCTGATCTTTTTGTACATGTGCTAATTGCTTGTTTTGTGCATGTTTGTTTCTGCTTTTACGTTTATATTGACATAATTGGGTCGACCATGTATCTTACAACTCCTTTTGTACATGTGTGCTTTTTTTTTCAGTCGTAGATGGCCCTCATATCCAGAAGCCGGTGAATGAATTTCGTCGGATAGAGAAGTTGGAGATTGGTTACCTTGGCTTGCCTCGCCAGCCTCTCCTTGCCGTAACTTATATGTATAGTAGCTTGGATAGTTAATGTAACACTGTCAAACTATAAGCACCGTTAAACTTTTCTTCAATAATAATGTAGTTTGGATAGTTCAAGCATCATAAAAATGATACAACCTAAATTTTGCCCAAAGTCAACAACCTTTACAACCCTATAGCATTGTTTTTGCCTTTTCATCTAGTCTTTACATTTTATTATCTTTTAGTTTTGTCTACTAACAAAAACATTAAATAATTGGGCATGCGTTACTGAAATTTAAACTGGTTCAGACTCGCATCTTGTAGCAGTAGCATGGTTAGGCATGCAGTATGTGCAGTCGTGAGGGAAGAGGGAGTATACCAATGTTTGATGCCTTGTTGCGAATATTCAAACTATGCTTAATTTGACGCAGGACTCGTCTTACATCAATTACACAAGAAGGTAAAATGCCGTTTCGCACATTGACGTGAGAATTAAGAACAGTACAGTGTGCACTTTGCTGAATATAGATCGACGCTCAGGTGGGATTGCTTAGGACAGAAAACCACACAATTGCAATACATCGAGCACTACGCAGTTCAGTCGGCAAATAACAGCTGACTCGCGGTGGTCATTTTCTCCTGGCAGGGCAACCTCAGAAACGAACAAACCAACTCGCGCATAGCAGAACTACGGAAGCACTGCACTACAGTAGTAGGACCTGACAGAGACCCCCCAATTCGTATGAAGCACAAGTAGGCTGAGTGAGCAACCAGGTACGGTTCCAAAACCAAAAAAAAAACATGTTATGATCCTGTAATGATGTAGTGGCGTGACAATGGTGAAGGCCACCAGGCTTCAGAAATCAGCGAAACAACATGCAATTTAAGATTCACTGTCAACTGACGATGGCATTCGTATGCGCCTCTACTCTGTGGCAATAAGGAATGGAAGACCCCTGAAAGAAACAAACACTTCAGTTAGTTCAAGAACACCGATGGGTGATAACCAAGGCTGCATGCTAGTGTTCCATTGAATCTATCTAGACAGGCCATTCTGAATACTGAAACAAGGCATGCATACCAGCCCCCTCTCCTAGAGAAGTAATCACTGTCCAGAGACACCGCCAGAGCAAGAGCTACCGCCCTTTCAGGTAAAGTCAGATGGCGAACAACGTCTAGTTCTTCGATCTGCAAGCATCATCCAGGTGTGATTTCGAAATCAGTGTGAGGTTCTCTACATAGATCAGCGCAAAGACCAAAAGTGTGCAACGTACATAAACTGAAATGGATCCATATACAAACATAAGTTTTACATCCAGCAGGGAAACATATGCATTAACGCAAACGTTTTTTTGTCTGTCAAGTGGGAACACTTACATTTGAAGCGAGACCAAATTTACGGCTTTCTCCAGAATCACCAAATCGAATTGCATACTGGCCAGCATCTGTGAACATCTGCAATAAGAACAAAAGATATCTTGGTTAGTCAGTATTCCCTGGCCCTTACAACTGCATCCTTTCTAAAGGATATGATAGTACAGCAAACGCAAAAAACGCACTCAGAAAATATATGGGGTGTACAATCAGGCTATTGTTATATCAAACAGTCCCGAGCCAAAGCAGACTCGGCGTAGCTGAATCATATAATTACACATTAGATATGTCCTGCATAACTTAATGCGTATAACATTTTCCTAGTGCAGAAGCAATAGTATCACAGCAGTTTACAACAGTTCTTATAGTGATGAAAGTGCAAATTATTAGCTCATGTTACTGATTTTGTATTGTTTGAGATGTCTATGAAACAAATTCCAACATGAATTTCTTCTAAATGTAAGAAATACAACACATTTAATAATTCTCTACTCAAAAGGACATTACCTCAAAACCAATTCCCCTCCAATTACGATCAATCTGGGCTAATACTTGTTCATCCTCATCAACCAGAGTAAAGGTCCAGCTCCAAAATCCAGGATTCTCGACCACAGCAAATTGCTTGTTTCTAAAGAACAAAAAGGTTGAACCCAACCTGTGAGCTAGTATACCAAGACCGACAACTACATAAAGTACCGAGCCATTTTACTTGGTCATAGAAACAAGAAGGCCATGTTACCCCAAGTATAGGTCATAAATTCTACGCCAAAGATGCCAACGCCTGTGGACTACACCTACCTCCTGATAAAAAAATATCACGTAACATCATCAGCGGTATTCTTCTGCATTTACATGAGGATAATACTCACATCTGAATGAGTTATAACAATCAAGTCAAGCATAATTGTCTACCTTGCCGTCCACTTCTGCATAAATGGAGCTGTTGATGAACCAAAATGGCCGGTGGACCTGAACCCCATATCCATAGCGTCAATATAGATCTTTGCAGGTTTTTTCTAATTCTGTATTTACAAAGCAATACAACAACCGCTTGCCGAAATCTCACCGTAAATATCTCATTACCCATTGCATCAGTAAATTCTGCAACAAATGGCCGTCTCGACCTAAGTAACTGAAATATCAGCAAAAAGGAACTGTTATAACTTATAAGGTAGTAGTCATCATCAAGAGAAATAAGCATCAATAGATAAAAATAAAAATTAGCAGAAAATACAATAAGATGCCTTCTTCCTGAAAGATAATAACATGGGGCTGTTTCCTAGACTTGCAGTTATAAAAAGCAATAACCAGTTGGCTTTTAGCATCATATCTGAAAGTCCATAATCAAGAGAATGCAATTTTTAAATGATGTAAGATATGTAGGCCATATTCAATCTACAAACAAGGCATAGAACAGACCTTAAGAGATAGCATGAACATACAGAAGAGAGAACACTAATTCTATGCTGTCAGAGATATATTACCAGCTATATAAGATTCTATATTTTTTATGCATACATCGATTATGAGATGATAGAACACATTATACATATCAAATTTTGCATGATAACTACTCAATTTTTTCTCAGGCAAGGTTAACGTACTGTTTCCAATAAGTTGAAACAGAAACTCAGTATATAATACAGTCCTTCCACAACATCTCAAGAACTACTCAGTATGATAACACCACATAGTGGATGATAAGTAATGGAGAGCAACCGACTGATCACGACATTAAACACTCACCATCAACACCTACCTCCAACCCATCCAATTTTCCTATGTCCCAATTTTTCCAGACCCTATAAGCTATATTTGACCTTTTTTCACGCCGCAAGGACTTACTACCAAGTTCAAAATGCATATTCTACATAGAACATCATGGCCAACTCTAACTACAAATGTGTAACATAAATCATTGTAAAAATGAAAATATAAGAACCACTGCTAACAACCCCTGGCCAGCAGCAAGCAACCATAAAATCACCCAATAAAAAAGCATAGTATACTGAAAAACTTCAGTTACCTGTCCAATTAAAAAAATCATAAAGTGATACCACCAGCAGATATACAGGACGGATAACGAAATGTTTGGTCAGTCAAATCAATTCGATAAAATCACTCTAAAGTATCGGCAGAAACTAATACTGATTTATTTAGGATCAACTAGCCACACAGACATACCTGCCTAAAGATGACATTGCTTTTCTCTCGAATATATCCTACAGGCTGGCATGGGAAGAAAGCACAAGTCAATGTGTCAGCACCTGGAGAATGAAGCATAGACAACAAAAAAATCCAACTACGTAAACAACTACAATCTGGAAGGAGACACACTTACAGATTGAGGAGAGAGTGGATCCATTATAATATATCTACTCTCCTGCATTTCAAACGACAATAGTAAGTGAAAATCATCTAGCCCAGCCAAATTATCAATAGAGTTAGCACACGCTACTGTTTCATTCTGGAAATGGCTGGAGAAGCATCCTAGAGTAGCCAGTTTAGATGTGTACACAGTGGCTGAAATACATTACCTGCTCGAAAGCAAACATGATATTTGCCCACTCCACATCTCTGGCAATAAGAAGATTCGCCCTTGAGAGGAGAGGCTTCAGTTTGGCCTATAAAACATATACGAAAGATATCACGGTTATTCCAGTCGCTACAAATATATCAAAGTATAACATGCTGAAACAGCTAGAGCCGGATAAAATATCAACAACTAAGTAGAGTGTTTCTTTCTCTTTTCGAAAAGGGGGTTGAAACCCTGAAATGTCAACAATTAAGTAGAGTGCAGGCAGTAGGGAACAAACTTCTAACTGATTTTTTTGCCAGCTAGTATCCTCCAATATTACCCCAGAAATACTCATCTACATCCCACTGCTCTGCCCTAATTCCAAGCAAAGTCATCAGTTTCAAAAGTAGAGAATGCTCCATCATGTGTTGGCTCTCTGTGATTCACAAGTCGCATAGAGTTCTAAGAATGATAGCATCGGATCAAAACCGAATGGTACTAGCACACAAACATAACATGAGGATAACAGAATCCGCTTGCCTCTAGGTACCCATGGTCCCGCACGTCATACTGCGCCACCTCGTCCCCGCCCTTCCCCCTCCCAAACCCCGCCGCGGCCGAGGTCCCGGAATTCACGAGCGCGCGCGCGGCGTTAGCGAGGTAGCCGAGCGGGTCCTCTCCGCCGCCACGACCACCACCTTCGGCCTTGGCGACCTCGTCCCCGGCCTTCCCCCTCCCAAACCCCGCCGCGGCCGAGGTCCCGGAGTTCACGAGCGCGCGCGCGGCGTTAGCGAAGTAGCCGAGCGGGTCCTCGCCGCCACCTTCGGCCTTGGCGACCTCGGCGGCGCGCTTCCCCCATCCCTTCGCGGGCGACTCCTTCTGCTTCTTCAGCTCCTCGACCCACAGCTTCCGAAGCCACTCCCGGGGCACCGGGTTCCCGCCGCCGCCTCCGGAGCCGCTCGCGAACCTGTTGGATCCTCTGACGTGGCTGCCGCTGGTCCTCGCCGCCGCGGCCGCCTGGGAGAGCAGCGCGGGCAGCCACCTCATCGGGAGCAGGTGCGCGGAGGAGCCACCGCTATGGCGAGGTCTGACCCCCAGCCCTCTTGCCGCCCTCTTGGAGAATCGTCGGCGGAAGGTTCTGCAATGGAGTAGAAGCACGGGCTGGGAGTCGGCGGTCACCGTCAGGAAGAAGACTCGGGGATCTGAGCGACTGATCAAAGCCTTTCTGGGCTAACCTGTCGCGAGATGTGGCCCACGATTAGGGGTTTAGCAGGCCGGCAACGCATGTCAAAGAAAAGTAGCCCAAAGTGCAGCTTGGGCTACTTTTGGCTCGTGTAGCTTGTTTTTCGCTTTTTGTTTTTGGTAAATATGTCCTCTCGGCAGAGTTAAAGATCTCATATAGCCCTCCGGCAAAACTATTTTAAAATCTGACCATTAAGATCGACGCCAATGAAGATGGACCACTTTCTGTTTTAATTATTTTTAACTAATTATGAAAATATTAGATGGAACGGAGCCGACCACCTCTTTTCTTTGACGCCGGCCTTAAGAGATCAGATTAAAAAATAGTTTTATCAAACGTCCATAATTGTCATCAGTCTCCCGAAGAGCCTATTTTTGTCAAAAATATGTTCTCCACCTACTTGTTGTGGCTTCCCTGCTCCTCTTAGTTGCTTACATTTGCTGGTATTTCTAACTTCTTGAACGGTTCTTTCAAACTATCTATTGTGTGAAACATACAAATCTGGTGCGGCTGTGTATTTTGTGCATTTGGATTACTTTCTACTCCCTTCGTTTTAAATTAGATGTGTCGGGGGGCTACCCCCGGGTAGGGGCAGATCCCGGTATAATCCGGTAAATATCAACAGTGCTTGACCTTTGGCGACAGCAAGGGGCACCTCCTGTTGTGCCGAAAGGGCAACCTGACCCTTAGCCACTGGAAGAGGGCAAAGTGCCTCCTGGCAACCGCAAGGGTCAGCTCTGGCAGCTATAAATAGACACCCCCAGTCCTCACAGTCGCAGCACGAGCATGAGCGGGTGGTTCCTCTAAGAACTAGCTTCTCGAAGATGTCTTTGCTGGTAGGCTAAGACATCTTCGGGAGGCTAGGCCTAGAGATACTCATCCTGAGACGAGCTCGGACGTCTCCAGGAAGGATCCCGGATCTGGGACTCCGGGGAGACTTTCGGGTGGAGGTGTACTCGGCTTTACCGGATAGGTATTCCGGGTAAGTACTAACCGGAGCAACTCTCGGTGTTGATCTTGTGCAGAAGAGGCTCACAGTGGCAGGCAAGGAGGTATCCGGAGTAAGAGCTTCCGGTAGGCCGTCAACGGTCCGTAGCAGGCTTTCCCGTCTATCGCGGGGGGAAGCACCGTTCCGCCTGACACGGAAGCATGGTCACCTCCCGCCTGACACGGGAGCATGGTCACCTCCCGCCTGACACGGGAGCGCGTCAGCCGGTACGAGCGTGGTACGACAAGACCTGACATGCCTAGCCCGGCAATCCGGAAAAGGCTATCCGGGATGGGCAAAGACATGTCTTGTCTCTGACAAGGGGA
This sequence comes from Poa annua, assembly GCA_026929855.1. Lineage (NCBI taxonomy): Eukaryota > Viridiplantae > Streptophyta > Magnoliopsida > Poales > Poaceae > Poa > Poa annua. The sequence goes on along the minus strand of CM049426.1, from coordinate 305,284,094 downwards.
CAATGATGATGTAGGACGGCGCCTGCCGTCCTTAGCGAGATGATGACGAAGGGGCTACACCGGATAGTCCGGCGACTAGGTCGCACTAGCCGGTGACGACATTCCGGCTAGGCCTGTCCGATGGGGCCAAGCCAAGTTAGGGAGGGCCGGACCTCTATAAAAGGCGTCATAACTGCTCCTGAGGCAGAGACAGACCAACTTCAGAGCCAAAGCTATAGTCACATTTACTCGTAGAGCAGTTACTCCCCTTCACCTTGAGTTCATCTAGTTCTTCGTACTTCATCCTTTGGCAGATCTTGTAGCAAGTTGTAGTCCTTGTATCACCAATATATAGAGAGGAAAGGCAGGAGTAGGGGTGTTACCTCCTCACGAGGGCCCTGAACCTGGGTATATCGTGTGTGTGTTGTGTGCCTTCGTGCATTTCGTTGTATTTGTTAGATCCTCTCCTTTGCGCTTTTTTCTTGTTCCCTGTTCTTGGGAGATCTCGGTTTTACCGGGATCCTCCCCGTGTGAGCTCTTCAGCTCGCTATCCCTCCCCGGATCCACCAACGTCCATCGGCCCCACAAATTAGCCATCCTATGGCATCTGCCGTGACACCACCACGACAGTTGGCGCCCACCGTGGGGCTGACAGAGGCGTTGGCTGGTGTACACATCCGGACGGGCTCCCCCGTTCATTTCGACGTTCGGGTTCTTTCTGGCCTAGTCGTAAGGCTAGGAGAGATGGACTTCGTCTGCGACAACGCAGGGTGCTTTCGGAACAGACCGTTCCCGGTGAACGGATGTCTTATCGATTTCAGTGGTTTCACCACCTACGTGGCCACCGAAGTTGTCCGTAGCTACCCGGATATATTACTGGAAGCTGAGGACCCTCCCATGCTCTGCGCAGCTTGGAGTCTGCGTGCCGGTCACAGTCCGAGTTCCGTCGCAGTGATGATGGTGGGGGCAACCGAGGAGGAGTATCAAGATGCTGATGGCGATACTGACGGCCACCCCCGTTTGGCCAAACCCCCGCAGGAGAGGCCTGCGGCCCGGGATGGAGATCCGCAGTCATCCCATCCGCGACGTCGTCCGGATCCCCTCTCGGGACTCGTGGCAAAGTTGGCAGTACCGGTAGCTACCAGAGCAGATGCGCAGGCCACTTCGGCTGAGTTAGAGGAGCAGCGGAAGTTGCTACTCGCTGAGGCGCAGGAGATCGCCGAGATCCGCCGCGAGCTCAGCGCTAGCCTCCGGGAGTACAATGCGGCTCACGGATTCCCTAAGATAGACTCCCGGGAGAAGCGCATTGCAGATCTGCGCAAGAAAGGAAGAATGGTGAATGAGGAGCTGGCTGGTGGAGCCACCACCAGTAACACAGGAAGTCGGATTTCTGCGGGGAAGCCGGTGTACAGCTCACCGGCGAAAACCCTTAGGGCCGCCGAAGCCGCCATGGCCGAATTGGTGGGACTGTCCGGTGAAGCCCTGCGCAAGCAGCAGGAGAGGGTAAACGAGTTGGTGATAGAGGCCAATCGTCAGAATCTGGCCTTCAAGAAGAAGCACCCCGGGGCAGGATCCCAGGTGTACTCGGCCAGACCCGACAGCCAGAGGTCGGATGGGGAGGCCTCTTCCCCACATCCAAGCAGAAGCAAGAGCAAGAGCAAGAGCCGGAGCCGGAGTCGAGGTTCCGGGAAGAACAAGCAACTACAGACATATGATCCGGCCTTCGCCGGTATCCAGCAAGCCGGGCAGGCTGGACAGCGAAACTCGGGACAGGCGGGAAGTACCCGTGGGGATGGTAACCTGGGTGTAGGAAATAATAACCCGGCTAGCCGTGGTAATCCACCCCGGAATCCTCCTCACGTTCAGGGAAACCCGCAGAGGGAGGTAGTCTCCGTCCCTCAGCAGGCCCTAGTCCCTGCACAGGACAGGCTCAATGATGGCAACTCGAGGTTGCAGCAGCTCGGATATCAACCAGACGAGAACCCTTTGGGATCTCGGATAGGAACCAGGCAGTTGAACCCGGCAGACGCCAGATTCCGGCTCGACCGGATTCACCAGTCCGAGTTGGTGGAAGAGCAAGGACCTCCGGGACCTGCCTGTTTTGGACCTCGGATTATGCGGGAACCTCCTGTTCGAAACTTTCAGCTCAACCGAGGTGCCAAGACATATGACGGTAGCAAGAAGCCGGAGGACTGGCTAACCGACTATGTAACTGCAGTAAGCATAGCCGGTGGAAACAGACGATGGGCGGTACGTTATGTACCGCAGATGTTGGAAGGACCAGCCCGGATCTGGTTGAACAATCTGAGAACTGGCAGTATAGACTGCTGGTTAGATTTTGAAGAGGCATTCATCAGCAACTTCACCAGCACGTACAAAAGGCCCAACAGGCCTCAGCAGCTCGCCATTTGTAGGCAAAGGAGCAATGAGACTGACCGGGAGTACCTTACCCGGTGGAGCAATATTCGCAACTCTTGCGAAGGAGTGGTGGAGGCACAGGCCATCTCCTGGTTTGCGCAAGGATGCCGGCATGGCTCTATGCTGTGGCAGAAATTGCAGAGAAAGATGCCAACAACCTTGGCAGAAACCATGCGCATCGCCGACACCTATACGCTTGGAGATCCCATGCAACCCCTGGTGGATGTCGGAGACTCCAACAGGAGGAATGCGGGACCTCATCGTTCGGGACCGAGCAGGAGCCATGATCGCCAGGAGTTCGGCCACAAGAGGAATCAGCCCGAGTACCACCATGCCGCGCAGCATGTCGCAGCAGTGACCCGGGAGCAGGAGGATGCCGGCAACAGCCAGCGTCAAAAGACAAGTGGCCTGGCTTGGGGTCAGAGTCAGGAGGTGCAAAAGACTTGGGTGGAGCAGAAGAAGCCCCTGACGTATGAGGAAATGCTGAACAAGCCATGCTGCTACCACACTCTGGAGGCCAACAAGCCCGCAAACCATTCTACTCGGCAGTGCAGCTGGTATCAGCGCACGTTGCAGGAGGGCAGCTCGGGAGCTGTTCGGCAGAATGCTCCGGCATCTCGGCCCAACATCCCGAGACCCCCTCCTCCGACATCGGGGGCCAACGTTGTGCGACTTCCCCCTCCTCCGAGAGGACCCCCACCTCGCCCAGTGAATGTGGTGCATACCCGGAACGAGAACGGTAACCAAGCCGGACATCAGTAGAGCAACTACCGGGAGGCACATCAGAGCTATGTGGTCTTCGTGACCGAGCCCACTGACCGAAAGAGTGTGCAACAGCGTGCCCTGGAGGTGAATGTTGTGATCCCGGCGGTGCCCAAATTCTTGCACTGGTCCGAGATGGAGATCACCTGGAGCCGGAAGGATCACCCCCGGGTTATGCCCAAGCCGGGAGCGTATGCCTTGGTGGTGGACCCAACTTTTGTCGGACCCAACCTCAACGTCCGTTTCAGTCGGGTTCTGATTGACAATGGCAGTGCCATTAACATCATGTACAAGGACACGATGCTGAAGCTGGGAGTATCCATGAACACCCTGATGCCCACCGAGACAACCTTCCACGGCATTGTGCCCGGAGTCTCTTGCTCGCCCATGGGAAAGATCTGGGTTGAGGTGCTATTCGGAACCCGGGAGAACTGCCGAACCGAGAGCTTGGAGTTCGAGGTCGTGGACCTCGAGAGCCCGTATCATGCACTGATCGGCAGACCGACCCTCGCCAAATTCATGATCTCAACTCATGTGGGCTACCTCAAGATGAAGATGCCGGGACCTAACGGTGTAATCACCATCTCGGGAGACCACAAGTGCTCCATGGAGTGTGCCTCGGCAGGGTCATGCTTAGCTGAGTCCCTGGTGATCGCGGAAGAGAAGAAGAGGATCCAGCAGGTGGTGGCGATGGCCAAGACCTCCCAACTCGGAATGCCCGGGATGGTGAACCCGGAGCAGGGGGCATCATTTCAGCCCCCCAAGGAGACCAAGAAGGTGTGCGTGGACCCCAGCAACCCGGAGCGCCGAGTCATCATTGGCAGCAACCTGGACAGCAAATAGGAAGGCGAGCTCGTCGACTTCCTCCATGAGAATCGGGATGCCTTTGCGTGGTCGAGTGACGATCTGCAAGGCGTCCCGAGGGAGTTGGCTGAGCACTCTCTATTTGTTCGACCGGATGCGAAGCCGGTGAAGCAACCAACTAGGCGCCTCTCGGATGAGAGAAGAGCTGCTGTCATGGAGCATCTGGCTATACTGCTGGCCGCCGGATTCATCATGGAGGTGCTGCACCCGGATTGGATTTCGAATCCGGTCCTGGTGGAGAAGAAGAAAGATGATCCCCTCCTGCTTAAGGTGTGGCGCATGTGCATCGACTTCACTAACCTCAACAAGGCGTGCCCGAAAGACCCCTTTCCGCTGCCCCGAATAGATCAAGTGATAGATTCCACTGCCGGGAGCGAGCTTTTAACTTTCCTAGATGCTTATTCTGGTTTTCACCAGATACCTTTGAATCCGGATGATCAATTAAAAACTGCTTTCATTACCCCTTATGGGGCTTACTGCTATCGTGTTATGACTTTCGGGTTAAGAAATGCTGGTGCTACATACCAGAGATGCATGCAGAAATGCTTGCATGACCAGATAGGCCGAAATGCCGAGGTTTATGTCGATGACATAGTCATAAAAACTAAAGAAAAAGCCTCATTAATAGATGATCTGAGGGAAACATTTAAGAACCTGAGAAGATTCCGGATGAGGTTGAACCCGGATAAGTGCACATTTGGTGTGCCAGCAGGGAAGTTACTCGGTTTCCTCATCTCCAGCCGAGGAATCGAGGTCAACCCGGGTAAAATTCGTGCTATTGAGAGCATGAAGTTGCCCGTGCGTCTCAAGGATGTGCAAAAGTTTACCGGGTGTCTGGCATCCCTAAGTCGGTTTGTGAGCCGACTTGGGGAGAAGGCCTTGCCTCTGTATCAACTGATGAAGAAGAGCAAGACATTTGTTTGGACCCCGCAGGCTGATGCGGCGTTCAATGATCTGAAGAGAATGCTCTCAACAGCACCTGTGTTGGCATCCCCGTTACCCAAGGAACCTATGTTGCTGTATATTGCCGCAACCAACCGGGTAGTCGGTGTGGCGATGGTAGTAGAAAGGGAAGAGGGGGGCAAGCTGATACAGAGGCCGGTGTATTACCTCAGTGAGGTGATCTCGGAATCAAAGCAGAACTACCCGCACTACCAGAAGATGGCATATGGGGTATACATGGCAGTGACCAAGCTCAAGCACTACTTTCAGGAACATCCGGTCACAGTGGTGTGCGAAGCTCCTCTCGCCGAGATCATCGGTTGCAAGGATGCTAGCGGCCGGGTAGCCAAATGGGCCATCCAGTTGTTCTCGTATGCTCTGGCATACGAGAGACGAGATGCCATCAAGTCGCAGGCGCTGCCGGACTTTTTGGTAGACTGGGCCGAGATGCAGTATGAACCTCCAATACCGGATTACAATTTCTGGAGGATGCATTTCGATGGCTCAAAGGCTAAGATCGGATTGGGTGCCGGAGTGGTCCTCACTTCCCCAAAGCAAGATGTACTGAAGTATGTGCTGCAGATCCATTTTCGGGCATCCAACAATGTCGCAGAATATGAGGCCTTGGTTCATGGACTGAACGTCGCCAAGGAAATCGGCATCCGCCGGATAGAGTGCTTTGGTGACTCGGATCTCGTAGTACAACAGGTGTCGGGGAATTGGGATGCCCTTGATGCAAACATGGCCTTGTACAGGTTTCATGTGCAGAAAATTTCCGGATTTTTTGAAGGGTGCGAGTTCAAACATGTGCCCAGAGGAGAAAATGAAGCAGCGGATGTCTTGTCCAAGCTAGGGTCATCCCGGGATGCCATCCCACCCGGGATAGCCCTAGAGCATCTGAGGAAGCCATCTATTCAACCATCACCCGAGTCAGAATCTATCTTCATCCCGAAGGAGCCTGGTTCAGATACCGTACCCATGGAAGTAGATGTCGGGAGCATAACGTCGAACCCGGGGACTGCGTCCCAGTGCTCGGAGAGGCAAAGAAAGATGATGATAGAGGTGATGTCGGCAGAATCAATGGACATAGACACTCCCGTGTTCCCGGATAGACCTGTCCCGGGATGGGCACAACCCATTATGGCTTACATCTTGGAGGGAACTCTCCCGGAGAATGAAGTGGAAGCCCGGCAAATACTGCGGAGATCAAAAGCATACACTGTCATCAATCAAGAGCTGTACAAGAGAAGTGTCACCGAGGTACTCCAGAGATGTGTGGAACCAGCAGAAGGACAAGAGATGCTGGTGGAAATACATCAAGGGGAGTGCGGACATCATGCATCATCCCGGGCCCTGGTGGCAAAGGCGTTCCGGCATGGGTTCTACTGGCCCACTGCATTGCAGCAAGCAGAAGATATTGTCCGGAAGTGTGGGGGATGTCAGAGATTTGCTCACCGGATACACATGCCGGCGTCAGCACTGAAAACAATCCCCATCACTTGGCCATTCGCAGTATGGTGTTTGGACATGGTCGGGCAATTCAAGCCGGCAAGGGGCAATATGACACACATACTTGTCATGGTGGACAAGTTCACAAAGTGGATAGAGGTCAAGCCAATCCGGAAGTGCGATGGACACACCGCTGTGCAATTCCTGAAAGACATCATCTTGAGATACGGATACCCACACAGCATTATCACAGATAATGCAACAAACTTTGCTGTGGGGGAATTCGCTCGATTTTGCGCTGAGAAGGGAATCCGGCTGGATGTAGCATCAGTCGCACACCCGGAAGCAAATGGGCAAGTCGAAAGGGCAAATGCCTTGGTCTTGGCCGGCATCAAAGCTCGTTTGATAGAACCACTGTTGAGAACTCCGGGATGCTGGATAGAGGAGTTACCGGCAGTACTATGGGGTCTCCGGACTACACCGAATAGATCTACCGGGTACACACCATTCTTCATGGTATATGGAGCTGAGGCAGTACTCCCAACCGACATACAGTATGATTCTCCGAGAGTAACAATGTTCACCGAAACTGAGGCAAAGGAGGCCCGAGAAGATGATGTTGATTTACTCGAAGAGGCCAGAGAATTGGCACTATCTCGGTCTGCAATTTATCAACAGAACCTCCGTCGCTATCATAGCCGGAAGGTGCACCCGAGGGTATTCCGGGAGGGAGATCTGGTGCTGAGGCTCATCCAACGCACGGCCGGAATGCATAAGTTGTCACCTCCATGGGAGGGACCTTTTGTGATAAGCAGGGCATTGCACAATGATTCCTATTACCTTGTAGATGCACATGAAGCTAGGAAAGGTGTAATGGACAAATCCGGTGAGGAAACCAAACGTCCATGGAATGTAGCTCTACTTCGCCCCTTTTACACTTAAAGGGCTCAGTGTATGTGTATCTCAATTTTCAATATTTATGGAAGTAAGGCACCCCGGGAGGAACCCGGGGACTGCCTGGTTCTGTGCTCCTTTTTACTTATGTTTTGTTAAGCTTGTTTATTAATTTTTACCGGCATCCCGGGAAGGAACCCGGGGACTGCCGGATAGTTATTTTTTATATTCTATGCATGCCGGGAAAGTTCCGAGTTCGATTCTCAAAGACAGAGTAATGTATGTCATGTGAAATCATCTTGTGACTCGACTGACGAACGCCAAAATGGTAGTCAAGAGCAGAGAGAGGGAAGGTGGGAAACACAAAAATGGTCTCGGGGACTCGGAGCAGGAACTTATCCGGCGTGCTTGTTTTTTATTAACTTTGTTGTTTATGTCGGGAATTCGGTTAGCCGGAACTCGGGTTGTTCTAAGTAATGTATGCCGTATGTGGAGTTTTGTGACTCGACTGTCGAACGCCGAAATGGTAGACAAGAGCAAAAATTACCTAAGTACGGTAAACATGAAAAGCAAGTCCGGAACTCAAAACAGAATACATTGGCATAAATTGTTCGGATAAGTAGTTCACTGCGGAATGAAAATAGTATAAGTATATATTACATATGACACCCGGCATCCCGGGGATTTGACGAATCTACTTTAAGTTTTTAAGCGGCAGGGGAAGTCGGCTTCTCAACGGAGACCTCGGTGGCAGTAGCCTCGGGAGCAGCAGCCTCGGGTGCAGTGGCAGCAGCAGCAGCAGGAGCGGCAGCGGGAGCAACTTCAGCTTCACCTCCGGCAGCACTACTCGGGACCTCGGGACGCACCTCGGTCTCGGGGGCCTCGGCTCTTGGCGAAGTCGCCGCGTCCCGGGGGATCACCTTCTCGGGCGCAGCACCGGAATCAGCGTCATCTCCTTCCGGGGCTTCGTCTTCCGCCTCGCCGGAAGCGACATCATCTTCGTCGTCCTCGTAGTCCGATTCCGAGTCGGAAGGGATGACGCTAGGGGTGAACGTGCGGAAGCTTGACCACGTGGCGATGCGGTGCGACACCTCTTGTCGGCGCTGGACCTTCTCCGGATCGGTGACCCACGGAGAAACCGTCCGCAGGCGCATGATCGCTCCCAGATCGAGACCTTCGTACCAGCTGAGTACTTGGGTCAAGACCTGGTCGGCGCCAGCCCGTGCACCGGAACGCTTCCAGGCGTGGATGCGCCTCCCGGCACCCCGAAGTGCGTTCGCGAGCTCGGGAAGCGAGAGCGTCCCCCGGATACTTGGCCACAGTGCGCCGTGGACGTGGACCGCAGCGCTGAGTAGGTCTGTCCCGATAGACCGGAGTGGTACTATCCGGGCCTTCAGGGCGACGAGGTGATCTTCAATGTCCTAGTCATCCGAGATGGGACCCTTCCCGGTGCGCTTCTCGCGGAAGGCGGCAACAGCTTTGGCGGCAGCTTCGCGGGAGTGCTCGAACTCTCCTTTAAAAAGAAGAGCTGTCAAACGACTAAGTCATAAGAGTAGCAGCAAGAAAGCAGAGAAAGAACAAGAGGGATGTCGGTCCACTTACTGTTCAGATCCCGGTTTAATACTGTGAGCTCCGAGAGCCAAGTATCATACCGGGAACGGAGGAGACCAAGCTCAGTCTCGGCAGTGTGCGCACGCTCCTCGGAATGGTCCAAGGTCTCTTTCTGCTTCTTGGTCGCCTCGATGAAGCGCGTCTTCATCTCGGCCGTAGCAGCCTGGACCTTTCCGAGCTCGCCGTTGAGTCGCGCGATCTCGGATTGCGCAGTGGCGAGAGCGGCCTTCTGGTCCACCGAGACCTTGCGCGCCGCGTCTCGCTCCTCCCGGAGGCGCTCCTCGGATTTCTTGGATTGACCGAGTTCAGCGAGAACCCGGTTGAAGATGTTGCGGCGTTTTTGGCTGCACTCCTGAAAGCAAGACAAAGAAAGGCAAAGTCAGTATGGAAAAGGTGTAAAAAACCCAGTTGGGAGGATCTCGGGGACTCGGTGTCCGAGTCCTGGATTTTTCTCTAAGATTGGAACCTAGTGATCTGCTATTCGGTGGAATCTAGAGCACTAAGCACCAATCTCGGGGACTAGTGGTGGAGCGAATTTTGAAGCAACCTATCCAGTTGGGAGGATCTCGGGGACTCGGTGTCCGAGTCCTGGATTTTTCTCTAAGATTGGAACCTAGTGATCTGCTATTCGGTGGAATCTAGAGCACTAAGCACCAATCTCGGGGACTAGTGGTGGTGGAAGGAACAAATGCATTTTTTGAAAGAGGAAAAGCTTACCTCGCTTACTCGGGTGACATCCAGCGCGGCCACCTGGAGAGCATGCAGGGCTTGAGCGCTGCGGCTCGGGCCTGCAGCGTGCAAGTCCCCTGCAATCTCGGAAGCGTCGGCGACAAGCCAGGCCTTGTTGAAGTCATCAACAACCCGAATGCCGGAGCTGCCGGCAGCGCGGGTAGCAGCAACGTCCCGGGATCCTGAAGATACAAAGGAGCTGACCGTTGCTCGCAACATCCGCAAGGCAGCAGTAGGGATCTCGGCGGGAGGCGGTGGTAAAGATGAAAACGTACCCGGGCGCAGCACCAAGTCCTGAGACGAGGATGTCGGGGCAGCTGCAGTTGGGGCAGAAGGTATTTTCTGCCCCGCAATCTTGCTGCGAGACTTGGGAACTTGATCTGCTGGCCGGGAGGAGGCTGTAGGCTGCTTCTCCGGGATGGTCTTGGTCGCAACTGGCCGAGAGGGGCCACTTGCCGCAGGTTCCCGGCGAGGGCTGAGAATCTCTGCCTCCAGCCCGGGAACCCGGCGCGGGCTCTCCGGAAGAAGCACTTCTCCCGAGGTGGTCGTGGCCTACACCGGGCTCTCCTCGATCACCGGATGTGCTTCCGGGGTCGCAGCGGTAGCCGGTGCGGCACCGGAAGCCGCTGGCTCACTTCCTCGGGTAGAAGGGCGAGGAGGTGAAGGAGAGGCCCGAGCCGGGCTGGGAGTCCGAGTCCCGGGAGGAGAAGGAACGGCAGGTGACGGGAGCTCGTGTGCATCCCTGGAAGGAAGTGTCTTAGTAATGGAGAAAGCAAAGTCAGATAACATAAGGCAAGGAAGACGTACCCGGAATCCACAAGGGGAGGACCCCTTTGCCGGCGCCGAGCAGGCTTCTCGGTCGTCTGCTTACTCGGTTTGTTCCTCTTGGGGGGTTGCCGGGGTTGTCGGCCCCCTCGGTGTCGGAAGCCGCGCGCTTCCGGCTCTCGGCACGTTTGGTCCCGGTTGTCGGTTTCGGAACCACAGCTGAGGCCCAATTCAGAGGGAGAGCGTCAATAACATCGAGAATCTGGCAGTCAGTCTCATCCTCATCATCCGAAGAAATGAAAACTACCTCTGGAGTTGAAGGATTACCCGGGGCCTTGACGAAAGGGATGGCGAGGTTGTCCTCGCCGTCGGGATCCTCTCTCGGCATCACGTCCGGTTTCGGGAAATCCGGCGTGTAAGTCCCGTTGACGTGGACGGCGTCTTCTTCGTGTTGACGCTCGAACAACTGCGCAAACAAATTAGGCCGTGTCGGTGTCCAGGTGAACGCGTGTACGAAGGCGAAGGCACGAAAGACTGATATAAGCACCTGATCACATGGTCTTCTCCGGCATCCCCCAAGGACCCCCCCAAATATAGTCCTCTGTCATCTCCGTCCGGGCAATAGCTCGAACCCGACGAACGACCCCGGCGTGGCTTAGCCCAAAGATACTAGTCCTAGTGGGATCATAGTTCCCGGACATGTGGCACATCTTGTGCACTCGGTTTTGAAGAGGGCAGACCCGGCGAACAATGAAGCACCGCAGGAGATCATCCCCGGTCATCTTCTGTGTTAGCACGTGCAGAACCTCGTGCATGCAAGTAAGCTCATCGCTATCCGGAAGCTTCTTCCAGAGACCGAACTCGCGCGGAGGACCAATAATGAACTCCGGCAGATTGATGAAGTCCGGGTTCGAGGATCCCGGACCATCTCCAGAGTGCTCCCGGTTCTTCACGTAGAAGAAACTCCGCTGCCACTTCCGGCAGGACTCTAGTCCCTTAACTATGGGGAATCCGGAATCAGCGCGGGGGATGATGGTGGCCGCTCCGCAATCCACTAAGTCTTTAACCTTCTTATCCGGATTGGGGATGGCTTGGCGACGGAGAATAAAGTACTTGGCCCAGAGATCCAAGAAGGGCCAGATGCCGAGGTATGCCTCCGCATATGTGGTGAAGACCGAGAGCATCATTATGGCATTGGCGGGAAGATGGTGAGGTTGAAGGTCGTAGAGGTCGAGGAAGTCGCGGAAGAAGGGGCTTGCCGAAAGCCCAAACCCGCGCTCGAAGTGCGCGAGGAATACTACGTATTCCCCGGGTTGGGGTTCCGGTGCAATCTCCTCTCCCGGGAGACGGCTCTCGACTTCCGGAGGAATCCGGTGAGTCCGATACAGCCAGTCCAGATCGGACTGCTTGGTCTCGGATCCATCCCAACATCCCCGGGCACGTTCTTCGCCCATGTCGGAGAAGTGTGCAGGGATATCCGAGCTACTCTGCAGGCGCAGCGGTGGTTAGTCGGAGTTAGTCTACCGGAAACTAGGATGTCGGAGCACAAACTGCTAAACGTTACCGGGTTCCTAGGAAACAAGATCTACCGTATGCTAAATAAATCGAAACTAAAGGGAGGAAAAAAGGCTCGCGCTAGACTCAAGCGAGGCACAAATGCGGGTGACCGATATACATTCTAGCACCACGGTAATTCATCGCCGTGCGCCTCGTGCGCGCCGCGCGAGTGTGCTCACCGGCGGCGGCGCAACCGTGCTCGTGCTATGGCACGGCCGGGGTCGGGCGGTTACTCTACCAAAGAAAGGCATCGGAGCGGAGAAGAACAACTCACCGGTGAAGGAGGAGATCGGCGACGTGCGAGAGGGACGGCGCGGTGCGAGCTCCGGCGAACGGCGAGCGGGACGTCGTGCGGGCGACGAGCGCAGCGGCGGCGACAAGTTCGAGACGGTGAAGGAGAAGAGAAGCGAAGAAGAAGAAGTGAAGGAGACCGTTCCGGCCCCCTATTTATGGGGGGGGGGGGGGGGATTCCGGAGCGGTTTCCGATTTTCCCGCCCACGATCTCCACGATCGTGGGTGGGATCTGTTTTGTGCCGCAGGACACGTGGCACTATCCGGAGAGCCCGATCCGGCCACACCGAGGGCCACACGGCCCCAACGGTTGGATTCCGGATCGGATGCGGCTCCTCGGCGCGGGAACCCAGGCGACGCCGTGCGTGCGCAGAGGCACTCGAGTGCGTCTCTGCGCAGACGGGACGTCGGGTGGGCCCTGGCTCTGTGTCTCGAATTCATCGGGAGATCAACGGTCGAGATTCACTGGCATGGTACTATCCGGTCGCAGGCTTCGCCTCCCGGTTAAGGTAATCTCGGTGGGAAGATCTCGGTAAAAAGATCTCGGTAAAAAGATCTCGGGAAGAATCGATCTCGACATGGAATAAAAGGATGGTATAATTGGTTCTCGGAAAATGGTTGTTGTTTAAAGCTGATCCCGCACATCATCCGAGGTCGCTGTGCAGCACCAGCTTCGGGGGGCTACCCCCCGGGTAGGGGCAGATCCCGGTATAATCCGGTAAATATCAACAATGCTTGACCTTTGGCGACAGCAAGGGACACCTCCTGGTGTGCCGAAAGGGCAACCTGACCCTTAGGCACTGGAAGAGGGCAAAGTGCCTCCTGGTAACCGCAAGGGTCAGCTCTGGCAGCTATAAATAGACACCCCCAGTCCTCACAGTCGCAGCACAAGCATGAGCGGGTGGTTCCTCTAAGAACTAGCTTCTCGAAGATGTCTTTGCTGGTAGGCTAAGACATCTTCGGGAGGCTAGGCCTAGAGATACTCATCCTGAGACGAGCTCGGACGTCTCCAGGAAGGATCCCGGATCTGGGACTCCGGGGAGACTTCCGGGTGGAGGTGTACTCGGCTTTACCGGATAGGTATTCCGGGTAAGTACTAACCGGAGCAACTCTCGGTGTTGATCTTGTGCAGAAGAGGCTCACAGTGGCAGGCAAGGAGGTATCCGGAGTAAGGGCTTCCGGTAGGCCGTCCACGGTCCGTAGCAGGCTTTCCCGTCTATCGCGGGGGGAAGCACCGTTCCGCCTGACACGGAAGCATGGTCACCTCCCGCCTGACACGGGAGCATGGTCACCTCCCGCCTGACACGGGAGCGCGTCAGCCGGTACGAGCGTGGTACGACAAGACCTGACATGCCTAGCCCGGCAATCCGGAAAAGGCTATCCGGGATGGGCAAAGACATGTCTTGTCTCTGACAAGGGGACAATGATGATGTAGGACGGCGCCTGCCGTCCTTAGCGAGATGATGACGAAGGGGCTACACCGGATAGTCCGGCGACTAGGTCGCACTAGCCGGTGACGACATTCCGGCTAGGCCTGTCCGGTGGGGCCAAGCCAAGTTAGGATTTCCGGCCCTCCTGGCCGGACCTGTATAAAAGGCGTCATAACTGCTCCTGAGGCAGAGAGAGACCAACTTCAGAGCCAAAGCTATAGTCACATTTACTCGTAGAGCAGTTACTCCCCTTCACCTTGAGTTCATCTAGTTCTTCGTACTTCATCCTTTGGCAGATCTTGTAGCAAGTTGTAATCCTTGTATCACCAATATATAGAGAGGAAAGGCAGGAGTAGGGGTGTTACCTCCTCACGAGGGCCCTGAACCTGGGTATATCGTGTGTGTGTTGTGTGCCTTCGTGCATTTCGTTGTATTTGTTAGATCCTCTCCTTTGCGCTTTGTTCTTGTTCCCTGTTCTTGGGAGATCTCGGTTTTACCGGGATCCTCCCCGTGTGAGCTCTTCAGCTCGCTATCCCTCCCCGGATCCACCAACGTCCATCGGCCCCACAAATTAGCCATCCTATGGCATCTGCCGTGACACCACCACGACAAGATGATTTTTATCCATATAAAAGTTGATATATTTAGACATGTTACAAGTATAGATACATCTAATTTTGAACAAATGTAAGTCATCTAATATGGAACCGAGGAAGTATATGTGTTTTCGAGTGCTTCTTATTATGCACTTTGGCTCGATTGTGTTTTTTTACGCACTTGGATTATTTTCTAGATGCTTGACTCTGCATGTCTAGATACATGTAAGTTTAAATAAAGTTAAAAAACTTTTTATACACGGAGGGAGGAGTATTTTTCTCTTGCTCAAACCCTGATGTTTCATTCAAACGACAATCCCTACAATTTTCATGTATTTTATATATCTCATATTTTACCCTTACAAACCTGTAAAAATTACTACTCCCTCCGTTTAAAAAAAAGTATAAAAGATACATCTTCTTTTTGAAAACTTAAGACACTTATTTATGAACGGAGAGAGTATATATTTTTTAACCATGTGATCCAAAAGTCCGCATCCTGTGCTCCGTTTCCCGTCATAAATGCATCCACCTCCCGGGTATGGGAATTTAGGTGGAACTCGAATTGAACAACAAACGTTTTTTTAGTCTCCCAAGTCCCATTCACCATATATAATTCCCCTAAGCCAAACACACTGTATCCTGAAAAGAAGAGCACACTTTCTTGCCGGGGGCGCGGCGGGCGGCAACAGGCGTCAGGTTGGGATTAGGTCGGCGGCGGTGATTCGGCTCGATCAGCCGCTCAACGTCCTTGTCGGTGGCGGGAGGAACAGGCAAGCACATCGCTCACGTAGACCTCTCTAGTTCGATTGGTATCACAAGATTGGGTTTTTTGAACCAGCGCAAACCTCATCATCCGATGTACTTTTGAAGTTCATTTCTCTGGTAAAAGTAAAACAGAGGCGACTTGCTCCTTCTCTATTTGCAACTTGCAACCACTGCGCTTGTGGTACAGAATAACCCCTGATCCGTTTACACCATTTGAGTAAAATTGATTTTTACTTTCTCCTCTGTTACCGCCAGTACTTGTGTTTACCGAGATCCTCTCAAGGAAATATTTCCTATCTTTCCTTGTGAATGAGGATTTTTTATACCAAAGGTAGATCACGGATGCTTTACAGCATATTTGTTTTACAAAAATATGAGAGAGACCGTACATGGAAACAAGAGAATGATAATGATATATCCAAAAAAGAATACTGCAAAGGAGTCATTTCAGTTTTGACAGCTCAATGTAGAAGCTCTCTTCATGACAGATGTTGACCGGATAAAGAAAGTCGCTCCTAGAAGCCCTCACTGATAAGTACATGTTTCTAGCCATATTTCGTGTTCGTCCTTGCCTATATCTGCTGAACAATGCTGGTTTTATGCGAACACGGATAGTCCATATGCACTGAATATGGCCGTAGCTTTATGCGTTGTCCCTCTGTACGAATTTTCTTCTATTGGCTCTTAATTAGTGTTCCACAAATGGTAGCCTTGTTAAAATTCTGAATACTGAACGTGGTATGTTATTGCATCTATGTATCATCTAGGTCCCATCTTTTTGGCATGGACATTACTTCAGAAGGAGGCCACAAAATCGGTGACTCTCAGTCACATTGGCAGCTAATGACTATGGAGCATGATCAACCTCTTCAATGCAGAAACGATGATCAGTTCGTCTGGCCATGGATGGGTGTTCTTGTTAATGTACCTACTGAGTGGAAGAACGGACGCCGTGACGGAGAAAGCGGAATCCACTTGAGGGAGCCGCTCTCACAGTTTGGTGCACGCAAGGTAACTGCTTTCTGGGATAACCACTGTCATACCCGGAGTGCCATTGTTGAGTTTGGAAAAGACTGGAGTGGTTATATAAATGCAATTGACTTTGAAAACCACTTCGAGGCACAAGGGTGTGGCAAAAGGCACTGGTACGGGAAGAAGTACCGAGGGTCAGAGATGTTTGGTTGGGTTGCAAGATCTCATGACTACGGGTCGCAGGGGCCTATTGGGTTCCGTTTGCGTAGTTGTAACGTTGAGCTTAAAACCGTGGCCGACCTTAAGAAAGCAGAAGCACGTAAAGCCTTGCAACTTGAAGCAAGTGAAAGGCGTGGGCGGTCACGAAGTTGCACAGGAAGTTGGTATTGGTCACCAAGTTGGAAAACGTCAAGTTTTAGTCACGAAGTTGGAAATTAGCGTCAATTCGTCACTCCGTCACCGCGGCCGTCAGAAGTGCTGACGTGGCACCGTTAGAGGTCACATTTTTACAACCCCCGGAAGTTATTCTTAAGGCCTTATCCGCTTATGCTCGTTCCCCAAAACGACATAACCCTAAATCGAAGAACATGGGCGGTGGCGTTGGCGATTGCGGCGGCGGCGGCGGGAGCGTGAGTGCCGACAGCGAGTCTTCTGTGACCGGCGGCGGGAACGTCGGGAGCGGCACCACCGTTCCTTGGTCCCGCGTCCGCGACGGCCGGTATTTCTTGGAAGAGGTGTGGCAACGGGGCGAGCCGGATATGCGACCGGAGTGCGGCCGCATCGTCCTGGCGCGCACGACGGGGATGGTGGCGCTGGAGGAAAGGTACCGCGGCCGCGCCCTGCTTGTGACCGTGCATGGGGAGAAGCACGTGACGCTGGCTGGCTGCTATGGAGTTGGAGTGTGGTGTCGCGCAGCCGACGGTGAAGGTGGAGGTAACAAGCCCACCTTACCATTTCTTTTTCACTTTCGACTCAGCGGAAGACTGCAGCGCGGTGGCGTTGTCGGACATGCGTTCTGGCGACACACGCATCCGTTTCCGCCGTTGGAGCCGTTGCGCTCGTGGCACGCCGGGGAAGTTTGAGTTCAAGACCACTCTGAGCTTCGAGGGAGTGCCAGAGGAGGCGCAAGAGCTTGAGGCCATTACTCTCCTCGTTGCGGGGCTGGACGGTGAGGTTACTGAGGTGCTTCCGGCGACAGATCGTTGGGTGGTTACGGTGACTGCGTGGCTGCGTGACCCCTGCAGCGTGCCAAAGGTGCTCACTGTGACGGTGCCTGCTCCTCTCCTTCATCGCATTGATCCTGATACCGACGAAGATGTCGAGTCGCCGCCACCTCCAACCTCTCCAAGGCAGAAGAGTACCATGGAGTATCAGCTCATTGTGCATGTGAAAGATGTGATTGACCGTGGTGATCTTCTAACCGATTGTGTCCCGGCGAAGTATCTACCTGACCTGAGCCGTCGTCACACTTTCCAGACCTGGCGCAGCAAGATCGATGGATCAGGTCCTGGGAGCAGTGGGTTTGCTTGAGAGTACTGAATCAGGTCCTGGGTTTAATCTTTATCTGTAATAGGTTGTCCCACTTATGTGTTCGTGGATTTGAGACTGGAATGTAGTATGGATCGTGTATTCGTGTAATGTTATGTTTGAATTCGTGTGATGTCTGAATTTATGTAATGTCTGAATTGAGTTGAAATTGTATTGTGGTTTAATGTGAAACTGCATTGTGGTACTATTTCGACGACCATTTGGTCTGTTTGGACTTCAATTCAGTCGAACAAGAATTCAGTTGAACTTCAATTTAGTTTTGATCCGAGCAAAAGAATTACACCGATTCAGTTTGCTCAATGAGTACACAAAATAGATCATGAGATTCTAAATAGCAACTGAAGTACACCAATTAAGTTTGCTCAAGGACTACACAAAATAGATCATGGTGAACTAAACAGCAACTGAAGTACACCTATTCAGTTTGCTTAAGAGGTACACAAAATAGATCATGATGAACACATCAATTCTCACTCCGAGTTCTCGTCAGGTGCACTCTGCGAATTGATAGTCTCGACATTCTGATATTCTTCCGGGTTAGGTTGCTGGCCTTCACCCCACAACCAATATGGGCCACCTCTTTCTCCACCTCTTCCTCGACCTCTTCCTCTTTCTGTGCCTCTCCCTGTGCATGTGCCTCTTCCTCGACCCCTTCCTCCCCCTCTTGATCTGCCTCTTCGTGATGCGGTTGTAGCTGCTGCAGCACCTGTTGCAGTACTCCTCCAGGACGCAATAGCTGTTGTAGTTCTGTCAGGTGGAGGTAAGTCCGACTTGTACTGCTGTACAAATGAAGATTTGGGCATTTCCTCGGCCTGAGCAGGAGGCAACCTTGTGGGGACCTGAACAAAGTGCTCTGTCAGCAAGTATTGAGTTCAACAATAGGCAAAGGATCATGAAATTGAACAGGAGATTACATCATGTGAGAGTTGGTACACAAGTGTGTTTTTGAGCTGAGATGGATCATGAGACTGAACTAGATGCTTCCGAGTGATATGCTGCCAAGCAAAATGATAGAATTTATGAAATTAATGCTATTCTACAATGTATTTGAATTCTAAACTTTATACACGTACCCGTAGAATGCTGGGATCATCAATATCACCATTCTCATCAAAGGTCTTTGCTTTTTTCCTAAGTTGCGGGTACACTATGTCTGCTTCTTGCTGTTCTCTCACTTTAAGACTAGGATTTCTTTTCCCTCTAGATTTAGTTGGTTGCTGCACTGTAGGGTCCTCACTTGAGCTTTCTGGAGCTGCTTGCTGCTGTTCTGGTTGCTGCTGTGTCATTGGCTGCTCAGCTGGTTGGTGTGCTGCTGGCTGTTGTGCTGGTTGTTGCTCTACTGGTTCCTGCATTTCCTCATGTCCTTCCTCGGCTGCTACATCTGCCTTGAACTTGGAGCAATTCCTCTTGGTGTGGTTTGGATCTCTGCAATATCCACAATGCATCTTCACGCCATGTTTGCTTAATTTGGTGCCACCTGCAAGTTCCTCTGGAGTCTTCCTTCTACTCTTCCTCGGCCTTCCACATTTTTTCTCATAGAATGGTGGAAAAATGGCAGGACCATTTGTCTTTGCCCACTCTGATTTGTCAGCAACTAGAAAATATGGTAGAACTATAGGCTTCAACATAAGTTTCTAGTTGGTAGCACTTAGCAACCATCACGTCAGGTCTCACTCTCTCATGTCTCAAACAAGAAATGAAATGAGAACAAGGAATTCCAGTGAGTTGCCATCTTCTACAAGTACAAGCCTTATTTTTTAGCTCAACAATGTATGTCATTTGATTTGACATCACCTCAAACACACCCATGCCATGGATAGGAGCAGGATTTGTTGAACAATTAGCAGCAAAATATGTATTCTTTCTAACCTTCTGCCTTATTTTAGGGCATATTGTGCCACCCCACTTCCCGGCTTCTTTCAACTTGTCATAGAATCTGGTCATTATTATGCACCTTATCTGTTCCCACATTGCGAGGACACATAACTCCCTTGCATCTAAAATCATCCTACAACAAGTACATTAAATAATTAGTGTGTAATTAGTAAGCAGAAAATTCATGAGTTGTACCAAAATAATAGCTCTCTGCCTTACTTATTCTAGACTTCACATGCATTGTTCAAAAGGAGGTCACACTTGCTGAAATCATTGAAGAAGGCCCGACACCAAGTATTGGGTGGGATTTGTTCCAGAAAAGCAAATGCAGCTGGGCAATCAACTTTTAGCTTCTCCATGTTCTTCTCCCACTGTGGAATTGTTGTTGATCATGCACACCCCCACAAATGGTTTTTAAGTGTCTCTCCGGTCCAACCATGTTGATTCATATTGCTCCACAGATGTCGCACGCAAAATCTGTGCTCCGAGTGAGCCCACACTTCCATCACAGCTTTAATGAGGCCCTGAATGTAAACATTTAAATTAGAAGCTGAATATAGAACAAATAAAACATGACTGTGAAAGTTGATGTGTTAATCACCTTTTGCTTGTCACTCATGATTGTGAAAGCTGATGTGTTAATAACATTGAGGTCATCCTTTAATGTAGTAAGAAACCACTTCCAGCTAGAGTAGCACTCAACCTCTACCACTGCCATTGCTATAGGAAATATTGCATCATTGCCATCGATAGCTACTGCTGTCAATAATTGTCCACCATATTTGTGTTTCAAATGTGTTCCATCTAAGCAAATAACCGGTCTACAGCCCTTCAAAAAACCTCTCTTACAAGCATCTAGAGAAAAGTAACATGTGCTGAAAACTCCAGGGTTGCCTACTGCCCTTAGGTAGAAAGATGTACCTGGGTTTCTTCTCCTCAATTCCTCACCATAGTCCCATAAACTATTGTATTGGACCATCTCATCACCATGGATCATTTCTAGAGCTGCATATTTAGCTTTTGAGAGCTTAAACTTGCTAGGTAACAAGTTAAGCTCACTTTGAACATGCTTCCCAAATGCTTTAGCTGATACATCCTCATTATCTCTGAAAAATTCAACAAATATTTTGGCCAGATACAAATATGTCAATTCTTTAATATTCCAAACACACTCACAAGTATGCTCAGAAACATACTCCTTGACCAAATACTGATTTGTTCTGTTGTCCTTGGAAACAACCAGCTTCCAGGTGCAATCCACGTCACAATGGGCTTCTAGTCTCTTGCTGTTGTTCCTTCCCTTCTTCACTTGCACTCTGTTTTTAATAGCATATTGGGCTACTGCATTCCTAACCTCGTGCATTGAAGAAAAGGCCATGGCAAGCTTAAAAACAGGGTCTTCCATGTCAACCTCCGAGTTAAAAATTCTAGGCTTCAATATCATATCATCTTCGGCCCCAAGAGGCTACAAATACTCCTGCTCTGCTCCAACATCATCTGCCCACACCCTCTTATCTAGCTTGTCATCTTCCACAACTTCATCAATGTATTTTGCATACTCATTATCATCCTCATCATCACCACTTTCCTCCCCCTCTTGTTCACTAAACTGATAGTCGCTGTCGTCAATGTCGGATTCAGCTCTGTTGATTTCTACATCACTGCCTGTTTCTGGTGCACTGCTGCCCTCTCTCCTCCTTAATTCTTTCTTAACTGGAGAAACAAGAACAGTAGGCAATACGGCAACTGGTCCATCTAGTATATCATCTAGCAACTCCTCTGATGCAACATCTTCAACA
This sequence comes from Poa annua, assembly GCA_026929855.1. Classification (NCBI taxonomy): domain Eukaryota; kingdom Viridiplantae; phylum Streptophyta; class Magnoliopsida; order Poales; family Poaceae; genus Poa; species Poa annua. The sequence goes on along the minus strand of CM049426.1, from coordinate 305,262,845 downwards.
TATAGTCGTACCTGCTTATCAGAACAACCAGCTGCTGCCATCTTCACCATAGTTGCTTCTTTCTCTGTGTCCCCTTCCCATTTGAGAGCTCGCAACCCATCCGCAAGCCCATAGCCTGGCTCCAGCCAGTGGACATTAGCCAAACTGGTTGCTGCATATCCCAAATCGGACAAAATGCACTGGATTGCAGCCTCACTCCATGTATCCGCATCACAATGATCAAACACTGTCCTTTTACCGTCAATGAAGCCCTTGTTCCTACCGACTCCGTAGAAAAATCCACCGTAATTGACCACAACACTGAAATTTCTAGGCCAGAACTCTACAGTGGAACAGAAAAACGAAATTAGACTCATTTTCGTCGGAAACCCTAGATCATACGGGGTCTGACCAAATCAGTTGAAACCCTAAATCCTACGAACTCACCGTAGTCGGGCTCCGGGGCACCGCCCTCTCTTCGACGCGGAGGGATGAAATCGACGACTTGACGGGCCATCTCCGCCGCCGCCGCAGGGTTTTGCCGTCTCCGACGAATTCTTACTCCGTCGGGGTCGCCGTCTCCGACGATTTCTGAATCGCCATGGGCCTCTGCGGGTGGTGTTTGAAAGGGGAAAGGACCAACTAATGCCAAGACAATACTAGCCAGGGGGGTTCTTGCAAAAATCTGCCTCAGGATCTGCCTCACGTGTTGTTCACGTGACCTCTAACGGTGCCACGTCAGCACTTCTGACGGCCGACGAATTGATGCTAATTTCCAACTTCGTGACTAAAACTTGACGTTTTCCAACTTGGTGACCAATACCAACTTCCTGTGCAACTTCGTGACCGCCCACGCCTTTCAACAGGTTCTGGCAGTGGACAGGGAGGTACAAGAGCATCAACGCAAGTACAATGAGACGACAAAGTTGCTTGGTAAGGCCAAGGAGGACAAGGAGAAACTGCTCCAGTCTCAGAGTGAAGGCCCGTGGTGATATTCTTTCTGTTTATATTTTGTATTTAGTTGTCGGCACACATTTCTATCTTAGAATGCTTGGATATTTAATGATTTGTTATTACATACTTCATCTAAAGAAATTCGCAAGATACAGCTTGATGAGCTAGCTGCAATAACTGAGTCAGACAGGATGGCCCTTGAGCTAGAGAAGAAAGAGGTGTGTGATTTCTCGTTTCTATTATTGAGTTTCTCAAAGAAAATCATGGGGCACCTTTTTTGGTCTTGGAGAGGTTAATTGTTGTTCCATGCTTCTTTCTCTTAACAGCATTATGTTTTATTAGTAATACGAGAGCACCAGAACCTTCACTACTCTGTTCTCATGCAGCATGTTTAGCAACATGGATCAATTTTTCTACCATTTTAGCTCGTAGGCAGGCCATGGTGCTAGTGGTAAAAAATAGCACAGTTTTGTTAGGCAATTATTATCTTGTGTACTGTACATGTAACTGACGTTAGGCTGTTTTCAAACATAGCATGCTATGATGGAGCAAGTGAGGGCCAGTGAAATTTTGATTAAGCTTGTGGAAGAACAGCAGGTTTGAGTCTTGGTATATTGTTTCTCATTATTCCTGAAAAGATAACAATCTAGATAAGTGTCTTATTTATTCTGTGTAAAATGCAGAGGGAGAGAAAACTTGCTCTGGATGAGGAACATGAGTCCAGAAAGCTGATGCTTGAGAAGCAGGCTCTTGAGATAGAACTGAAACAGCTACAGGGAGAACTGGAAGTAATGGAGATTATGCCAGGTGAGGAGGTTTCAAAGAAGAAGAAGATAGATGAACTTCGCAAGAAGCTAGAAGACAAGTATGAGGATAAGGAAGAAATGGATGCACTACATCAGAGCCTAATTGCCAAACAAACAAAACTTACAAAAGAGTTGCGGCCTGCTAGAGAGAAGCTAATAAAAGTAGCTCAATCATCGAGTACTTGTCCAGTACTATGTTATGTCATGCTGTCAAGGATGACCTATTGCTTTTGTTAAACTTCTGAAGATCATTCTTCTTTTGATTTGTTGTATATATGTCAGGGTTTCCTGGATCTTACAAATGGCCGAGGAAATATAGGTGTCAAAATAATTGGCAAGCTTGATAAAAAATCATTTGTAAATGCTTGCAAAAAGCAGTCAAATGAGGATGCAGAAGTTATAGCTACAATTCTTTATTCAAAGTGGGAGGCTCACATTGAGAATTGGTCTTCCATGGTTCATGGGGAAAACACGATAAGAATCGGTTTACAGTTGCTTTAAAACATTTTTTTCTTTAACTGTTTTTTTTTTAAATCTTGAGTCAACAATATCACCGTGAGTTGCCGTTGTTGCAAACATTTCAATGCTGTCAATTTCCGTGTACTTTAAAAATTAACCTTACCGGCTTTGAAAAGTTGTTTTGTATGATGGTCCTTTCTAAAAAAACTTCAATTTTTTAATGGTTATAGTAAATGAAAAGAGGTGATTGAAGGAGATATGCCCTAGAGGCAAATAAATAAGTAGTATTTATTGTGTTATCTCATGAGTTTATAATAGGTTTGTGTATTATGCTATAACTGTATTAATCGGAATTATTAATACACGTGTGATACATAGACAACCAGGTCCCTAGCAAGCCTCTATATGAGCTAGTCCATTGGGCAACAGTTGATCGAGATTCCCGATCAAGGACAATGACGTCGGTTGACAATGGGGTCATCTTGTTAGTTGAATAAGGTGGTGGACATACGCAAAGTATTGCAATAAGATCGTATTACGATGTTTGTCATTTGCAATAGATAAGAGTATGATAGCTTATTCCTTAGACCGTGAGACCGTACTTATTGTTGCTTCGTAGGAGTGCTTTGAGAGCATCAAACGTTGTGTCTTATATAGCATGACAATAACGGTGTCCATCTTGGGTATTCCGAAAGAGCATCGAGACGTAAGGATCAAGAGCGGGATTTGTTCATTCTTGTAATGGAAAGATACTCTGGGCCCACTCGGTGTTATTGCATCTATATAGCTGCGCAGCTTATGACTAGGTCATAGAGATGTAATATCACAGACGAGTTAATAACCTTCGTCGGTAACGAGATACAGCAAAGGTATCGGTGTGTCTACGATCATATCTCGGACAAGGTAGTATCGCAGAGACAAAGGGAATGAATATCATATTTATGGTTCAACGACGATATTCGTGGAATGCACAGGGGTCGTCATATATTTCCAGGTATCCCTGACGATCATTGGTGAGCGGAGTGTCTCGACCATGTCTGGAGTATTCCCGAACCGTAGCGTAACAAACTTAAGGTCTTAGCGACGCTAGGAGATAGGTTCTGGAATTTTATAGGTTTTATTGGAGAGAAAGAAATGATCCGGAAAGAGTTCCGGTGGTCCGGAAGGAGTTCCGAGGAGGTATGGAATGGTTCCAGGAATGTCCGAAAGTTGTTCGGGTGGTTCCGAAATAGTTTCGGAGTCATGGGATATTGAATTATATATAAATATATTAATTATGAATTAATGGGATTTTTATATTAATTTAATATTAATTAAATAAAGGAAAAAGGGGGCTCCCACCTAAATGGGCCCTAAGAGGGCCCATGAGGGGGAAACCGCATCCTACAAGGAAAGGGGGAAGGCTTGGGCCTCCTAGTCCTAGTTGGACTAGGAGTGGGACAAGCCCAAGGGGGGTTCGGCCGAACCCCCCCTCCCCTCTCCTCCTTTAGTCCCACATGGGGGAGCCAAGGGGGTTGGCACACCCCTTCCCCCTTTATATACCAAGGCATATTAATTGATTTAATTCATAGGAGATTCAATTAATTCCCAATTTCTCTCTCGATCTCGTGGTTCCCAAGTTGGAGCCGCGCCGAGCTGAGGAAGGGGGTCTCTCTCCACCTAAGCCATACCGCAGAGCGTCGTTGCTCTGCGGGATTCCAGATAAGATCTACTCCTGCGATTTCAGCTGGATCTGAATGACCGGGAGTTGTCGCTAGGCTCCGTATGTTTGCGAGTGCTCGGAGGCTACTCTATTGAGGAGCTTGGGCGACGTCGTCTCGCCCCCTGCAGCCGCCGCGCCTCCCCCCTTCTGCTGCCGGCGCACCAGCCCCGGTGCTAGCGCTCTGCCTTCTTCCGCCAGACGCCCGTCGACGCAGATCATCATCGACACCCCGGCGTCATCGACTCCGACATCGCGGCAAGTTCTCCGCGACCTCGAGGTCGGCTACGTACGACTTCATCGTCAACGCTTGTGCGGGAGCGTAATCCCCGCTATCGGTCTACATGGAGGTAATATGACCCGTTCCGCCACCGTTATCACATGTACTAGATAGATAGATCCTGTCTAGTTAGGGTTTCGTTCGCTAGAAAATTATTGTTTTCTGCACCGCAACCCCTTCAGTGATAACCTATAAAGAATCATGAAAAACTCTGACTATTCAAGCCATGTGCATAGATGGCAAGAATTTCATGTTTCTTCTTTGTTTTTTTGCATAAAACCCATTAGGGTGGTTTCGCACCTTCAATGTTTGTGGTTTACTTGAGAAACATTGTGAACGGTAGGAGACATGGTAATTTGTATCCTGTAATTTTTTTATTTTTTCTGTTCCATTTTTGCACATGACAAATAGTCATTATTGGATGAAATTTTGCAGGTTATAAACTCACAATTTTTAGGTTGAAGGCCCTGAAATACCAAAATGCCTTGTAGAACCGGACCAAGATTCAAATTAAATTGGGTTAGAGAGTTCTACGTTTAATATGGACGACATCATTGTTTGGCCTTGAAAATGTACATATTTGAAAAATAATTGTCAAAATCATAAACCAATACCCAAGGAAGATGATTGATATTTCTCAATAGAATCATAAAGATCACCAAGTTGGGTCATGACATCAACCGTGGTCTAGGATCTAAAGTAAATTTTGAGTTACGAGTGTTTGGTATATTTGGAAAAGAGTTGAGGGGCGTAAGATGGACTGATGAACTTACCTTTTGTTTATTATCCTGATAACCGTTGTAGAGCAAGTTATGGATTGTTAGATTTTTTTTCGATAAAATGGCTAATTAATAAACCTCCATGGTATTCTTTTGCTTGTACTTGATAGTTATGATTTGAATAGGCAGTATTCTGCATAGATTTCTGTCTCTGAAATCACAAGACCTTTTCTTTCCTTACCTTAAATGTAGACATGCTTTCTAGCACATTTTTTTAAACTAGAATGATATGGTAGGCATGAACCACCTGCTTGGTTTTCAGTTTTGATGCTAAACCTAAACCCATCTTTAGCAAATTAAATTGAACCTGCATGCAGTCATATAGGCTATCTCTGCTGCAGGTAATTATTCTGAGGACTACGGGAAGCTTCAAGATGTAATAGAAGATCACTGCTATTTATATTTGTGACGCAGAACACCCTCACAAGATGAAAACTTTATATTTTGTACCATTGTAGTGATACAAGAACCGATTTATGTGTATATTACGTTAAATTTAGCATTCATCCCAGTTTTTGGTCCAAACCTTTGTGTGTTCACTGCCTTAATTAGCGTGCCATCTTGTCTAATGGTGTGTGCACTTTGGTGCAGGTAATCGTCTCCAAGGGCAATGAGAAGCTCCAGGAATTAAAGGAAGAGCATGGCGAAGAAATATACACATTGGTAACAAATACGCTGGATGAAATCAATGAGTACAATTCGTACGTGAAAGAACAAGGTGGAGCAATATATGGTGTACCTGAGCTGTGGAACTACAAGGCTGGCCGGCTAGCAACAGTAAAAGAAGCCATCGAGCACGCCTTGAAACAGTGGGTGATAAAGAAGCGGAAGCGCTGAGCTCAGAATCTGGCTGGGCTGGTGTGTTCTTTATGCTTTCCTGAACTAGACTCGGTGTTATTTTGGCTGAAATAGCACAAACAGAAAGGTTGCAAGAACAAGGATTGCCACTTGACACATCAATATGCCATGTTAATGTTTGCTCAGAGCCTCAGATTAGA